>CM032406.1:7113699-8389033 GCA_019049475.1 Eueides isabella
AATGATAACTGAACGAAAAGCGTACATAGATAATACTTGGTTTATCTTAAAAAATAAAAAAAAAACGTATTAATACTACACTCGAAGAAGTAAATTATTTATTCTGCTTTGCATCATTAATTTCTCCGAAAAATCATATACATAATCCAAGACCTATTTACAATCAGACACCTCCGCCTCAATAATCTATGCCTTTAGTGTCGGTGAAAAACGAACTTAATGTTATACCATAACTAAAATTATTTAGACCCCTGTTCCATTGAATGAGTGGATCAGTTAGAGAGTAAACGTTACATAATGAGTATATTTAAATGATTTTCAATTCCCCGGTTAGTTACTTTAAAGCTTCGAGTTTCGCCACTAAGCGCGTGAAGTTGATGTGCGAAGCTTACAAAAAATAGAACTACAGACTTACTCATGGCTTCGCCCGTTAAGACCTATTTTATATTCCAACTATATAAAATCTTTACATAAATTGTAGCCTGTTGTATACGCTATATAGCTGTAAAACTTAATCAGAATTTGTTCAGTTAATTTTGAATTACAAACATTCACATTTATTATATTAGTAAAATGATGCAGGAGGATTGTGTTAATCCCCCTTTTCTATATATAGTAACTGTTTATAAACTCTGATCAATATATCGGTTTGTTCATTTCAAATTCACATTATAAGGGTCTCGCAAAACCGTTGCATATATTTGGAGCGTCTTTGGTGAAATGCAGCGGGGACATAAAAGTACCGTTTTTGATTTAAAATATAAGGTCGTGAATACATGTTTTATGTTGTTGTAGTTTTTTTTTACTTCACTCTGAACCCGGTCGTAGCGGAGTATACAGAAGGTACCTGGGGAACTGAGTGTTAAGGCACTTCGTTCCCATTAGTCCCCATTAGTTACTGACTCGGTATTATCCGAACTACCAACCCCTACTAATTATATCAAATATGGATGTCAATAAGCATATACATTGTATGTCAGAGTATCCACTCGTCAAATATAGATTTTTTAATAAAAATAGACTTTCTTTAATATGTATTTGCCTTCGATATGTGTTTATTAAAATTATTATTCATCCGAATTTTCAATTACTCGATTGCCTAACTCATTAATAAGTAGTATTTTATCAAATACCCATTGTGGTGCGGTGGAATAATTTTCCTCTGTAAATGCGATAGGTGTCGGTTCTACCACTCTATAGAATTAATTATTTTTCTTATACTTGATAGATGGACAGTGGTGCTAATTCACAAAATGGCATGGAAATGGCGCCTTACCACTAGACTCACATGCTCTCCTTCTCATCCTTTGATAATAAAAGAAAATCGTAACGCGGCCTAAGTATGGAGTCAATCCGAATATCTAGTGTAAAACGTTTCTTCTAAAACGAAAGTAGAAGAATATTAGAGGACGCTACTGTCACCGCCTTATTCCTGTATTATATAAAGCATTTTAAAGTGATAGAAAGAAAAAATATAGACTTTTTTATAAAAATATTTTTTCTTTTAGTTCCCTAAAGCGAAGCAAACTGTACAGTAAAATACTGCTACATTAACGGTAGTGATACGTGCAATTATGAGATCTCAGATAACTGATTTTCGGAAAACTGTGTACAAGAGTTCTTGTCAAGAATGGCTCAATTCACAAAATATTCTTTTCTTTTCCTTGTTTATTTTTATTATTAAACAAATTTATTTACAAATATTATTAAAAATTAAATTAAATTAAGTTTTGCGACTTGTGGTGGCGCAGTAGCACAAGCGAGTGACTGTAGACGCTGTGGGTTCGATGCCCACTCGAGGAAATGAAATATATATCTTCAATTTTAGAAAATAATTATGATGGTCTAGTAAATACGTAAATCGTACATACTGTGTGTACAAGCTTATACCAGGTTCTATTTTTAGATTCATTCTGTAAGCTGTCGTTGAGATTTACGACCGTTCCTCTTGCTTCATATCTTTTTTGTCGCTTCGTCCTCTTAAATACACGCTAGGCGATTGTACTCGTCTTTGTTTGCATATGTAACCTACTATAAACATTATTGTTTATGTACTTAAACAGGCTCGTCGTGGCGCATGGGCTCTAGCGTGTGACTATAAACGAGGTTGTGGGGTTCAATCCATCAATGTTTTAATGATGGAATGCCACACTCGAGGAAATGAAATATTTAATATTTTTAAATTAAATATTTATTCTTTATTTTCTCTCCGCTTTGTAACAAGGGAAGGTCCACCACTCTCCACGCAATGCCCCAAATTCGGCAGAAAGTGGAGAACGGAACGGAAGGTCGTAACACAAGGTTCCGAAGTTCCCTCTACCTACGATGCCATGTACGGGATACAGCGTGAAAAAAAAAATAAACAATATTAAGACAAAACCCAAAAAAATGCGATTTAATTTTATTTCAACGAAAAATTGTAACTTATTCCAACACGAAAGCTGCTGAAGTAAATTGTAGAAGGGTTATGTTTATTGGCACGTATCTTTTATTTATATATCTATTTATGGTTGGAAATATGAAATAATATTCTTTATTACAACATTTCTCCAGAAGAACTACTAACTTTAAATTTTACAAGACTTTAAAGTTTTTATAGATTAACTAATAGCTCCCAACTTGTCTTTTTTTCTTTTTATTGCTTTGCGATTTAGAGTCACTTTTTAACCGGCAACTGAAATATAGAGTACAAATTTGATTTGATTTAAAACTGCATCAAAATACATGTATATCTTTTTACATGTTTTTATCTCTAGTGAGATGTCAGTCATTATGTCAAGTGGCATACAGCAAGTATGTGTTTTAAGTGTAGCCAAATTTATATAATAAAGATGTAGCTCATCGGTGTATATACATGTAGGATATACGACAAAATACATTAATTTATCGATGTAAAAGAACTTATACGATAAATTAAAAAGCAAAATTCATTTTGTCTGTCTGTTCGTTCGCTTGTGCACGCTGATCTCAGGAATATGTTAACCGTTTTGATTGCAGTTTTCATTATTGTATTTGGCAAACTTCCATTTCATGTTTATTTTTTTTCTTTATCAATTCATAAATCATAAATAAAAAAGTAATATTATAAAAAAAGTTTTTTCTGAATAGTCAGAAACTAGTTTTCATTTTATAGATGTTGTATTTTTTATGATTATATTATTGGATTACGAAAGTTATTCAAATGAGAAAATAAATTATTGTGTAGTTCAAGCAAACGAAGCCGTGAATATGTATTAATTTATTAATGTATCAATTACTAAGAAATCTGAGATAAATAAAAGCTAACTGCACGAAAAAAACCATGAACTAAGAAGTAAAATCTAATTGACTAAACGTCAGAAGTCTATTTATTTTAATAAAGGCATAAATGAATCGCGAATTATTATCTCCTCATTTTACAAAATGTTTTATTATCTGAGTAACCAATCACTTTCTTTTATAAATATTTAAAAGTTTCACAGCAGAGTGGGCAGAAGAAAAGTAGTGTTAAAAAAACACTCATTTCCTACGAACCCTAACGGAAATTACCGTCGATTCATTGCGCGTACCATTTTTTATTTACCATCAGATGACATGCCACTGCGCTACGACCTTATTTATAGTTTCAGATTGCAGCTAATATTAATATAATATATATCTAATTTGAATATATATATATTGTTAGGTGTATGTATTGGTATATATATATATATTGTTAGGTGTTTCCAAATATCGCCATATACAAAAGGAATTTCTAACTACCGCCATCTTCTATTTCCCGATAGCTTATAAAAAGAGTGCAATTAAACGGAACAGGGGTATTTGCTCGTTGTCTCTCAGAGTGTACGGACTTGTTGTGAGAATTAATGTTAGTCATTACTAGGGTTACCTAAGCCATTCGTTTTTTATTATTTAGATTGTTGAAGTGTACAGTAGTCGTTTCTTATAAATTCTATTGTCGATTCTATTTATTTAAATTGTAAATAGATGACTGTGTTTTCATCAGTATTGTATTTTGTAATAAAATTCCACTTCTGAATATAACATCAGAAGTGGGATAAAGGACTTACTAGCCCACACTAGTAAATTTATAATAAAAGTTTTAAAAAAAAGGGTAGGGTTAAAATTTTGTTTTGTTAACAATTACTGTTTACTTCATCACTTTGTTATTTCGTGTGTCTGATGGTGGTTTGTTTGTAGCTGTATTAATGAGACGTACAAAAACGTTAAGTCCGCGTAGGTGTATTTCTAGGTACCGTTCTCGTAATTACAATCGATATACCTCTCATAGGACTCGCACTCATAGTGGCGGTAGATTTGAGCGATAGACACTGTACTTCGTGTAATGGCTTACGTGTCCGTGATCGACATCATTCTCACAACACTAAAGTGCACTGGTCGCTTACTAGGTTTAGGCGCGATTTGTGTAGTAGGGATCGGTCTAGTAGTGCCCACCGCGTTAGGTAACAGTCGTGTACTTTTTCACCTGTCGAGGCGCGTGCTGCTCAGAAAACCGATACCTTACCCGCAGTTGTTACTCCCTCATGTTATGAAATTGCGCTGCGACAATAGTCCTTAGTCTATTAGTCCTTAGTCTGTTATTGACTCTATGGTCAATCCCTTATTCTGAGGCGTCTACTCTCGCAAATAATTTAAAAAAAGGGGAATAATTAGGAGGGCTCGTAATTCAGGGTCAGGTTAGGCCGAGCAAACGATGAGTGGAAGCCTTAGTTATTAGTAAACTTCCCGAAAACGTTAAGAGTGTGCGACAACTCTTATACGTGATCCGTAAGAAGTAATAGAAGTTTCGCCTAGTTAACGTTATACCTTATGTGTTTTCAGCAGCAGTTTTTGCAAAGCAGCACAGGCTGCTGCGCAGTACATGGTGCCCGGGTTCCTGTGCCGTGGCGTAGCGGTTGAATGGAGCCCTGAGATATGTTCTGCATATTTTGAGAATGCCCTAACACGTGCGATAGCAGTGAGCGTGTTGGGAAGCCTCGGCGTGTACGAACTTTGTGTTCGTGTCGGGAAGCTTCACACGTTTGAATACTGTCTGCGTGTGGAATGCACTCGTACATTTCTATGAGTGTTTCTTCTTAGCAGGTCATGTTACAGGTTCCGCTGCTCATCTCGAGATGAAACTGACTGGCCATGCTGCGAAGGAGCGTCCAAGGAACATGCTGCAGACGCGCTCCCAAGGCGCGATGCACGCTCGCTCCCGAAGCGCGATGCAGGCAGGCCTGCTGCTGCAGGCGCACTGCTGAGGTGTGCTGCTGCAGGCGCACTGCTACAGGCGCGCTACTGAGGCGTGCTGCTGCAAGCACGATGCTTAGGCTAAAACGCAGTTCTGTTTTGTATCGCAGTCCTGTGTATTAGGTGTGAGGTGTATATTATCATCATCGAATCGCAATTAATTCTGGTTCACGTTGTTAACGTGGGAACTTGCAAGTTCAAGTAAAAGTTTGAGTGAGACTTTTGTAAGACAATGATTGACTGCTCTCCAATGTGGAGCGTTCTATTTCTGTAACGAATGTTTATTTTTATATGAGAGCAGAGCCTTGTGAGAATTAACAACTATTTTCTTATTCAGATTGTATTGATGAAAACTGGCTGCGGGACTCTCAGGTACTGTTTCATGTCACTCGGGCGAAGCAGGCAAACTCCACCAGATGAAGTCTTCAAGCCTATGCAGTTGCTGTTTCGAGTCACTTGTGCGACACAGGCGCACTCCCGAGGCGCGACGCAGGCGCGCTCGTGGGGCGTTCTGCAGGGCGGTGCCGGTCAAGATAGGCTGTTGGTCCGGTCCGTTCAAAAATCTTGCGTCGAGGACGACTCAACGTCAGGAGAGGCCGTGTTAGGTGTTTCCAAATACCGCCATATACAAAAGGAATTTCTAACTACCGTCATCTTCTATTTCCCGATAGCTTATAAAAGGAGTGCAATCAAACGGAACAGGGGTATTTGCTCGTTGGCTCTCAGACTGTACGGACGTGTTGTGAGAATTAGTGTTAGTCATTATTAGGGTCACCTAAGCCATTAGTTTTTGGTTATTTAGATTGTTGAAGTGTACAGTAGTCGTTTCTAATAAATTCGATTGTCGATTCTCTTTATTTAAATTGTAAATAGATGACTGTGTTTTCATCAGTATTGTATTTTGTATTAAAATCCACTTCTGAATATAACAATATATATATATATATATATATATATATATATATATATATATATATATATATATATATATAATTTGTATTTACATAAAGAAATACAGTCATATCTAAATTTAAACTTAGTCTATATTTAATAAGGGATCACCCAACAATCTTAGACAAACCAATTAATTTCTATACAATAACAATATACATAAATCACCGTTATCGGTGCGTGTCTGTCCGTTTGTCAATATGAAATTTACGCGTATCTCCTGACAATATGTTATTTATAAGCATAATAGAATCTTTGTTGAATTTATAAATAAACGCTTGCTTACGAGATATATGTAGATCGTTAAATATTTAATGACCTACTGTTTATTGCGTTCTCTGTCATTATTTTTATTGATTGTTAATAAAAAATGAAAAACTGAACATAAGAACTGAAAAACTAAATAAAAAATGAACACTAAAAATATTAAAAAACAAGAAATCTTTGTTTTTTTTTATATTTTTAGTGTTATTCTATATTACAAAAAGAAAAAAAGTGTTTTTAAATGACGTATAAAAAGCCTCATTACTGTTACTAAGCTACAGCTCTTAGTGATTTATACTGTACGGGAGGCAAACGGAACTTCGAAATCTAGTGTAAAGACACTCCGTTTTATTCCATTCCCCGCTCTCCGCCGAATTTCAGGCATTGCATATTGAGAGGCGGACCTCAACGCCGCCGCTTTGCCTTGTTACCAGAGCGAAGAAATGAAAACATTAAATATTTAAATTGAAAATATAAAATAAATATTAAATATTCGTAAGGGATCGACCCCCAACCTGTCGTTTAAAGTCACATGCCTATGCTGCTGCGCTACGACAGGCCCCTTAGTAATCTAACGACATGAAATCGAAATGAAAACATTAAATATTTCATTTACTCGAGTCAGAATCGAACCCACAGCCTGTCACATTTACAGTCACACGCTTGTGCCCCTGCAGTATTCCCAGCCTCTGATTGAAACTAAACTAATTATTTTCTCAATACATAAGATAATAATAAAAACGAGTATTTCATCAAATAATCACAAGAAATCCCGGACGCGGACAACCACAACGCCTCTTTATTGGACCTTCTGCTGACTTCACACCCAGAACAGTACCAGGTTGTCGTCGATCCCCCCCTAGGGTCTTCAGACCACTGCCTGGTACGGAGTGCTGTGCCCATTAACCGCGTCAGTCGCAGAACACCAGCGACTCGTCGCGTCTGGCACTACAAGTCAGCAGATTGGGATGGGATGCGTACGTTTTACTCATCCTATCCCTGGGGGCCGGTTTGCTTCTCTTCTGATGATCCTAGTGCTAGTGCCGCTGCTGTCGCCGACGTGGTTCTGCAGGGTATGGAACTTTACATTCCTAGCTCTGTAGTGCCCATCGGTGGCAAGTCACAGCCTTGGTTTGATACGTCTTGCAAACTTGCAGCTTCTGGCAAGCGCGAGGCATATCGAATCTGGGCCAAGGCACTTGCCACTAAGGATCCGAAGGTGAAAACCTTAAAAAGAAAGTACAACCGTGCCTCTAGGTACTTTAAGTGGCAAATTGCCAGAGCAAGGTCCGAGCACATCGCTAAAATCGGCGAGAAGCTTGAGAGCTATCCGTCCGGAACTCGACAGTTTTGGGCCCTCTCAAAGGCTGCGCTTGGCAACTTTAGCCGGCCATCGCTTCCACCGCTACGCACAGAAAATGACATCCTGGTCCATACGGCGAAAGAGAAAGCCGATCTCCTGGGCGCTCTCTTTGCCTCAAACTCGACTATGGATGACCGAGGCACAACGCCGCCGACCATCCCGTGGTGTCAGAGCTCAATGCCTGACATTAAATTTAGTCAGAAAGCTATTAGGCGAGCTCTGTCTTCCTTGGACATCCACAAGTCGAGTGGGCCAGATGGCATTTCTCCTCTTGTGCTCCGTTCGTGTGCTCCTGAGTTGACACCGGTGATAACGCGTCTATTTCGGCACTCTTACTCAGTTGGCGTAGTCCCAGATTCGTGGAAGAGCGCTCTTATCCACCCGATTCCGAAAAAAGGCGATGGTGCCGATCCAACTAACTACAGGCCTATTGCTATTACCTCCCTGCTCTCAAAAATTATGGAGAGCATAATTAATAGCCAGCTCTTGGTTTACCTGGAGGATCACCGATTGATTAACGACCGCCAATATGGCTTTCGTCGGGGTCGCTCAACCGGTGATCTTCTGGTTTACCTAACCCACCGCTGGGCTGCGGCTATTGATAGCAAGGGAGAGGGCCTGGCAGTTAGTTTGGACATGGCAAAGGCCTTCGATCGTGTGTGGCACGAAGCGCTCCTTGCGAAACTTCCATCTTACGGGCTTCCCGAGAATTTATGCAAGTGGATTGCTAGCTTTCTCACTGGGCGCAGCATCAAGGTCGCTGTCGACGGTTTTTGCTCCAAATACATGCCCGTGAACGCCGGCGTCCCCCAAGGCTGCGTGCTGTCCCCTACGCTATTTCTTCTGCATATCAATGACATGTTAGAGGACTCTAACATACATTGTTATGCAGATGATAGCACTGTGGACGCTGTATACTCCGGCCATGCAAGTCTTTCTCGGGAAAACGTCGACCAGTGCCGAAATCAACTTGTGTCCTGCGTTGAGGCATCCCTCGAGAATGTCTCCGCATGGGGTGAAAAGAACCTTGTTCACTTCAACCCCCAGAAGACACAAGTCTGCGCGTTAACCGCTAAAAAAACCCCATTTGTCGTATCACCAGTTTTTGAGAACACTCCCACTTAAAGCCGCGCCCTGTATCAGTATATTGGGTCTCAGCTTTTCGAACGACTGCCAGTATCGCGATCATCTGGAAAGCAAGGCCAAGTTGGCCTCGAAGAAACTGGGGGTCATCAGCAGAGCGAGACAGTATTTCACGCCAAAACACCGTTTAGCCCTGTATAGGGCCCAGGTGCGGCCTCATATGGAATACTGTTCTCACCTTTGGGCTGGTGCACCCCAGTATCAGCTTGAACCATTTGATCGCATACAACGTAGAGCCGTTCGAATCGTTGGGAACCCAGTGATCTGTGTGGGGCTTGATACTTTGGCTTTGCGTAGAGACGTATCCTCCCTGTGCGTTCTCTACCGCATTTATCACGGGGAGTGTTCTGGAGAACTGTTTGACTTGATACCTGCCGCCGAATTTTCCAACCGCACAGTACGTCACAAACTAAAGTACCATCCACATCGTCTGGACACGTGGCATTCGACTACTGTGCGGTTTCGTAGGAATTTTCTTCCACGCGCCACACATCTGTGGAACGACCTACCCGCGGCAGTATTTCCAGGTCGATACGACATGGGTACCTTCAAAAAGCGCGTCTACCTCCACCTTAAAGGCCGGCAACGCCCTTGTAGCTCCCCTGGTGTTACACGGGGCCGTGGGCGACGGTAATCACTCACCATCAGGTGACCCGTACGCTCGTTTGCCTTTCCTTTTCCATAAAAAAAAAAAAAAAATAACGTCTTTAACTAAAGTAAAGACAAACATATTTATTTCTGTATAAGGAGTGTTTACGACTTACTACTACTTATATGCAATTTTACGAGAACAGCTAGAAGTTCATAAAATTATTTCACTTGAAAGGAATAAACAATAAAGTGCATGATTTATTAACGATATCTCTTAGTTACGTTTACGTCTTTTGTTTATGATTTTAACGTCGATTTATTTAAGGGTTTATAAATATATTAATGCTAGGGAGATTCGTATGGTTACCGTTAATTTTCTTGAAACGATAAAAAAATATGGCAGGAGAGCACAGATTATATAGTGTATAATCTATAGTACTTCATTTCCGCTTTCTGAAACGGCAAAGCGCGGCGTTAAGTTTCGCCAGTCAATGCCTCAAAAATTCGTTAGAAAATGAGGAAAAGACGAGTCCTAATAAAAATGTACTTCGTTTCTATTAGGACTCTTTTCTTCATAAGCTTATTTCACTTGCAATACTACGCTTCTAAGTTCTCTGTTCCTACCCTATATGTAAGGGATACAGTGTAAAGCTTTAGTGTCGACGAGGAGGCTTTGAGTTTGATTCCCATCGGGAAAATAAATAAATATATATATTCAATTCATGACTCTATTAACAAGACAAAGCGCGGCGTTGAGCTCTGCCACTCAATATCTCCAAAATTAAGCAGAAAAATGGTAACAGCATGTCTAAACACAAGGTTATCCTGATGCCTACCCTGCATGTGCGGGATATAGCGTGAAGCTATAAAAAATAAATAATAGTTATAATGAAAACTCCTTTCGGCTTACGTGGTCCACGGTTCAATGATTTTTGATGTCACTTTTTATTAACATCTATATAAAACATATTAAATGATTATAATCTGAAGTCATGTCATAATTTAATTATTTGGAAAGTGTGCCACCTTGAGTTCAAAAACCTTTGAACTTCTATTCACCGACACTTAACACGCAATGTCTCGAAAATATGAGGGGAACGGAGTGTCTTAATGTTTTAATTCCTTACTTAATTACCCCGTGTAAGAAGAAGTAGTTACTTGATTTTGAACTATAGATATAGCTATAATAGGTATGTATATAGTAATATTAACAAAAATTCGAAGTGCATCCGTGCAGGTGTTCCGCAAGTCAGTTCACGTACTGTCTAGACGGTCGCTTGTATGCAAATGTATACAATTGTCCGATTTTCGGCTACATATTCATTTGGTATTCGGCAGCGGTGTGGATTAAGGCTAGATATTAATATGAATATTTTTTGATAATTATTATAATAAATCAAGGAAATGTGTATATATAATTGAATATAATTGAGCTCGAAGTATTGGAACACACAGTTTGATCAGAACACAGTTCAGTTCAATTCGGTTAACTAGTTTGAAATATTTAATTAAAAAGTATTTATTAAATTGAAACTTAAATTTTCAATGTACGACATACATATTATAAGTATATTGTCTTATAAGTGATAATTTTATTAGATTAGATCAAGAAAATAGTTGAAATTAGTGAATAAAATAATGTAATACAAGCGGGCGAAGCCGCGGGCGCATTGCTAGTATATAAAGTAAATGCTATATTTTCAGAACTTTTATTTAATCTCGAAGTCCGTGTTCGTAAAAATATCAACTTAGTGAGTTTTTCAGCGTCACCCTATATCCCGAACATGACATAGCTACCTAGAACCTAGTGTTAAGACACTCCGTTCCGTTCCCAACTTACCGCCGAATTAGAGGCATTGCGTATTAAGTTGTGGAATTCAACCGGAATTGTGTGGAATTCCGCGGTCTGCCTTGTTACCAAAACCAAAGAATGAAAATGAATCCTCGAATATCTAAAATCTTTGTACATATAGGTAAGCAATACTCAAGTACCCTTTGTATAATAATTTCGAGCACTTTTGTATACTTTTAGGGTCACTCAATATATATTTGTTTGGTAGGCAAAGTAAATCAAAGTAACTGTTTTGAATTTGTAAATGTATAGCGATTCCAAATTTGGTTACGAACCGGCGACATCGATTCTTTATCTATACTTACATTAACAATAGCTTTTTATTGTAAAGAATATGTTGATTTTTAGTTCATTTTTATTGATTTATCGTATAAAAATATATAAGCATTATTTCGATCCATATTAAGATAAATAACGAATGAAAATACAATTTCAGTTTCACCCAACATCCCACACACGGGAGGGTAGACAGGGGGAACTTGGGAACCTAGTGTTAAGACACTCCGTTCCGTTCTTTACTTTTAACTTTGGGTAGTGCATTTATAAAGAATATACATTACGTCAATACTTTCATATAGAACACGCAGAAATAGCCTCAGATAAAAAATAGTATTATCTATATATGTATTAATATAAGTTGGAAATACCATGATGGTGAATTGAAAGTTTAGACTAAAAAATTAGAAAGCTCTTAATAAAGAATTTCAGATACGATTAATTTTGATACAAATTAATGATTGAAAGAAAATAACTATTTTATATAGTATTTTCTTTTGAAATCATCATTATCATTTCTTTGCTTACGACTCTTCCTTTATAATTTTTGTATATTTCAATATTATTGTACATAAATAGATAATAAGAAGAAAGACATTTTAAGATTATTCTTATATATTATCTAATAATATATAATATATATTTAGTTAGAAATTTCAACGATATACTTTTTCACTATTTAGACACATTGCGTGTTAGTTCGTTGAATACAATTTACATATATACTCGTAGTTTAATATATACAATCCTATTAATATAAAATATTGTGAGAAGAGATGTCACTTTCAAACAGCAACAGCAACTTCTGAGCAGGTTTATATAAAACAGCTTCGCCACTTCATGTTTAAAAATTAGGGGCAAAAATTGAAGAACAGAGCACAAGGCATAAGCACAAGTGCATAAGTTTGCGACTGTGAACGCGACAGATTGTGGAGTTCGATTTCAATCGTAGTCATCGCTTCGGTAACAAGGCAAAGCGGCGTTAAGTTCTGCACTCCACACACAATGCCTCAAATTCGTCGTTAGGTGGGGCGCGACAGTCTTAATATTAATAGAGTGTCTTGAGACTAGGTTCCCAAATTCCCTTCGCCTTCCCTGGCATATGAAGGGAACTATGTGAAGCTACAAAAACATTATATATTTTATGAATACAAAAAAAATATTTAACTATTAATTTTAAAGCGATACTTCTCCTTAAAGCATCTAAAACCAAAGTCTAGACTTCAAATAACAATATATTCAGACGCACGCCTAATTTTAGTGCCCAATATTGTCTTGTAGCTACGTACATATTGATAATGTGGACAGTTGTTACATGTAACTGTTTAATATTCAATTTTTATTACTTTTGAATGTATATAATACATATTATAAATATTTATGAAATTAAATCAATTGATGTCTTATGTAAAGCTGTAGGGTGAGTGACACATCCAGAGATTAAGACATTACCTAAGCTGCTGTACCTGGAATACTTAGGATGATTATTTTTGTTTGCAGAGATTCTATATCAGTAAGAAAAAAATACTATGCGACTTAATCTTAAATAAGGTGCCGTAGCTCAGAATTGGCGGATTCTTGTAGGAGTAATTAGTTATATGTCTGTCCGTCTGTCGATATGGTTAATCTAGTATTACGTGGAGAAATGAAGCTACAATAAATAAAAATATCCAAGTCTACGGACCGTCCAGGACAACTTAATCAGCAGGTACTAGCGTTTATGTATCGTTTTTATGTATTTTGTACGAAATTCGTCGCGTACGTGATCATAACTTATAGGATAACTTATGGACCGTTATATGGAGTTAAATTTGACATAAAGTTCAAATAAATTAGAATAAAATGAAAATTAAATATTTCATAGAGATGATTACAAATTTATATTTTTATTTTATTTCATATAATGAGTGTATGCAACTGCAAACTTAATTTTGTCAACTTTTATAAAATATTGTAAAAAAACTAACTTCAAGTGACAAAAATAGTGTTTATTGGTGAAACTAATAGAAGTCATCAGTTAAGACTCGCACAACGTGTAGAATTTGTATACAAAGACGGAGTGTCTTGGCACTAAATTCTCTCTAACCTATCCTGCTATATGGGGGACACTGCGTGACTCTTTTATATCTGATGAAAACACCTGTCATTTAGGATTGAAGCCTGGCGTAGCGCTGGGACACAAGCATATGACTGTAAACGAAGAAATAAAATATTTAATATTTTCAAATTAAATATGTTTAATTTATTCGCTCTGGTAACGAGGCAAAGCGCGCCTTTGAATTTCGCGTCTCAACACGACATGCCTCAAATTCGGCGGAAAGTGGGGAACGGAGTGTCTTAACACTAGGTTCCCAAGTTCCCGTTGTCTGCTATGTGCAGGACACAATGTAAATCTGTAAATTATAATTTAACTTTCTGAATCATGTTAATTTTCTTGGAGATAAACGTGAATCACACTAATGTAAGAAACAATGAAAAGATAATTTCAACAGTGATATTTTAATAAAAGAACATTTTGTTATCATATTTACAATTTAAAAGTATGTTTTAAACAACATATCGAACATTTGATGTATCATTTTAGCGAAGAAATATTCAATTTTAATATTGACACAAAAAAATATTAATTTATAAATGAGTAAAGTAAAAACCTTTTAAACTTGAATATAACTTTAAGAAGTAAAATATAATAATTATTAGTAAATTTTTTTCTTTATTGAATTTTACAATTTTTTTATACTAGCCATTGTTAAGTAGTTAAGTAGTCTTGAAAACGCAATTGGTACAGGTTCGATTCATACTCGGGGCAATTGATTACTTTCATTTAGTCGTTGTGGGAAAACAAAATTTTGGCACAAATGAAAACAAGAAGAGAAGAGACATAGACATCGAAAAAATAATATAAAAAAAAACGATAACCATTAATATCTAAATTTAATTAAAATTAAACAAATAATTCACAAGAACGTAGACCAGTAAACAACATTAAGTATGAAGAAGGAGAAAGGAAAGAAGAAGCGTGAGAATCTATCAATGTAGACGGCTGTCTCGCGGCCGTTGCAGAACGTGTCGTACTGCGGCAGCGAGGCTGATGTACTGGCGCGAGGGTCCACGGAGTTGGGGAATATGTGCTGGAAAAAAGAATGCTAATTAAGTAAAACTAGAAGTGTTACATCGCGGCGTTGAGCTCCGCTACTCTGCACGAAATGTTTTATAAATTATGAAATGATCCTACTAAAGGCGACAGCCTTTAAATTGACAAACGTACGACAGAGAGAGAGAGAGAGAGAGAGAGAGAGAGAGAGAGATTATTACATTTTATTCCGTATAACAAAAAAAATATGAGATATTTTGTTTTTATGCTTCACGATGTATACTGCATATGACAGGGTAGGCAGAAAAGGGGACATTGGGAACCTATTTTTATGGAAAAGTCGAAGCAAACCTAATGTTATGACACACTCGGTTCGGAAAGTAGGGTATTTTCTGCCGAATTTGAGGCATTGCGTCTTGAGTGCTAGAAATCAATGCCGCGCTTTGCCTGGTCATCAAAGCAAAGAAATGAAAATATTAAATAGCTTGCGTTCCCGCGTCACTGTATTGCTCTGGATATATAATAATAAACAAAAATTGACCCACCTTATAAGCGTCTAGCTCTCTACTCAAATCTTCATCAGAATATCCTTTCATGGCTTTAGTCGCGACTGGCCCCATGTAGTTGTTGACCACCGCGAACTCAAATAATGAGAGGAAAACGAATACAGAACACGATGACATCCACACGTCTATGGCTTTTACGTAGGATACGGGTGGTAGACTCTGTTGGGATTGAGTGTTTTGGGTGGCTGAAAAATATTATATACTTCTATGTAATATACATATTTAATTTTCTTCGCGCCTCATGGAATCCCTCCAAGTCCACGGACGAATTCTAAAGGGTCGAATACCGTTAAGTTATATTTTTATAAGGTATCTAAATAAGTATTTAAATACTTATTAGTATTACTTAATAGCTATACAGATATACTGATCAAATTTTAAGTAAAAATGATAATATAAATTCAGTACCAATATCACATAAAAAAATTCAAGACAGGTCAAACAATGTCAATGTTAATAATAACAATAACACTGTAATTGACCCAAATTAAATGACAATTATTATTCATGTGACGTAAAAATGTAATATGTAAAGGCATTAACGTTATGAGTACATGTTCTGGACCCCAGGAAAGCAAGAAAAGTTTAAACGATACAAATGAACCGTAAAGGTGCCTCGTTTAGTTATTTAATTTTATTAAGCCCTGTTGACAACACTTTAATCAAAACTTTAGTTATTTAGAAAATGTATAAAAAATTAAACTTAGCGGAATTTGAACTTGCTCGTCTTGGAATACGTCCAAGGGCTCTGATCCACTAAGCCATATGATCTCATCAACCTACGTCGAAAGTTTTACAAATTTTCACTGTACATTTTAATAAAGCATAAGTATCATATGTACATAAGTAAAAAACTAATAAAAATCTAAACGGATTTGGATCCGCACCTATTGGATTCGAAAGCGCTTTGACCACTAAGCCATAGGTTCTCATTAAGCTATGCTGCATTATTAATATCTGGATAAGAAGTTTGTTACATATTTCCGGACTTTTTTCCGCAATAATAATATTAAATTTAAAAAATTACGGACATTAAAGTATTTGAGTGTAAATTATCTAATTATTAGTTTTATTTATAATTTTTATTTTTATTTCTATAGCATTATCAATTTCTACGTACCCAAAGTCAAGAGCGAGGTCACGCCCAAAGTGACCCTAGCAGGTATAGCCTCTGGCTTAATCCAAAAAGAAATCCAAGACATCACAACGATTAGAGCTGATGGTATATAAGTGTGGAAGAGATGGTACCCTAAACGCCTTCGTAGATTGAACACTACAGCGAGACAAGTAAAGTTTCCTGGAAACATTTGGTGAGAATAAATTAAATATGTCTGTCGTGGCGCAGTGGCACAAGCGTGTGACTGTGACCGACAGGTTCTGGGTTCAATTCCCAATCGAGGAAATGAAATATTTAATATTTTCAATTTAAATATTTAATGATTTCATTTCTTCGCTCTGGTACAAGGCAAAACGCGGCGTTAAGTTCGCCACTCAACACGCTATGCCTCAATTTCGGCGGAAAGTGGGAAACGGAAGTGGAACGGCGTGTCTTAACACTAGGTTTTCAAGTTCCTTCTGCCTATCCTGCCATGTGAGGGATACAGTGTGAAGCTGAGAGAAAACAATTAAATATGTTTATTTACATAATATATATTTTTTTTCCAGCTTCACGCTGTGTCTGTCCCGCACTTGGCCGGGTAGGCAGAGGGAACGGAAGTGAATCCTAGTGTTATGACACTCCGTTCCACTTCCGTTCCCCACTTTCCGCCGAATTTGAGGCATTGCGTGTTGAGTGGCGGAACTCAACGCCGCGCTTTGCCTTATTACCAGAGCGAAGCAAAGAAACATTAAATATTTAAATTGAAAATATTAAATATTTCATGTCCTCGACTGGGGATCGAACCCAGAACCTGTCGGTTACAGTCACACGCTTGTGCCGCTGCGCCACGACAGGCCTCAATATTTACATAATATTATTTATAGTATTCCATATACAGCAATAAAACTTGCTGCTGGTTATTTTTTCGGAATAATAAATGGTCTATAGTTTGTTCAAATGTGTTTTACTGCAAAGCGAAGTAATTTAAAGTTTAATAATTATTTTCACATGTTCTTATTGATGTTTAGTGAGGCCTGTCGTGGTGCCGGGGCACGAGCGTACTTGAGTAAATGAAATATTTAATATTTTCAAATTAAATATTTAATGTTTTCCTTTCTTTATTCTGGTAACTTGGCAAAGCGCGGCGTTGAGTTCCACCACTCTAAACATTGCGGCGGGAAATGGACAATGTAACGAAACGTGTTGACACTAGGTTCCTAAGTTCCCTATGCCTTCGTTGCCATGTGCAGGATACGGCATAATGCTAAAAGAAATCTCTTAGCTCTTTAATATCAGAAGAAAAATCAATTGTTATAATATGATGTCGTGGCACAGCATAAGCGTGCGACTGTAAGCGCGACGGGTTTCATCTTTATTCAATAAAATGACATTTTTCATATTTTAGTCTAGTCTCTAGTCTGACAGACCGCGGCGTTGAGTTCCGCCACTAACCACGCAATGACTCAAATTCGGCGGAAAGTGGGGAACGATAATGTCTTACTTAACACTAGGTATGCTCGGTATTAATGTATTTGTTTTTTAAATTTTCGAAATCATTCAACTTACTAATAATTTACAATTATAATATTTATATTAACATCAAATATAACATATTACCCGTAGAATATTCAATGGTACAGTCACTTGTGTAATTGTTGGATATATCGAGCTGTGGAAGTTCTATATCGGGATTCACCACCAAGGGGTCTGTCAAGTTCCAAATGAAGACCAAGTCGTGGACCGTATGTGATACTGGAAATACATAAGAAATAAATAATATTAATATACAGAACATTACGTTTATTTTTTAATTAATTTATGTATTCGAGTTACCTACTTGAGAAATTTTAAATTAATAATAATTTCTGTCTAAAGATGAAGAAGTATAAGAAAATATAAGCTATAAGTCTTTAATCGTAGATATGAAAGAGAATGCACAGTTTTTTTTTAATTTAGTTAATCAAGACAAAATTAAGCACGGAGGCACGGGGTGTCTTAACACTAGGTTCCCAAGTTCCCTCTGCCTACCCTGCCATGTGATTCAGCTTGAAGCTGAGTAAAACAAAATTATATGTAGAGTGACATCGATTACTAAATTGTTTCAATTATAAATATGCTTCTGAAACAAATTTGGAATTATAATTATCCCATTTAGGCAGATAGTCATACAAAAATATCAAAATTGTATATTTGTATGTAAGCCTTAGGTATCTCAGCTAAGTGACTATGGAACAATGGAATTTTACATTCATATTTTAATATAAGATCGTTTTTTCGAAAATACATGAAAAAATGTAACTAAATTAGATAAATAAACTTACAGCTTTCAATCATCATGGAGCAGCTCTGTGTGTCGTGAGGGTACGACTCGAACTTCATTGCACACGATAATACTAACGTTAGTCTGAAATTAAAAAAAAAAAGAACTTATTATCTTGAAAGTAAAGAAGAGTAAATGAAATATTCGAGGAAATAAAATATCTAATTTTATAATTTAAATATTTAATATTTTTAATATGTTTTAAAGTGTTATTCCACACTTAGACAGAAAATACTAAACTTAAATTTAAAAAGAATATAAAAAATTTGAACGAAGCAGGATACCGTTCAAGCGCTCTGACCAACTAAACTTAGTTCAACATTTTTATACGTTTTTTAAATGTAAGTTTAGGTAATATTTAATGTTTTCATTTCTTCGATATGGTAACAAAAGCGCGGCGATGAGTTCTGCCACTCAACACGCAATGCCTCAAATTCAGCGGACAGTGGGGAACGGAACGGAGAGTCTTAACACTAAGTTCCCAAGTTTCCTCAGTCTACCCTGCCATGTGCAGGATACAGCGTGGAACTGAGTGGGAGAGTAAAGGAGAGATTGTTTTTCCAAATTGCAATAAAAAACCAAATGAACTATCTACATGAAACACGACTAAGGTACAGAAATCCTCTTGTATATATATCCATAACCAAAACAAAACTTATAATCTGTACGATTTTTCCATTTTCTCATTTTCTTAACGAATAAGCATCCATTTATATATAAAAAAATACAAAAACAATAAGTAATAATATAAAAACATTATAAACCCTCTGGTCATTGGACGATTTTGTGCCATAAATATGCTAATTCTTTTTATGGTGAATAGCGAGTCTTTACACGTGTTTTAGATTAACTTGACAATTTAATAGTACTGTTTAATGAAAGAAGCTATTTTATAATTGTTTTAATATGTTGAACAACTTACGTAAATTTAATATAAAAAGTGATATCAAACATTTAAAGTTTAAGCGAGATAATAATAATATACATAATAAATTTTGTTTTTGTACAAATGACTAGAAAGATTCATATTGAACTGACACTAATAAAAGTGAATTTTGAAGCCTTTCGTGACGCAGGGACACAAGCATCGAAATGCAATGGCTTGTAGGTCAGATCCTCACTCGAGGATTTGTTTCATTTTTTCGTTCTGGTAACAAGATAAAGCGCGGCGTTATGTTCCGCCACATAACACGCTAAGCTTCAAGTTCAGCGGGAAGTAGGGAACGCAAGTGTCTTAATGAGATCTGTTCATCTGTACTCAGAATTTCTCAGGAATTCTCAGGTTTTAACACTAGGTTCCCAAATTCCCTCTGCCTATTCTGCCCAATACAGAATAAAGCGCGATGCAAAAAAAATAAAGTAAAAATAAAGCTTAAATATATATAATAAATTAAAAATAAAGCTTAAATACGTATTTCCAAATCATAATAAGTTTGCTATTCTAATTTTCAATATCGACTTACTTAGACATATAAAGCAGAGTTTTATCATGATACAGCCATAGATAATGGTTAGGGATGCTCATCTCATGGAATGTGACTTTCTTCGCGTTTTTGAAGAAGCAGTCTGGTCTCCAGATCTTGTTCAGCCAGTCCACGTCCAGGATTCGGTATTCCTCGTGCATGTTCTCTGGTAAACGGAGACGAGGATCCCTCCATGATTGAGCTAGGAATATATCTGCTACGTATGTCTGAAAAATAGTAGGCTGTTGTGATTTTTTCATTTTCTTTAACATTGATTAACTCAACTTTTGTTTGAGACCATAGATTGTTAAAACTATGTGACTGTTTAACATATACCACATACATAGAGTTTTAAGCAATCATAATATATAGAATGAAAAACCGTATACCGAAAAAGTAGGTTTGAGCAGTTTTTCAATAACATATACAAATTTAAACAGTGCTTAATCTGTGTCAATTGATGATATTGATCACAAACTAGTATATGTTAAATGAAATAAATAATATATTTACTGAAATAATGTAACTTCAAGTACTATAGGTATATATACTTTTGCAAATCTTCTAAATTACACTAACCATACTCTCTTCGTTTATAGAATCCAATGACAGTACAGTAACATGAAAATATACTATAGTAGGTTGGCCGGCCAGTTTGGGCGCTCTGTTCTTGTCGTAATACTTTGCTTTCACTGGCAATATATCTCTAAGTGAGAGACTAGACTCTGATTTTAGTTCCACTTCCTGGAGTGTAGCGTTAGACCTAGAATAAATCATTGAAATATATTAATAGGTTAACCACATGTTCCCAGGTTGGGAACATAGGGTTAAGACTCGGTTCTCTCTTTCCGACGATTTCTGAAAGTTGCGGAACTCAACGCCGCGCTTTGCCACGTTAACAGAACGAGGAAATGAAATTAATAAACATTTCAATTCTTCGAGTGAGAATCAAACCAACAACCTATCCCTTTAAATTTGAAGGTTTGTGCGTCTGCGCCGGAGCTGGCCTCGAAAGCTTAGTAATTATTAACAACATAATCCAATACAAATAATACACAATAATAATTTAATTTTATAACTTTTAAAGAAAACAACTGAAAGCTTAAAATCATAAAGTACTTACAAAAAAGTAACAGCATGAACCCGACTCGCATTCACTACGCGGAACAACAGTGGTATTAACGATAGTACAGTGACTTCCCACTTCATTATGACTGACTGACCAAAAATTCTTAAACACACACTTATCACTTGTCACTATCACCGTTTAGGCATTTCCATAAGTTTACTTGATTTTTTTGTGTAATCTCATTAATCTTGAAGGTATCAACGCATCTTGTTAAGTTAAGTGAAGACTATACCACGTTTGCTGTAATCTTTTTAGAAGGAGTTACCTAACGCATATATAAATGCATTAACACGTGAACGTGAACATGCAGAAAAGATTGTATTACAAATTGTAAATCTTGTCATATATTGTTTCTTTTGTTACGACATCAACGCAACAGTGTGAATTGAATTATTTTCTAAATATGAAAATTTAGAACTAAATACTACTACTTCCAGGTATTTTTGTAGCTTCACGCTGTATCCCGCAAATGGCAGGGTTAGCAGAGGCAACTTGGGAACCTATTGTTTAGATAATCCTTTCCTCATTTACTGCAACATGTGAGGCATTGCGTGTTGAGTAGCAGAACTTAATAGAGCAGAGCGCTGAAATGAGAATATAAAAAAAAATCCTCGAGTCAAATTGTAAAAATAAATTATAACATTTATAATGTTACATTAGAAATGATCGTTAAGGTACTATATTTAATATTACCTTAACGTTACATTATTTCTAATATATAGACTATTAAATGAAAATAAGTCGTAATTGTTTATATACTTATGCGAAAAAAGGAAAATGAAAAAATTACCATAAAAAGTAATATTACGAAAAATATTTGCAACATTTAGAGAAGGCAAAACGTGACTAGATTTAGAAAAAAACAAAAAAGTAGAAAATGACTACATAGATGAATCTATTGATTAATTTACATAAAACGAGGAAGATGTTACACGCACAATTAATTTACGTTACAGATATTTTTCACAGAAAATTTCTTGGTAAATACATTTAAATGATATTTGATTCCGTAGGTAGCTCTTCAATAATTCATAAAAAACCGTTTATTCAAAAATATTGTCCTTTTATGAAATTATATGACAAATCTTATATTATATCTAAATCTATACGTCCCCATATGTTATAATTACACATATAAAAATAATATTTCAGTATTCTTTAATAATAAAGTAAGACTGCATCAAAACTGGTTGTACTTACAGTCGATCAGTTGTATGGTTTCGTAGCCTAGACACTAATACGGACTACGGTGAATGTCACTATGTAACACTAGTGGAACATTCCCGGCTTTGGTTATCTAGTTTTATATATATTTTTTTAATATTTTTTTATATATATTATTACTTTGATGAATAAACTGTCTCCATAAATTGTGTTGATTGTATCCTTTTTTTACGAATGTTACTCAACACGCAACGCCTCAAATTCAGCGGAAAGTAGGGAACGGAAGTGGAACGGAGTGTTTTAACACTAGGTTCCCAAGTTACCTCTGCCTACCCTGCCATGTGCGGGATACAGCGTTAAGCTGAGTCAGTGAGTTTATGAATGTTCACTGACTGTATCTTTATTTTCGAATTTACAATTCTATTCGGTTTCCGGAAATCTCAGGAAGTCCTATGTACAATCTTTAACCGACTTATAGTTTCAGTTTGTCAGTCATTCAGTTACAGACAGAAAGAGGTTTTGTAAATATTGACATTTTTGTATTATATTCACGAAATTCGCTATAATTAACTCTATCAGCTTTAATTCACACTTCACTTGCTGTATCCCGCACAAACTAGTGTTAAGACAGTTCCGTTTCCCACTTTTTGTGAAACTTAATTGGCAGAACTCAACACCGCGATTTGCCATGTTACCCAGCGAGCGAAGAATTGAAACATACAGTATTTAATTTGAAAATATTAAATATTTCATTTCCTCGAGTGGTAATCGAACCCACGACCTTTTAAGTTGACACGCCACAGTCCCAGCGCCACGAGAATCAACATAATAATAATAGCTATATTTACATAGTAATAATCGTTATATCGTATATGAGTGATAATACAATTTTGAACTAAAAGCTTTTCGCTTTTCTTCACATAATGTCTTCAAAATTAGGAGGAAGTAGGCAATGGAGTGTCTCTTAACAGTGTAGGTACCCTTTGCCTACTTAGTCGTACTGTTATACAGAAGACAGCATGTAGCTTTAAATTGTAAAAAGCTAATATTTTAATTAAAATTTATTTTATTATAAATTCACTATTCACTTCTACCTCTACCTGAAAAGCTTTTATTTTTTTTAATAATCTTTTTCTGTTGAGTAAATAAAAATAGATAATTATGTATATATAGACTTTACAAGAGTTTCCTTTTAAGGTATCCTTATAATCACCCTCTAATAGCACTGATATTAATTAACACTATCTACTTGAGACACAGAAAATGTTATATAGAGTGGTCATATTGAATACTGACCAACGACTGAAGGAAAACGCTGAAGTCTCTTGTTTGGCACATGTTAAGAGCTTAGGCGGAGCGAGTAGCGATTTATTTTCTGTATTGATACGATATATTTTGATTAGTATAAGAAATTTTATAATATCAATCTTGACATAAATAGTTTTTAAAGTTATTTTTTAAACCAAATAAATATTATGCAATTAACAAATTAGTCCAAAGTTTATTTTTTATCGTGAGGAAAGTTTTTTACGCGTACGCCGCCCGAATTGTGACTCGGGCGGGTTATGTGTCTTCCTGGTGCTTTTCCTCGACTGCCACAGGATGGGGCTACGGCAGCCAATGAATTCTTCCATATCTTTATGGTAATTATTTTAGATACTGTACTCATTATTTATGTAATTGTCTTATGAAAAATCTGCGAAAAAAAAGTTAAAGGAGATTAAAATATGATCGTATTAAAGTAAATTATTTTCTTTTGGTACATGAACACAATTATATTAAATAATAACCTTTTGTAAACCTTCCTAAAAAATATTTTTAAAAATCGATTCTAGAAGTTCCTTTCTGAAAAATAATAATAATTTAAATATATGCATTGTCTGGACCAGGAATTGAACACCTAACCATCGTGTGTACAAAATTGTTTGTCGCTATATTAGCGATAGGATAGGGTATATGTAGATTTTAAAGAAAGCATTGTGTGTTCACTTGGAAAACTTGATAGCATTAGTGTCAGAGGTTTAATTATTTTCACATGTTAATGTATTGATAGACGTAATGAGATTAGCTGACAGGTCAGAACCTTGGGCGGCCGTTTGCGAAGTGACAGTGTGGTAATGTTTCACGTTATTAAACTGCAATCGGTCAAATAAATATTTCTCTATGTGTATGTTTAAATTTTTATATAATTTAGGCATTCAAACGATTAAAATAAAATGTGGTTTCGGTTAAATAAGTATGTATAAAATAAATCGAAGTACATAATTATATTACTACATAGCCCAGTAAAAGCTGACATTCTAAGGCAATCAGACAAGTAACAATTATATATAGTTGTCTACTCTTTACTTAAAGATTTAAAAGGTATAAACGATCTGATCTTATCAAACCAAAATAAAGAAATAACAAGCAATCCTCTTTGTAACTTCTTTATTTATCTTCACACTGCATCCTACACATGGCAGGATAAGTAAAGGAACTTGAGAACTTACTGTAAAGATGTTTGTGAAGTTGCGCCACAACAGACCCCTTTATTAGATATAAATAAATAACAAAAACAAACTCACATTCTTTTTTGAGTTCATTGTTTTGATAAACAAAAATATTTCAAGCAATTGTGATTGTGGATATCTCAAAATTTTATTAAGGAAAATGTAAATTATAACTATTTTGTCGACCTAATTAGAGAAACTGATGTTAGGCTTCTTCACGCAACATTTGTATATGGACGATGAAACGGCTTATCAACTTTGACCTCTATATGTATGGGCCGCTTAGACAAAGGTAAAAAAAAGTTAAAAGGTAACTTTATCACTACTGCACTCTTTTATACTTATTTGACATTGTTAGAAACAGTCCACAATAGAATTTTGAGTAAACCATAAAAGTTGTGCAACAGGATGGGTTAATGTGCCTACTCTTGACCGCGAGGGCGTACCCTACATAAAAATTATAAAATACAAAAAAATCACAAGAAAAGATTATAACTACGTAAATTAAGTAAATTTAAAGTTAAAAAAGCGTATAAAAAATTTTGACGTAGCAAGATTTGAGCCCGCGCCTCTTGGAAGCCGTTGATGCCCTCTGACCAACTAAGCCATACGTTCTTATTAAGCTACGTCGAAATTCTTATATGCTTTTTACAATTTATTTATGTTTACAGCATCTCTATAAGGAGAATTTTACAAATTTCCGCTACCCAAAGACAATTCGTAAGAATTATCGTTTGGCAAGATCTCCCATCGTATAAAACAAATAATAAGAAATCCTGAAGACCAATACTTCAAATAATTTTCGATTGAAAAACTCTGAATAGTAAATGAAAGTCGAATTTACGACCTCAAATAGTTTGCTTTTCATATTAATATTACCGACAGCAGTGCAGTAATAAGATTACCAGGCCGAGACCTCGAGCCGGTGCTATAATAATAAAAACGGTATTTCGCTGAGGGTTAACCTTACTGAGTATACTTGAAGGTACTGTTGTGCCCTTTGCATATCTCGTGTTTTAGATCTTATATTATGTATAATCCCTAGATAGAACTAATAAGCTACATATATAATGTAGAAATTGTTAAGGTACTTTAGAACCTAATATATAATGAAAAGCCAAGTTGGAAAAGACACATAGGTACATTAAAATATGTCAAAATATTATAATAACTAAATTATGATTGATACAAAAAAATATATTTTTAAAGCGTATTAATATTGAAACCAGTCGTAAAGCGTGCGACCGCATACGTCTCAGATTGTGGATTCGATACCCTGTCTAAAGAAATTTAATATTTAATACGTCAACACGCAATGCTTACAAAAATCGGTGTAATCTGGGATTGGATTTAAAGTAAGTAAACCGAATGTCTTAATACTAGGTTCCCAGACTTCCTCTGCCTCGGCGGCACAAGCGACAGGTTGTGGGTTCGATCCCCACTCGACGTAATGAAATATTTAATATTTCCAAGCTAAATATTTAATGTTTTCGTTTCTTTGCTAACAAGGCAAAGTTGAGTTCCGCCACTCAACTTACAATGCCTTTAAAGACGGTGGAAAGTGGGGAACATAGTAGCGTCTTAACACTGGGTTCCCAAGTTCCCTGTGACTACTCTGCCATGTGCGAAATACAGCGAAGAAGCTGAGAGAGAGAATAAATACTAGATAAGATATTGGAAGAAGCATAAAGCTTTATTTTGTTCTTCATTTTCATTTTTATCAAACTACAAAATAATAATCAAAAACTGTGTATTAAATATTATCGCTTTTTCTCTCACTGTTAAATTGTAGTGTAAACTTTTTATAACGACATGCATGAGCATATGAGATTTTGATGGCGTTAAAGAGTGGGTCTTGATTGACCAAAAATCTTATAGGTAATAACAATGAAAAAATGTATATTAAAATTAAATAATAAATTAACGGAGCGCCCTAATACTAAGTTCTCAGCTTCCTTTTGGCATATAGCAAGGACAATTAATCAATATATAGACATTTTGCTATAAAAAAAATGAGGTACAATTGAAACAAATAAAAAAAAAAAAAAAAATTTGACGCCTTAACATGATTGATCGCGCCTTTTTGTATTGTTCGTTCATTTTATTTATACAGTTATTCTAAAAATTAAAATCCTTTAACAATCAAGTTTCAGGCAACACTGTTCTTCTTTCCCGTCCCATAAATCCTTTGGCACAGATTATAAAACTTCCAATTATTTAACTCTTCTGGATTTTCCTTTACCATTGTTCTATACTCAGATCTTATTTCTAACATCTTCTTAGAACATACCAGAGCACTTTTTTTCAAAATGTCCGACGCCTCCATCCATAAGTAACTTCTGACAAATTTAGGATTTTTAAACTTATCCAAATGAGCTAAATACCACGTTAAAAGCCTTTCTATTTCAACATCTGACCAATTATCGTTCTCATTTTCTAATACTGGCTCATCTTTTCGTATTGAATCCTTCAATTCAATTTCTTTTATTAAAATTTCTGATATAAGCTCCTTATAAGGACTCGATGACTCCATACTAAATGATTGCTTCAAATAGTTTATTTTGCTATATATTTTATTGACCGGTTCACAGATGAACTTAGCTAGTTCAGTCCATAGGTATTTTTGCTCGAACTTGGGACTTAGAAAATCTTCTAAGTTTTGTAAATAATATTTTAGTGCTTTTTCAACTTTATCGTCCGACATCGGCACGTCTTCGTAAATATCTCCCAAGCTACCATCTTTGACTGTTTTAACAAATTTAGGCTTAAATTTAATGATTTTCTCAATTAAATCTGAATATGGCGTCTTATTTTTACTTAGTTTGTGTTGATTTTTTAATTTCAAATATATTTTTTTGCATGACAATGGCGTTTTGTCGTCTAATTTCGATGCTATTTCTGTCCACATGTCTCTTAAATTAATTTCTTTGTCCGCGTGTGTTTTTAGATATTTAAGATATTGTATTAACAGTTGTTTTTTGCTTCGTCTATTCCATTTGGTTATGACAGTTTGTTTGTTTGTTTGTGTGACTTCTTGTTTGGGGCTTTCTTCTTGTTCTTGAATAATAAGTTGTGCGTTGTTTATATCTTCACCTTCTGGTATCACTATGATACATTGGAAGTCATCATCTGAAACAATTGTTTATTTAACAATAGCATATATAAGAAAAATCAACGAATATTTTATATTGACTCATTTAGTTTTTTATTTTTTATATTTTTATATATTTGTTTTACCAAAAACTTCAAGTCGGCCAAGTCGTGCCGAGCGTACTATACTGTTTTTTTTTAGCTTCAAGCTGTATATCGCACATGGCAGGAACCTTGGGAACCTTTTGTTAATATACTTCGTTGCGTTCGACCACTTTTGCTCAATTTGAAACATTGCATGTAGAGTGGCGGAATTAAACGCCACAATTTGCCTTGTTACCAGAGCGAAAAAATATTAAATAATTCATTTGATAATATTTTCAAATATATCACGACGACTGGCCTCAACCAAATAAAGAACAACATATTTTCCTCCCATATAAATTTACCTTCTTGTACTTCAGTCTTCACAGCACCATCGTAATCACTATTATCATCCACCTCCATAGTTTCAAGCACTTCCGTATGTTCATTCAATTCATTAACTCTATAGATATCATCAATCATGTTAAAATATTTCCACGACACTTTCACATCTGGATTTCTGGACTTCATTGTTTTTAATTTACGATAAGACTTTCTGAGTTCCAGAAACTTCTCACAACAACTGGTCTCGGTTCGTCCCAAATCATTCGCCAATTTCGTCCATTTAACTTTTTTCTCTACATTATCGCACAATTCGTTGTAATTTCGATTGAAATAGTTAATTAGTTGTTTAATTTCCTTCGCAGCCCAATCTTCTGGGTCGTCGGATTCCATTTTGCCGTTTTTTAGCTTCGACTTTATCGCTCTGTAGCCAAATACTTTTTTACATATACTGTAATATGGCCATAGAATGGGCATTTCCGGTTTGTTTATCTCCCTTTGGACGTAACTTGTGTAAACTTGTTTGAAATTTCTAAATCTATGGGCACACTCCGTAGCCGATATGCCTATTTGCCTCGACAGTATCTCCCAGAGGGCTAGTTTCTTTTGTTGGGACGATGCGAACTTATCTTTATTCTTTAGATAATATTCTAATATTTTAAACGCTTTTGTATCGCCGTTACGTTTTTTTGAGCGTTTTGCGAAGCCCCGCTCGTCGTAGGATTCTTCGTCGTCGCTACCGTCGAAAATTTTGTCGTCGGTGTCACGGATGGTAATTTTTTTTACTGGAATTGAAAGCATTTTGTTATTAGTTTTTATTTAAATAAATTATTCAATTAAGTATTTTTAATTTTTATGATTATTTCTTTGCTCTGGTAATAAGGCAAAGCGCGGCGTTGAGTTCCGCCTCTCAACACGCAATGCCTCAAATTCGGAGGAAAGTGGGGAACGGAAGTGGAACGGAGTGTCTTTACACTAGGTTCCCGAGTTCCCTCTGCCTACCCTGCCTCGTGCGGCATACAGCGTGAAGGTATAAAAAATAAAAATAAAAAATTAAAAAAAAATTGAAAATTTTAAATATTTCATTTCTTGGGAGTGGTATTTGAATCCACAACCTGTCGCTTTTTCAGTCATACACTTAAGTCCCTACGCCACAACAGGCCTCTTCATAAATTATAAAATGATGAATTACTTCAACTAGGAATCGAACCAGCAAACATCTACATAGTCACGCAGTGCCTCTAGAATGGCCTAATATAAATTCAACAATTTCAATACAGTTCACAGTTCTCTATAATAATTAAACTAAAGTTACCTCCAATTTTACTAGATTTGTTAACTTGGCTCAGTCCTTTCAATTTTTCATAACCGTCCAGTAAATTAGTATCCATGCCATAATCAAAAATACGATCAAATAAATCTATGTAACGCCAATCTATTTGCATATCTGGGTCTTCTTTTTTATCATCTAAAATAGTTTTGTATAAGGAAGTCAGATCATTCCATTGTTTCTTGCACGAGTCCACACTTCTATGTAATTTCTTTGCTAACGCTGCCCAACATACATAATAGCACACTGAATCTTTCAACATATCTATATTTTCATATAAATATTGCACTAATTCATCAATTTGCTCGGTTTTCCATATGTCAGAGTCACGTTTTGTAGGATTTTCTACTTCATTTTCAACTTCTTTGCTTATTATATTATCAAAGAGTATGGCCAGAGGCACCCTTTCAACTAAATTATAACCACCTTCGATTAACTGATCGAAATGAGCTCTTTTAAGTTCTTCAAACTTTTTTCTACAGTTTTCAGGCTTTTTGTTCAAGAGTCTACCAACTTCTTGCCACAGAAACTTATTGGGAACGGAAGGATCTTGAAAGTCATGTAAACAGTCAAAGTAATACTTAACTAAAAATGTCTTTTCTGTATCATTCCAAGCATTCTCATCATGTATTGTTGGCATTATATTTTCATTGTTTTCTATGAATCTACGTTGAAATTCTTCATCTTCACCAAAAATTTTATCAAAATATTTCATGTATGGCCAATTAACACTCGCTGGGCCTGTTTCTTTTCTTTTATAAACCATTCTTATATAATGTTGTTTGAAGTTTAAGAAACGCTTATGCCAGTAATCCACGTCTGCCTCCCCTAGATCCATAGCTATGGCCTCCCACAGACCTTTTTGTGAATTACTATGTTTTTGAAAGAAATTCTTATGTTTTATGTATAAATTTAACATAGTTTCCACTTTTTCATCTTTATTTTGGCTTGCATTCACTTTTTTTACAACTAAAATGCCATCTTTACTTATAACGCTCTGTGCGGGCATACTTAATGTAACAGATTCCTGAACTGGTTCGTTCAGACACATTTGAACAAATGTATCATCATGAAATGCTTGATGACATAAATCATACATGGGCCAATTAATAAATGTTCCATTTTGGCTGTCGACACGCAACTGAGCATATTTCCTTTTTAAAGTTCTTAGCTTAACTTCACATGATAATGGTTGTTTGCCTGTTAACATAGTTTTACAAGCAACTGCCCATAAGTGAACTTTTTTAGTAGTTCCACCTAAAAATGTTTCTTTATTGTCGAGATAAAAAATTATAAGCCGTCTTACTTCCTCATCGTTCCATACTTCATTGACAATTTCTTCGGAAGCTTGACTTATATCCAGCTCTTCAGTAGAATCACCATCTCCAATATCTTCTTCTACAATATATTTTTCTGGAAGTACCTCTATGTTATTGACATCTGTAGTTTGCAAAACACTAGCATCTAAGCCCTCATGTTCTGTAATGAATAGTAAGTTTTATAAATAATCAGTAAATAAAAAGTTCTATAAATACCTATTCCTAATCTAAAAGTAAATAAACAGTTCAATAAATAATAAGGTAATCATATTTTTATTTTAAATAAGTTATATAAAAAAACCTGTGTACATTACACAGGCTGTGTACATTGATAATCTAAAGAAATAAAAAAACTACGATATACTACGATAAATCTTTATTTTAATTATTTTGTATGTACTTCTTACCATCAACATAAAATAATAGTATATCTCCATTAGGTTGCACTTCAGTCTTAACAACAATTTGGTTTTCCATATTCGAACACCTTTTTCCTTTACCTCATAAGAAATTGTATACCATAGAAATATTTAATATTAACTTCTTTACGCGATTTTCTTCATTATTTGTATAAAGTATAATAAATACAATCAATTCACAATGAAATTGTATTAAATGCCGTATCTTAATTAAGCAATTCTTAATATATGCGATATAACTTAAGATGTATTTTACAAAAACACGTATTTAACATTAAATAACAAATTTGAATCAAAGTTTTGATGTTTTGACATTCCCGGTTAAAAATCGGAAATTTCAATAACACATTGTAAAAGCGCAGCAATGCTTTAATTTTATCACGGTATAGTGTTCATCCGCCATTTTGTGAAACAAAACATATTATATGCAGATAATAAATGCTTGCTATACGTGACGTTTCTTAAATGTCAATTTGCATTTATAAGCGGTAAATTCAAATATATGTTTTTTTTTAAACGAAATCTACTTATAAACTAGGTCTTTTTATTATTTTCTATATATAAACCAGTATAATGATGTTACTATTTAGTTCGGATCATCATTTTTGAATATTTTGTCATATTCTATTTAACGAGTACTTAAAATATACCTATCTAACGTTTATATATACATTTTTATTGTTAAATTTAATACCAATGTGAAAAGGTAGACTAAAAACAACAACGCAAATATACCTAGATATTGTTGCCCCTCTTCGGATAGAACTGTTTATAAACAATGCATGCAACGAATTTTAATATAATTTTTACCCTATATGTCTTCGATCAACTATTCATAGATTAAGTGTCACACTCCAGAAAGCGGCCCGACAAATAAGAGCACAAACAGATTTGTGTTCTTATTCGTTTTTAGTATGTTCCAACCATAGCCAATGTGCGGACGTGACAAAATGCCTCCGTGTGCTTATAAACATTGTGTAAATAACCATCGCAACAGTAAGATTTCAGAAGGAATATCTTTCTTTCGATAAGCACACGTTAGAAATAATTTTAAAATACTTAAAAATCAATAATAAACAATTAAATAACAATATTCCGTCGTTTGACCAATATTGGCGATAACACTACCAACGATTTCGTCAAATAACGGTAAGTTTGGGTTAAGAAATGCATAGAGAGATGTTTAAACTTTTTTTATTATATTTATACTAACTTTATATACATTTTTTTGTATTATAGTTTTCCTACTGACTCATTTCGCTGTGCATAATGGGTATCTATTGTCGCCTAAAAAAGAAGGGAAGAATACTCAACGGCGTAGATTGGTAAAAGTGGCGATACCAAAATTGCAAGTATAATTAATAAATTAAAAAATGTTTTTTTTTGTTTACATATACAGAATACACAAAATAAAAAAAAATAAAAAAATATTTATTATAGGCTGCATCTTCAATTCTAAATGATACCAGAATCAAGACAATGGCTGTTTCCGTCAGCTCTAATTCTTCTACTACTTTACTATCGGACATTACATCTTTGCAAGATACTCCAAGAAAAGGATACTTCAAAAACAAATAATCGTATCACGCTAAAAAGTACTTACTAAAACGAAACAAATTAATAATTTAAACAAAATTAATAAACGTTTTAAGAAAAAAAAGTCTTCGTTAAAAAATATTATCATATTTTTTGAATTAAATGTGCTTAAAAATAAAAAAAATCCGTCGATGACTCAGTATTATTAGATCGATTGAAAAATGTATAAGTAGCGGAACTTTTTAACGAAATGTATATTGTAGTATTAAAACAAAAAAAAAAGACATTTCAAGATTACAATTACTTTTATTTTTAATAAAATATACAAAAATTATCAATTTATTATCAATAAAGTGACTCCATGATTTCTATTTTCTATTTTCTTACAAGTACTTACAAAGCGACGACGATGACGTGAAATTAAATGTCTTATATCTATTACGCGCTAGTCGAAACTAAACCTTAAGTTACGAGAATAAGGTATGATTTTATTAAATAGATTTTTTGTCATAAGTCTGTGTGTAATAATGTTCGGCATTTGTATATGTATTGAGTGGTGCCACTTTTTTGAGCCGTATTTGTATGCAACGCTTACTTAATCTAGTGAATAGTTGATCGAAGCTATATGTACAATCGACAATCTCTACAATACAGATAAATATTGTGTGGAAAACCATCCTATATGAGAGAAAAGTTGAAAAAATGTCCTAAAGCAGCAAATACCGGTTTGAATACTTGCCAAAGTAGCCCTAGCGTAGCAGAGTTTTCAACCGTGTGATTCCGGCTTAGAATAGGATCACCCTGGTACTGATGGTGTCGTGCGAGGCGACTAAAGTGCGTGTGGTAGAATTACGTTGCCAGTAATGGCAACACGCATGGGCAGACTCGACCGGATTATTACCACCCCCGGCATTTAAGACTGGCATTAAGTAGTGGCTTTGGCCACTGCGTTTCGCTTTAGGTAATTCCGGGCCCCGGTGCCCTTCCACCTTAAAGGACGTCAACGCTCCTGTAGCTCCTCTGGAGTTACACGGGGCCGTGGGCGACGGTGATCACTTACCACCAGGTGACCCGTAGGCTCGTTTGCCGTCTTTTCCATAAAAAAAAAGAGTGAAGTGTGCTACTATGACGCCACCTTAATTTGCTTTATTTCAGTAGCCACTTTTTACTGTACTGATATTGTTCTCCGTACCTCATCCCTCCATATATAGAAAGTAAGTGAGCAAACCATTATTACATAAAATAAATCAAGGATCTTTAAAAAAAAAATGTTGAAAAATATTGTTAATCCTAATAAACTATTCTGATAACTCCTTTTTAGTATTATGTACTCGTATTTTTTATTAATAGTTTCTTAAATTTTCTTACATATTCTTTTAAATTGAATTCTCATTCTATTTTAATATGTTCTGTTTTTAGTTGATAGTGTTTCGAGCCTGCCAGTTAAGCAATAATTACTTCGCCAATATTACGCTAATTAAAAAAATATTCTACTTATAACAATTTTATAGAATATTAAAAATGAAAATTAAAACGGAGAAATATAATATTCTGTGCCAAAAGTACCCACCCCGTGAAATTAAATTTTGTGGCAACACTTTTTATTTACCTTAATTTATTATTTAAATTTAAAACCAATTTCGCGCGTGATTCCTCTTTTGTGGTTCCTGAAACATTTCCAAACGGCTGCGCAAATTTGATTTAAGGATTTTTTGTACTTTTGAATCAAAAATTTGTTCACTCGGACACAAAAGAACATTAATCAAAAGTTTTGATTAATGTACTTTTGTGTCCGAGTGAACGACAACTCGACGACGACGACGACAACGAAATTTGAAGTTTATAAAACCTAACTCGCCTAACTTGTAACCGTGACTCTTACACCATACTATATTTTATTTTTTTTGCAGGTAACTTTAAATATTTACTGTTACACTAAAATATAATATTGAATATAGTAGACTTGCGCCTGTCGTGGCGCAGCGGCACAAGAGTGTGACCTGTAACCGGCAGGTTTAGGGTTCGATCCCCAGTCGAGGAAATGAAATAATTAATATTTTCAATCTAAATATTTAATGTTTCATTTCTTCGCTCTGGTAATAAGGCAAAGCGCGGCGTTAAGTTCCGCCACTCAACACGCAATGCCTCCAATTCGGCAGAAAGTGGGAAACGGAAGTGGAACGGAGTGTCTTTACACTAGGTTCCCGGGTTCCCTCTGCCTACCCTGCCTCGTGCGGGATGCAGCGTGAAGCTAAAAAAAAACATAGTAGAAGGAAAAAATATGTTGACCTTATAAATGTAAATATGTACTTTTTTCCATTATAATATATTTCTTAAGATTTTATTTTTTTTTAAAGATATATAATAAAGATAATAAAAATAAAAAATAGGCAAAGATAAATAAAACAGCACACCAGTGTATTCAAAAACACAAATTTAATGAACTAACATTGAATTCACAATAAAATATTATTTTCTGACAATCAGTCAGAAAATAATATGTATAACATAATTTTATATGAAGAAATAAAAAAAGTAAGGTCAAATACCTTATTCTCTTTATACAAATTAAACAATATTTTTTGTAAATTAAATAATGTTGGGATAAAATTGAGAACAAAACTTATATTTATATACTTTATAACAACCATTATTTGGACTTTTGGTAAAATCAATAGAGTAGAGATTCAATTACTCAACCTGCTATAAGAATTAGCGATTATCCAAACTGTATGTATTAAAATACGCTCAAGTTTAAATGTTTAATGGGGTTTTTTTCATTATTACTAGATTCTTTATCAATAATTATAGAACATATCAAATAAATATTATAATGACTGGTTAATTGGGTTTCTACTACTGTTTAATAATATTGTTTTAGCTTCATTTAATAACCAGGACGTAAATTTTACAAGCATTAGTAAATGTACTTTGTAACAATGACAAGTGTAAATGTTAATGTGAAACAGACATACAAATTAGTTTTACAAAACTAAAATCAATATACATAATATATATGGTACACAATTCTTAAAATTAACTTTGATTAAACATATGACTAGCTCTATGTTATTATAAAGAGTTATCTTACGCTAAGAATCATAAATAATGAGAAGTTTAATTTGATTTGAATCTGCACCTTTAAAACCAAGTACAACTTTTAGAAATTATTAGGATGTATGTGATTTTTTCCCTATTATTTACGATTCTTAGTTATTTATATAATTGTAGCGATTGCAAATATATACTTTGCTTAATATATCTAATATACAAATTGCTAATACTGTTAAAAATTTGTAATTGTAATAAAGTTATTATCATTATATATATGAAATTTGTAATAAAACAAGGAAAAGATATGTATGGATTAACGTTTTTTTTTTTTTAATGTATATCTATTATATATATAATAAGCCATAAAATTTATTAGTATAGTTTAAGCCGTGAGGCAGTGTCTTACTATAAAAGCGAGTGTAGTAGGTTCTATCTTCTCTATAGAGAAAGCTTACTCTTTGCATCCAAAGTGCGGAGTTAAGTTACGTCACACAATATGAAATGTTTTGAATAATTGAGCTGTGCGTGAAATTAACAGTAGATTAATTAATACTAATGTAATGATTGTAAACTATATAAGTCAAATTACAATATGGATATCTTTTATCCTTGTCATATATGGCACATCTCTGGCTTAAACGACAAGCGGAAACGAAACGGAATTTTATTATTTATTATATAATACTAAAAACTAAAATAATTTATTTTTTTTACTATAAAGTTATTTAATTAATTACATATGACTTATTATATATAAAATATATATGTATGTACGTGAATAGGATGTACATTTGGATCATTAATGAACCTATTACTAACTTTCACACTATTTAGAATATGTTTTAGTTTTGTATATTTCTAAACATTATATAAATACATCACATTTAATAATTATTGGTTTATAATATAAATAACAACTAAAAGCATTACTAACATTTAAATTATATCTCTAAAATTTTATAGTTATTTCATAAGTGTTGCCATTTTAAAAAAATAATCGCTTGCAACTATATAATATATAATTAATTGCTTGCAATTATATGTATAATTGTTTTAAAAATATTTTTAAATACTTACTGTAATAATTATTTTATTGTGTCAAATATGTTAGAATAAAAGTTGATTTTTATTGTCAACCTCTTTGCGTACAATCGAAAGGTCTTTGTTGAAAGGACCCAATATATGTATGTATGTATGTATGTATATACATAAAAGCCAAGGATTTGTAAATTTTAAGATACTTTTTATATTGGTTTTTAACTTCAATACATATCTAATTCTTTATTTAAATACATAATATGTTATTTTCATAACTAAAACCAATACTGCATGTGAAGAGGATACATAGGGATGTTACGGATGTTTCGCATCTGAGTATGGATATCCATATAAAACAATAAATACACTATCGTATCTAGCTATGGATATAAAATTAATGCGGATTATCCGTTAGTATGCAATAATTTCGGAGAGCATAATTTTCTCTGTTATATATTAATATAAATGTTATACATAGATATTAAAATAATTAAAACATATTTTGAAAAAAAAAACTATTGTAGACAGCCGTTTTTCCACATTTTTGTAGTGATTTGTTTTTGCGATACATGTTATTTATTTATTTTTTCCATTTCAACAAATCATATTAATATTATCTTTATTGTATATTATTAGATTTTATCATCGGATACGGTTACGGTTGCAGAACTCCGCAACATCCCTAAGGTAATCCCTTGAAGAGGTTTACTCCATATAAAATGAATATATTCAATGATATATCACATAAAATTATAGTAAAATCTACATCTAAAATACGTAATACTATGTATATACTATTTTAATGTATTATATATATATATATATATATATATATATATATATATATATATATATATATATACATATATATATATATATATATATATATATATATATATATATATATATATATATATATACATATATATATACATATATATATACATATATATATATATATATATATATATATATATATATATATATATATATATATATATATATATATATATATATATACATATATAATATTAAAAAAAATATTTGTGGAAGGCAAATCAGTGTAAACATAGTTTGGTTGGTCCTTTTTAATTATCAAGGTGATTACTGAAAGTTTCAACTAAATGTATACTTATAGGAAGCTTAACGGACACTTAAGAATTACAAATTAAATAATAAGTACACCTAACATTGAAGTAGATAAAATAGCCTATAGCATTAGAAATCTGTGTGAACAACTTGACAAACATTAGCAATGCAATATAACGAAAATTGATTAATTATTTTAATATAATTAATGAATTTGATGCCATCGTGATTAGAGATGCCACGAATAGTGATTTGGCCGAATACCGAATATTCGGCTACGTAATTGGCCGAAGCACCGAATATTCGGCGGCCGAATATTGGTAAATGATTACGTACTTCTTGTCTCAGTCACTTTGTACGAGAGCGGTGGAGCGGGCAAAGCAAGTAGAGAAAATACAGAGAAAAAATGTGACAAACGAGATTGATATTTAATATTGTCACTATTTTTTAAAGTGTTACTCTACACTTAGGACAGAAAATAATAAACTTAAATTTAAAAAACGTATAAAAATTTTGATCAAAGCAGGATTCGAACCCGCGCCTCTTGAAAATCTCCATACAGAGATAACACTTTAAAAAACACTTTTATATAATTCTTACGAGTTTTCTTTGGGTAGTTTAGCTTTCTGTGGGTTCGAAAATTTGTAAAAATCTCCGTACAGAGATGCTAACAACATTAGTTGTAATAAACATATAAGAATTTCGACGAAGCTTGGTGAGAACGAATGGCTTAGTGGGTCAGAGCGCTGGAGGGATTTTCAAGAGGCGCGGGTTTAAATCCTGCTTCGTTCAAAATTTTTATACATTTTTTAAATTTAAGAGATTGATACTTATTTGAAAACTGTCCGCCTAAACAGGTCAGCAGACCAATACAAATGGTGAGCAAACGCAAAATTGTATCTAATACTGACAAATTTGCTAAGATTTATCTATCGTCTCGTGGGTGTCTACAGCGAAAGTATTACCAGAAGGAATTTTTGTTTATGAAGAAAAGTATAATCGCTTGCTATCAACAAATGCTGAAAAAATTGTTTTCATTCATCTGAATTATTTACCTTTGACAGATTTCAAGCACTTAACTATGAATTTATGTATGAAAATGAACCATTTGTATTTTAAATAATATATGTTTTTGAATAATACCATATATATTTTTACCATAATTAGGTATTCGGTATTCGGCCGAATACTGCATGCTATTCGGCCGAATACCGAATATTAAAAAAAGTAGCCGAATAGGCCGAATACCGAATAGTAGCCGAATATTCGTGGCATCTCTAATCATGACACAAAGAATAAATAATGTTATATATATATATATATATATATATATATATATATATATATATATATATATATATATATATATATATATATATATATACATATATATATATATATATATATATATATATATATATATATATATATATGTATATATATATATATATATATATATATATATATATACATATATATATATATATATATATACATATATATATATATATATATATATATATATATATATATATACATATATATATATATATATATATATATATATATATATATATATATATATATATATATATATATATATATATATATATATATATATATATATATATATATATATATAAACGCGAATGTAATTACGCAACTTAACTAGTAATTTTAAATGAAACACTTTTAACCGGATTAATCGCGTATATTGATTGTTAAACATGTTGTTTGGAAACCCAAAGTTTCGAACACTTTAAAGTAGTCCGTGGTCACGGGTAGATTGTACCTGGTAGAGTCTACTAGCCGTGACCACGGACTACTGTTAAACAATCAATATACGCGATTAATCCTGTGAAAAGTGTTTCATATAAAATGTGTAACAATTGCGAGAATCAAAGACATTATTAATTAGTAATGTTTCAAAAGATAGTTAATGAACAGAGTGTATCAACACTAGGTTGATACACTCCGTTCCCTACGCACTATTGATACAGAGAAGTGTAAACTACTTAGAATATTTCTTATAATTTGTCAAGTTCTTCACATTTGATAAAGAAGCCTTAGCTTTTAATATGTAATTTAACCTTACAACTTAAAAAAATATTTTTATAAATTCAACATAAGAAAGGAAGATTTAGATGTAATTTATGTTGTTCATATAATTGTTTTTGATAAACATATAGACAGAAAGATAATGACTAGATGATTATGTATCGTCAGATGTAATCATCTTGTCATTATTTTCATTAAAATAATGATTTTTACAAATGAAGATCTTGGAAGTTTAAGTTTTATCACAAATAATGTAACTTTATTCACTTAGAAATTAAATATGTAAATACATATATTTAGAATTATAAATATGCTACAAGTTCATATAAAAAATCTTTTAAATTTTATATGGACTTATAGTATATAAGTATGGTATAGTACGATCGAAGCGTTGTGGCCGTCTTCAGGAGGGCAGGCAGGTTTTCTGAACGGAGAGGAATAAACAAAACTAAGAAACAACTTGATCAACATTACACCTCCACTTTCAACAAACTGCTGGCGGCCACAACTCGCCGACCGTACTGTATATATGCATTTTTCCATTATTATTTGTACGCATATTGTTAGTTGTATTTTTTAATATAAAATTACAAACTATTATATATACCCGTTTTCAACATCGCTAAGCTCTTACAGTTTAATAGTAAAATGTTATATATCCTTGAAACATAGATCAGCAACTTTGGCACTTACTGAAGATTACTAATCAAGTTTTATTACAAATAAACTGTACCAGTAATATGATTATATTATATTTATTTTCATTTTCCTAACCTCGGTAAAACAAAGCGCAGCGTTGAGTTCCGCCAAAATGCACATTACATATATTTAAAATGCTTTAAAATTTAGGAATTAGTATCTTAACACTACGTCACAATAATATAAAAAAAATCTAAAAGCAAAATCTATGATATCAATTCGTAAAATTTTGTTTATATATTAAACAGCGTAGCCGAAGCGATTATTTACAATTTCTTATAATAATGATACTTGCTTAAGTTTGACTATTTCATAACTTACTTAACATAACTTTTTTCAGTTCCACGCTGTATCCCCCATGGCGGAGGGGTTCTTGGGAACCTAGTGTTAAGAGATTCCGCTCCCCAATTTCCACTCAATTTGTATCAATTGAGTGTTGAGTTGCGGAACTCAACGCTGCGATTTGCCATGCTACCAGAACGAAGAAATAAAGCCATTAAATGTAATCATGTGACAATATTAAATATTTCATTTCTGTGATAGGGGGTCGAGCCCTCAGCCTATCGTTTACAGTCAAACGCTTGTGTCGCTGTTCGATGCAGGCCTTAACTTAACAGATTGTAACGCAGCTCTTTTTTATCTTTTATTTTGAACAGTTAATTTTATTTTAAAATAAAATTAGAAAAAGTTGCATTATTGGTACCTATTTAATTAAAAGGATTTTCATCACTTTTATCGGTCATAATGATGTATATTTAGTATTTCAATGAACAAACAATATTGTGTAAAAATAAATCATTATTATTATTTATTATCTTAAACATTTATTTAATTAAAAGAATATGTTAAGCAATTAAATTAAATAAATTTATTTAATATTGTTACCAAAGAATATTTTATATTCTAAGCTTAAGCAAGTATCGATTCTGTAATATGTCTTCAATTAACACTATTCAAAAATGCCCTCTTTTTGTATATTTCGAAGCAATTTTTTGGGAATTTATTTCGCCTTAACATTTAAGTGTCTTAACTCAAATTTTCCACAAATCATCTGTGATTTTCCATAAATAGCATTTTTATAAATATCAGATATTTTGTATTTTGTGTATATTTTTTAAAATGATATTTAACAATAATTATTTTTTTATTTATTTTAAAATAATTTTAATATACCAAATCATAGTAAATATTCAAGTTAAGCCACTTTCATACTAAGATATATACTATACACATATAAGCTATAAGCTTCTCAATAATAAACGTTTACCAAACAACACATTTATCGACGGGGTTCATTTTAGTTCCCGGCCGACAGTTGAATTCTTGCGAGAAGTCCGGCAGGTTGGATATAGGCCCGATCACCCTGTACTTAGCTACAGTGTGGTCGTCTTTCTCTATTTGCATTTTGGTTGATTCCTTTGTCATGGCTGAACACCACACCTGATGGTACAAATGGTTATTTATTATTTTAATCAATTTATAATTTATTGCATGAGTTTAAATGAAAACAGATGTATTGATTTAGTGATATTTATATAAAAAGATATATACTTTATTTAATGCGTACAAAAATATGAACGTAGCGGGATTTGCATTTCTTTTATTCCTTTTTTATTACTAGGATGAATATTCATGTTATTTTCAGCCATTTTGGTTACTTTTTCAAATATGTTATAAAGAAAGTCTGAAACCGTTGTATTTAAAAAAAAACAACCATTTGTTTTTATTCGACTTTTTTTTCACCATTTCACAGCGTACCCATACATTTATTACTACTACTCACAAATTTACAAAGATATATTTGAATGTAAATTTAAACTGCTATAACTATAACTAATTGAGCGTTTATTTTGTTACTATAATTAAGAAGTTGAGGATAAATTTTAATCTTTAACTCACCATAAGTGTATGTAAATGAAAGAATCTAAGCAAGAGAAGAACAAATTACCTGAGCAAATGATATGAAGAACAACTGGCGATGGTTATATTGAAGTCCGGGAAGTGTGTAATTTATTCTTGCACCTTTACTATATTCGAGGTATGCGTGGAAGGCCGCCTTCAACCCGCCATTGTCTGCTATGTTTTCACCTGGAACAAATAAACAAACTTATATTATGAACACTTTATTTTTATTAGTTTCACGCTGTATCCTGCACATTTTTTTATGGAAAAGTCAAAGTAAACGAGCGTATGGCTCACCCGATGGTGAATGATCACCGTCGCCCACGATAAACTGTGGAAATTTAAAAATATATATACAAAAAAAAATACCTAGTGTCTGTTTGCCATTTAAATGTTGACCTTCCATCTGGTATTTAGAATACTGTTTTTGTATGCATTCAGTACGTTTCTTAAATCTCGATATAGTCGCGTTGTTCCACCAACGATTCAGATTGCCGAATCTAAAATCATAATAATTAAATATGAATTAAAATTAAACATTTACGTACAAAAGTTTTGAACCTAACGGGATTTCAATCGGGAACTCGTCCAAGCGTTTTCACTACTAAACCATACTTTCTGATTTAGTTTCGTTGAAATTCTTATATACTTGTTATAATCAAATTATTTTTTTATGAATAAACCACGGCAAACGAGCGTACGGGTCATCTGAGTGATCACCGGCGCTCACGACCCCGTGTAACTCCAGAGGAGCTACAGAAGCGCTGCCGGTCTTTAAGGTGGATGGGCACCGGGGCCTGGCATTATCCAATGCGAAAATGGCTAAAGCCACTACTTAACGCCGGTTTTAAATGCCGGGGGTGGTAACAATCCGGCAGAGTCAACCCATGCGTGTCACCATTGCTGACAACGTGACTCTCCCTCACGCACTTAAGTCGCCTCTTACGACACCATCAGTACCAGGGTGATCCTATTCTAAGCCGGAATCACAGAAATTAAGTTGTAACGTTCTATACTCAAATCTTTATACATCTCTCTCACTCTCTCAGCTTCACGCTGTGTGCCGCACATGGCAGGTTAGGCAGAGGGAACTTGGGAACTTAGTGTTAAGACACTTCGTTCCATTTCTGTTCACCACTTTTCGCCGAATTTGAGGCATTACGAGTTGAGTGGCGGAATTCAATGTTGCGTTTTTCCTTGTACCAGAGGCAGAAAATGAAAACATTAAATATTTAAATTTAAAATATTAAAAAAATAGTTTCCTCGAGTGGGATCGAACCCACAACCTGTCGGTTATAGTCACACGCTTGTGCCACGACAGGCCTCTGTCTTTATACATTGTCTAAATAAATATTTTTCTTCTCCTAAGCTTAGAGCTAAAAAAAACAGCACATTCATAATACCTATCATATTCCCTCCCCTGGTCGTCAAACGCGTGTGTCAGCTCGTGTCCCATCACCACTCCCATGGCGCCGTAGTTCACGCTTTTTGGGTTGTCACCATCGTAAAATGGTAGTTGTAATATGCCAGCCGGAAACACTATCTGATTCTTTGTTGGTGTGTAATATGCGTTTACTGTTGATGGGGTCATACCTGGAATTATTTATATGCATGTATCAATAGTTAATAGATAAATGAAAAATCTGATTTGTAAAGTACATATATGTTGATTTTATATGAAGGATTTGAACTTCAAGTGTCTTGCTCTCTTACATTTGTTTTACTTGTTCTAAAATATTTTATTATTGAACGATATGAAGTAACGTGTGTATAGTTCAAAATTCAAACGACGAATGAATCAGAATTAAAAAACTATTTATTTTGTTTTTAAAACGTGGCCTCCAATTTTGTTCTTTGACCCAAACTTATTTGAAAACGGAATTTTGAAAAATATTTAATAATTAATTATAAGGGTATTATTTATAATGACAACATTTTTATAATATATCATTATGGACCTGAGACCATAATATATTTGACTGATCAAATATAAGGATATAAATTTTCTTATATAATTATGTGGGGCCAAACGTGGCGGAAGGGCGTGCGACTGTCAGCCGGCAGTCACTCGAGTAAATGTATTTTTTAATTGAGAAGCAATTCCTCAAATACATCGGAAAGTGGAGAAGTTAAAGGGAGTGTCTGAACACTAGGTACCCAAGATCGCTCTGCCTATCCTGCCGTGTTCGCAGTCCATTATAATGTTCTAGGATATAATTGTTATCAATTGAAAAAGAGAATTTAAAAATTACTCTTAACAAAATTTAAGTTTAAAAAAAATACAATACATTTTTTCAAAAGGATCTCGTTTTACATAAATAAAATATATTTAATGTTTCATTTCTTCGCTCTGGTAATAAGGCAAAGCGCGGCGTTGAGTTCCGCCACTCAACACGCAATGCCTCAAATTCGGCGGAAAGTGGGGAACGGAAGTGGAACGGAGTGTCTTAACACTAGGTTCCCGGGTTCTCTCTGCCTACCCTGCCTCGTGCGGGATAGAGCGTGAAGCTGAAAAAAAAACATTTCTAATATAATATATAAAAACGAAACTGACCCCATTTAGTTTTATTCACAGGTTGATCTAATTTCCTGAGGTCGTGTTTCAAACTAAAAACGTTGAACGCTATGTTATTATCGAAGTATTCATTCGGTTTTACTTCTAACTCTTCGTATTGTTTGTCCAAATCGTCTTTATTTAAAATGTAATCTGGGAAACCTGTAATTTCATATTAAAATTAAAATTGTAATGTATGTTTGTATAACATTATTATATACTTTTTCAATAACAGTTAATAATAAATCACATGTAACAGTAGGCAGAGAGAACTTAATGTTAAGATATTCCGTTGTCTATGGTGGCCGTCTTTGATCTTGTTACTACCATAAAGTGTATGTGAATACTCCTGAGTGGTATTCATCGCTGCGTGTTGCCCTTCATTTTATCAAAGCGAAGAAACTAAATCGCAAAAATAAATTAGCATCATGCATTAAGTAGCGGAACCTAACGCTGCGTACTGTCACATAATACACTTAAGTAATTAACTAACCTATCATATCAGTTATCGCATCCGCCTTAGTCTCAGCCGCCTCCCTGGTCTCCGCGTCCATCCAGTCCAGATCTTTCAAATGCTTTTTAAAAGCTGCTCTAATATTATCTATCATGATCTCCCCTTGTGTTTTAGCCTCCCCGTGGAATACTTCCCGGACGAACATTGCTCCTACTGCGAAACCTGTAATGAATATAATAATGTGTAAACAGAAAAAAGGAAATCTTTTGTTGTCCGTCTGTCTGTTTGTCTTTTTGTGTATTGAGACATTTTTTTTTCAAATATCTAGGTCTAAAGCCTTTTGGATTACAGAAAAAAAAGCATCTTATCAGTTAAGTAACGCAATTAAAAAATACTGGGAGTGTTTATTTATCATTTTTGCTGTATTTTCCATAAAACAACTCATTTTGGTCATTGAAGTCGTAGGGTTATTTTTTTCTGAAGAGCTAACAGAGTTTGAGAGTAAATAAAACAAATCGGGTAAATCGGGCTGATCAAAAGGCAGTTCAGCAGCGTTAAGTTCCGTAACTCAACAGGCAATGTTTAAAATATAATAATTTTAATAATAGACGTTGCGTGGAAACCGTATTGTCATAATACTAGATTCCTTTAAATGTTAGCAACACTGCTGTACACGAGATATAAGGATATAAGGCTAAAAATACTTATAATAAATACGTAACCGATCACTTTCTGTACATTGAAGATATATTTTAAAAAATCTTATAGATGACGTTTATTAATGTAATAGGGCTCAAAATAGTGATTTTTTAAGTTCTTTGCGTTTGTATGCGCTAACCTAAGATGACCAGATTTACATGTAATTTTCACTATAATATTTTGGCAAACTTCCCTCAGCATTTTGTGTTTAGGTGTAATATTTAGTTTGAAAAAATTGCTACGAACTTTTATTTGTTTTGGTTGAAGTTTTAGTTGTTTCAATATATAGATACGTTCATAAAAGTGATAATGCTCTCATAACATAAAAGTTTAATAAATAATAAAGTATAATCTAAGCTGGCGAAGCCGCGGGTGGGTCGCTAGTTAATATATTATAGTTATTTAGGGTAAGTATATTTAAAATTTAACTTACCAATAGCATTGTTAGTATCAGTAACACAGTAACGCCATGATTCCTCAGTGCCTTCGGAACCGAAGAGAGCTTTTCTTAATATTTTGGTCGCATCTCGGAATGATTTAGAGAGATAGGTGGACAAGGACCGTGATACTTGCCACATCATGTAGCTTGTCAACGTTCTGGAATTTAATAGAAATTAAAATACTGGACACTCATGCGGCTTCGCCCGCTTTTACTTATTATTATATTATCATATATAATTTTATGTAATTATATATATATATATATATATATATATATATATATATATATATATATATATATATATGTATATATATATATATATATATATATATATATATATATATATATATATATGTATATATATATATATATATATATATATATATATATATATATATATATATATATATATATATATATATATATATATATATATATATATATATATATATATATATATATATATATATATATATTTACTGTAAAGTTTTATCTAAATCCGCTCAGTAGTTTTTTTAAACAAAATTTCATATTTATATTCATTTTATAGGTAAATATTACAAAGCTCCGCGCGTCTTTCATGTATACCATAGTAGTGACTAGTTAGAGAGAATATAGTGTTAAAAGTCTATTTTACATTTTTTGTTCATTTTTAATAAAATTATACGTTTTGCACGAATTTAAGACATTAACATGGTAGAACAGAGAAATAAAAAAAATGACAATAATCTCCCCAACTAGGGACTGAACCCATAACCATAGTATATACTGCCAGATCATAATCCCATATTGCGCCATGAGAGCCTTTGTTACTCAAATAAGTATAAAAAGTATAAACAATTGTTGTTATAGTCACATATTACATTTGTTTCAATTAACTTACTTTTGATCTTCGTCCGTTTTACTATACTTTTTTACAACTCTTGTCAAATTTCTGAAATATTCTGGCGCGTATACAACAATTCTTTCATTGTCCGATATCTGAAAAATTAATATAAATATAAATGTATCTATTTGAGATACAAAGATAAAAAAATATATATTGATATCGTCAACAATTTTATATTTTTACATCGATTATAAATGAATATTGTATGAATAAATAACTAGAAGTAATTATAGAAAATTAGTTAAAGTAGATTTACTTTAACGCAAGCACAATCCGTCATGAGATTAGAAGCCATAACAATGGTACCAAACCGGTTTTTTATCACGTGATTTACATAAATCACGTGATTATTAAAGAAAAAGGTATAGTCCAATGGACATAAAGCCAGCATCAGCTCGAAAGGCAGTTTTGTTGAGAAGAGCCGGCATAATACTTCAGTTACAGCTTCACGCTGTACCCCACTAAATGTTAAGACATTAGGATCTCAAATTCCGTTTCCCAATTTGAAGTATTGCGTGTTGAAGAGCGGAACTCAACGCCGCGCTTTGCCTTATAACAAGAGCGTAAAAATGACAACAAAATTATTAAATATCTCATTTCCTTGAGTGAACACACAAAGGGCTCACACGCTTGTGTCACTTCGCCACGACAGGCCTCAATAGTTGTTTATTCAATGTCAAAATAGTAAAAATATAAATTGTATAACAAGTTATATATCCAACAAAACTTACAGTTCTATTAACAAGCTTAAAAGCATCATTGAAGAACATCGACCAATTTAAGAAAGGAGCTTCCTTCTGCCATTGCTTTAAAGTATACGGATTATATAATCCTTCTTCATCTCTCCTGTCCTCCGCAGGTATAGTTATATTAGCGAGTTCAGTCTCAAATTGTATGACTTTACTCATTTGGGCCCTAGCCTCAGATTTGTTGGCTCCTAGCAAAATGCATATACGTGTCATATAGTCTAGATATGCGTCTAACACTTTTTTGTGGGCTGTTTTGTTTAGATAGTTGTCGCGAGTTGGTAGGTTTAGTCCGCCTTGGTCGAGCTGAAAGATGGGAAATTATTGATCAGCGATAACTATAGATCATGTTACAAAAATAATAATACAAAAATTAAGTATAGTTTATTTAAAAATATTTTAAAAATATAACAAAATATTCTTAAGTCAATAAGATATCCTTCAGAATTGGGGAATTTTGTCAAAAAGGTGGAGATTTTTCGTTTAAATGTATGCGTTGAAGTGAATAGTTATCTGTTCACTTTAATAATTTGAATTTATAAAATTGAAGTAAATATACTCACAACAATAACATGCTTAGATGAGTTCCTGTCATCTTCTGTGACCGCCCAGTTGAATAGCCCTCCTAAATTGTACCTTAAAATCAGAAACTACCATTTGTACCTGCACGTCTCCCACACATTACAATATAAAAATGGCTTTGTTTAAGAAAATATTTATATACCTTGATTTTGAACTCATTACCACAAATATAAATATATAAAAAGATTATTCATAATTAACACAATCGAATATTATTAGAAGTTATTTAATTCCTTACGTATTCTGAATATCCTGTAGTAGCTTCTGCAAATCCCATTTATGTTGTTTCACTAATGTATTAGAGAGTATATGCCAACCGCCAAGTTTCTTTATAATATTTATTAAAGGCTTTTCGCCCAATTTCTCTATAGTTTCGTTCGTGTCTATACAAGCGTCGTAATATACACGTGCTTTGGCCTCAGCGTCCCTTGGGTCAGTTGTATTGACTTTCTCTGTAGAAACCAAATTGAGTTCATTTGTAATTGAAGTATGATAAGAGAATGTTATAAAACAGTAAATATAGCAAGTTATTAATTTATTACTAAAAAAGTACTTGTGGAAATTTACCACAAATAAATTAGTATAATTTGTAAGCAATTAAATGTATGGTATGCACTAATTATCCATACAAATATAGTGTGACCAAACTAAGATGTTTCATACAAAGCTGTTATAGGAAAATGAGTTATATTGTATTAGAAAAATAACATGTTTCGCTATACAAAAGATTAATCGATACGCGACAATCCATTTCACGCATGTGCAAGTGTGTATTTGCCGAACTGATAACCATGTTTTTCTCAAATAATCTAAAAATCAACGCTCAAATTGTTATCACACACAAGCACCCAATAATCGGCGGTAAACGAATTCACAAAGATCCTCTAATTTGAATAAGGTAAACTGCCACGAGTGGAAGTTTGTGTAAGCAATAATAATTTGACGATGTACTTTACGAGTTCTCGTATGAAGGATTATGTTAAATTTAATTTAATAGATGTTATAGATATATTTTAATGTAAACTAAATATGAGCTTACCTCAAATTTACGTACTATAAAAACCTACAAGTAGTAATAAATATGTAAAATATACACTAACTGGTGAAATAACGATTTTTAGGTCTTAAGTAAGTTAGTTTTATAAATGAAATAGTTACTACCTAACGCAGATCTGATGATCAGCTGATTCTGCAGTTCTATCTTGCTAAAGATGCCCCAACTCGATTTTCCTTCTGGTATAGGATTGTTCCTGATCCATCCTCCACAAGCAAAGTCGTAGAAATCGTCACAAGGATCCTTTGAGATGTCTAATGCTCTGATCACTTCACTGGCTGTATAAATGCACGAACCTGATAAGCAGACGCTGCTCTCTTCTGGAAATTATTTTCAGAACAATTTATTATTAAATTTGGGCTGAACTATCCTTTATAAAATCTTAACATAAAACTCATACTCAGCTTTACGCTGTATCCCGCATATGGCAGGGTATACAGAGGGAACATGGGAACCTAGTGTTAAGACAGTCCGTTCCGTTCCGTTGCCGCGTTTTGCCTTGTACCAGAGCTAAGAAATAAAATCATTAAATATTTAAATTGAAAATATTAAATATTCCATTTCCTCGAGTGGGAATCGAACCCACAACCTGTCGGTTACAGTCACATGTTTGTGCCGTAATAAAAAAACTATATAATTAAGATATATTTAAAATATTATCTTACTATAAAATACGTAAGAAATGTATGGTTTGAAGACATATGTATTAACAAAAATCTAAATCCTTAAGAGTTGAATTATAATAATTTAAAAAGAAAACGTCCGAAAACACAAGACAATGATTATGAAAAATATTACCTTTACTTCAGTTATGAACAACGTGTGGGCGTAGTTGACTATACTAGATATGATTGTGTCAATTGTTTTTATGTTTGCGAAACGTGAGCCATATAATGTTGGGCTTGGCACCATGGAATGAGGGAATCGATACTAGCCAAGTGAGTTACGGCACGAAATATAACTTTTTACATAGATATATTTATCAATAGGATTTTTTAAATATTTTAATGTGGGAAAAAAATGGGATTCAAGTTAAGAATTTAGGATTGAGCCGTACCATACTATACTGAAATTGTGTAGGTATATTCAATAATTTTTCTAAGGTTAATAAACTAAAATTTTTCACATTGAAAAATTTATTTCTTTCCATCATTCAGATCAGCGATCTTTAAGTTGGCGTCAAAACAATTATTTGTCACTCGTTGTTAGTTAGATTATTTTCGTTGCTGGTAAATTTTTGATACAAAAATGATTAACATTTTCTGATTTTATTTTTTAAATATATAACGTCTGCAGGCAAATGCCGTGCCTTTTTTTATTAGTGGTGTTCTTAGTTGTTGGGTGTTTTTTATGAAAATAAAGATAAGATTGATTAAACTTTTAAACTCAGGGTTAAGTCCATCACTAGACTTCTATTATATTTATGTGTCTTAGAAGATATTACTGACTTGTTTACTTATTTTATTTTTTTCGGGTTTTTTATAGTATTTACTTCACATAACTTCTTGTATATACCCTTGTACATGCTACACCAAATATATAAGTTCTCAGTTACAATTTGCAGATTTCAGCCTTATGAGCATAGCCTCCGATATCGTTAAGTTGCTTTCATGTTGTGCTCCATATCTTTTTCGTTGAGCCTTTACAGAAATCACTCTTGCAGAAAGTAATTAAAGCTTAACCAGTATAGCAAAAACTTTAACAATCTGACTTTCACGAAAACTTTTAGTTTAGGCGTAGTAGTTTCGCATTTTCCCTGATTAAACACAAAATACGCAAACATGAATTGCTAACGCATTGGCTGTAACGCGACCTTGTGTAAATAAGGGGACGTATTCCGACACTGACCTTCAATCTTCAGTCTAACAACCCCCAGACTTTACTATATCATGTTACTAAGCAACAACAGCGACGCCGAATGTTATCTCAAACTATCTTTTATGTTTCATTAACTATTTCCTTTGCCTATATGATATTGGAAAAAGTTCACAAATGAAAGAAAAAGCATGAAAAAATTGCGAGAGCAAGTTTAAAAAAGTTGATGACGAAAGAAGTATAAAGGACACCGTAACGTTTTGCGGTCCGTTGGTTTACATCTTCTAAGATAAAGATATTTTTAAATAATTTAATTTAATTAACTATGAATAATAACAAAGAACAATATACAAACCTCTAGGCTCAGGCTGGTAGCACGGTGGTACGGGTATATTAACAGTACCACGTAAGGTTAGCATTATGCTGATAGCCAACAACACTATAACCAATAATACAGCGCTTAGGATGAGCAGCACGCGCTCTAGCTTTGTTCGTTGATGCCATCCTATAAACGAGACACCCTGAAACAAATATGTTTCATTATATTATTGTAAAAGTACTTAAAAAAATGAGGCCACTAGGCCTGTGGTAGCGCAAGGGCTGAAATTCGACGAAAAGTGGTGAACGGAAAAAAGTGACCTGAAACTAGGTTCCCATATTCTCTCTGCCTATGCTGTATGTGGGATACAGCGTGAAGCTAAGAAATAATAATTAAAAAAGACACTTAGGCATAGTTGATCAACGCCGGAGTGTCTTCAACATATATAGTTCACTTTTTATCAATACACTTTTTGTGTCAATTCTGCTATCGATTGGGTGCAAACTGAGTAGTTTGTGCATGTTATTGTCATTTAATTAGATTTTTAATAATTTTCTATTTTTAAAACGTTAAATTTCCACCCGCGCTTTTTGGTAACCGTCCAAGCGCTGTGACCAACTAAGCCATATGATCCTATCAAGTTACGTCGAAATAATTATACGTTGTTATACGCTGTTGTTGTTAGCATCTCTGTAGGGAGATTTTTACAAATTTCCGCTACCCAAAGACAGTTCGTAAATATTATCGTTTGGCAAGAGAGAATACTGTTTATTTAATATTTTTAACTATTTTTAAAGTATTATTCTACACTTAGAAAATAAATATATAAAATTTAAAAGCGTATAAAAATTTGAACGTTGCAGGATTTCAACCTGCGCCTATTGGAAACCGTCTAAGCGCTCTGACCAGGTAACCCATACGTTCTTATATTATACAATTACATTATACAATTTACAAATTACATATATTATACAGTTACATTATACAATTTACAAATCACATATATTATACAATTTAAAAATAGTAAAAACATTCATATATATCATTTTACTGTTGGTTTGTATTATCTCATTAATTAATATATTTTTGATGCACTTTTCTACATTTAAGATAACCCATGATTTTACTAACTTCAGTTGCTGTTACTCTTATTTAATTCGTATTTTGTTTGTATTTTCATTAAACAACAACTCGCCTTAAACTTGACCGGATTTCGAGATCAAAGAGTCTTTATGGCGTACATAATAATCTCTAGGTCACCGCGCAAGGTTGTAAACATTTAGAGCAAACTGAATTATCTAAGCTTAAGCTCTCCATTTTGAGCCACTTTAATATGTACGTATTATTTTGCCAGCGACCTATTTTTCCTCCTATAGTTTATATATTTTTAAACCTTTTTTGAAGTTGCGGATATTTTAAAGAAGTGAAAAGAAAACTATATAAATATATAAAAACACATTACATTAAAATATAATATTTATAGATGTGAATACAAAACCTACATAACTAATTTATCGATACTGTTATCAGATGTTTCCGACATGGAGGACTTAGTACACTTTAAACATTCTTAATTTTTTCAGTTATATTTTTCTACAGTAAAGTGACTGCCTTTTGGATCTTGGAATTAAAGGCTTGGTCGTACTCATTCAGAAAAAATAAAGTATTTAAATATTAACATTACCTAGAATCGGATCAAACATCACAATTAATATGTTTACAATCGGAATTGTTTATTCTCTGCCACTCTGCACCTCAATGGCGTTTTTTGATAATCATTTAGCTTTACTCTGTATTTAGGACATGGCGGGGAGGGAATGTAGTATTATGATATTCTGTTACGCTTCCCACTTTCCGCTCAATTTTAGGTATTAGGTATTGAGTGGTGGAATTCAATTGCGCGCTTTACATTGTAATCAGAGCGAAGGACAATCTATCGCCTATACACTGCCATACAATCCCACGCTTGTGCCTCTGTACCACGACAGGCCTCCAGATCTATTTGATAACGATTATACACGAATATGCCTTACAGACTTCTCTTTATTTAGAACGGCGCAAGTAACATCTGTTACTTCAAAAGAGCATTGAATTACAACCTTAGGTATATAAATTCAGCAGTAAATCCACTGAAGTAATTTGTTCTACTATAACTTATCCTTGACACTATATGCGTATTTATTTATATTAACCAAATGTTAGATAAACATATGTACGTAGGAGGTAGGAAAAGATTTTACTAGTACTTCAACATGTAATCTATATATCAGTAACCAGCACATGACATTGGCAGTGGGTGGGTAGGCAGAGAGATCTTGGGAACCTGTTCAGTGTTAAGACACTCCGTTCTATTCCCCACTCAACATGTAATACTGTATTATTATTCTAAACATGGCCAATATTGATTTCTCCAACAAAAACAAACTTAATAAGCGATCTTAATAATAGTAGCTACTACTGCAGAAGGGTAGGACAGAGTATTCACGTTTACTTAAATATAATTATGTACAAATGATAATCATAATGGAACCCTTCCATTGAATTTAGAACTATGAACTTAGAATCCCATTAAATTACTTATAATTTCTAAGCTATATTTAAAAAAAATATATTTAACTTAAATAATTATAATCATATAAACTACATACGGCAGATATCATCATCACTGTAATGACACTTATCACTTCATGGTTCAGAGACAACACTCGACTCCTAAATCTGACGACCAAATAGATGATATCCTATTGTAGTGGGCTACAATAAACTGTTATTGTAGCAATGTTATTTTGTAAGTACATATTTCGGCCACAGGATATATAAAACAGAGGTCATGTAGCCGACGAAGATAGTGAAAGTGGCGGGATTCAACACTGAGTTTTGCCTCTAAGTAAGTAGAGTGAGATTGTCACGCTTTAAAGTTTTCAGTTATAATTTTTTTGTACTTTTTTGTTGGACAAAATTATAAAGATACGATATGTACTTAGACCTGAGATGGGTACTGAAAATATTCTGATATAATTAAATGATCTATTTTTAGTTAAATCTAAAAGGATTTACGGAAAAAAAAAACACGACATATAACACTTTATAATACTATAATAAATTGAATTAAATATCAATGTAATAGAAACGAAACGAATTTTATTTATATTATAATTTCTGTCTGCACTTTAAATAACTTTAGAGGCAGGTAAAACAAAATATTATAAAAAATACACAAATTGAAAAAAAAAAATCTTTACTAGATTTGCTGATAAAGTTATTCTGTTACTATCACACGCCACATTTCTAAACGCGCAATTTATATTTGAATTTAATAGGTGTATTGTGTTTGTCCATCCTGTTTTAGGAGTAAATGACACATAATCTAGAATTTATATTCGCCCCTTGTTATCAGTAGTCATTTTAGCTTTACGCTACATCCCGTACGTGGCAGGGTACGCAGGAGGAACTTGGGAACCTAGTGTTAAGACACTCCGTTTCCGTTAAGACACATCTATTTTCCACACCAGAGTCGTCCGTTGTAACGTGAACGTAACGGAATTTAACGCCGTGCTTTGCCTTGTTACCAATACAAGGAATTTCATTTCCATATTATTATTTTTTTCTTTAATACGGTTGAACGCATGACCTGTCGCGTTTACAATAGCCCGCTTGAACCACCCTGCCCCGACTAATAACTAATAAATGATAATTTTATAATGTTTTTGTTTTTGTTTAATTTTATTTATTAGCTTCGGATTTAAGTCGGTGTCACTAATTTCACCTTACGGTCGGATTTCAGAGAGATTCTCTACTAGTAAAATAGTTAATGCATTCAGAGAACCACAATATTTTAATTACTCTCTCTCTCTCTCTCTCTTTTTTGCAACAATAAACAACAACGTAAGCATATCATCAATTAAACATATGTTACTGAAAAGGCTCAGAACTAAATATTTTAAAAAGTGACTTGAATCAGTTACGTTCTAGTAAATAAACGGTGTAAAAGTGATTACAATATGTTTCTAGCAACTCATTTAAACGGTAATACAGGTAGTATTACTTTATTTTATTTTATTTTTATTTTATTTTTTATTAGGGAAACAGACAGAACTTATTATACACAAACATTAAATTAATATAAAATTCTACACAATCCAACAAAGTTTCCACACAAAAATAATTAAAAACATAAAGAGCAAATATATACATATATACACACATATACATACACACATACATACATACATATATACATACATACATATATACATATACACATATATATACATACATACACATACATATACATAATGTATATATACATATACATAAGTAAAAAGATAGCTGAGAATTACACACAATTAAAAAATAAGAGTTAACATAAACCTAATAAAATATGATATAAATCAAATATACATATAATTTTTTTAAAAAATAATGGTGTTATTTAAACTTTTCATAATTTTGTTTTTGAATACAATTACGTTCCTGGCCGCAAAAATATCAATATGAATAAATAGTTTATTATAACTGGCGCAGGCTCTGTTGACAAAGTTATTTTGTGCATGCTTACTTCTATTAATAGGTAAATAAAATAAATGTTGGTTACGCGTAAATTTTTGAGAGCATCTGAAATTAATACAATTTAAAAGATAAGGGGAATTAACGAGATTTTTTATTATTTTGAACAAGAACAATTGGTCCTTAATTGATCTTCTATCAGCAAGTGATAACGTTTTAAAACAGTCACCAGATCCATTCAGAATTTGTTTTTTGAAGCGTACAAATTTAATGAATTTGTTTTGAACATTCTCTAACTGGTTAACATAAGTCTTGTAATGTGGATTCCAAACAGTAGACCCATACTCAAGGATAGGTCTAACAAAAGAGTTATACAAAAGTATCAAAGTACTAGGTTTTTTAAAATCTCTGGAAATTCTAAAAATAAAGCCAAGCATTCGATATGCTCTAGCTATCGTTCTGTTAATATGTAGGTTAAAGGTTAGTTTATGATCTAGATATATTCCTTCCATTACCGTACCGTAATGTAATTTCTACTTCATTAAAGCTAAGCACTTAAGCTTCTCAAATACTCTAAAGTTGCTTTACACACAGCCATTTAGTAAGCAAGTGCAATATAAGTGTAACTGGACTGACAGATGTCGATAAACTTAGACGATATTAAAAGATATTAAAGTTTATAGTTCATGTTTTTTTATTGAAAAGAATATCATATATTTATTGAGGCCTGTCGTGGCGAAGCGGCAGAAACGTGTGACTGTAAGAGACAGGTTGTGGGTTCGATCACCGCTCGAGGAGGTGACATATTTAATATTTTCAATTTATATATTTATTTTTTTCAATTCTTCGCTCTGGTAATAAGGCAAAGCGCGGCGTTAAGTTGCGCCACTCAACACGCAATGCCTCAAATTGGGTGAAAAGTGGGGAACGGAAGTGGAACGGATTGTCTTAACACTAGGTTTCCAAGTTTTCTCTGCCTGCCCTTCCATGTGCGGGATATAGCGTGAAATTGAGTAAGAGAGCGAGAGTGTAATATTATATGACAATATATACATAATATATATACATAATATTATATTTAAAAAAAACATTAGTATGATAATTTTATTTCTCTCAGAATCTCATTCTTAAGCTTCTCTATTATTTTCCTATATTCACATAGCGAACCATACTTCAATTTTTATCTTATCAGTGACGTATTAGGTATGTTATAGATAACAAAGCTTTGAGTCACCCTAGAAATATTGAATTATTTGTAAAATAAGAATATTAATTTATTATTACAAATTAATAAACAAAAAAATATTATTTAATAAGGCATTACAGCCAGCTGCAAATTAAGAGTAGTTTATTAATGGCTAACCAACATAAGTGATTTCGTGACTAAATTCAATGTAAGCTTAAGAGCAGTTCGTGATTTTCTGTTATAGTATCAACAAATTAGGTACTGTAATATAATGTGTTGTTATTTTTAAATCTACTTTGAATTTTTAATCAATATTGTTAAACAATCCAGCGTCATTCATGAACATCACAAATGAATAAAAACAAAGAAATATAACTCAACTCAGCTTCACGCTGTATCCCGCACGAGGCAGGGTAGAGGGACTCCGAGAACCTAGTGTAAAGACACTTCGTTCCACTTCTTTTCCTCACTTTCCGCCGAATCTGAGGCATTGCGTGTTGAGTAGCAGAACTCAACGCCGCGCTTAGCCTTATTACCAGAGCGAAGAAATGAAACATTAAATATTTAAATTGAAAATATTAAATATTTCATTTCCTCGACTGGGGATCGAACCCAGAACCTCTCGGTTACAGTCACACGTTTGTGCCGCTGCGCCACGACAGGCCTTAATATAATATATGAAATATAAAAATGAGAAATATACATAAACTTGAACGCAGCAAGCCACAAATCCACTATCTGTATTTAAATTATTTGTTTATTATATGCGCTCTTATTAATTGGCATTATTGTATTTGACAGTTCCCTAGAGTTACGGCTTCTGCTATGTTATTTTTATTACGTTTACGGTACGTTTATATATAAATTAAAAAAAAAATACAGATCTTCTTAAAAAACTTTAAAAGACAATATACAACAACTAGAAAAGAACTGAAGATCTTTAAACGGCTGAACATTTTCCTCCTTTAAATCATCTAGCTTCTTTAAGTCATGGCTACAAGCACTCTCGGTCAAATCATCTTTCAAGCCACAAAACTAGATCAAAATCGGTTCATCCTTTCAGGAATTACGAGGCCATAAATAGACTTTAAGATATATATGTACATATAAAATGCATACGTCAAACTAATACCACATCTTTTTGTTTTTATTATAATATATTTGTTTGTTTTTAGTATAATCAGCGTCTGAATTAGAAGTTTCGAATCAAGCGGCACAAACAGTAAAATTATTTTCTTTTACTTACACTATAATATCAATTATATAATTTGATAATACATATATTAAAAGACATATATATATATATATATATATATATATATATATATATATATATATATATATATATATATATATATATAAAAGATAAGATTCTAAAACAATTACTTTATATTACGAAATGGAATGGATTACTAACTCGTATTTTACTTACACTATACGTAAAAGGATTTTTCAAAGTAAAGATTTATCAAAATATGTTAATAAGCTTGCGTTCAAATTCTTATCACATATCTCGTACATGATAACGCCGTTAAAAAGTCGGCAGAATTATTTAATAGTAGCTACTCCTGTTCTGCTCCACATTTTCTGTAACAAGGAGGCGGGTTAAGATCCCTTTGTGTAACATACTCGTAAGATATGCGCATACTTTATTGATCATCCATGAATCTAATGTAAGGAAAAAAATGTTTTCATATTTTTTTAAATTGTAAATGACTCATGTACGTGAATGTGTGTACTGTATTTTATCGTATGACATATTCAGGCGTAACTTATCCAAGTTTTAACGAGTTTAGTGAGTGATTCTGGTTTCTTTATTTCGCTCATTTAACATTTTTTTTTAATTTCTATTGCATTTCTTACTAAAACTTACAAATTTCACGTAAAATACCATTCTTCCGCTTAAATTAAGATCCCAACGTACATTTTGTGTCTATCAAATTGTATTTGTGTCAAATCTAAATGAAACGATTCCACGATTATCAATTTAACAGAAAATTAAATATAATCCAATCAATTTATTATTAATATATTAATTTTATAATATTTATTTCTATCTATAGCAGTTTCATTTTTTCGCATAAGCACCTATAGCATTGATATGCGACTATACTTTGTTATTTTGCTACAGTGAAACTTAAATAGAATCCTCTTGTGTATTCGTATAAAGTATATGAAAATATTTTTTTTGTCACAAGGAAAAATTAAATCTCACCTTTTACAAGGAAAATCCTGGTAGAAATAAAAGCCGGAGCATCTTATTTTTATAATTTTTTACTTTGACAAAATATAAATAACAGAAACAGCAAGGAGAATACAAAAAAAATAATAAATCACTATATCTATAGCGTTCAAAAGAATAAACAAAGATATTAAAAGCAAGATAGTTACTTTTCCTATTCCAACGTGGTTTAATAATAAACAAATGATAAGACGTGTCATGGGTATTGGTATTCATCAGGAGCAATGACATAAGCTGATAGACATATGAGACGGGTAACTAGATAAGCTGAGTAACTAACAATCCTTGGTGAAGTCATCGATGTATAGTTAAACATTATATGTTCGTATAAAAGAATATTTATAATAGAATTATTTATAAATATAAATAATATTGTAATTAATATATACTATGAGAAAATTAGATATAATAATAAGATAAGAAAGGGTACGGGCCAAGTGCTTATAGTGTTATTGATAATATATTCAATTTTAAACGGAAAGATATTTTTTAATATACCTATTGTTTTGTGTTAAAATTGTATTAGGTTGGTACCATCCGTGTAGCTTTATTATCTTAAATGGTACTTTTTTGAACGTTATTGATAAAAAAAATCTCGAAGGAATGAAATATGTATTTAATATTTTCAATTTACGATTGATACTCTTAACGATGCAAATGTGCGGCGGCGTTGATTTACGCCACTATGGCATATACGCAATATCTGGAGAAATCGACGAATAGTGGGAAACGAAATTGTCGTAATAACATAATAACATTGTATCTGGACACTATTCAAAGAAAGTGCGGGATGGACTAAATTAAGCTAACAAAGTAAGTAAAAAAATATGTGAAATGATGTAAACAAAAGTATCTTATTTCATAATATACATATTCAGCTTCACGCTACAGGGACCTAGGGTACCTAGCATTAAGACACACAGTTTCGTTCTCCACTTTCCGAATTTAAGCATTACGTGTTAAGTGGCAATAAAGCATTTTTTATTTTTTAATAAGGAAGCCAACGTTACTCACTAAGATAACATCGGTGTACTAGTATTTATAAATACATTTATAAGTACATAGAAAACATTAATTATAGGCTAACATAACATGCATAATAAAATGTTTGCTTTTTTTTATTTGTTCTTTTTTTTGGTGAAGTTCACGACTTCACCATATTATAAGTTCTAATAAACCTATTATTAATATTATTATGTAAATACGACCTTTAATCATATAAAAATCAAAACAATTAAGTAAACTAAATTAAAGCTCTTGAAATAAAATAATAGTATAAATAAAAAAGATTAATGAATTTATAAAAATATTTTAGTATGCATAATTTTAAAGGACCACTTTCATCACATGTGATATTTAAATCATGTGCCAATAAATGTCCATTATTGACGTGTACGGCTCATATTTAACCCACTTACATAGAATTTGGCGTCGGTACAATATTATATAAAGAGTTCTACGAAATGAAAATTAACTGCCCACATTTTGATTTAAATTTTGACGAGAAAAATACTAGGGGTTACTGTTCAATGTTTTCTTACTGAAGTACACCAAGAAATTCTACTGGAAAGAGAGTTTAACACGTTAAAAGTTAGACAAGGTCAAAACTATTAAATAGGATATTTTTAAAGAATTGAAACCCACCACTCGTCACCCTTTTTAAATTGTACCAGATATTTTTTTAGAGTACTGTATGACGTACATATGTATATTACTTCTATTTACCTTATATATATGTTAAGTAACACAATTTGTTGATATATACATATATGTAATACACAAAAACGCCGGATAAGTGTTGTAGTGTTAATGGCACGAAATGAAAATGACCTTGAACTTGTTTGTGTTTTACATCAACATTTCTGTATAAGTTTAACTTGTTAAATCTTCTTGACGCTTTTTTTCTATTCATTTACAAGTGATCCATGTTCTATTTTACAACGACTTAGATGAAAATATTACGCAAGTTATGACACGAGATAATAAATGTTTAAGAAATTTATGTATACACCGTCAAAAGGTTTTTATATATCGAAAATTAAATTGTATTCTCTGCTATATGAAATAAAATAAAGCTCGATTTTGTATTTTTACTGCATTTTCAAATGGTATGAGTGGACATAACAGCAAAAAACGGAATTTAGCAGGTTAACACTGAGCGTTAACGACGATATAAAAATACATAATATGTATGTCATTAACTTTAACAAATATTTTATAATTATATAATTTTATTCTTAGATAAAGGAATTCTTCCATTAGACATTATTTAAGGTCAAATTCAAATTCAAAATATTCTTTATTCAAATAGGCTTTAGCAAGCACTTTTGAATCGTCACAACATAAAATTACCACCGGCTCGGAATGCAGTTCTGCTGAGAAGAGCCGGCAAGAAACTCAACAGTTGCTCTTTTCAATATTGAATAAAGTCACAATTTCATTGTTTAATACAATAGTGATTATCCTGCATGAAATTCAAATGACCTTAATTAAATACATTTTTATCATTCAAATATTCTTCGACAGTGTAGTACGCTTTCTTAATTAACATTACTTTAACATTTACTTTAAACTTCTCTAGTGGCAAATTCAAAATACACTGCGGAATACTATTATAGATACGTATACTCAGACCCATAAATGACTTATTTACTTTTTGGAGGCGATAACTAGGCGTCACAAGTTTGTCCTTGTTTCTCGTCCCAATCGTGTGTCTGTCACTGTGTCTGCTATAGCACTGAATATGTTGCCGGACAAACAAAATATTGTAAAAAATATATTGAGAAGCAACCGTAAGAATACCTGTATCCTTAAAACATCTCGCAGAGAATCTCGAGCTTTAAGATTATAAATATTTAAGGTCACCCTTCCAGCATTGTGCATATTATTATTTTTTTCAGCTCACGCTGTATCCCGCACGAGGCAGGGTAGGCAGAGCGAACCCGGGAACCTAGGGTTAAGACACTCCGTTTCACTTCCGTTCCCCACTCTCCGCCGAATTTGAGGCATTGCGTGTTGAGTGGCGGAACTCAACGCCGCGGCCGAGGAGACCGGTTGGTCACACGCTTATGCCGTTGCGCCACTACAGGCCTCAATATTTTACATTTCATCCTTGTTAATCATTTGTCTATCATAGATAGAAGTGATTTTTTTATAAAAGAATATTTTAGTTACAATTTCTAATACTTTAAGTAGCTAACAACACATTACTTTAAATAATTTTTTGTATAACCACGTATATACATATTCAGAGTTCGTTTATTCTAAAACAGAACTATAATAAGGCATTGCGTCAGCCTGCATTGTGTATCATAATAATGTATCATAATAATAATACATTTCAATTATAATCATAGATATGATCTAGCTAGTAAATGATAATAAGAAAAAAATGCTTAAGCAATTTAATTTTTTAGATCTTTTTAAAAAAATGTTTTTAGAGTGTCATATCTAAGGGAGCGTTCATATATAACGTTATGCAATTTGAAAGGAAGGGGGTCTTGTAATACGTTACGATGCGTTACAAGGGCAGGAGGGAGGTTCGAATAACGTGTTACGTAACATTGTTTTTGGTATTCAAATAAAAAAAATAGGGAATTTGTTACTAAAGTGAGAGGTGTTGATTCTACTTAAGAGATGGTACCACAAATTATATTGATTAGGATTTATTAAATTGGTTTTGATACAAGGTTTAGGAATTACAATATTGTGTAGCAGCGAGTTATACACCTGTTGATTTATTTATTACCGCAAACGCGATTAAAAAAATAACAATGATATTTTAGCGACTTTCCGGTACTTTGCGCAACATAGTTGTGACTTTTATAAGCAAAAATGCTCATTTGGGTGTTACGTAACGTTTTGAGAGGGCAGGGAGAGTATATAACTTTACGGCACGTTACATGGGGGTGAGGGAGGGTCAAAAATCTTCAAAAATTGCGTTACGTAATACTTAAACGCCCCCTAAAGAAATATCATTTTTTAAAGACTATGAGACTAAAATTGATATGGAATATTCAGGTCTCCGGTCCCTTAGACCACAGAAAAACTAGCAACTCAATTTGAAGTCAACACAATTATAAAATATAACCATATATTTTATATGAACTGTGTCGGCATTGTTGTGTGTTGTACGAAATTCATCGCGTAATCACAATCTATAGGGGACTTGTCACTTACTTGGTTCCAACACGCGTTTGACCGATATTTATCAATAAACAAACGTGAGAAACAACCCTTTAATTGTTAACATCAATTTCTTTACTGTTTATTTTTTTCCTTAATAAATGAGAATTTACACTGAACTACAAAAATATAAAGTATACTAAAAAATATATAAAGTATACTGTAGAGCAACAGTGTCAATTAAGCGTCGTATCTTTCTCACATGTATGAATTGCAACACTTCTGCAGAATAAAAATGCAGTCCTGATTTCCGCATTAGCTGCAACATAAAACTACCGCAAATTGGATCGCAACAGTAATTATATTTGCCGCATCCTAGTCGCGTGGAAATCTAGTTAGTTAAACCTTGAAGCAGAAAAATACGATTATATTTTGAAATTCTCTATAGATTTGTTCTCCGCATTATAAATAAAATATATTTAGAGAAAAGTATATAAGTTATACGTAGCGTGAGTCAACCCTGAGCCTCTTAGTAAGCGTTCATGCATTCTGACCAGAACTGATAAGAATAATGGTATATGGTAGCATAGTATGATAGTACAGTATATGATAACATGGTATATAATAATGGTCAGAGCACTTGGTGAAAAAAGAAGCGTGGGTTCGAGTGCTTTCTTCGTTGTTTTTACATTTTTTTTATCGTACAGGATATAGTAATAATAATTTCGTATAGTACTGTATAGAAAGAAAGTTCTTTCTTTCTAAAGTTTTTCTTTAAAAAATCATCTTTTTTTTCTCCACTCTCTGCTAATCCGCTTCTTAAAGACAAAGTTTTGAAGATGTTTATAGAATTTACATGTTTATAATTACAAAAAACTACCTACTATGTTTTGTACAAATTTTGTTAATATGAAATAGTTTCTATTTATCAAAATATAATAGACCCTATGTTATACAGGATGGACCATTACAAAGTCCAAATTGTACAGGCTTTGAAACCCAGTTACCATGCTCAGAGGCTTAAATTTGCGGACAAAATGCTGGAAAACAACATATAACATTTTATTCTCAGATGAATTTTCACATAAATGGCTACGTCGTCGACAAAATTGTAGGTATTGGAGTGACACCAACCCAAAATTAAAATACGAAAAACCTTTACACTCGCCCAAAGTTACCGTGTGGGCAGCATTATCAGATAGAGGAATTATTGGTCTTTATTTTTACGAAGATGAGAGGAGCCTTCCACTCACAGTTAACACAGAGCGATACGTTGCGATGATACAGAGCTTTCTTGAACCAGCATTAAAGGACTTTTCTGGCTTCAATCAAAGAAGCTGGTTTCAACAAGACTGGAGCAACATGCCACACCTCAAATGATGGTAAAATTTTCGGCAATAAATTAATATCCAAGAGAGGTGACATTAACTGGCCACCTCGCAGCCCAGATTTATCCTTATTCCCAATGGTCTTTTTCCTTTGGGGATATCTTAAGAGCAATAAATAACACATAATCTATTGAAGAATTAAAAGATTGAAGAGTTAAAAGATAACATTTGCAATGAGATGCAGAACATTTCCACGAGCACTTGTCTGACGGTAATTGAAAATGTCCAGTCCCAGTTACAGGAGCGTAAGAATAAAAATGGTTCACATTTACAAGATGTCATATTTAAAAAATTAAACCCTAAGATGTGATCTGTCTTACAGAATAAATTTTTGTTTACAAAAACAATTAGTTCTCTCTATTGGTCAACCCTGTATTTAGATAAGTAAAATATGTATTATCCACATTTATGCAAGCAATGTATAAATATATAAATTGTTGGTGTTATTCTAATGTAGTTTATGTTAATCTTTAACAATGTTGATTTTAACGAGGTTCGTCTCGCTAAATAGAGTTATTTGAATAATATCGATGCAGTCGTTCTAGTCTTAATACCACCTAAAAGAGACGTAATATAATAAATACTTTAGAGACGCAACGAATTCCCATTAATTAACCGAAAATCTATTCTTATATTATATTTTAAATAATATTTTTTTTCTTGATATTAAATCTAAATATGCATATAATAAATTTGTAACTAATCGCGGAAAATATACTTATGAGAAAAAATATTATTGAGTATGTATATTTATGTTTTTTTTAATTTTGCTCGCGCTAATAATTAATAATACTGGATTAACTGATTTAAATAAAGTTTTTATATAAATTTTGGTGATCGTTAATTTATTGTTTCTTTTAATCATTTATAACACAGTTGTATCCATATAAAGCATTTAGTTCGAAAATAAATAATTGTGTATATAAAAGAGACAGATATTTAATAAACAGAGCTTTCGCCTTTAATGTCATTGTAGAAATGAAATATTATCTATTACAGTCTTGTCAGTTATAATTTTGAGCAATATACCTTGCCAAATCCTTCCGTTGCTTCAGGCTTCGGCGCAGTATCGAATAAGTTTAGTCGAGAATTTTGAAAGAAGTCTGAACTCGAGTTTTCTCTAGAAAATAACTCTGTCGTAGAACTTTCTCGGTTCAAAAACGGACGAGCTTTTACGAAAGGGTTCTTTCTCGCGTTCTTGGCATGTCTGAGAAAGTTGAACTTATTTATTGCTTCAGGAGATGGTGATACTGTTGGAGTGTCTTCTGGAGTAGCGGTGGATGACGTCGGGGATTCAGGAATTGCACTCATTTCTCCAAATCTTGGAATAATTTGAGTTCAAACGCTCTATATTGGTAAAATTTTAAATAGGTCGCAGAAATAATGCGCGTGAGCGGTAGTAGTTTTTGATGTTAGTCACTTTTCACTCTTAAGCAGCTTCTGATGTTGAAATTTTTAATGATCTAACCAACTTTTATTTATTTTGTGGATACATTTTAAAGTATTGTATGTTAAACAGAAACACCTAGTTCATTATTATAGTTGCCTTGATAACTATTGCATCACAAATCTAAGTAACTTTCGATCCTTATTAAGTTATTTTTATTAAAAACAAAAATCCCCATAAACGTTGAAACATAAATATTATTGTTTTCAATTCAGCACACGTCCGCGCTCTTTTAAAAGCGTCGCGCTACTGTACTCTATGTTAAATTGGAGTATAAGCGTGCGCGTACGCATTTGGCATTATACATATAAACAACTAAAATTTAGATAATTTTGGCCATTCAACAACATTTTCTTTGATCATTTTGAACTTGAATAAAATACTTGTTTACTAGTATAAAATCTAGTCTACAGTATGGAATATCTTGAAATAAGTGAAGTAATATCAGTTCGCATACCAGGCAGAATAATGTAGAGTAATTATTAAATAGAAAATCCAAAACTTTATGTCTTACTGTTATGGAAATATAATTTACGAGTGACTATTAATGTATCATTACATCGCAGAAGCTTGGTGATTCAACTTCCTATCAGATGAACGTTGCTACTTAAAATACAGGCGTTTTATATATCTGACTTACATAGTGTCTGGATTTCGCTATGCAAAATACTTACTAGGAATTATTTTATTGGAATATTAAGTGCTGAAATGGATATATTTGGTTATAAAAATTGAATTATTAGTGACTTTTTACTACTGTCTTCTGCGTATCGCGTACAAAAAACGTAATTAAACATCACAATTTGTACCAAATATATAAGATACAATCTTTGTCTCATCTTCCCGTTTTATACGACATGGTAAACATAAATAAGCATAGTGTTAAGATATTTTGCTTTATAGTTTTATGGTACTAGAGCTGCAAAATAATAATGATACCTTTCCTCTGAGTGAGAATCGAACCCATTGCCATTGTTTTTTTCACTCAAACTGTCTAACTGTGGCGTGATAGACTCACAATCATATAAGGACCTTTTATTCCTATATTTAGAGTTCCAGTAGCTTCACCCGCATAACTCAACGGTGGTCCTCTACAATAATACATACGCGTTCAGACAAATTCAATTGTATATCGCTATAGTTGCTTACGCTTTTTATAAAATAGACACGTTATACATAAGATAAATATATTTGCGGTTGATATTCATCATGTACGTATTATAATTGCAGTAAGTATAGATTATTATTTTTATATTTTATAATACAATTCTGTCACATTCAATTTTTAGAATAATTATGGAAATCTAGCATTTTACACACTATGGAGAGTTGCATTAGTCTCAAAACAAAACTTCTAATGATTACGGAGTGAATTTAATACACAAAATGCACCAAAACCGATGTATTGCTTGCTTGATGCTTATTTAAATTGGTTGATTAATCAATTTTCAGGGAAAGGTATACCTATCATATGTATTATATTTATAGAAATTGGTTATATTTTTATCATTTTATCATATAAATGTACTTGTTCTATTTTGTAAGTAATATTATTTGATTTGAAGACTGTATAGTACTTATACTAATAGGTAATTTATTATCCGAATGCGTGGCAATGCAGTGAGTGTGACAAAGCCGAGTTCTCTGCCAAATTATACTATGTACGACTTAGCAAAATAAATTCCACGTGCAGTACATGTATTATACATACTTATAAAATTACCGAATTATCTAAAAAAATATAATATCTACGTATAAAAGTATAATTTGCATTATTCTTTAATGAATTATCTCTTATTTTTCTATATTCATTATAGAAATAGCAAGAGTTATTGTTAATGATACTCACAGTATCATTGGGTTATTATTTACAAAGTCGGATACAAATGTAAGTTATTTTAATTCGAATACATTCTAACTCTTTCACTAGTTAGTAGCTTAGTTATTTTTCACATAGTTGACTGATATTTAATGCTCACTTATAGAGAGAGGCTGCTGGTTACTTTTTTACTTCACAATTAAACTCCCTGATAACTGGTCTGTTATACAATAATCAGCGACTTTATAGTTGACGGAATGCACTAAAAGATAATATAAGTATTGTCGCAAATAGAAATTACACCCCTAAAAAAACGTATTGTGTAATACTTCCAAGTTGCGTCACCTTGGTGTCATGATAGTCGAAAATTATAGATACATTTAATTTCCTCGACTGGGAATCGAACCCAGAACCTGTCGGTTACAGTCACACTTTTGTGCCGCTGCGCCACGACAGGCCTCTTTTGTTTTCTCTTGGAGCTTACGCTTACGCAAGATGTCTAAAGCAGGAATAAACATTAAATATTTAAATTGAAAATATTAAATATTTAATTTCCTCGACTGTGGATCGAACCCAGAACCTACCGGTTACAGTCACACGCTTGTGCCGCTGCGCCACGACAGGCCTTAATTTCATATTAATCTCTATATATATACGTATAATAAATCTGTATCTGATCGCTGTCTGTTCATGGAATTCTGTTCCCTACTTTCTACTCAACTTTCAAGAGCGAGGCAGAAATTAGATGCGTTTTGTCTTGAAAATGAAGTAGTTGATCCAGAGTAGAAATTGAGACACAACTACCTTGTTTACTGATAACCACTACCCCAGAGGCAGCTTTTGTATCTTAGAAGATAAAAATAGAACAAACAAAATATATTTTATAAATGTGTTTTATATTCATTCTTGGTATATTACATATTCACTTCTTACTTTTTAAATGAAACGGAACGTAAACGTTCCGAGCATAATAGCGCGTATTACAATTTTTTTTATATAAAAAATGGCAGTCAAGGCAAACATTGTACCAGTATATTACAGTGCCATTACGATTCAGATGAATAACTGGTAAGCAAATCACCTTCCATACCTTATTTATTACGTATATATTAACCAAAAAGTTAAGGAAAAGTTATGGTGTTGCTTAATTTACCTGTAAATGGGCAGAGTGTCACATATGCTCCTATATGTATTTAAAGTAAAGTGATATTTGTTTATGGAATTTTGTCCCTCGGCTGTATCCCGCACATGGTAAAGTAAGCAGAGGAAACTTGGGAAACTAATGATAAAACACTTCGTTTTCTTTCTTTTTGTTGAATTTGAAGCATTGAGTGTTGAGTTGAGGAACAAACTGTACTGCAAAGCAACTATATCGTTTTCATCACACTCTATCAGACATTTAATTTATAATATTTATAGGATTATTAACTGTACTCGATTGTACAAGATGGGCGATCTATAGATCAGAATATTTCCAATTTCGTATTCCCAATGAATACGGGTAGGTGATATATGGCGTTGAGTCCCGCCACACCACGAAGAACAATAAATTCTTTGGTAGCCATTTTAAATTTACTTTCTTTCTTTGTAAAATAAAGCACTATTACTTTCTGTAAAAAAAAAATACTCAAACGTATCACTTTCATAAAAAAATGAGTAAAAAAAAGCCTTAAATAAAAAAAAAATAAGAAACTACTAATAAACAACTCCAACCCTAATTTATCTGTACTTATTAAACAATTATACAAAAATAGAAGGAAAATAAAGAAAAAAAATAACTCACAATATAGAGTTTCCAAGGTAAAATGGACGTAATGAGCGGAACCTACCTGTTGCATTACTGCCACATGTCAATGTCATGGTCGCTATTAGATTACATACATGCTACGCGAATCATTAATGTGTTTGTTTGTTTGTTTTGTTAGAAATAGCATTTTTTCTCAAAAAATGTTCATGTTCTTAGAAAATAATATTGAGTTATTTTTCTTGTTTTCTATGTTGTTTTTTCAACAATTGACAATATTCGTTTTTTAAAGGTAGGCAAAGTGGAAATTGAAGTTACGGTCGCACGCTTGTGCCCTTGCACCACGATGACCTCAGATATTACTAATGCAAACCAAAATTTTCTTAACTTTTTTTTCAGATTAACTATCCATCCCACATATCTACATCAAGGTAGGTAGAGAGAACCTAGTGATAAAATACACTGTTTGTCATTTTATTTCCGAATTATAGACTGTGTGTTAAGTAATTGAGTTTAACACTCCACTTTATTTTAACAGATCTAAGAAATGAAAATATGTCAGCTTACATGTGGTGCTTTTTTTTATGGGCAAGACGCGGCAAACGAGTGTACGGGTCACCTGATGGTAACTGATCACCGCCGCCCACGGCTCTGTGTAACTCTAGAGGAGCTACAGGAGCAATGCCGGCCTTTATGGTGAATGGGCACCGGAGCCCGGCATTATGCAATGCGAAGAACAGTGGCCGAAGCCACTACTCCAATCATATTTCCCACTGCGACACTTAGATTAAAAATTAACAAACTTTAAGCTTTAATATTTATCGCGCTACAAGATGAATACATGTCAAATCACGCACAAGGTCAGTTCATAAAATTATGCATTAGATAAGTTCTTAAATCTTACAAAATGAAAATCTGTATATAAAATATGTTCATGTATTTTCACGCATTTCGCACTCCTCAGGCAGATATCAGGAAGACGTTTCGTATAGAAACTCGTAACGTGGATTTAATTTGGATAACGGAATTCACTGCGCATTTATTTCAACAGACCCGTGCTCTTTTTATTAGATAATATGTGTACCTACCTATATATATATGTCATTAGTTACTGTATGCTAACGCCTTTGTTTATTGTATTTACTTTACAATTGTAACATGTTCACGAGTATATTAACATTGAGTTTACTGTAACAATTAGTTTTGAATGACACTTATAGACCAAGCAATTCAGTTCTTAGTTACTTACAGTATGAGGACGAATGAATTGAAATATCGGGCGTCGCTACACAAAGGTACAAGCTTGTTACTGTAAACGCAATGTTTTGGGATCAATTCCCAGTACAGGAATTGAAATATGTAATATTTTCATTTTCTCGCACTTCTCGATATGAAGCAAAGCATGGCTTAAAATTTAATCAGTCGAGACACACTGCTTCAAAAGTCGGCAGAAAGTGTGTAACGAAGTGCCTAACGCTAAGTTCCCGGATTCCCTTTGCCTACTCTTTGACATGCGAGAGATACATATATAAAATAGTAAAATATATATAAAATAAAATATAGAATTTAATTATTGTATAAGTGTAGAACCTTATTTTACTAAGCATAATATATATTTTTTGGCAATACAACGAGCTTCCTTTTAAAAGATCAGTAATTTATATCACCAGAGCACCAAGACATCCCGATGCCGGCGATATCACATTAGTTTATAGGTTTATAGATATTTTCAAGTTTAAACTGGTAAAACAATTCAAACAACGGAAGAATTCTCATACAAATACATGTTCTTTAAAATAAAATATAAAAATATGCGTTACCGTCTTCGCTACATACACGTAAACCATCTGCCGTGAACTGACGTAGATTTACGTCATAATGTTGGCTAAGTGCGTGCAGGATTACGTGACTTGAATTGAACTCAATGCCGAAACGGACTACATTAAAATATGAACAATAACAAAAAATAACAGAGGCCTGTCGTGGCGCAGTGGCACAAGCGTGCGACTGTAACTAACAGGTTCTGGGTTCGATCCCCAGTCGAAGAAATGAAATATTTAATATTTTCAATTTAAATATTTAATGTTTCATTTCTTCACTTTGGTAATAAGGCAAAGCGCGGCGTTGAGTTCCACAATTCAATACCTCAAATTCGGCGGAAAGTGGGGAACGGAAGTGGAACGGAGTGTCTTAACACTAAGTTCCCGGGTTCCCTTTGCCTATCCTGCCTCGTGCGGGCAAATCCAAATTCAGAGCTGCAAATTCAGTAACGTATTAGAACAAAAATAATATTTATCGTATAAATATTTTGTTAGAATGCTAATAAATGTTTCGCTTATCGGAAGTCTTCCTTCCTTCTTCAGAAGGTCTTATCAATAAAGTGTATCTGTTCAACATTTTCCTCATATTTTTTATATCGACACATCTGCTATGTTTTGCATGGCAGGCCAAGAATACCAGATCTGCAGTTGTTCAGACGCATTTATAAAAATACATTATTTATTTTATTAAAGTGTCACGTATCTCTCTTACAGCAAGGTAGGTAGAAGGAACATAGTGATAAGACACTACGTTCTCTGCTTTTCGATCAGTTTTAGAGACATTATGAGTTAAATGGTAAACACAATACAGCCGCTTTGCAGCCTCTTGTCTTAAAAAAATAAAATGAAAAAAGCGGCATTTACAGTCGTACTATGAGCGGCTGTGACAACGGCTTCAAATATGATTTATTTCATTTACAAAGTTAATTTTACATAACAGACTAGAGAATATTTATTATGTATAAATAAGTTTAAAGATGTACGCTAGCCAATATAAAAAGGTGAACATATAATAGCTATGTAAATAATATATATATATATATATATATATATATATATATATATATATATATATATATATATATATATATGTATATATATATATATATATATATATATATATATATATATATATATATATATATATATATATATATATATATATATATATATATATATATATATATATATATATATATATATATATATATATATATATATATATATATATATATATATATATATATATATATATATATATATATATATATATATATATATACATATATATATCACCTTGCATCACTTTGTTTATATCATGGAAATATACCGAAGAACAATAACGTTTCGTATGGACACTAAATGTTAAATAAATAATTTACGCTAATAAGTCGAGGTGTCTGCTCTCGCAATGGATACGGCAAACATATAGTGCGAATTAAATATTTTTATGCAAATAATTGATATTTTATTATTATTTTAGCAAGTTCGTCGGCGCCATAAAGCCACAAACACAAAACAAACTACAAAATTCGAATATGACATCCTCATTGAATCTCAACTATTACCCAATTTACTTTAACTAAAATAACATATAATACTTACTATGTATCTATATAGTAAAAAATGTAGTTACATTTCACGTGGTCCTTATTTTTTATTTAAATTAAAGATTTTTTAAGTATAGTGTCATGTGATGTGATGTTTTGTGCCACGACTGTCTCAAAATATTTTTTCATAATTCCATGGACAACTTACATAATCATTACATATTTTCATAAATGTATTCTGTTAGTGCCTAAATAGTTTATTGCATTATACATCTTCTAATACTTCCTTGAGGACTATCCAGGTAGGGCACAAGAGGCACAAGTCTATCACTTTAAACGTCACATGGGTTCGATCGAAGCCACCCCAATTGATGAAATTAAATACTTAATATTCTCATTGATTCACTCTGGCAACAAGGCAAAAAGCGCCTCAGTTCCGACACTCAACAAGCAGTGAATTATAATCGACGGAAAGTGGCCAACAAAATGAAGTGTCTTCACACTACGTTTCCAAATTCTCTGTACCCACTTTACCATGAGCAGAATACAGCTAAAAAAATTATGTACTTAATGGCTTTCAATCACCCGCACTCGAAAACACCACTGTTGACGTTACAACGAAATAATAATTGTAAGCGCCAGTAATTTTACTACGAATAAGTAATCTAATTTAGAACAAAGGAATAATAAACGTAAACAAGATGATGTTTTGGAACATTTGCACGTAAACATTTTGACTCGGCACTCAAGTTGCTATGAAAGTTAACGTATAAAATGTTATGCAAAGTGATATTGTTTACAGTTCTAATCTCTATTTGAATGCTCTATATTATTTGATGCCATCAAAAAATAGACATAAATTTTACGAGTCCCTATATTTTATCTGTCAAGTTTTATTTCATCTTAAGACACAATTAAATTGCAAGATTTATTTTATGAAGACAGTACCAATTTCTGTTTATAAAATACCGTCTGTTAAGTAAAGTAACCATTAAAACATAAAAAGCTCTTAAAAGTTTTTGATTGTTTGAAATTTACGTCTTTATTGCACATCGCAGTGGAGTTGGGATGTGCCAGACTGAACGCAACTGTTGTGTTTTAAATATCATTCGGGAAATATTTGTCTATAAATCTTTACTTCATATAGTTTTAGGGATTCGCGCTTCAAAATGAAAAAAACGAATCACTTATATGATCATATTGTTGTCCTTTGTCAAGTATATTTCTACATCCCGCATATTATATTGCTGCATTTCGTATGAAATTCCCCGCTTCATTACAATCTTTAGGGTATCCCGATGGATCTATAGTTATAAACATTGGCATAGAGTTAAAACATGTACCTAATATTTTTTTTTATATTAAAGGAATAATATTTTTTTTTGAAGATCTCATTATTTTATTTTTTGTTAATTAAGTCTAAATATACAAATGGTGGCGTTGCGCTCCGCTATCCACTATAAATCTTAATGTAAAAACTTGGAAAATGGATAACTTGATAATTCACTTTTTTTTAACAAAACAAAATGAACAAAATTGCAGCATTACTTTTAACATATTTTAAAGTGATATTTAAAATGTGGGTTTCAACGAGGCGCTGGTTTAAATCCCGCTAAATTCAAATTTCTATACGATTTCTAAAAAAAAGTATGTATATGTGGCATTAAATATACCACAAGACCCTTATCATGGGTCGTATCCTTAATCATGGGAATATTTTTTTTTATTTTCTCCACTTTGCATGGCAGAGAATGTGCAGCTGACACCTCGTATACGGCGGAAAGCAGAGAGTCTATTATCTTGCTTCTAAGTTATTTAACGTTCTAGCTTATAAAAAATATTTTGTCGTCAACTAAACCAACTAAATTAAAGCATATTTTGCTTTTTTGATATTTTAAATAAAATGATAAAATATTTTACTTCACTCTAAAGTATTTTCAATATAAAAATTTCAAGTAGAAATGCTAATAGGTTTCGCTGGAACCCAGTTCCTGAATAAAGTTAAAGAGCAATTTCACCACTTGGTTCTTTGATGTATTTTCTTTGAACACTCCCCAGGCGCTAAAAACATTTTAAATTGGTTTTATATATTCATAGCACATTTTTAAAACTTTATGCTATATTACCATTATAATGATGTAACGTATCAGATAATAATGATGTAACGTATCAGATAGTGTTTTATTTTATAATTGCAACTTCATTATTTGAAGTTGTGATTTGTTTTAATATTCTTATTCTAGTAAGAATTAGTTTAAATAAAAATTAAAAAATATTTTTCTAAATTTCATAGCAATACAGAAACTCTTCGCAGTAAACCTGACATGTGCGGGATACAGCGTGAAGCTGAAAAAAAAAACAACTGGAAATGACTACATATACTCAACTCTACTCAGCTTCAGCTGTATCCCGCACGAGGCAGGGTAGGCAGAGAGAACCGAGGTTCCCTCTGCCTACCTAGTGTTCACCTGCCACTCCGTTCCACTTCCGTTCCCCACTTTCCGCCGAATTTGAGGCATTGCGTGTTGAGTGGTGGAACTCAACGCCGCGCTTTGCCTTATTACCAGAGCGAAGAAATGAAACATTAAATATTTAAATTGAAAATATTAAATATTTAATTTCATCGACTAGGGATCGAACCCAGAACCTGTCGGTTACAGTCACACTCTTGTGCCGCTGTGCCACGACAGGCCTCAAAAATGACTACATATAACATCTATATCTATATTTATCCTATTATTTTTTAATACCGATTTTCACTATTATATAATATACAAATTGTCTCTAAATTTGTTAACTTGTCAAAGTAAATTACCATATGATATCGAATGTGAGTGCCACCAGAACGAACGCCTTCGTTCAGCTGTATGGAGCTCACGCTGCCCGCATCGTCATCCATGAAACCAGTTTTCTTGTATCGAGCCATCTGCAACAATTCAACTAACTTTTATAAGAAAATCGATAAACATCCACTAGTACTATTTTACATTGTAATAGACCTAGTACATATGTACACAAAAATTGTGAGATAATGCAACTTTGTGGGGAACTGAACGGAGTGTCTTAACACTAGGTTCCCAAGTTCCCTCTTGCCTACCTTGCCTTGTGCGGGATACAGCGTGAAGTTGAGTGGATGCAATTTTAATAGGTATTCAAATAAAATTTAGTAAATTAAGTAGAAAAGGGCAATCCATATCTTAATAATTCACATAAATAGAATATCTAAAGATAATTGTGTCTATTTCTAAGGCTATTTTACATAGTAAATTAAAAAAAAACTTTTACAGCTCATCTTTTGAAAAAAAAAATAAATGATAAAACATAACTTATATAGTAATAATAACTTTATATAATATTTATTTAAAATATATATTTGTTCAATATATTTTATTATGTTGAAGAAAGTCACAAAATGAACATTTTTATAACTTTGTTAGAAGAATACTGACGTATAAGTGAATCATTTTAACTTTCTCAAGGCGAACAAAAATTAACAGTACTCGAGTACTGTTCCATATACATCCTGGAACGAATGACATCTTGCTATCTTCATTTTATATTTAATTCTGGACAATAATAACAATCTATCACAATAGTATAATTATTTTTCATAAAAAGAGCAAACGTTATTATATGTTTATGAAGTATTTTTATATAAATTAAATAAAATCTTACTGTGTTTACATGTATAAAAAACATTATAAATAAAAGCAAAGGACTTTAAGGAACCCGACAATGCAATTCTGCAAGCGACGACGATCTTAAGCCTTTTAGCTCGCACGTAAGCGGATTGTAGCTTTAACTCATAAGCTTTTTTTAAATCTATTGCAGTTTAAATTTAAAATTACACCTTGCATGAGCTTAAGTGTTCTGTGAGCTTTCTTTGAGCTTAAGTGTGTTTATATGTAAAAATATCTGTGACCCTTGAGGCCGTCATACTGCTATGTGACAGCCTTGACCGTTTACACAACAGTTGTGGATTCGATTCTACTCAACGAAATGAATTATTTTCCTTTCCCCACTCTAGTAAAAAAGATAAGTGGCTTCAGTTTTCGAACTAGACAATATCTCAAAAATTGACAAGGTATAGAGTGATTCAACACAGATTCGCTTTAGCTCCCCTGATATATGTGGGAAAAGTGAAAAAAAAAAAAACGATTTTTGATTTTGATATTTTGTCCTATCTTTGACACAATTAAATCGACAAGATCATCACCGTAATATATTTTTTTAGTATTAGATATATTATAAGCACACTGTATCCTGCACAAAATGATAGGCAGAGTGGGAGCCTAGAAACCTAGTGTTATAACTTTTGCTTCCCATTAAGACTATTTCGTGTACTCCGCCAAATTCTCGTATGCATTGCGTGTTGAAAAGCGGAACTCATTGCCACACTTTCACAAGAGCCAGGAAATGAAAATGTTAAGCATTTGATCCCTTCGATTGAACCAAAACCGAATGGGAATAAAACGAAGTGTAGATTATGATGCTTTAACAATAACTGTAAATTATATTTCAAAAAGCAATGCCTCAAATTCGGCGGAAAGTGGGGAACGGAAGTGGAACGGAGTGATTTAACACGAGGTTCCCGGGTTCCCTCTGCCTACCCTGCCTCGTGCGGGATACAGCGATAAGCTGAAAAAAAAATTCAAAAAGTTTAATACCTTGGTAAAACGACAGGAAACTGAGTGTCTTAACACTAGGTTCCCAAGTTACTTCTGCCTATTCTGCTATGTGCGAAATACAGCGTGAAGTTAAAATAAAAAAAAAAAAATAAATCCGTCAAGAAACTCAACTGTTGATTTTCATGACGGCTCTTCTCAAAAGAACATCCGAACCGGTGGTAGCTTTCTGGGGACGGATACTATTGACATTTCTTTGTAACTTGATAGTTAAAAAGTTATTGTAAAAGTCTAATGGAATATAAAGTGTGTTGATTTGATTTAAACCGTCGCGTTTACAGTCGCACGAATTTATATATTTTTTTATTTGTCAAAAATAGTGTAAGTTTTTTTTCAGGTTCACGCTGTATCCCGCACATGGCAGGGGAGGTAGAGGGAACTTGGGAATCTTATGTTAAAACACTCCTTTTCACTTCCGTTTCTCACTTTCCGCCGAATTTCATTGTGTGTTGAGTGGCGGAAGTCAACTTCGCGTTTTGCCTTGTTACTAGAGCGAAGAAATGAAAACATTAAATATTTAATTTGAAAATATCAAATATTTTATATTTTTTCCTTGAGTGGGGATCGACCTTACAACCTTTGATTTTGATTTAATACAATTTAATGAATTTATCTCTTTATACAATTTATATATTGCAACATCGTGGCGCAGAGACACAACTGCGTGACTGTAAAACCGACAGGTCGTGGGGTCGATATTTCATTTGCTCGTGCGGGCTCGAAGAAATGAAATATCTAATATATTTTAAAAAAATTCTTCGCTGTGGTAACATGGCAAAGCTCGGCCTAAAGTCTCGTCGGAAAGTGGGGATCGGACCGGAGTGTTTTAACACTAGGTTCCCAAGTTCTCTCTGCCCACCCTGCTCTGTGTGATATACATAAAGCTCGAAAAAAATTAAAAAAATAAATAATGCCTTTTAGGAACATATTAAAGAAACAGAATGAAATTTTACAGTTAACGTTTATTACATGTTGGTATATTTAAAACCTAAACCTGTTTCTAAATGACGGCATAATAACGGATAGCGACAATCATAAATTAGGGCGGAAAGAAATAATTGAGTTTTTATTTTATTTTTGGAGTAAGTATGAGTAAACGCTGAAAACTAGAACCAATCATTGAATATATTTATCAGTAGTATGTAGTATTACAAAATAAATTATGTAAGCTGGAAAAATTTCGTAACCAAGTAATTCATGTTTAAAAGGGAACCTATTGACTTGACTCTTTGTTCTTCACATTCCACCCAAATTCAAAATGTTACGTTACGTTAACTAGCGGTGTTCAACGCCACATTTTGTCTTTCCAGACCGAAGTAAAAATATTTTTGCCTTCTGTGAGGATAAACCTGATAATATCACATATTGTTATTATATGATTCGATAACTTGTTTACCTATTTCTAATAAAATATAAAAATGATTAAGATGGTAATTCAATAGTAAATTAAATCTGACACTTTATGTTTTGGTACCAAGCTTAATAAATATGTATTACTTAAACAACACACCAACAATACTTCATTCCATCAAATGACGTTGAATGCTAAACAACAAAACTAGTTTTATCTAACGAAGCAGGCTGGCAGTAAACCCGACTCTAAAATGACAGCGCTCATCATAATTCGCTATTTAAATACACATCTCTAAATAATTATGTTCGTTGTCGACTTAAGTCTAAGTTCATCTATTAAAAACCTTGGAATTATGTTAGATAATTCTCTGTCTTGGTCAGTACAAATTGCTGAGGTGAGCCGAAAATTTTTTGCCATGATCGGATCAGATCGCTCAAACGTTGGAAATATTTACTACCTACTAAGACCAAAACTGCTCTAGCTCATTCCCTACTGTTACCGATTTTTTATTATGCTGACTCGTGTTACCCAGACTTATCTGAGGATCAATTAAAAAACTAGAGCGATTACAAAATCTTTGCAATAGATTTATCTTTGGTCTTCGTAAATTTGATCATGTTTCTGGTCATCGCCGTCAGCTTGGATAGCTCCCTATCCGACGTCGCCGCAACTTCCGCATGCTTTGTCTCCTCTATTCTATCCTCTACAACCCTCTCTGCCCTTCATATTTAAAAAGTCGATTCTGTTTCCTAGGATCTGATTCACTTCTTCGTCTCGAACTTAGATCTCGTAGTGACAATCTCCTTAAATTGCCCACCTCCCATACTCAATTCTATTCCAATTCCTTCACTTTGAAATCTGCGATTCTTTGGAATGAACTTCCTACTGAAGTCCGACATTCCAAATCACTATTCGTCTTTAAATGTCGTCTTAAGAGTACCTGTTTAATTTAGATCAATAGTTTATATAGATCCATATATATATATATATATATATATATATATATATATATATATATATATATATATATATATATATATATATATATATATATATATATATATATATATATATATATATATATATATATATATATATATATATATATATATATATATATATATATATATATATATATATATATATATATATATATATATATATATTTTTATGGATCTAAATGGATATATGTGTACATACATGTATGTATGTTTGTGTATGTGTATGTATATGTGTGTATTTCCATTTTATTTTTTATTATATAGTATTTATTTACTCTTTTTAAATAAAACTTGCACTGTTGCGCTATTCTTCTTTTCTCAAGCCGCCCTTGCATGCCTTTTTTTTCTGATTTTTGATTATATATTTTTTTTCCTTTTTTATTGATTGTTTCGTGTGCAATAAATAAAAAAATAATATAATTCTCTAACAATTGTCTCTATAAATATATTTGACTTTTTCTGGCATAGGAAGTTACTAAAAGAATTGGGTACCAAAAGTTTCGTTTAATTTTTGATTTGTTATCTTTGTAAAAACAAACAGTAGTTACTAAATTTAAAATCTTGTAATAAATTTGAAATGTACCAGGATTTGAACCCGTGCCTCTTGGAAACCGACCAAGATATCCCGCCATGTAAGTCGTAAGATCATATGGCTTAGTTGACCAATTACGCTCTAGCTACGTTAAAATTTTTAAACGTTTTTAAATTTAGTATTCTTCTTTTCTAAGTGTGGAGTGTTTTATACACAAATTATACATTTTAAATATTATTGGAGTATAGAAAATAACGTAGGTATGCAAAATATTTACATTATTCCCAAAATAGTTGACCGTGCAAAAATAACTCAGAAATACCATACACCTACGTACTTAAACATTTAGGTACCATAACGTAAGGAATCTCAACATCTGTATATGCGCGCACGCATTCTATTTGATAGGCGTAAATTAAATTGGCGAATATCTGTATCTATTCTATATAATTATATGTATAAGAGGGAAAGCGTAGCGTTTCTACCTTTTCTACCTCTCAGCCCGCTGTCTCCAATTCGGAAGAAAGTGTGGAAAGGAAGTGTCTTAAAGCAAACAATGTCTAAACACTAGGTTCCCAAGTTCTCTTTACCAATTCTGCCAAGTGCAGGATACCACATGAAATAAAAAAATCCAACCATAATGTTAGAATGTTGGAAATTCAATTCAAGTCAGATGAAAATAAATAATGTAAGTAAAATACATGATACCTGGATTATCAAACAAAAATACTTTTTCAATGTGAATGCTACTTCTTCCTAAGATAGCGCGTTCAAGAATCATTTGTTTCTTTAAATATTATATTACTTCAAACTTATAATATTAGTTTAAATAATAAACATAGGTGATTTAACTCAGAAAAGATTTAATCAAAATACACATTGATTCCTATAATTGAAAGAGCTTTTACAAACTTTTCTTTTTCTGGTTATGAAAAGTCGTTTCCACAGTTCCTATACACATTTCCCTGTAAACCATCAATATCCTGTTGCGGATGTGGAATTGTGCCAGTGGAGGTTATGTTATGATTAAACGACGGTTCTATTTTTTTTTTCCTTTCCGTTTCTGTATATTTTATGTAAATAATGATAGCTTAAGCCAGAGGCAACTTGGCAATCTAGTATTAAAATATTCTGTTCCTTTCTCTATTTCCGCCGAATTTAATTTGAAAATATTAAATACCTCTTTCCCTGAGTGTGCATCGAACCCTCTACCTGCCACGTTTACTGTCACACGCTTGTGCCCCTGTTTAACAATCGGCCTCATATACATAGTACAATACACAGTCTTATATTGTATATTACTTATTATTGTTTTTTTTTAATTAACTGTGACTGAGTTAAGGAAGATAGACCTTCCTCTATATAATAGTTAAGGCGTAAAATTATTGATAATTCTATAACGAATAAGAAAATTATTATCACAATCTTGTAAGATAAATTGAGACGTAGTAATACGCGAGGCGTAAAGAATCGTAGACCAAAAATTAAATATATATAGGGGATAGGGGATATTGAAAGGAAACTAAGTATACATGTACATGCGATGTTTTTCAAAGAACAAACGAACAAAAAGAGCGATTTTTTTTTAGATAAACAAAAGTTTAAGAAACTGTTATAAAATTTCGTAGATAAACCATAAAACAGCAATCCTTCCAGTTTACTCAGAATCCTTGCTAAATGTACAATTTAGAAACAAATTGCTTTTGCTTTGTTATACAGGCAGATGGCCCCAGCAATAAAATTAGAGCCGGTGACCTCGTGCCGAGGAACGACTGCAGATAAAGAAAGTAAGTGGATTAGGAGGAGACAAGGACAATATGATTTTGTTACTATTGCGCCCTTACGTTTCCATAGATCCATAATTTTCTTTGTATACACCTCATATAAAAATGTGAAACAAAACTGACTTGCCGAGAGATCAACGTACAGCCCAACAACCGTTGCAACAATTGAATCTTAAAATGAAGCAGATGGGTTTTGGTAAAACGTAAGTAAGCATCAAAAACCAATTTATAAAACCTTGCTATAAGCGAGTGAAATTGGAGTTGAAGTCTTGTGCAGTAAAGTTGTTTTCCAAAGATAGAAGTTGAATTTGAAATTGAGCACTTTAATTTGCAAAATTGGTTTTGCAGATATTTAGCAATTTTGAATTGAAATAATATATAATTCGAGTGATAAGCGTAAATATTGTGAGACAATCGTAAGAAATGTTACCATTATTTATGCTAAGTAAACTACCTGCAGTAAATCATTATCATTTCATCCAATAAATATATTTTCTCCATTTTTCATCATTGTACAATTTGATTAAAAAGACAATAGTCGCTAATCCAATTTGCGACGGTCAGTATCTCAATGAAATACGTTATATCGAGCTTGACAATAGCGGCTGGATATCTAAAGTGAAAATCAATACCTGCCTATATCTCCTTATATTTAGGCATCCATTCTATCTATGGGTTATTAAGTCTTTGAGTGAGTCAAGTGTCTCTTTGGAGGTAACAATCGAGCCATCATCAAACGATTTAGGTCTATTGGTGACTTAATCTTCTTATGTAATTGTAATTTTATATTTATTATACATTGCTTTTTCTTAGATTTTTTATATTTATTTACTAAATACAATTATATATTTTACTTTTTTGAAATGATTTTTAATAATAAAATAAGTGTAAAATATTATTAATTTGTTGTAGGTAAGGCCTGTCGTGGCGCAGCGGCACAAGCGTGTGACTGTAACCGACACATTGTGGGTTCGATCCCACTCGAGGAAAAGAAATGTTTAATATTTTCCATTTTGAATATTTAATGTCTTCAGTTCTTCGCTCTGGTACAAGGCAAAACGCGGCGTTGAGTTCCGCCACTCAACACGCAATACCTCAAATTTAGCGGTAAGTGGGGAACGGAAGTAGAACGGAGTGTCTTAAAATTAGGTTGATAACTACAGGGTAGTAACTGCCTGCATCTGCGGGATACAGCGTGAAGCTAAGTAAGTGGACTGTGAACTATAATTTTTAAAAAGAAAGATTAGATGAATCCTTTCTTTCTTTTTTTTAAGATTCTGATTGTAATGTGACAGAATAAAGAAATGTAATAAAAATAAATTTGAACATACAACCACCTCTGTCCTATAATTTATTGAATTTATGTAAACACTAATTAAAAACCTAACATTTAAATTATCTATCTATAGAAATGTATCATAATATATGACAATAGCTGTGCCGCTCCATAAAACACGATTAAAGTCCACAAGGCAATAGATTATACAGACAAGTAACAATACCCAATAATTTACATAAATACAATATGTTTTGTGTCAAAAAATCATTTTACTGTTAAAAAATTACCATGACGTTGAAGATCAACTACAATTTTATATTTAGATAAGAAAATCTTTTTAGATATACTACATTTTTACGTGTAGGACAGTCACGTTGTCAGCAATGACAACACGCATAGGCAGACTCGACCGGGTTATTACCACCCTCGGTTTTAATTATTTAAAAGTGGCGTTAAGTAGTGGCTTCGGCCACTGCGTTTCGCATTGGGTAGCGCCGAGACTCGGTGCCCATCCACCTTAAAGACGGGAAACGCTCCTGTAGCTCCATCAGGTGACCCGTACGCTCGTTTGCCCTATCTCATCCACAAAAAAAAGATATACTAATATAAGATTTTGAAAATTGTTTCACGGTTAAATGTTATATGAACATAGTGAGCGGAATCTCCATATCTAGCAAATCTTTTCTGTTTACATCAGTTTTATATAAAGTCTCATTTGAAATCACGGTGCATGATTTCAATGGCTACATTTTTCACGCCACTAATTGTAAAAATCTGTTTTGTGTTTTATTTACTACTTAGTATTTTTTTTGGAATTTATCTGTGCCTTTTAGAACCCGCCTAAGGCTCTAACCACTAAGCCAAAAGTTCTGTATTTGACTCCGTCATTCAGTGTCCTTTTGATTTGGAATCCGCCCATCCGCTCTTAATCGGATTTCTAAATAAGCATTGAAATAGAATTCTTGCTCTAACAATTCAAGTGATACGTGTCCTCGCTACATCACATGCAGACAATATAACATGTATTTTAATATTACATGTATTGAAGTATTGGTGATCATGGCGATATTGAATGTGAATTAAAGCAATTAATTTTCATGTTGATCCCACAACCGTCACATTTATAGACATACGCTGTGCTATCTATACACATATGTATACATTTTTTTTTTTTTTACCAAATTTAAATATCTAAATTAAAAGTCTAAATATTTTTTAGGGTTTATTTTACTAAATATATAAAAAAGATAATATTTTCAAATGAACAATTAAATTTATATAAGATAGAACTGAAAAAACCTCTCACCATCCTAAATCAAAACACATGTATCCCTATCATGTTATCTTTTAATGGCAAATGCCTGCCATTGACAGATAAGCCATTGACCAAGCACAGACGAGACATGGTCGATGCCCTCTACAAGTTCATTAAAAGGTTTTAATGTAATAAACACTTTTTTCTACGTATAGTTGAAAATTGTATATAAAAAACGATCGTTGTAACTACAAATCTCAATTGAAATGGAAATAGTGTTTTATAGTAGCAGTTAACTCACGGATTCGCGCGGATAAAACATTCTAGGTATATTTCGTAATTTACCACCTTGACTTGATTAATACAAGGTGTATTAATCATATTACTTAGTTTTTTCTCTTAATTAGTTTTTTAAAAAAACTTTTTTTACCTAGCTTCACGATGTATCCCGCATGTGGCACATTTAAGTGATGAAGAGTTTTTTAATATATGTAAAAATATCGGTGAAAATATATAAAATGCAGAAATTCATTACATTAGATTACCAGAATTTATTTCAACTACTTTTTTAATAACATTATCCATCTTAAGACAATTAAATAAAAAAATCTAATACATTGAAAACTAAAATTTTATCTAAATGAATAAAAATGTTGTAGCAATTTTGTCAAATTAAAGGAAAAATTGCTGAAATATGAAATTGAAACTTGTATTTAAATCTGGTTAGACGTTTCTGATCTCGAAACGTCCTCTATATATATTTTTTTTTATATATTCCATGTACAGACAGACAAACGGTCAGACAGAGTGATCGGTTACAGATTTTTTTAACTGTAGATTACAATACGTAAGCTGCTGAGTACTTTGAAACGAGTGAATTATTACTTTCCAGAAATCGATCATAAAAATTGCTGTTCGTAATTTGGTCAATATAATAATTTTAGAAATTGACATATCTAGAGCTATAAGAATCTATCCCCTGAGATGATATCTCCGATAGAACCGAGATGACCTCCAAATATACAATCAACGTACATGATCAAAATCGAAATTCGTATAGGAATAATGAATTGTGAACCGCCATACCCATTCAAATAAAAAAAAACCACAAAGTAAAGTTACGATGACCACAAAGCCGTATCGAAGTAACTTAATTAAAATGACTTTTATTTACCACAAATATTATTTTTTTCATACACGCTATATAATATTTTGGGTTATTTTAGGTACATCGTATAAACGATTTCTTAAAATGATATAAATATAACCCTTTTTTAATTACGGCACCAACGTTTAATCTCTATGGATTACAAAGGTCAGATAGCAATCGCTCGTTTTTAAATTAGTACGAGGCAGTCTATTTAATTGCACACCAAAAAACATTTTTAAAAGGACATACGTAGTTTAATAGATTTATATGTACTTTATAGTAGCATAAAAATGATTAAGACGTCGCTTAGCTTAGTTAATGCTCAGTGTTATAAGCTAACAAAATGATTGAATGTATTTTTAAACTATCCTACAAGTTAGTTTCCTTCCGTTTCCGAGGGAAATTGGAAACCTAATATTACGACACTCCGTTTCGTTACCCACTTTCCGGTGTACTTGAATCATTGCGAGTTGAGTGGCGGAACTTAACGGAAGAAATGAAAACATTTAATACTTAGTTTGGAAATATTAAATATTTGATTGCCTTGGGTGGGGCTCGAACCCACGACCTGTTTCGTCTACAGACACTCTTGTGCCGCTGCGCCACGACAGGCCTCTTACAATTTTTCTTTGTAAAATTAAGGTTAATGAATAGAATAATAATAACATACCCCTCTTTTTTCTAATGGGAGGAGAGAAATTGGAGTGATGCGTCATAAAATTTATAAACATAATTTTCGATAGGCTGTATGCCCATTATAGAAATTACTAATATTGTAACATGTATATGGGTAAACGACTGATCTTCAATTAATAGGATTTCTTTAACATATGAAAATTTTATTAAACTCGAATATTTGAGAGATGAATGATATATAAGAATTTTGAACACTAAATTACATTAGAATATTTATTTTATTTTTTATTATTTATTTATTTATTATTTAAGTAAAACATCGTTTGACTGTAAAGTGGGGAACGGGGTTGGAACGATGTGTCTTAGCACTAGGTTCCCAAGTTGCTTGTACCCTGCCGTATGCGGATTACAGCGTAAAGCTGAAATACTCGTTGTTTTCGTTTCTTCGCTTTGGTATCAAAGCAAAGCGCAGTTTTGAGTTCTGCCACTCAACACGTCATCACCCAAATTCGGCGGAAAGTAAGCAAAGGTTGTTACCTCTGCCTACCTTGACATATAATAATAATAATAATAATAATTTATTTACTAAACAAGTTTCTTACATAATCTGCTAGTGATTGGAATCTCCTTTTAAGCATGTAATTGCCTGTACCAGGAGACTCCGCTCTTCCATTAGCGTAAAAAAACAAATAATAATAACAATAATATAAATCTTAAGCTTAACTATACTATTTTACAAAATATATTAATATGCTAATTATTATACATTTTTTTACATTTGTCATTTTACTGCTCCGTTCACAGACGTGTTACCTACTCATATGTGAATTTTTCTATAAATGATATTTTTTTTATGATTATTGTGCTAATTGATGTTATTTGTGTAGCTATCTAATATGCTCCATAAGAGCTTCAGTTTCATCGTATGTAAGTTGTGTAAGCCACCCTTTTAGCTTCCTTTTACATTCATAATATAGCATAGGGTATATGTTTATTATTTTATTGAATTTATTATACAAGACGCATGAACGTGACTCATACTGATTGCTAGCAAACAAAGTTCTAGTTACTGGGGTAGGTGCAATTATGTTTTTCCTTCTTTTATTATTTAAATGTGTGTCATACGGTAGGGATTTGTGCTTTTTTAAAACTATGTGTAATAAGTAGAGTTTCCTAACAGTCAGTAAGCAACAATGTTGATACAGTTCGTCCGTAGGAAACCTTTTATTCCTAAAAAACATAACTTTAATAAGAGCTCGTTGTGCACGTTCTAGAGTCAGGAATTTCGTTTTTAGAGCACCACCCCAAATAGGAATACAATAAATCAGTACTGACTGTGCTAGAGCGACATATATTTCGGTAAGAAGGTTTCTTGAGGGCAATTTATCATTAGTAGGCGGTTTCGGAATTACATGACGCAGTGTACGAAATATGAAAATTAATTTTCTTATTCTATTCGCTACTTCCTCTAGATGCGGGTACCACGATAGTCTTTGGTCCAGAGTAACACCCAAATATTTTGTGACCTTATCTATTGTAGGACAGTTACAGGTGTTGTTTTTCACGTCTTCGCATGTGTGTATTTTTATTTGAAAGTCGTTGTCAGGCTGTGTTTGATTGTTTATTGTAAACGAAATAAAATTGGTTTTTCCAGTGTTTAGAGTGAGTAGATTGTTTTTTAACCATTTGGTTACCCGAACCATACCTAGCTCTGCTCTTTCTCTGATATCTGTCCAGGAATTGCCATTGAAAACGATCACAGTATCATCTGCATAGGAGAAGATTTTTGCTTGTTTTAGTTCCATGTTGCAAAGATCATTTATATATAATAAGAATAAGGTAGGGCCTAGAACACTTCCTTGAGGCACGCCATAGGTCACAGGGGCCTTATCACTTAAATATTCTCCTAATTTCACCATTTGCTTTCTTTCTGTAAGATAATCTCTGAACAATGAGAGCTCTTTTCCCCTGATTCCAGCCTTTTCTAGTTTATGTACAAGGATAGAAAGAGAGACAGTATCGAAAGCTTTTTTAAGATCCAAGAAGATAGATAAACATTTATTTCCTTTATCTAGTTGATTTGTGACCAATCCAGTGAGGGCCGTTATGGCATCTTCGGTTGATTTCCCTTGTCTAAACCCAAATTGATAAGGAGACAGTATGTTATATTTATCTAAGTACTTTAGTAGTCTCTTGTTGAGTATTTTTTCTATAATCTTAGATATTGCAGGTAATACTGAAATAGGCCTGTAGTTGCTTATGTCGTCTCTCTTTCCTCCCTTGTAAATAGGAGTTATAAGAGAACATTTTAAGGGTGCCGGAAAAACACCAGATTTAAAACAGAGATTTGTTAAGTGAGTAATAATGGGTACTATTTCATTTTTTATATGCTTTAGGAATTTAATGGATATATTATCCCAACCAGGGGCACTATCAGATTTAAGACTTGTCAAGATTCTATTTATTTCTGCTGTATCTGTTTCTACAATAACAAACGATTGTAATTGTGTAGGAATTCCTTTCAAAACTGTCTTATAGCTTTTGTCAATGTTAGGATTAATTTTATGAGCCAGATTTCTACCTATAGTCGCAAAGTATTCATTAATTGCATTGACTGACTGTGTTGGCGTTGATTTAATATTTATTAGTTCCATATTTTGACTTTTTTTATTATTTGTGTATGTTATATTTTTTATGTTTCTCCAAAGTAGCTTACTATTGTTCATCGATTCAGCCAACGAGAGTCTTTCATGTTTCCTTTTCAGTTTTTTAATTAGGTTGTTACAAAAGTTTCTATATCTGATGTATATATTTTTTTTTACTTTGTTCTCTGGGTCTTTTTTCAAATCTTTTTGTAGTTTGTTACGATTATTGATACATCGTAAGAGTCATCGTTCCAGGCGTAATCCAAGGCTTAATTATTCGTTTACTTTTTGGAATTTTTCGAATTGTAGTATTTTCTTTAATAGCATTACTTAGTTTATCTATTAAACATTCCGTTACCACAACTGGATCATCACATAAAAGTAATTCAGATAGATGCTGTTCTCGTAAATATTTTAGAGCCTCATCAAAATCTATCATAGTACATGTCTTATTTACAGAATTAGAAATCTTTTGTTTAGATAGTACTAGCATTATAGAATAATGATCAGTGACCGTAGTTTGTAAAACGGCTATGAACGCTTGAAACTTCTTTTTATTAAATTTTAGCATAAAATGATCCAAACAACTTTTATTTCTTGTTGGAAGCGTATGTCCAGGTAGTATACCGTATGTTGACAACATGTTGACATAGTTAGTCCTATTGTTATATTCGTATATCTGTTCTGTATCTTTATTTATTAGATTTATATTAATGTCTCCTGTAATGATGACATTTTTTAATTTAATAGACGCCAGGTACGTATTCAAGGAGCTTATAAAACCTTCAGCATTTCTATTTGAGGGTGAACGATAAATGCATACAATTATATTATTTAAAAGATCAACCTCGAGACACGACGCTTGGGAAAGTCTAACTTCCTTGACATTCGATTTTAATGTATTTTTTACATAAACCACCACTCCATCATTCTGATTTAAATGATAAGTAGATGCATATGAATAATAATTTGTAAGGTGCGGTAAGGACTTCTCAGGACTTAAATGACACTCAGTAAGGACAATTATATCTATATCAAAAGAAAGAGAACCTAAATTTACTAGAAAGTCATCAAAATTGCAATATATACTCCTGATGTTTTGTGAGATTATTGTTAAATCGTTCTTGTTTACCTGCACGTATTTTGATAGATTACAGTAGTCACATTCAAAGCTTTGCGCAATCGTTAATTTGTCTATTTCACTTACAGTCTGTTTAATCTCATCCATTATATAAGATTTTAGTGTTAATAAAGAGGTGTAATGTAGATAGGGTTATTTGAAAGTAATGAAACTGTTTTGTGAAGAAACAATCGAAGTTAGTTAGCAAGAATGTATACCTGTCACAGTATTTACGTATACAGTTATATCTGTTTTTCAACACATGAGTAAGTTGCAGACGAGGGTATAACCAAATACCAACAGATTTTAGCTTACAAAACTCGATTAAAAATACTAATATAAAATAAGGAATCAATTTAGTTTTATAGTAGACAAAATAAAGCAATATTAAGTTTATATACAAAAATAAGTATGTAATAAACAAATATAAATAAAACAGATGAAGCGGTTGCAATAGGTACAATATATCATATACTATTGAGTTGTCTTTAAGTAGTCAGATGATCTGCGAAGTCTGCGGCTGCCTATTTAGAAGATGATGTATTTGGTTTTCATTTTTTATTGATATAATCGGCGTGTGCTCACTTTCTCGCACGTATACTTTACCATAAGCGGTCCAACAAAACTTAAAATTTTTAGATTTCGTCAGGTCCCTAGCCAGAAAATAAAGGCGCGCCGCTTTGGATGTTAGATGTTCAGTCAAAAACACTGGTGCGTCTTCTTGAAACTTAAACCCAAGGTCCTTGGCACAGAGCTTGCTTTTGTGCTTAATATTGTATGACTTTACCATCTTTAAAAGGTCATTTTTAATTATGGTTGAATTAGTCTCGACTACAATTGGCGGTGATTTATTTTTGGCTGATTTGGGTCTGACTCTGTATATATCTTTGATGTCTGGTTTATTTATACTGCAGTCTACAGTCTTCGAGAGGTTCAGGACCATCTCTATGAGATCATTTTTATTTTCGCTAGGTTTTTTAGGAACATTTTTCATCTCAAAGCTAGACTTCCTGCTGTTCATTTGTAATTCTTCAATCTTATCCTCCAATATCGCAATATAATTTCGATCCTGCTTTGCTTGAGTTTCCAATTCCAGTATTCTTTGTTTGAACTTTTCATTTTGAGCAGCAAGATATGAGACAGAGTTTTCTATGTTATAATTTGTCTGTTGAATATCTTTTAAAATAGAATTCACTTTTCTAAGCTCGTCAGCCTGTTGGGCCACAGCAGATGTCATTAGTTTACGCATTTGTTCTGTAAAAACATCTAATTGATTCGTAACGGAGTCTTCCATCTGAGACCTAAATCTTTTGTTTCGTTGGAAAACAAAGCTAGGTGGTGTGATGGTTAAATCGGTATCCGACGCCGACTTGTTAAGGGTATGTTCCACACCCATCGGGTTATCGAGATGTTTAGGTCGTTCAAATTCTGTCAACTCAGACGCTGGCAAATTAAGTTCCGCTTGAAGTGCCTGATTAGAAACTCCAGGCAAAGTCGGATGTAGCGGCGGCGTTCGTTTGAGTGGCATTTTGTGCTATGTACCAGGGCAGCAGAATTAGGTTTAGTTGCAAAAGAGAAAGGATTACCTCACAAGGACGCAGGTCTAACTAATATGGTGGCAGTCGACGTTTTCATACAAGAGTACGTTCCGTCCAGTTTAAGTAGACCCTTATGAACTAATGCTTTTATTAGTTGAGTTCGCTTACTGTTACAAGTTGTACTCCGCCCTCGGACTATGCAGTTGGCCACTTTTCGTAACACCTCTGGGGGCAGGAACAATAAGCTGCAGGGCGTTGCTGTAGATGATGAATGGGTAGGCGCGGTCAGCACAGGTGATGTTGAGATCTCCTCGCATATATGCACTCCTATTATTTATACCCGATTTTTCATTTGAATTTACGTTTAAATATTAACAAAAATAAACAAACAGCGGTTACTCGTTAACACGTCTGAACTCCTCAGAGGTCCGGGGGAAGAGGATATTGTACACTATTATCCAAATTATCCTGTCCCTGTAGAGATCTTTGTTTGGTAAAATATTAAAAGAACATATTGTGAATCAAAATATTTATTACAGATGGCAGTTATATTATGATGGCCTCGGTGACCTTATGAATTTTGAAAAACCAAATGAGTAACGACCCGCCCGCGTCAATTACTGTATTTTATTCATTAATCTCAATTACGTCCGCGTTCTTATAAAATGATTATTTTTAAGCTAAAACAATAAATAAAATGTAGCAATTTTATGGAACTAAATATTTTAAATTGACGAAACGTTTTTTATTTACCAACCATTTTAAATAGAACGAACACAATAGTGACAAGAGTATTTAAATTTTGTAAGCAGTTCCTGAGATAAATGCATACAAACTCACATACAAACTGACAAAATTAATACTAATTTGGGCCGTATTAATTTATTAACCATTTTATCATATTTCCAAGTACAGATAGTGATCAGTTCACTTTATCAATCATCACAGATTTATTATAAGTATAGATTATAAGTACTTCATTCCCCAGAGCGGGAATTCGAACCGGGAAAGCGTAATACAGTCGCTGTACGACGACTGTCTTTTAATTTAATATCTTCAAACTCCCAACGAAATATTTAATTTTGATTGTTTATTGTTTTAAAAAGAAAATGTAAAATATATTCTCGTTGATGGACTTCAAGAGTGTAAAATAAGTATGTAATAAGAATCACTCGTGGCTTGTCTGGCTCGCTGTAGCGTCTCATATTGCACTCCTAAGCAGTAGCGATAAAGAATTATCGTATTCAAATTAGAAGACGGATAATTAAAATTCGAAATGCAAATATAACATTCGATATTTAAAAGAGTCCAAAATAAGCCGTACATGTATCTTAAGATAGAGATATATTCGTACTTTTTATATTTTCACCATTCTTATAAAAAGATATAGTAAAAGTATAACATTTCATATTCATAACAAAGACAGTGTCTGATAATCAACATTTTATATTCATAGAAACACAAGGTAACAGGTAAAAACCACAAGTATCTACACATAAAATAAATCGTAGCTTACAAATTCATAAACGCTATATGAATGAGATATTTCAATAACCAAGGGGTTTTATAAATAGATATTATGTTGAAACATTGTATTTTAAAGCACTTACGCAGATGTATTTTTTTAACTTTAAATAACTTTTTATTTTTGTTTTACACTGAATACCAGTATACTGTAGAGTAGGCAGAGGTATTATAGTGGTAAGATAATCTGTTCCCCACTTTTAGGCCAAATTTTCAAGATATCACGTGTCAAGAGGCAGAATTAAATGTCCCGCTACGTCGGCCAGATTGGGTAAATGATATTAAATAAAATGTAAATATATAGACAATGTATACTTATAAAAGGGTCCAGCAAATAATATTATTATTAATTAATTTATATAAATTTTATCAATCGGATTTAATATCATTAATTTTGTACTTTTATATATTTTATAATGTGTTCTAGCCTAATTTATGCCTTCATTGTATTCACGGCAAAAACACACCATAAGGCTTTGTCCACGACTTATAAATAATGTAAATATGTGATAGTTTATCAGCAAGGGCCAAGGTTTTCAATGTCACTATAATGCTTAGAAGCTACCTTATAATTATAATGTAGTTTGATACATATTAATAAATCGTATTTATGGGTATTTTATTTATTGTTATTTAATTTATATAAAAATATTTTTAAAATTCAATTATACAATGATAAAAGTTTTTAAATGTAAGCTCAAAAATAATTATGAATGTTCAGGCAGTCAATTAAATATAATAAGTTTTTATTTTATAGTAAGAAATTATAAATTTATATAATAAGCCGCGAGCAGCGCTCATCTTGATTTTTCGATAGTCATAAATTATTCGGTCATGAAAAAAGGAGCAATAAATCTTGTTATGATTTAAACTGCACTTAATATTCTCATCGTAAACACATGCCGTAAAATATTTTATCTATTTCGGTAACAAAGCCAAAAATATAATAATTATATCAATATAAAAATATTTTACCGTTAATCCGGGCTTAAGATGTAGTGTGGGCATGGGTGCTAAAAGTATTTATTAAACACTTCACTATGCATTTACAAAATATAAAAACAAATGTCTCTATCATTAAATTCTTAAAATAAAACGGGCGCGAAAAATCGGTATCATCCGACGCATGTTCCGATTGAATGTTTTGGTCAGGGAGAGTCTGCTATGTTCCATCGTATCGACTTTTAAATTTTGTCAATAGCGCCATCTTGTTCTACAACATGCAACAACTTTGTTCTTATAAATTATAAGTGCTACCAGCACGAAAAAATATTTATTGTTAATAAACGATTTTTACAACATATGTTTCTTGTTATTTTATAATAATTAAGTGTTTATTTAATTAATAAAAATCGAACCGAATTAACTATTAATTATTAATAAAAGTTACTGCCATCTAGTTAAAGACAAACGCACTAAAACATATTTTAACTTGCAACTGTATTAAACACACCGGCCAATCGGAAGAGACATTTTTTTACGCATGCGTGTTGGAGGGAAGTGTTTTCATTGAAATTATTTTAACAATCAGTAGGTTGGTAAACGTTGATACTGTTGCTACGTACAGCTTTAATACTTCTTAAACAGATTTGCGAAAATCTTATCTGTTTGCCGCCTACACGGTTTATAAATAAACTTTCGTGTTAAGTGCATACCGTGGTTGGATTTTCACGAAAATGACTAACGCACCTGTTAAAAAAGTCCCCATCCATTTACAGGTACGTAACGGTTTCGCACAACCTGTTGTTTTTTGCTTTAGTTTTATTTTTTAGCCCCTTTTATATTTATATGTATAAAAAATTTAAAAATTTGCTTAAAATAGTGTATACTTTATTATTTATAAGCTTTACATGAACAATACGTCCGGTTTGAATTATTAGTGTTGGGAGATTAGTGACCCAATTCTCATATAAAATTAGGTTGCCGGCCGGGGTGTTGGCACACGCCATTCAAATTTAATTTTAATTAAGTCTTATTTTTTATGTTTAACCGAATAACAATAAAATGTATATTAAGCAACGTTGTTAAAATATTTACACGGGCGTTTTCTTATCAGCAGGTTTATTTTATTTCACTTATCGCGTTTACGTTATTATGACAAAATAGCAATCCACAGTTAGTTATAAATGACTTAATAAAGATAATAAGTTTTATTATTTAACACTAAATGTGGGTATTTTAAAGATAATTTGACACAAATTGAGTAATTTCTTCGTCTGGCCACACGGTTCGTTGGTTTTGGTAACAACTAACGATGTTATAATTATTTTTATCTCGCCATTTCCATTATTTTTGTTTTATAAACAACGTGTTGAATAAATTAGTCGAATGATTATTTTTTACATTCATTAATCTTAATCTTGCTTTATATTTTTTTCTACAAAAAAAAATAGTTGATTTCAACGTGTCATTTATATATGATACAACGAATTAGCTTAGCATTATTGACTCATTCTATACTATATATATAGTACTATTTTTTATTCTATACTATAGTTGTAAAAAAATCATAAATTTCGAACACTTCGGATATCCAGGGTGCGGGTGAACGACCCCACAACTTACCCAAGGGTCTAGGTTGGCAACCGAACGTGACATGCGCAATGAACCTACGCTTAGAGCAGATCGTACAAATGTTAGATAAAACAGGATTAGCTTTCATTGGAGGCTGTTTGCTTAACAACTACAGAAGTAAAATCTCATTCCCTATTTATAAATGTTATTTTAAATATTATATAATATCTAGAAATTTGTTTTTATAGAAAATTTATAGTTTATTATAGTTATTTATTATAAAATCATAGTTAATCTAAATATACAATGTTAGGCAAACTGGATAAGAAAGTGCCGTGCATAATGGTAAGTCGATATTACTATTTATATGTTTTACTTAAGCTTCTCTTTCTAACCGAACACTTGCCAATGGATATTCGCGTGTATAAGAGATAATACGGAAGGAATACTTTGCTGGCAGGGTATAAAAGCATTATTGATTTTATTTAAAAATTATACATATATGTATATATTTATAAGTTAATAATATAAGTACTCTCAGCTTCACACTGTATCCCGCACATAGCAGGGTAGGCAAAGGGAACTTGGGAACCTAGTGTTAAGACACTCCGTTCTATTTTCATAGATTTTACTTATAATAATTCGACAGTAAGATTCAAAAGTAGAATCGATTTATAAATGGTTTGTTCCTTCATTTACGTCGACGAAATCGTAAAATCACTTTCCGTTTCCTGAGTGCTCATACTGCATTCGTGGAGTACCTTCATTGTTCGCAGTAACTCGGTAACTGAAGAGTTTTATATAATCTTATAGAAATTTAACTTACTCTATTCAGCTTCACGCTGTATTCCGCACACGGCAGGGTAAGTAGAGGGAACTTGGGAACCTAGCTTTAAGAAACTCCGTTCCACTTCTGTTCCCCACTTTCCGCCTCATTTGAGGCATTGTGTGTTGAGTGGCGGAACTTAACGCCGCGTTTTGCCTTTTTACCAGAGCGAAGAAATGAAAACATTAAATATTTCACTTCTTCGAGTGGGATCCGAACCCACAACCTATCTAGTGATTAAAACCCTAAAAGAGAAACCCCTTGTGCCGCTGCGCCACGACAGGCCTTAACATTTTTTTATTTATCTATTAAGAACGGCAATTTACTTATTTGGAAATAAAGAAAATAAGTCAATTCAAAAATTGTTCTCAATGATGCTTTAAAAATAATATGTCTACGATTCATTAAGCATTTTACAAAACCTGTTATGCGGCGACATTTTTTATCAAATACAACTATTACCTCATATCATCTAAAAGATTGAAAGTAATCGGTCAATAACTTTTCAATTTATTTATTTTTCATAACTACTTACTATTACTTAATAATGTCAAATACTCGTAAATATAATATTTAGATATGCGTTGATTCATAATTTGAATATGGCTGTTTTCATTTAATTTACATTAACTATATAAAGCTTAGCAAAATCGTAACAATATTTATAAATAGTCTTAGTAATCTTTTACTATCTCCGGAGTATATTAAAACATCTTTTCACATAAAGGTAATAAAAAATATAAAAAGGGACTGTTTACGCATTGGTTATGGGTTTCCCCGCTATGGTTAATGATGACGCATTTTCAGTCCACCTGTCCCCCAAATTATTATGTTCCTAAATAAATGTACAGTATGTTCGACAAGTCGTGGCCGCTGTAAAGTTAGATTTTGTGAATATTTACGCTTTGTGCACTTATGTTGTATAAAGTAGGAAAAAATTGTAAAATGAAGTCTGCGCATCCGCCTACATCTGGTGGTACTGTCATCTGTACCATACCAACAATGAAGATAAAAGTGATTTTGTGACGAGGTTCTCTCTTCCTGATATGTAATGTCCTGGAGAATATTCAATATTTACTATTTGTCGCCCGCAATCAACGTGGAGTGGAAAAGCTCGGATATTATTATTTTTTCATCTAACTTATTTTAGATCTTTAAATAAACATTGGCACTATTTTTGTTCTGGTAAGAATTTAGTACTTTTCTTAGAGTGTACTTCTCTTAGTACGTCCCAAGAACAAACATCCCTAATTTCTACTTTCTATACAAAATAATTTTGTCCGTCCGTGAAATGACTAAATGACGAATGAAATGAATAAATTACGAGCAACTTACAGGTGCTCGTAAAATATTGTAAATAAAAAAAAAGCTTGTAGAAACATCATTAAATATATTTGGTTTTACGCATCGAGAAGCAAACAAGACTCAAGTCCCGTACAATAAACTTACGCAGGCTTTCCTTGAAAGTTTCCCAGGTGAAATGTTTAATGATAACCATCTGAGAGGGGAATAATAATGCAATAGTTAAAGTTCCTTAATTAATTTATGAAGTTTAACTGGCGGCGCTTTTTGTGAGTAACTGTAAAGCTTATTATAGAATAAAAAGATTGTTCTTCGGATAATAATTACTAAACGTTGTAATTATTGTTAATAATTGATGTTGTACGAGTAGTGGCGTTATATTATTGCGTTACTTTTTGCCATAAAATATCGGAAGAGAATATAAGAGAACTTAGTAGTGTTCTTTTATATTTATATTAAATGTAAAAAAAAATGCTGGATTAAAAGTTTATATTGTATAAACGTGTATTGTAGAAACAAAATAAAAGCTTTTAGAAACCTGTCATGGCGTAGGGGCACAAGCGGGCGACTGTTATCGAGACAGGTTTTGGGTTCGATATTTTTATTTCTTTGATCTGGCAACAAGGCAAGCTTTTTCACCCTCACACTCAACACATAAAATTCCAAATCGACGGAAAGTTAACAACGGAACAGGACACTGTTCCGTTGTTAACTTTCAACTATCAGAGGGAACTTGGGAATGACACCTGACACGTGCGGGATACATGCTTAAATCTAAAAAAACATGCTTCTAACCTTATGTCATATTTTTTATAATTATAAGCTATGCTTTAATACAAAGATATCCGCATATTCTTTAATATCAAACTTGCGTTTATGTGACATATAAACCTTATACAGACAAAAAAATATATTTTGAACACTTCAAATCATATAGGAAAACAAAATTTCACGCATTATCAATAAAAAAAGACAAAACCTCTTAACATTTTACCCAAGTATTAAGTATTCATACGTACTGGGGTGAGAACGGCGTGTCGTGCAAAAATATTTTGCCTCAGGCTATCAAACACTTCCGTTTTAGCAAAAGGGGATTTGAAGGTCGTATGACACACGCCTCAGCTGACAATTTTCATTAACTAAAAGTATCTATTCCATGACTATAGACGGGACTATTCTGTGACTATTAAACTATTAACTTTTGTTAGTGTGATCGGCAGAAATGACCTAGGATTAAATGATTCTGTTCTCGACTTTGATATTTATACGTACCAGCCTTATTTTTTTTACATTTTTAACGGTGCGATTCCGTTTCCGAATCGATTTCCAATTATTATGATACAATTTTTTGAATAATTTTTAAAATACTATCCCACACTTAGAAAAGAAACATACTTATTTAAATACATAATATAAACGCGACAACACGACAAGACGCAGAGTTTAATCTCGCTAACGTAATTATTTTAATAATTTACGCTGCTTCATGCTGTATCCGCACCAACCTCGTGTTAAGACACTCCGTTTCACTTCCCGTTCCTTACTTTCCGCGCAATTTGAGGCATTGGGTAGTGTTGAGTGGCGAAACTCAACGCCGCGTTTTGCCTTGTACCAGAGCGAAGAAATGAAAACATTAAATATTTAAATTGAATATTTTAAATATTTCATTTCCTCAAATGGAGATCGAACTCACAACCTGTAGGTTACAGTCACACGCTTGTCCCGCTGCGCCACGACGGACTTCGTAATTTACTCTACCGTAGTAATATTCCTTATTCGCTTTTTTAAACAGTTAATATCATATTTTACTTCAGACGCCTTTACTTTACATATTTTACAATAATATACTAACCCAAAAAAGCTCACCAATAAGATTAAAACTTTGCACATTTTTAATAAGTAAAGAAACTAAATCGATGTTCAAAGCAACCCTAAATCTATTTTAACCGCGAAGGGCCTCTCCCTCACAAAGGGCCGTAACAATGATTTATGTTAAAGTGTTAAGCTCGATCTTTACTTGCATCCATATTAACCGCTTCCATGAATTAGTTAACGCATATCTGTGGAAGGAAGTTTTTAAACAGTATTAACTAGAACAACTAGATGTATCCTAATACAATTTTGTATGCTCGATTACTGGGAAAACGGGTGATGCGCATGTCGGTCTTAAATAATTTTATACGTTTATCAGTGGAAAGTGTTCCCTTTGGTGATTTCTTTTTTGGTTTAGTTTACATATATTTTTTTTTATTAAATGATTACTGATAGTCTAATCACTTTGTCATTTTTAGATTTCCCCACCATTATAGGGTAAAATATTTTCCATATACGATAGAAATATTTTTTTAACAGTTACATTCTTTTCACGATTCATATGGTGGAACGTAACGCCACGTCTTCATAAATTGAACCTTTAGCTATAATACTGCGCCACGATCGCCATTTATTGTTTATATACCAAGAACATATTAATATTCTATTTTTTTTTCTATTGTTTCCGATTATAGCTATTGTAAATAGCCTTTGAGAAAATGAGTTATTCAGAGAGTGAAAAGTATTTTATATGGCGGTCGACAAAGCATAAATGCACGCAAAGTAGTACTTGCAATGTTTAAACTGTACTAAAACATATGTGTAAAATCCTACGCACAATATGTACACGTGAACTTAAGTGCCAATCTCAGTATAAGTGAGATTGCGGGAAAGGGGTAGAAAATAGTAATGTTAGACCTCTTGCGGTGTATCGATTTTGTTTATAACCGCACTGTTATTTAATATTTTATTTTATTGCTTATTGGAGATTTCTAATTTCTTCATTATATGACACATATGTATGAACATATACTTACTTTCCTATTATTTTTGACATATTGTGTGTTACGATAAAACATATTATATTCATTAAAATATACGAATTAATTTTATTAATAATAAATTTAAATATCGAGAACGCGAAAAATCGTTATGACGATATTTTAAGTCATATATAGTATATAATATTGTAGGTTACATATAATCATCTGTACAAATTCGGTGAAAAGTGGAAAACGAAAATTGTATTGTGTTCATCTACGAACTTATTTACTTCTTCTTTACTTTACTTATGACAACGTGTATTATGCAAAAATAGAGACGATTTGTTTAGCATAAGTAACTATAGAAACTGCATATTAAACTTATACCTCACTATAAAGAACATCTGGAGCTTCTGGTGTGAAATAAATATAATTATTCCAACCTTGACCTTACAAGATAAAGACCGGGTTATAAGTAGATTGAATAATAATTTAAACTGAATAAATATGCATGCGCATATCACAACAATTCCCATGATCTGACGCCTAAAATAGTATTTTAATAATTTAATTTGAAAATTAATAAATTAAACCGTCTTCTAAACTATACCTACTTAATATGCATATTTAAATAACTAAGTAATAGAAATTAATATTTCAATGCAAGTAATAATACGTGAAATTATTGATCCTTACCGACCTATTCACTGTTCGTTCTGTCCGTTATATTTAAAATCTGCTTTAGCCAAGAATAGTTATATTAAGTAGATACTAAGTACACTTAACAAAACCTTAAACAGTTAAAATATTTTTAGTAACTACTTTTGTATTTTAATAAAGTAATATATTTAATTTGATATTAATAACAAATGCTACATAAACTAAAGATACATATCCATTGTCTAAAAGCTAATTTGTTACAGGTTATCTTAAAGATCAAAAGCCCAACTCCTTCTTTATTTTTTTTAAAAGATTTCAGTCAGTAAAAATCAAGAAAGCAAGAGTTTTCTTTTAATTATCTTACGGTACTTTTATCCTACCATAGATGTAGCTTTAAAAATAAAAATAAGCAACTGTTCCTACAATACCCTATTTCATATATTAATTTAATACTTCTCATATTTATATATATTAATTTGAATTACGAAAACCAGCATAAATAATAATATATAAGCTTAACTTCTCGTATTTAATTGCTATTCTATTCATGAGATGATGGAAGTTCGTTGTACAGTATAGACATCGCCCATGGGGAAGGGGGGATGGCTTCAATAAGAGCAGTGCAATGTGCTTTTGCGTTTTATTGATTTTTTCCCATGCCTCTACTACTATGGCTTTTAGTATTTTGTTCGATGAAAAGAAATATTAAATTATCTTGAATGTATGAGTTAACAATTTATAAATATTGGGCAATACCTTCACATATGTAGCAGAACTAACAATACTAATATTTTTAATAGAATTAATGATGATTTGAAAATGCTACATTATATATATTAAGCTATTTAAATACGACTGTTTAATTAAGATCTAAACGAAGAAAATGTTGAAGTTATATCACAAATTTTTTTTTTGATTCCGCCTTATTTAATAATAAACTCAATTTCTTGAGACCAATCGTGGCACAGCGGTACAAGCCTTCGACTGTAAAAGAAATTAATTCATATGCCTACCCTTCTATGTGTATGAGTCAGCCTGAAGCATAAAACAAATCATAAACAATAAAATACGATTACTATATTTTAAGATTTTTAACAATCTAATAGGTTTTTATTTAATAGTTTTATAACCAAACTGTTTGTAATTCTTTAATATTAATAAAACAGGGCTCTTGTTAAGGGGCAGGGGCACGAGGTTGTGACTGTAAATGCGACAGATTGTGGATTTCATCGAGTTGGGACACGAAGAAATTTAATATTTCTTTATATTTTGAATTTGAATATTTACCATTTTCATTTCTTCGCTGTAACAAGCCAAAGCGCGGCGTTAAGTTCCGCCACTCAACTTCGGCGGAAAGTGGGGAACGGAACGGAGTGTCTTCTTAACACTAGGTTCCCAAGTTCCCTCTGTCTACCCTGACATGTGCAGGATATAACGTGACGCTGAGTAACATTAAAGTGCCAAAACATATTTATTATTAATATTTGCTGAGACGGCTTTAGTGGATAAATTACTTGCTTACCTAGGCACCTTTTTATGCCACATAATTGAAGTCGTATAAATATCTAGAATTCATTTAATAATATTAGGTATTTTCATGTAAAATATCTGTTACGTTTTATTAAATTTGCACAAATTACACAATATACCTATTTGTACTTTTAAAGTAAATGGATGTACTAGATACTTTCAAATGGATTAGGAATATAAGCGGGTGACTATAACCGACAGGTTGTGGGTTCGATCCCCAGTCGAGAAAATGAAATGTTTAATAATTTAAATTTTCATATTTAATGTTTTCATTTCTTCGCTCTAGTACAAGGCGAAACGTAGATTTGATTATTTTTTGGTTATCGTGGAAGTACTTTTTAAGACCTCTACAGTTTTTTTATTACTTTATATTAATGGAGGAGTTGTCATTGATATTTTCATTTGTATTAATGTTTTCAAGTGATATAGATTTGGAAATATTATGGCATTTCTTAACTTATCCATCATGTCTACTATGTACGCCTATAACGCTTTCTTTACAAAGTAAAAAGCTGGAGGCTGTAGTCTTTAGAGCTAAACTTTCTTTTGTCATCTCGGTTTGCAATTTTCCTATGCCGCCGTTAGCGACATGTTACTTGGAAAAACCGTTTTGCAAGTCCATTATTAATTTGCTAAAGAGATTGTTATATGTATATAAATTGACTATATTTACAATATATGTATATATATGGATTCAATTATTGTAACATGTTATTGCTTGTTCTTGTAAGAATCTTGTTGAATATTGATTTTTGTTATAAATATACATACATTAAATTCTATCATCTAAGCATATGTATATTATATTATCGCTGAAGGATTCAATTGAAATATTTTTGATTGTCATACAATTTAAAATTATAAATTGTAATTTTCACATAAATCCTGCGAAATAACGGCGTGATTGTAATTACAGTCCTTACTTGGTCATTTAATTTATATTTTTAATTGTATACTTACAAATAAATCTGTAACTAATGTAATATGGAATATATATTAAAAACCACCTTATAGGGAATATTTATTAATAATAAGGCCCAAAATAGTGTTCTTTTTTAATTTTTTGTCTGATTGTCTGTGCGTGAGTACGCGCTAATCTCGGGAGGGCTAACCAAATTAAAATATATTATTATATTTTGGTAACCTACTCTCAACATTTTGTGTTTGTTTTATTCAAATCGGTTAAAAAAAAACAATTTAAAATATTACTCTACTCTACTCAGCTTCACGCTGTATCCCGCACGAGGCAGGGTAGGCAGAAGGAACCCGGGAACCTAGTGTAAAGACACTCCGTTCCACTTCTGTTCCTCACATTCCGCCGAATTTGAGGCATTGCGTGTTGAGTGGCGGAACTCAACGCCGCGCTTAGCCTTATTACCAGAGCGAAGAAATGAAACATTAAATATTTTAATTGAAAATATTAAATATTTCATTACCTCGACAGGGGATCGAACCCAGAACCTGTCAATTACAATCACACTCTTGTGCCGCTGCGCCACGACAAAAATGTAAACTATTATACATATTTAAAATATTAAGTTCGACGAAATGGCATACAATGGACAAGAATTTATCCATTTAGGTGGAATCGTTGTTTTTAATGTGTAGATATTGTCTTAAAATTAATAATGATATTAGAACAAAATACATGTTAAAATTAGTAAATAAAATAGGGTGATTCAAGCGGACATGTCGCTAGTTATTTATAATTTCCGTTTTAGTTAAAAATGTAGCGTTAAGTGACCACTACACACACAACACCCAAGGTGCCGAATTCGAGTGTATAGCTAAGAAAATATAATTAAATACAAGCGGATACCGAAAAAATATAATTAATTACAAAATAGAGATTAAAATTTATTTAATTTTTTGTTTCAAAACAGTTTTATATAACTTATGTTATCAGTTCTAGTAACAAGTTTATCTCACGTTCATCCCGACTATACGATGACTCAAGATTTGATATTACATAGATAACCTTTGGATACGAGCCGTAAAATCGATTAGATATTTCTTATTTCATACGTCGTAGACTTTAGAAGAAAGATATAGATATAAATTGTAGATATTTCAAGTGTTTCCTTTTCTGTGTCACGTAGGTACCATCAGAATAAAACTAACCTAATCTATAGTGATATTATAGAGCTGAAAAGTTTGGTTGAACGCTCTAATCTCAGAAACTACTAGTTTAATTTAAAAAAAAGATTTATTGTTAATTTTCTTTCTACCATACAAGGCATTAATAATCGATAGCATTTCCTCAATCGTTTCGTGTTCTACTGTACCTCGGACAATTTGGATTTGAATTAATTCTTTCTTATTAAAACATATTTTTGTACTACCACAAATAGTTCATATTTATTTATCAGCTTCCTCACATGGCAAGGTAGGCAGAGGGCTAGCGAGGGGAGAGCTTTAAGACACTCTGTTCCTTTCAAGACACTTCTGTATGCCACTTTTCGCCGAATTTAAGGCATTGCATGTTGAGTGGCGGAACTCAACGTCTCGTTTTGCCTTATTACCAGACCGAAGAAATGAAAATATTTTTTTCCTCTAGTGAGGACCGAACCTGCTACCATTCGCGTTTACACTTGCATGTTTGTGCCCTGGCACGAGCGGCCTAAGGCTTATGCATTGAAAAGATATATTAAGTTAATCATAACTCTAGATATATATGTAACAATATTATGCCGACACGCGTACTTGATACGTCCTATTCCCTGCCATTCACCTTGGGTCCCCCACATCGTTTTATCACTTAATGCATTCAGAGATTTAAAAAGGGAGACCCCGTTTTATTTGGGCTGTAAATGTAAATTAATTTTACTATTAATTGTTTTTACTATTAATTGTTAATAAAAATCTTATCTACTGTACTGCTCGCAACTAGTTTTGGGTGGTGCTGATGATTTTCTGTTCCTTTTGTGCGCTAAGAAGTAAAAATAGAGATTCACACTAAGATATCACTCATCTTTTTCCTTGTCCCATGAATACAATATATATTTAAAGTGTCACACTACGCCTGTCATCGCGCAGCGGCACAAGCGTGTGACTGTATCCGACAGGCTGTGGGTTCGATCCCCAAGCGAGGAATTAAAATATTTAATATTTTATATTTAAATATGTAATGATTTCATTTTTTTGCTCTGGTACAATGCAAAATGCGGTGTTGAATTCCGCGACTCAATGCTTCAAATTCAGCGAAAAGTGGGGAACGGAAGTGAAACAGAATGTCTTAACACTATGTTCCCAAGTTCCCTCTACCTACCCTGCCATGTGCGGGGTACAACGTGAAACTGAGTTAGGGAGTGGCTACGCTAAATTATCCTTTTTATCTACCAAACATACATACAGCTATGTCACAATATCAACTGCTAAGCTTAGACTTCAATCGAAGGACGTCTTATATACATTTAAATATATAATCAAATTATATACATTTAAATATATAATCAAATAATTTATAGTAAAATTTACCTTCATTATTACCTTAAACACCTAATTACCTAATAATAGACTGAGATTGATTACAAATTTAGCATTATAATATTACATATTAAATGTTTTATAATAACATCTTGTACTTTTTAGAATTCTATTAAAGAATACACAAACTAAACAAGACAGCTCGAGACTTGTTACTGAAAATCTTCCAAATAGTGAATGTTATATTTTTACATATTGTGTCATTTTTACGTACATACTTTCTCTCTTATTTTTTACCTACTTTACATTGCATGCAATAGAAATACACACTGTGATGTAAGATGTGAAAATACGTAGGAGTTACGAGAAAGCGAGCATCAAAAATCAATAACGGTTCCACTTCTCATCTGAACATGCTTTATCAGTTATCTAGTAACTGGATTACTATGCGAGTATGTAGATTGGTGACGCAATAACTATGTATGTTATATATTTCGTGTCTTTATTTTGGAAATATATGTATTTTTTTAGCTTTATTAGGGTAGGCAAGCAAGAACCTAGTGTTATGTTATCCCTAATTAAAACACTTCTTGACTTCCCGATTTTCTCTCAAATTTACATTGCGTTATGACTTGCGGAACTCAACGCCGTGGTTTCTCGTTTTATTATATCGAACAAATAAAAAAATTAAATATTACACTTTCTCAAATGAGAATCGCAACCATAATCCGTTGCGTTAACAGTCGCGCCATGCTATGGCCTCGCAAAACTATTATTTTTTAAATCTGACTTGTGCAAACATATGCTGAACATATACTTACTCCTAGCCACGAGTGTTCTACCAGACACTTCTTCATTGCGGCGGCCACTCGATAACATCAAAATTATTTTAATACTCATTTAAAATGGTAAAATAGTAAATAAAAATAGTTGTTAGTAGGTATTAATAGGTATCTAAAGTATTGATTATTTTAGATTTTAAAACGTTTTTCATTTACTAAAAAGAACTTTGTCTTTAAACGAGAATCGACGACGGATATAGTTGAAGAAATATTTTTAAATGGCCAGCGATGGTCACATGTTGATATTATTTTAATTTTATATTAGGAACGTAACTGTGATATAAAATGTAACAAAAAATTTCACGCCTACACTTTGCATTCTGATACATCGTATCCTATTCAAATTTGTGTCCCCAGCATTAAACAATTAATGTTTTAATGACATCGTTAATCTGTACTTTACTATATTATATTCTATATGAAACTTGTCTTTCATTAATGCCACTGGAATTTGTAAATGATTAAAGCGTCTATTGAGTTACACGTTACTTTAATGGATTGAAGGGTGTCTGCGGAGATAACAAGATGAGACGTGTGGACAATTTATATATGGAATTTTAATATAATTTGATATGAAATTGTTATAGTATATACTTACTGTACTTTTCAACTATAATATGCCTAAACTTATTATTTACTTGCAGAAAAGCATTGATTTTGTACCATTGTCAAAAATATATATAATTATCTTTACTTGTCGTAAGTTTAGAAAAATTGTAATTTAAAGGAAAATTACATTTATTTATTTTTAAATTTCGATTTCATTAAACTATTTACTTCAAAATATGAAATGTCTGTGATCAATCTTGTACTTAAACGAATTGCGTTAAATTGGAAAGATATATATATTGAATATTGAAATGTACTAAATTTCAATATTCAATATTACTTTTTCAGCGGCACGGATAAAATATTTTGGCATATCCTTGCTTTGGTTTCAAACAAAAGCGCAGCGATGAATTTCGTCACTTAACATTCAATATCCTGAAAATTAGACAAAAAATGGACAATAGAGCTAACCTTATCCTGCTACATTAGGAATGCTTTGTGTACTTTACATGATGTATAATTTGTATAGCTAATGTATATAAGTACTTTTTAGTAAAATCCCATATCATTAATCTTTTTACATAGTTCATATCTCAATTGATTCATACTGGCACTTTTCTAAAGATAACCATCCACAGCTTCAATTTATAGCACTGTTATTTACATCATGTAGATAGGTATAGAAACCACTTAACACGTGAAGCTATATTCATTTAGTAGAATAAACATAAGTTGGACAACCGACAAACATTACGACACCGCTAACCCACTTCTCAGTATTTGCACCTCGTCTTCACTTCAGATAAGATAAGCTCTAGAGTCATCTTTAATCTCATAATGTGTTCAATACATATAGATTACTGCTTCTTGTTGTAAATATATATATATATATATATATATATATATATATATATATATATATATATATATATATATATATATATATATATATATATATATATATATATATATATATATACACATTTTAACTTTTTACGATACTGGAGGAAGGTCACGTTAAAAGCGAAGTGCGTGTATGAAGAGGTTGATGTAAGTACGAGATATGCCGAGACCGGAGAGTTTGGTGCTCCGGTACTCGGTGCTCTCTCTGCCTACTCCGCTAAGGATATAGCGTGAAGCTATGTTAATGTAACATATAACCAAGCTATTCGAAATATAAAAGTCTAAGCCTTCGGCCGCACATGTAAAATAATTCGCATATATCTTTTTGGAAAGTTATACCAATAGTACCAATTCATAATTTTGAGTTGTAACCGAGTAGTTCAGTTAGTTCAAATAATTTAAAGCTACTCTCTCTTTTACTCAGCTTCACGCTGTATTCCGCACATAGCAAGGTAGGCAGAGGGACATTGGGAACTTAGTGTTAAGACACTCCGTTCCACTTCCATTTCCCACTTTCCGCCGAATTCGAGGCATTGCGTGATGAGTGGCGGAACACAACGCCGCGCTTTGCTTTGTTACCAGAGCGAAGAAAAGAAAACATTGAATATTTAATTTGAAAATATTAAATATTTCATTTCGTCGAGTGGGGATCGAACCCACAACCTATCGTTTACAGTCACACACTTGTGCCCTAATTTTAAGCAACTTTAGACAAGGTTTTAAGCTGCAATCAGACGTAGGTACCTACACACAAAATATAGATGTTATTTAGATAGGAAAGCTGACTCATAACTATAAGGGGTGAATACTAACTACCATCACGAATAGTGTTCTTATATAATACCTAAATGTCTGCAATACTAAAGGCTGGATCGTTGCCAAGCAGTAAGGAAGTATATCCAAAGCAAGGCGGATTTTGTTTATGTTATAGAAGGAAGTGTATTAAGACAGGAGAAAATAACATAACCGATGGTACTATTAATACAGATAACAAAAACAATAAGTAGATCTGTGTATAAATGAATTATTTTAGTACTTATTCGTGATACTTCTTTTTTTTTCTGAGTACATATAACTAATATAATATTTTTAATTCGTCAGTGTGAATATACTTACTAATTTGAGTATTGTGTGGCTAAATGATTGTTTAATAGAAAGTCAGCAGTTGAATTAGAAATTAGATGAAACATAATTAAATTACTTTTATTTACTGTTGTTATTAAAATTATTATCTTATTCATTCGCTATACTATTATTTATATAAAAAAATCCAATAGATATCTTGAAAATTTACGGCAGTGTTGAGTTCCGCCACTTAACATGTAAAGGAAAGTGGGAAACGGAAGTATCTTGAAGATGTGAGCGAAGTGTCCTTACACTAGTTTTATAGGTTTCCTGTGACTACCTTGCACTAGGCGGGATACAGCGTGACGCTTATGATTTCATTATTATTATATCCTAATAATATTAATCCAATTAATTTGCTGTAAGTATACTCTATTTAACTTGTATCACTAAAACTTATATTACATAAAATACGTACAGTCCTTCTACATATCCATTTATTTATTTACATTACATTTGTATTCACACACAAAGTTATCTGTATACATGAATACAAACGGTACGATCAGTGTGCCACATTGTAACCTGACCTTGCAATTCATTACATTAATAGGCTAATCTTTATCCCAGCTGAATTATTTCGTTTCTATATATTATATACATACATCAATGCATGTGGTAAAATACTTTTTTCTTTTTATTTCGTCGTAATTAAACATTGAGTTTGGTTAATAACATGCAAAAATATATTTTGTTTACCTAAACTAAGGGATTGAGGCCTGTCGTGACGCAGCGGCACAAGCGTGTGACCGTAAACCACAGGTTGTGGGCTCGATCCCCATTCTAGGTAATGAACAATCAAATTAAATTAAATATTTAAAAAAAAATAAGAATATATTATATCAAATACAGTTTTTATGTGTGATTAATTTCACCAACCATAACTAATATCTACGTTATTTTATTTGTGAAATTTACGTTATTGCATTTTTTAAATGTATGTATTTAAAATCTTTACAAGTATAATTGACGTTTTTTTAGTTATTTATTATATCTTTAGTTTGAGCAGTTAAGTAATAAACTATAATAAATTTATTATTTACTTGTGAAGGTTACATGTTTATATATTGTGTAGTGGAACATCAATTGTATGTAAATATATATATGTATGTATAAAAATCGCTGTAGTTAACTGTGATTTTAAAATAACCGTGTGTTTTTAAGTACAGTAGTCATCAGTTAAACAATCTTAAAAACACACACTAATTTTTATTACATTTTTATCACATTTAAAAAATGTGTCTGGCTTCTTATTGTTCTTCTTCTTCTTCCTGGCATTAATCCCGGCGTGCCGTGCTAGGGTCTGCCTTCCTTCCTAACCTACTCCACTTTGTACGATCTTTTACGTCTTCGGTGGTTAGACCATTAGCTCTCATGTCCTGCATCAAGACATTCAATCAGCGCTTCCTTGGGCGTCCGGGAGATCTCACTCCGGGGACAGACATATCAAGGCGCTTGCGTCGGAAATGTTCCTAGGCAGCATGCAACGAGGCCATAACATCTCGGGCGACGCTCTTGGAGCTTATCCGCTATGTCACGGACTCCAAGACTACCTCGAATGAATGTGTTACGTATACGGTCAGACAACTTTACGCCGCACATCCACCTCAGTCTTCATCTTCATTTCCGTTATATGAAGCTCCTGAGTGTGCCGAGAAAGTACTGGCCAGCATTCGTTGCTGTATAAAAGAACCGGTCGAACGATGCCCTGGTATATCAGCCCCTTGAGTTTGCTCGGTATTCTGCGATCGCAGACCACACCTGTGACTTCCCGCCATTTGGCCCAGGCTGCGCTAATTCGGCTATGAACATCGTGATCGATGTCTTCAGACTCATGCATAACGGAGGTTATCAGACTCATGCATATGGATAGTGCTCAAGTCCGGTCTCCCATAAGCCATGTACTCGGTCTTCGACACATTTAGTTTAAGACCGCCCTTCTCAAGTGTACCATACCAGAGGTTCACTTTACGCTCTAGCGTTGGCCGGTTCTCTTCAATGAGTGCTATGTCATCGGCATACATCATCAACCACGGAGAGGCTGGTCTTGGATATGAGCCAAGACAGTATCTAGCACTACACTGAATAAGAATGGGCTAAGAGCTGAGCCCTGGTGAACCCCTACTGTAGTCTGGAAAAGTATGGTTTCGTGTCCTAACTATGGAAGCGGAAATGTGATACATATCTCTGATAATATCAATATAAGCATCAGGGATCGCTTTTAAACGCAATGCCCACCAGATACACTGACGAGGCACACAAAGGCCTTCTGCAGATCTAAAAATGGCACATGCAGAGCTCTCCTCTTGTCCCTGTATGCCTCCATCATAGTCCTGAGGGCAAAAATGGCGTCTACAGTACCTGATCCTGGCTGAAAAACATATAGAGACTCAGAGACAGTACACTCTATACTGGCTGAAATCCATATTGAGACTCAGAGACAGTACACTCTCGGTGGAGTCTGATATCGATAATGCGCTCGAAAAACTTCATGGTGTGACTTATAAGTCCCTATAACTACCACAATCTTAAATACTGCCCATTCCCTTGTTAATACGGGTAATGAAACTAAGCCGCCACTGGTGTGCCATCTTTCCAGTGTTCAAGATATAGTTAAAAAGGTCACTAAGTATGAGCACACCATTCTGTTTGTCCGGGCTAATCTCCAGAAATATAATACTGATTTTATATATATACAAATACAATGTATATTCCAGACACCTCAGACCGCACGTTTCAGTAATTTTTGATTGTACATAGTAGCAATTTCGTGACCAAGGTTGTGTGACGTTTAAGCTTAAAATTAAAAACACCTATGGCCGTGCATATAAATAATTATATCCCTTTTCCCGGCTTTACTGCTTGTCAAAGCAGTAATTTTTATTGCTCAAGCCAGAGGAATCAAGGAATGAAACGAAATAATTCATACAAATATAAAGTAATCTTCCGAAAACTAATGTCCAAAAATAATACATATATTGCACTTAATATATCTGAAAAAATATTTACTCAATTAGTCCATTCCATATACAATTCAACATAGTCCATATACAATTCAATTATGAAAGGAGAAAGCAATAAGCAAAATAAATAACAAATATTAGGGCCTATACACACATACGACACTTGTTTAAAAATAGTTTTTTGAATTATTCATATTTAGTTATTGTATTTCTATTATTGTTGGGTTACATCCCATACATAGAAAAATGTACGTACGAAAATCTTTTCCTCAAATCGAGTTCTATATGTAATCCTAGTCCTATATATAGAATATATTTCAATATTCTTAACCGACACTCAACATTCTGAGTTTATATATATATATATATATATATATATATATATATATATATATATATATATATATATAATAGCATTAATAACTTTTTTCTTTTTATAGCGTTGAGTTTTGCCATTCAACGCGCAATACCTCAAATTGGAACGGAGTGTTTGCGGGACAGGAGCGGGAAGAGCGCGTGAAGTCGTCAAAAAACTTTTTTCTCTCGCTATAAATATTTATTTGGTCGAATTGCAGACCAAACTATCTTCTCTATACCCGCCCTTATCGAAACGTAACTCTACCATAGCTTTTAGCAATATAAACAGTGAAACTCGGAAAGCTCGCCCGGTCGAGAGTCACTGGAATGAAAAAGCTTCATTTTAATTAGAAACCTCGCAGCGAATATCATTAAATTTTGTAAAGAAATATACATACATTGCTGTTATGCTAATAAGTATTGTATTGTTTTACTTTATTATGGTTTAATAAAAAATAACTCCAGTTGTTAGAATATTTAATTCTTATTTACTAATTTCAAGTAATTTCGTGCTCTAATGATATTATCACTTTTAAGAATAAATATTGAAACTAAATATTTGAAATATGCTTTACTTTTTTTTATTTTCTAACTGATTGAAATAAAATAAACACTAAATGTTGTGGTAAACCTGGTTAGCCGTTTTTAAGAGAACTGGCACATTTTAAAACTCACTAATTTTGGTCCCTATTCCATTTATAAACGTCCTCAATATATTATTATAATATGTCTACCATATACATACATGTACAAACAATGATCAGTTACTGATTTATTATAAGTAAACATATATCATAATTATATTATTTAAGTTAAAATACATATATATATAATTTTGTCAAGATTTTTATAAAGTGTTCACAACCACTGCATGTTAAAGTACGACTGACGAATTTCATTGTACACTAGAGCTTTATTAACGAAGAATATGAAATTAAAAACAAAATTTTCAAAGTATTGCTAATAGGCTTCGTTTAACATGTTAATACTAATGCAAAAAGTAATTAAATGTTGCGTGGGAATCGGTCATAATTTGTGAGATGCGGTGTCACAAGTACACAGACACACGCTGACGTAATTTTTTAAATGTATGTTATATTTGAAACTAAAAAAATATGTTTATATTTGGAGTTTTAAGTATGAATAACAAAACTATAATTGTTTTTAAAATTACAAAATGATGAATTTAATGTTCACTAACTTTTACTTGTGGCTTCGCCCCCGGGAGACGATATTTTTAAACCACACCACAAAGTATTACGACAGCCTCTTCGAATATATTTGCATGCTATGCCACAACAAATTTCTTTCAAATGGAACCAATAATTCCTGACCCTCCATTCCTACAAAACCTGAGGATACTTCCCTTACCCTGAGGAGAAAGAAAATATTTAAGATTTCACTTCCTTGAGTTGGGAACCCACAACCTATCTCTTTTACAGTCGAACGACACGACTTTCACTGGTTTTGTATATAGTCCCTCTACACAGTAACATCAGAAAATCTTGTTAATTTTACGACTACTATATTGATTGTATAACAGTTTTCAAAACAAATAAACTTAGGAATTAAATGTTACATATTGTCTAAACGTCCTACAGATGTTCTATACGAAGCAGATGTTAGTTAACATCACAACAATTTAAAGTTCACCACGATATTAGTTCACAAACGTTTTCTACAAAAAAGATCCACATTATACCTAATTAATATACAGTTTGTTTTTTCTATAGATCATTGTAAACGCCATAGATCAAAGACCTCGACGTAGTGTCAGTGAAATGGATTCACAGTGATGAGAAATAACGTTTCCTTTCTAGACACGTCGATTGTGTTGCTAATGTTGTGTGAATATTTGTCTAGTAATTAATCATAACGGACTACGTTTGTTTGTACCTAAATGCGATGGTTCTGGGTTCGATGATCGATCCTTATAACTTTTTTGAATTTGATCCGGAATATCTTTTTGGTACAAAATGTAGCGCGACGTTTAGTTCCATCACTCAACACGCAATATAAGAATTAATAAGCCTGAAAGCGGAGAATGAGTGTGTTGACACTTGACTTTTACCGTACTTGACTTTTACCGAACTTTGAAATGTTCATTAAATTCTGAATCAACTTTACTAAAATACTTATCCATTTTGAAAATAATGATAATGAATAAAATTGAATTTGCTAATTTACCAAGAGAAGCTAAAAGAAAGTTTAAAATTTAATGTCTTTGTCTACTTTCCACTCATTTCAATACAAATTATAGGTAGCGCAACCCAACGCTGCACAGAAACATTCAATCTACATCATGACTATATCAACGGTAAAAACAACTACAAAAAGCGTAATACGGCGATTACAATTATGTCGTAATTACTTGTTTTCTCTGCCATTGTCACAGTTTCATTCCTACGTGTCTAATGTTTTTGACGTGCTATGATTAATGTTTTTATTTTCTTTTTCCGATCTAGAAAGCTGACAATTATGTGTTTTCTTTGATGATATAGTTTAGATAGTATTGATGTGTCAATTATGTATTAACACTATAGTAGAACAATTTATATGCAACATATATATATAAAAAAAAAAATAAGTTATAGGAGATGTATTATCCAATTTCCGTCTCGAATACGAATTTGAGGTTGTTTTTTCAATATCTTGATTGCTGATTAGAGGGTGAAACCTCAAGATGACTTACAATATATAAACAAAATTTAAGTAAATATCAAATCTCATATTTTCGATTATATACATAGTTATAAATTGTAATGTTGATTTAGATATATTTAAACTAAAAATTTTAGGTAAAAAATCAATTAGAAATTATTAGAATAAAATATTTCGCGGTTATAATGTATTTTTAACAACCTAAAATTTAAAATACTCATAATAAATGTGATTAATCCAGTTAAAACCGTTTCACTTAAAATAATAGTCCTTTGTAAATAATATATCCCGAAAGTCTAAAATCTAATCAAATGGAAACCGTATCGAGAGGGAAAGCAGTTTTCATTTCTTTCCAGTTTAAGACTCGCTTGCCATGTTTTTGCGCTATTTTGGATTCAATGAACTAATGCAAGCCAAAGTTAGATATGCTTTCTAACTAGTATACAAACATGCGGGGTTAATTAGCTCTTATGTTAAATTACGTTGTTTCATTTTTCATTTACCATATTTGTTTAGATTTACTTTTTAATACTAGAAATAGGCTTAAACTTAGTGCGCCTGTAGCTCGATTGCATCAAGTCCGTAATTCGTTTATGGGACGGGGTGTACGCTTTTACAATAGGATCCCAGAAAACGTCAGATTATTTTCTATATAATGTAATATTTTGATAAAAAAAAAGAATGGACATGTCCCGCTGAGTTTCTTTCGCCGGTTCTTCTCAGGTCTGAGCCAGTAACTGCTGTGAACTGTTAGTAAATTGTTTGACGTTCAAAAAACGAATTTGTAACTTCTTATTTTGAATAAAAAATTGAATTTAAATTTAGAGTAGGATCCTATAGTCAATTATAGAACTATATTTATTATATTTTTGTTTTGTTATTTTTACACACACACAGTAAATTTTTGATTTCATTAGTGGGAATTAAACCTGCGACCATCACTATAACAGTTACACGTTTCACTGCATCCCTAAGGCTTCTAACTAAAACTATACACTTGCAATAGATATTGGAAAACAAACTACGATCTGGTTAGAAATGCTGAGAGTATTTCTACGAGTATATTATTTATTTTTTTTCGGCGCTGAACATAGAGCCGTTCTTTTAAGGAAAGTAGATAACAAGAAGCAATGTATGTAAAAGTGATGACGGGAGAAATCAAATGGGACAGTAAATCAAAAATAATATAACTAACTATAGTACCTGCATTGTTTCTAGCGCGTACAAACATACGGGCTAATTAGCACTTAGCTAGGTCATGTTTAATTTTTCAAACATATCAGCTGGTGGTGTAAAAATAATAATAATAAAAAACATTTTATTTCACACCTTTCTCATATATAGCAGCATAGACAGACAGACCCTAGTGTTAAATCATTCGGGGCTTGAGAGTAACAACTCTCCTTATTAGTCCTTACATGTTGAGTTCCGCCACTAAACACACAATGCCTCAAATTCGGCGTAAAGTAGGGATCGGAGTGTCTAAACACTAAGTTTCCTCTGCCTACCCTGCCATGTGCGAGATACAGCGCGAAGCTGAGAGAGAGATAGCTGACCATATTAAATACATATCTGAAATGTATAATATAATATGAATCGTCAAGCAACACTTGATATTATTGCTGGCTTATTAAGTGTTTATTGTACTTAACGTGGAGAAAACAAAGTACTGACAAGGATAAGTGACTTTTGCTGAAGTATGAAAGAGATAGTCTCAAGTGTATAAGGGCGGGTTCACATTAAATATTCTGTTTTAAGAAATGTATTTATGCATTTTTGGCGTTTTTGTGCATAGCAAATGTCAAGACAATATTTAATTTGTCGCTTAAATTGGAGACATTGAGAAGTGAAACCCAGTACCTATTCTTTCTCTCGACGACGCGAGAAAATAATACATAGGGCATAAAAAACAAAATTGTTATGTTTACAATTAAAAATTCTCGAATTAAATTTGAAACTTTCCTTTAAACATACTGTAAATTTTTTAGTTAGTAAATATCTTATAAACAAATAAAAATAAACCTTTCAAAGAATGCTCGGCTTCAAATCAACATAGTTTTAGAATTATCTTATAATATTTTATATTGTATTATAATCAATTGTTATAAAAGTTCCGCCCACACTCGACACAATACCTCAAATTCGGCGCAAAGCGCAGGAACGAACTGTCTTAACAGTAAGTTCCCAAGCTCCCTCTGCCTACCCGGCCATGCAGTGTATATCGTGAAGCTGAAAAAAAATGTATACGATTTTTTTTGTGTTTTTATATAAAGTTGTGGAGATGGACCGAAATATATAAGAAATCAGCTATTAACATTGTTGAGCAAAAGTAACCAATAATATTTATAAACATTGTACATACAATTATAACGATTTATTATTATATATACTTAATATTTTTAAAGCATATACATAAATAAAGTAATATTTACCTACTAAACATTTACATACATAAAAACAGTAATTAAGGAAATGCTAGCACAAAGCATAACTAACACTGTCGTTAGTACCGCATCGACTTTCTATTAAGTTAGTGCGTGTGAGGGAGTGCACCTTCTATTTTCGGCATCACAATTTCAGTTTCAGCCGTCGCACCGCGCTCGACGCGTCTGTTCACGCAGAAATTAACGTTTTTCAAGATTTTCTACTATACATTTTAATATGGTAGGAATTACTACGTTTTCTGGAATTAATATAAAAGTAAGAATTTTGTTTGTTACTAATAAATTGGTAGTTTTCTTATTTTTCTGGACGTGATGAAGAAACTGTTTGTGACTAACTTTAGTGCACCACATTTGGAATCTTTAGCGAAAGCGACAAGTGATTCATGCAAATCTTCTGCTGACTGTGATTTCAGATTTATCGTTTTTGTACTTTATGTATAGAAAATTATTTATTGGTGTAATTTTAATATTTACCTTATTGTATGGAAAGGTTATTTGTAAATATATAAAACATTTTTAATTTGACGTGATTCGGCCGTAATGATAAATATTAAAAAAAAAGTTGTATGGTGAAATTTCCTCTCAAGTATTTGTCTATTAATTTTATTTAAGAGTAAATATTTATTTAAACTATTCATATATAAGTATTTACCGCACGCATATGTAAATATAAAAATTAGTTTTATAAAAAATACTATATATGAACAAAAATGTTAAATATATATATATATATATATATATATATATATATATATATATATATATATATATATATATATATATATATATATATATATATATATATATATATATATATATATATATATATATATATAGTTAGTATCTAAATAAGTAAATATAGAACTGGTTTATACGACTAACTTCAGTAGCATAAGAATTTAATGACTGTTTTAAATTCTGTGAAAAAAAAAAATAAATAGGCTTTTACGCAGTCAATATTGCCTCGTCGTAACATAAATATGTTTGTAAGTAAATATTTTTGTTCGTCAAACATTTCCATTACAATAATAAAAATAACTAAAATTTGTTATTAATATTTTTAACCCCCGAAAAATAAAGAAGTCTGTCTGACTTGTGTGTCTGTAAATGTTTTGGATTATCATTTTGGAGTCTGATATGTTTAAAGTTATAACTTTTGTAAAAATACCGAATATTATATCTATTAATATTTCAAAAGAAAAATTTACAACTTATTTAAGCAATTTTAAATTTACTTAATTTTACAAATATGTAAATTTTAATGCAGCTTTTACACTAAAAATTTTTCAAATAAACTGTATAAGGCAATAAATATTTTCTACATAAATTATATCTGTATGGTACAAAACGTACATTTACAATTATTAAAGTTGATCCACAACTAAGACACACTATACATTGGTATAAACTAATAAAAACGTATTATTTTTAATGTATTTATATTTTAGTGCACGCCGTGGAACCTGGTATTAGGTATATCTGCTTCCCTCTTTTCGCTCTAAGATATTGCTCCGTTTTTGTGTACAGTGACAAAACTCAACGCAGGACTTTACTTGGTTGCCAAGAAATGAAAATAATGAATAATTCGAAAAAAAAAAATCAACTTAACCGCTAACGACTGCCTCTATTTTATTCAGACTATTTATTATATAATACATTTTTTCTTCCAGAGTTCCCAGAACCGTCTCCTCATCAAGAATGGGCGAGTGGTCAACGATGACGGCATGGAGGACGCTGACGTTTACATCGAAGATGGTATTATCAAGTAAGTGTCTGATATCTTATCCTTGTTCTTTTGACGAGACATTTCTGTTATCACGTTTTTTAGGAGTACCTGAAATTGATCTTGATTACAAATTGATAAATTATTGAAGTATGCTATTTACACTTAATTTCTTTCTCTCGATCTGGTGAAAAAAATACAGATCTTAATACGCAGGCTAAATATTTGGCCGGAGAGGGGGGATGCGGTGTATTAGCGTTAGGTTCACTTTTTCTAACTTGCAGCAAACATAAATATGTTTAAAATGTTATATCTTACATAGCAATATTTAGGTATACCTATAAAAAATCCCCATTCAAGGTAATGAAATATTGTCATTATTTCGCTGTGGTAATAAGGCAAAGTGCGGCGTTGAGTTCCGTGACTCAACATGCAATGAAAAGTATTCATATTAGGTAGGTTCCTAAGTTTTCTGTTCATTGCCGTGCTATGTATACCTACCGCAAATGTGCGGTATACATACGTATACCGCATATTTGGGGTATATCGTTAAAGCTACAAAATATCTATATGTACTTAAAAATTTACATATCACCATGATATATTTAACATCTGCCATATAGCCTTGGTGTCCATTAAAGTGTAATTAATACGTAACTTAATAGCGCACAAGATATACTAAATAACTTAATGGAAACCACAAAACATGCTTAACAACTTTAGATTTATTACCAGGTAAACAATTTGTCTAGACATTATCGCTTATTGAATTAAAGTCAATCAATATAATGTCTTTTTATCAGCTTTACAGCAAAACCTTGCCATGTCCTCTGCACAAGCCAGGATAGGCAGAGAGAACTTAGTCACCTAGTGCTAAGACACTCCGCTGAATTTGAGGTATTGCGTGTTGAGTGGCGGAACTGAACGCCTCGCTTTACCTTGTATAATATATATTTTGGACGAGAAAATTAATAAATAAGTAGGACAAATAAATATAGCCGTAACTGAATTCTTCCTTATTATTATTATACACGCGTGTAATGGCCAGTTAAGGTGATATTAGTGTACGGTATGTTTCTAATCAATCGCTTAATTTATCTATTCTTTTTTATAAGTGTACGAACTTTAAAAATATCGTAAATCTATCATGGGTATGTCTCAGCTGCCTATGACAGTGTTACACTGTACTATGTCGGGGACTCATGGCCACTCTAAAGTTTGCTTTAGATGGCTTTGAAAGATTGATTAGTATTTTGTACCGCCGACAAAAAAGGGGTATTATAAGTTTGACCCATCCGTCGGTGGCACTGTTGCTCTTGAATGAATGTACCGTTTTTAGTGCGGTACTTTTATTTGATAACCTTGTTTGTTGTGACGGTTCTTTACTTTACTTAATCTATGATAAAAATCCATAAATTAAACTTATGTATAATAAAATTCCACCAGTGATTTTAGACTTGCAAATTCAACAAGTTAAAGTGAAAGTTAAAATTATATTAGGCAAATCCTATTGTTCAATTCAAGACTACTATCATGATAAGAATGCGTGGGATTCAATGTTAGTACTAATTCGGAAGCTAATTATTTTAAAAATTAACTTTGAGTAAGTGTATATAAAAAAATAATATTCAATCTTTACGAATAATATACAATCAGTTCATTAAACTGTATTTTTCATACAAAGTATGATGATGATGTATGATATTCTTGGTGTCCATTAAAGTGTAATTAATACGTAACTTAATAGCGCACAAGATATACTAAATAACTTAATGGAAACCACAAAACATGCTTAACAACTTTAGATTTATTACCAGGTAAACAATTTGTCTAGACATTATCGCTTATTGAATTAAAGTCAATCAATATAATGTCTTTTTATCAGCTTTACAGCAAAACCTTGCCATGTCCTCTGCACATGGCAGGATAGGCAGAGAGAACTTAGTCACCTAGTGTTAAGACACTCCGCTGAATTTGAGGTATTGCGTGTTGAGTGGCGGAACTGAACGCCTCGCTTTACCTTGTATAATATATATTTTGGACGAGAAAATTAATAAATAAGTAGGACAAATAAATATAGCCGTAACTGAATTCTTCCTTATTATTATTATACACGCGTGTAATGGCCAGTTAAGGTGATATTAGTGTCCGTTATGTTTCTAATCAATCGCTTAATTTATCTATTCTTTTTTATAAGTATACGAACTACTAAAAAATATCGTAAATCTATCATGGGTATGTCTCAGCTGCCTATGACAGTGTTACACTGTACTATGTCGGGGACTCATGGCCACTCTAAAGTTTGCTTTAGATGGCTTTGAAAGATTGATTAGTATTTTGTACCGCCGACAAAAAAGGGGTATTATAAGTTTGACCCATCCGTCGGTGGCACTGGCACTGTAGCTCTTGAATGAATGTACCGATTTTAGTGCAGTATTTTTTTTGATAACCTTGTTTGTTGTGACGGTTCTTTACTTTACTTAATCTATGATAAAAATCCATAAATTAAACTTATGTATAATAAAATTCCACCAGTGATTTTAGACTTGCAAATTTAACAAGTTAAAGTGAAAGTTAAAATTATATTAGGCAAATCCTATTGTTCAATTCAAGACTACTATCATGATAAGAATGCGTGGGATTCAATGTTAGTACTAATTCGGAAGCTAATTATTTTAAAAATTAACTTTGAGTAAGTGTATATAAAAAAATAATATTCAATCTTTACGAATAATATATAAACAGTTCATTAAACTGTATTTTTCATACAAAGTATGATGATGATGTATGATATTCTATTGGAAGTAAGTCCTCATATGGTCAACTCCATTTAAAGCGAGCTTTTCCAAGTATTATCTTAATGCAATCTGTGGTTAGAAACAATGGATATATAAATATACATATATCTCTTTACGTATATACAGCAATGAACAGAACACAATACGATATTCTCTAAGCTTATAGGTAAAGACGGAAATCATTTTGAAACTTTTTTTTAACTTGCTTTCGTAAAATCAATTTCAAAATACCGTATGCTTCTTCATACATATTATTTTTACATATTTTATGAACTAGCGACCTCAATACGTTTTGGCGGAATTCAACGCTTTGCCTTGTTACCAGAGTTAAGAAATGAAAACATTAAATATTTAATTTGAAAGTATTAAATATTTAATTTCGTCGAGTCAGGATTGAGCCCGCAACATATCGTTTACAGTCACAAGCTTGTGCCGCTGCGCCACGACACGCCCTAAAAATAATAAATTATATATAAAAAATACTTCCGTTCCCTACTAATGGAGTGTCTTAACACTAGGTTCCCGCGTTCCCTCTGCCTACTTTGCCTCGTGCGGGAAAGAGCGTGAAGCTAAAAAAAAAAAACTTATATAAAATATAGGGGAATATATTACTTTAGCTTTTGATTTATTCTTGTATCGGTTCTATAAATATAATAAAGAAAGTTATTTTCGTTAGAGTTCCGTGAGCCCGTCAATCTATCACCGCCTTGAATATTTGGAGATGACCGCTTTTCATAACAAACGATCTATAACGTTTCATTCCATTATAAATGTATATTACAATATAATTATTAAACAAATATAATTTTTAATTAAAAAGTAATTAAGTAATAATATATAATTATATATGTACCATTATGCTGTATTTTTTAAGTAATATAGGCTTGCAGATGCAGTTTTAAGTCCCGGTACGTTCAAATTTTTATACGTTTTCTAATAGTGTGGATTAACACTTTAGCACGTGCCTCTTGGCGGACGTACGGATTTGGACGGTTTCCAAGAGGCGAGGTTTCAAACCCGCTACCTTTGATTTTTTTATATGTTTTCTAACTATAATAGGGCTTCACAACATACCTCATACCTCTACTTAAATATTTACAAAAATAATCTTTAAACTTAGAATTCAATATAAATAGACAGTACCGGTTTATCGCTAAATTATCTCATATTACAAAATAAATATGAAAAGAATATTACATATAAAAAAATCATAAATGTATTAAATCTTTAGGTATATTCAAAAGTATAAAAAAATATATATTCGATTTAATGACAGTGAAATTAAAACTTATAAGCCACAAAAAAACCATGACTTCAAAATACCACAACAAGTACAGTTCCTTATGAATATGTAAAAAAAAAACACTTTAAAATACATTCACCCTTTCGTAAAGACAATGTGCCCGGTAAAAGTAACCGCAGACAGTTCGTCGGAGAACTTCACTTTCCTTGTTTTTCACTATTATTACTTTTATTCTATCTTCACACGCGATACAACGGTTGGTTTTTTTTATATGAATGCTAATTTATGTAATCGCTTTTAATCACATGGAATGGTGCTTAAAATTGTTTATTGTTTTTGAAGTTTTGCATATTTATATATGTTGAGGTCTATCGTGGCTCAGGAGGTACAAGTGCTTCTATTATATACGGTTGTAGGATCGATCCCCACTCGAGAAAATGAAATATTTAGTTAGTATTTTTATTTCTTCGCTCTGCTAATAAGTTGTACCGTCACTCAACACGCAATGCTTGAGGTATTGCGTGTTAATGCCCCAATAAAATTCGGCTTAAAGTGAGGAACGGAACGGAGTATCTAAACAATAGGTTCTCAAATGAGGGTATTTGGGAACCTATTGTTACCCTGCCTACCCTGCTAGGTACAGAATAGGTACAGTGTGAAGTTCGGCCGATCGAATTCTTATGAGGCAGTGGGCATTGGTCAAGTGCTCAATAACCTTATGGAGAAACTCGGACTTGGTAGTATTATCTTGTCAATTACAACTAGAATGCATATTGGCACTAAAACGTTGGCAGTGACGAAAATACATCTACTTCTTTCGCTCAGTAAATTTTATTATTAAAAGTTTTTTCGTCGGTTACTTCGTCGTAAATCAAGTGATTGTCCATCTTTTTCTTTTTTTCTTTAAGTAAAAGGTCAGTGTAGCCAGTTCCTAGCTACCTGTGGCAAAGTGATACAGTCTACAGACTACATCTTATTATGCCAGACAATCAAAACCTAAGAATACTCCTTTTTATCTCAACAGAACAATGCGTCTTTTAAATTTAAAACTTGTTGAAAATAAAACGCTTTCTCTGTAGAAATAAGATTTAAAGCACTGGAGACATTTAAGGCGTAGCCGTATTTTGTTTTAGCTTTTCGTTGTATCCCGCACATAGAAAAATCAAAGCCAGAGGGTACTTGGGAACCTAGTGTGAAGTCACTCCGCTACCTTTAATGCTCTTCTGGTTTCCATTTGCTACGCTGAACTTCGCTAAGCGTGTTGAGTAGTGGAATTCAACTCCGGGCTTTGTCTCGTTAGCAGGCTAAAACAATGAAAATATTGATTTCAGTATCACTATTTTCATATAGTATTTCTTTTTATTTCTTGGGTTCGGGTTACTAATTAATTTATCAGTTATTTAATTAGGTCTTGTGTGGCTTCGATACATTAATTTTCAACAAAGAAAATTATATAATTAGTAGAGAGGTATCTATATAAAATTTACGTAATGAAATGTTTTACAAAATTTCTGAAAAGTTGGCGTAACCTACATAAATACTCTTATGTATTATGTTTCTTGCTTTTATCGAAATTCAGTGGTAACGAAAATTATAGCTGATGGCGTCATCTTCGTTGACTTGCCCATTACCAAAAACATTAGGGTTGCTATATAACTCAGTGACCTAATTTTATTAAGGCTAGTCGTGACGCAGGGGTACGTATATCTGTAAGCTTAACAGGTTATGAGTTCGATTCCTTCTCGAGGTAATGAAGTATTTACTACTACATGGTTTTGTCATATGGTCAAGTATAACTATTACGTATATCTAAGTCATTTCTAACTGCTTAATAACCTTGCCTTGTTGCCTTATTTGAATTTCTTTATTTTATTAAACTTTTTTGATCATCTGAATAGAAATATCAAATGAATTTTTTTTCAATGCAATTTTTTACTTAAAAACATTAAATGTACTATACAATGATTTCAAGTTAAAAAAATGCATTTTGTTTTATAATAAAACGTAATATGTATTTATAAATTAATAGTATAATATAGTATAGTCTACACAAAGACCGCCCTAGAATGACTCAGTCGTTTTGACCCGGCCTTCTTTTCTACACTAGAAAAGTTAATTAATCTCACCTTTAGTGTAGCATACAAATTGTAATTTTGCTAACAATATGAGGCGTGTATAATGTCATATAAACTTAGGCCTAATTAGTTAAAGGCGTTGTCTATTTAGGTATTACTATCGGTATATATGTTTATTGTATTTTGAATATAAAAGTAAATGCCGGAAATACGCGGCGTTGAACGCAGAAATTTAGGTTTTTTTCCGAAAAAAAACAGAATTTTAAGTTACGTAGTTGATTCAAACGCATTTGTCTAATATAAATTTGTATAAAATAATATAAATTAAGTATAAAGAAAACTAGTGATATGTAATTGGTAATATAAATAAATTACATAAATGTATGCACATCGTAATGGCCATTGAAAGAACATTCATGAAAATTTAACTAAAATGACCCAAAGGGCGGAGAAAAACTGTATGGTAAAACTAAACCGTGAGTTGCGCAATATAAAATTCAATACAACATCTGCATGGTTGAAATAAGAAATCTTTGATTTAAAAAATTGTTTCTATAACTTTCACACGATTTCATTTTTTGACACAAACTAGCTTCTATTACACATTTTTTTTAACTTCACGCTATATATATATATATTCTTTGCCGGCGCAGTTTTTTAAGATTTCGTATTGACTTTAAAACTAGCGTGTGCTGAGTACCTATCACTGATTATACGCTTACTGATTACATGCTTTGCATACGGTATGTAAATTGGCAACGGTAATTGACCAAATACGACATATTGGCCATTTAACATATTTGCTGAGCAAAATGTATATGCGCTAATATTATTGTATGTACTATATACTGACTGTTCAAACATAATTCTAAATTAACTTAGTTAAATAAACATGTTTTTCGTATATTTTTTTGTATTTCTACAAATTTTCACGCCAGAAATATTATAATGATAAAGTACTTTATAATGACACAATCTCAGCGTTTTACCAATTATCTATTCTGTATCGGATAGGGTTACTCAAATTTGTACATTGGCTAATTGCTTTAAGACAACGCCAGTTTTATTATGAACGTTCCACGTCCGTGACAATGACGTCGTTTTTAGCACTATTACTATCTAAACTGGTAATGTTTTGTTCATGTTTTATTTACTAATTATAATTTTCTGAGAATTTCATAAGTTCTGCTAAAATTATGCCTTTTATTTTATTTTTCAGTTTCACGCTGTATCCCGCACATGGCAGGGTAGGCATAGGGAATTTGTGATATAGTTAAGATACTATTCAGTTCCCCAGTTTCCGCCGAATTGAAAGCATTGCGTTTTGAGTAGCGAAACTCAACGCTGTGATTTGCCTTATTATCCATGAGAAGAAATGAAAATATTAAATATTAAATTGCCTCGAGTAGAGATCGAACCTACAAGCTATCACAGTCTCACGCCTGTGCCGCTGAGTCACGACAGGCCTCAATAACTTTACTCTATAGTTAAAAAGAATAATTCAAATTGTAACAATGCGTGACCATTCCATCTAACAATTAATCGTTCATGTTCAAGTACGTTTCATGTTATTCCCCATAAGGTATTCGTATAGCAAGTCGCCGTGACAGCGTTGCGTGATGAGCTCTTACGTCAGACGGCGACGTGAAATATTGGATGTTGGTACTAGGTACCTATTACAAGGTTAGCGTTGCGTTACGTTGATTCTGGTTATATAGAAGTATATTAGAAGACATTTTCCTTTCGAGTGTTTTTTTTTAATTTTACAATAGGTATCAAATATAATGTTATACTTATCAAATTGCTATATTTTCATTAAATTAAATTTAACCGTCTTTAAAAGACGTTGTATGGAAATAATGATTTTGTTAATAAATTTAAGTGAAAGTGATAACTACCATTGTCTCTTGTACATAGGCATGTATATATATATACGTATACGTTCAATCTTTACGCATCAAATTATCAATATAATGATGAAATAATTAATCAGTCATTTACAAGTATTCTCGTAATAATAAAATGATCGTTAAATATTCGGATGTAGTCATCATATCATCGCATACATTTTCCACATAGTATTTATTTATAGGCATGACATTATTAGGTACGTAGGTACTATACAAATCTAGGTTATTGTAGGTAAATCCTATTAATGTGCTGCTGTGACTTGTGTGGTTTCATCGTGTATCGGATAAAAAGAGTTCATATTGGAATTTGTAACTAAAGTAATTATACATTTTAAATGAAACACTTTTAACCAGATTAATCGCATATATTGATTGGTAAGCGTAAGAGTCTATCAGTGACCACGGACTACTGTAAAGTGTTCGAAACGTCGGGTTTCCAAAATTGCTTACCAATCAATATACGCGATTAATCCGTTTAAAAGTGTTTTTTTTTAAATGTGTAACAATCGCGAAAATCAAAGACATTTTAAATGAAACACTTTTTATCGGATTAATCGGGTATATTGAATGGTTAACAGTTTTGGGAAACCCGAGGTTTCGAACACTTTACAGTAATCCGTGGTCACGGGTAGACACTTGACAAGACGGACTACTGTAAAGTGTTCGAAACGTCGGGTTTCCCAAAAATGTTTACCATTCAATATACACGATTAATCCGGTTAAAAGTGTTTCATTTAAAATGTGTAACAACCGGAAAGACATTATTATTAAAGACATTATTAAAGTAATTATAGATATTACACATCAATTTCGTGCTTCCCCATTTTAAATTTTTGATTTACTAATTAATTGCTGTAAATAACAAAATTTAAAATTAAATAAATTCTCGATCACAAAAATCACTACCATCTCTCTCTATCTCTTAACAAAGTCCATATAATTCTTGAACTGCTTTTCTATTTTTTTTAACATATAGCTAAAAACCACAGCGACAAACAAGGCTGTTGACTAACAATACCGCACTAAAATCGGTTCAGTAATTCAGCAGCTACGGTGTCACAGACAGACACACAGACAGGTCAAACTCTATTAACGTTAAGGTTAACAAAATAACAACTTAGTAGTATTATTGTAGAATTTATAATTTCAAAGACCAATTTGATTCACAAAAGTACGAATTTAGAGTTCAAAATGTATATATTTGCATGTTCCTTGATAAGTGTAGATAAAGCCTATATAATGGCAAGTCACTCTTTCTTGTTAGCAATAAACTATTGATATGAGAATGTACTAAATATTGTTATTATATTTCTAGCTGAGAGTAGATTGATTTGATACAAATAATAGTAGTTTTGTTCGTATATTCAATAAATATAACATCTGAGACCTGTCGTGGCGCAGTCGCACAAACTTGTCATTGTAAACGACAGGTAGCTGATTCGATCACCATTCGAATAAATGAAATATTTAATATTTTGATTTGTTTGCTCTGGTAACGAGGCAAAGCGCGGCGTTGAGTTCATCCACTCATTGTAATGTCTCAAATTTAAAATAGAGAAAGATGTACAGCTAAGAACACCATCACGTTTAGAAACTACTTTAAACTAATGTAACATCGAGAATATTAACGATATTATTTTTTCATTGTATAAGTATATGAAATAAAGTGCAACATTAAAACGTCACTGATTATAATCTAGTTTCGACGAGTGATAATCACGACTAACTTCTAGATATGTAGAAATGTTTGTTACTTTGTGAAATATAGATCTTATCCGTTCCAGCGTGCGTTTTACAATATTTTCTTTTTACCTACTTGTATGTAGTTATTAGATAATTGTAAAAAGAACATAAAATAAGCTTGGCTTAACTTTAAATTTAACCTTTTTACAACATTATGTATCTTTTAACTAAAAATTATAAAGGCAAAATATATAATCGAGACACATAACAGAGCTCTAAATCGTATATAATTCAATTAATATGCAAATATAGTTATATAACACTTAGGTGTACTGTTAACCGTAGAAATATGACTTAAAATAATAACCGCTAGGTTTACTACAGTTCAATTCAAGTCACATACCCTGCATTTTACAGTTAGTGCAACTTGTTAGTAAACAATGAACGATATGCAGACTGCGTTTTACGCTGATTGTGAATAATGCTAAACAAATGGAATCTCAGTGTTTATGTTAATTTCTAAGTTATTTTAATTTTCTATACAAATTTTAATTTTAGTGAGGAACAGAACGGAGTGTACTTAAAACTAGGTTCCCAAGTTCCTTCTGCAATTTTTTTCCCCAACATAAATGTTGGCTGCCGTAGTATTAATACACTATTTTTTCCGAACAAAACCCAACTTTGTGTCTTATTAAAGTATGGTAAAAAAATAGTTCAAATATTATATTGTTAATATAAGCATAACTTATCTTTCTATGACTTCCGCTTCTTTCGTACATTGAAGGCATAATTAATCATTCATTCATAAGTAATTGAATAACCATACATTTTATGCTTACGTTTTGCTTTGTACCAGAGCGAAAAAAAAAAACAATAAAATATTAAAATTAAAAATATTAAATATTTCATTTCTTCGAGTGGGTGTCGAACCCACAACCTGTCGGTTACAGTCACACGCTTGTGCCGCTGCGCCACGACAGGCGTTATGTGATGTGAAAATAATTGCAGAAAGCAAATAATACCAATGTTCCCTGTTAATATATCTTCTAAATTTTATAATATTGATAAAAGACTGGTTGGTAATAATATTTTTGTGTGTATATGTATATGTATATGTATATATGTATATATATATATATGTATATATATTGTCTTGTCTTCTTTCAATATTAAGTTTTTGTCTAATATAACATTTCTATAATAATATACTCACGTTAATATCCGATATTTTGTTTGTAAACAATTACCTAAGCGTATTTTAGTTACGTTTGCGAAATACCTACTTAGTTATTTGTTATTTGAAAATTCTTTGCATGTCGGAAATCTCAGCACGAAATCAGCATAATTTGACCTTGGAGCGTATTGCGACAGTGAATAACTCTCCCTGTAAAACTGTTTTAATTATATTAGAAGAATTTTTTTTATTAACACTGAAAACATATTATATTGAGGCTTGTCGTAGCGCAGCGGCACAATTGCAGGTTCGATACCCACTCGTGGAAATGAAATATTTAACATTATCGAATTAAATATTTAATGTTTTCATTTCCTCTCTCTGGTAACAAGACGGCGGAAAGTGGGGAATGGAATGTCTTAACATACGGTTCCCTAGTTCCTTCTGCCTACCCTGCCATGTGGCAGATACAACGTAAAGCTGAGTAGAGAGTAAATAAAAAATATATTAGTATTAAATTCAATATAATAACAAATATTAAAGTGAAGTATTGTTGTCCGTCTGTCAAAACCATTAATCCCGAGATTGCGCGCTATTACAGACTTATAATTGTAGTTTATACTACCAACCTACCCGTGACTTTCCCTGATTGAATTACACATTTTATTTACTAATTTCTTGTTTTAATAAAATGATCACTTTTAAGACCATATACACTGAAAACTTAAATTTTAGGTAAGTTAATAAAAATGTAGCAATTAACAAACAAAATTATATATTATATTTTAACGTATTTTTCTTAATTTTTTAACCGATTAAAATAAAATAACCATTATATATTGAAAAAAGTTTGCCAAAGCCTAATAGTGAAAACTGCATTTAAATCCGGTTAGCCGCTTAATGTACGCACAGACAGGCAAAAGTTTAACTTTTAGCACAATAACATTAATAAACGGCCCCTGTAAGATTATTTAGCATGCTTACAGATTAATTATAAGTATATGTGTGTGCAAACGTCTACAAATTTAAATTGTTTGGTATAAGTCCTGTAATTGGTGAGGAACCCCTAGTGGGCGAGTCAGACTGGCACTTGTCTGGTTTTTTAATCGTTTAAGAATAGGCTGTATTTAAAAACACTGCATGACAAGAATAACAAAGTTTAGATATATTTTATACACAAAACTAAGCTGTTGACTTTAATGTTATAATAAACTTTTTAGTAATACCTAGAAAATTGCAACTCTACCTTATCCAAATTAACTATCTGCAGATATCGGTAAATTATATAAAATAGTACAAAAAAATTAAATATACAAACTTCGATAATATTTTTACTTATTTAAACTTATTTCTTTCTATGATCATGTAAATCAGACCATATATATAACATTTAATTATGAATAAAGCATTTTATTATTTATCATTTAAAAAAAATAACTTAAAGCTTCACTTGCGTTAAAAAGGAAACGTAAAGCTACATCATAATATTTTCAAATTGAGCACATATTATAATGTAAGCCACACAGGAAGCTCTAACTCGACAAGCACTTCCGCAACCATAACCGTCGGCTCCATAACTGGGCGCTAGTTATTATCATATGCATACGCACATCTCCATTTTTTCCTTTATGCCTTGCTTGCGTAATATGTTCAATAATCCCTCTGATTATTTATATTTAATTTGAAAAAATATTGCTAATTCTCTTTAAATATCGTGATATAAAAATATATATATAAATTATTTATTGACACATGGTGGTCTAATTTACTCAGCTCCCCGTTGTATCCCGCACATGGCAGGGTAGGCAGAGGGAACTTGGAAACCTAATATTAAGTACACTACGTTCTACTTCCGTTGCCCACGCATTACGTGCTGAATGGCGGAATTCAACGCCGCATTTTTGCCTTGTGCCAGAGCAAAGAACTGAAAACAATAAATAATCAAATTGAAAATATTAGATATTTCATTTCCTTGAGAGGGGATCGAACCCACAACTAATCGGTTACAGTGACACGCTGGTGCCGCTGCGCCACGACAGACCTCAGTGGTCTAACTTAATAATAAATGTATAAATCTATTTCGAATGTATCATTGTCACTTATAGTAATATCGTGTAAACTTTTAATAAAAAAAAAGGACATATATTGCTGAGTTTCTTGGGGCCGGTTCTTCTCAGATCTAAGGCAGTATTTTAGTGAACCAGTGGTAAATTGTTTGACGTTCAAAAAATGAAGCTTGATGGACTTCTTAGTTTAAATAAAATTATTTGGATTTAATTTAGAATTCTTTGTTCACTTGAAAAATATAAATATAAACTATTAATAAAATTAATATTTTTTTCTCCAATTTTTACGATAAAAAATGCGCGAAATAGTTTGAAGTGTCGACATACTTATGCTACAGTGCCTTCTTAGCTCTAGTGCCTTCTTTACACTCTCTACTGTTAAAAATAAAACTGTTCCAATGAATTTTGCCATGTTCATAATATATAGATTCATACTTCTATATAAATAGATATATGGTCTAAGTTCCAGACATATAAAAAAAGTTATATTCTCGTTTTCTTTCTTTCTTTTTTTTTGTTAATTGCGGTAAAAATTAAAAACATATTAAATATTAAGTTAAAAGTGTACCATTTATCAATTTCCGCCTACCTCATAATAACAATCATCACACAAATTAAAACCCCGCATTCCCATACAATATGAGTTAAACAGATTTTATTATTCCATTAAGCCCTATTAACACTATAGATGTAACAATTGAGCAAATTAGATTGTTTTGTATCGTAAATCACGGTTAGACCGTCTCTGAGTCAGCAGGGTTTTTATAGCCTTTCATATTTTTTGTTATTTGTTTGTTAGATGGAGACTGATATATTTATAGAGGTTATTTATGGAAGCGATATAATAGTAAGTTAATAAAACATGAACATATTAATTTTTAATGATTTATTTTTTCATTCTTTATATCGTAATAACTATTATATATTTACTTAAATGATCAACTGGCAAGTTAAATTCGGTAAAATTAAATGTTTTATCTTCAGCTTCACGTTATATCCCCGTTCGTATGGCAGGGAAGGCAGGGGTAACTTAGGAACCTAGTGTTCACATAACACTCCATTCCGATCCCCTTTTTCTGCCTAATTTTATTGAGGCGTTACGTGTTGAGTGGCGGAACTCAACGCCGCGTTAGGCTTTAATACCAAACCGAAGAAATGAAAATGATGTGTTAACCATAAACGAAAATAATCTATAATGTAAGACATATAGTTACTATACTCTTTTAATAGATGGCGCTCAGTGTATTCTGAATCGCGCTATCGTTTGGTTTCTTTTCAAGCATAATACCAAATTTTGCTAATTCATAATTCAGACGTTCTTGTCCGATGAAACAAGATTTATCGTGAAAGGGTGTAAACCAGTAAAAATCTGGTATACACCTTCAAATATACAATATAATACTCAAATAAGTAACGGGTATAAGCGTTCCCGTATGAATTCGATCGTTACTGTCGTTCCGTTTCGTTACTTTATACCACATGTCACGTGTTGAGGTATCAGATTCAGAAAGACTATTGAGTGTAATCTTTAATCATCGATTCCAGATAGATTCTAGTGATTCATTGGGAATTTGACATAGTATATTGTATACTGTGATATTATTATACATGGTGGGTATGGGTGGTGTAAATTTGTATACAAATTAAATCCTATAATGTAAGATGTAGTACACATACATATACCTGTACAATATGTACTATAAAAAAAAACCTAACCAGTCAACTATTTTAAGAAAATAGTAAGTAACAACTATAGAAAAAATGTTAGGCACAATGATCGAAAATCCTAGTTTTTATCAAATTCTTCTTGGACTACCCATCTTTTACTTTAGTAATCCAGTAAACGACTAGCATTCATCAAGCAGTGCCTTACATTCAAGCATAAAGCAGAAAACAGCTGCTTTCAGCTGTGGAATAAAAGCTTAAAACTATAGTTTTATATACTACTTGTATAAAATATTACGTAAATACGATCCATACTTGTAATAAAATAAAAAAAAAACTAAGATATGTAAACACCAAAAACTTTTCCCAATTTGATTTACTTCTTTTTTTCCAGACAAGTCGGCCGCAACTTAATCATTCCCGGTGGCACCCGCACCATTGACGCTACAGGCAAACTGGTTATGCCAGGCGGAATCGATCCCCATACTCACTTCGAACTTGAGATGATGGGGGCTAAAACTGCTGATGACTTCTATAAGGGAACAAGGGCGGCAGTTGCTGGCGGTACTACCACTGTCAGTGAGTATCAGATCATACTAAATATCCATTTTGTACAACAAATAATGAATATTTTGTCAGGGCCGTCGTAGATCGACATTGAGCTTGGCTTTTCAACAGGCTGTTTTTAAAAATGGATAGTATATGGGGAAGGGAGCACTTGGTTCCCTCGGTCTACCTCTCTCTATATCCATCTATAGATACTGTGTAAAACTAAAACAACAATATTAAATTGTCAGCATCACGTTCGTTTCATCCCCAGCAGGAAAGAGAGACATTTCGTATTTTCAAAACTCCATGTTTTTATCTTGATCGAATCTCCGTATGTATTTAAGAAATCATTTACATGTCTGTGCTTATTTTTTCTTTGAAAAAAAAAAAATGAAATGACAGATAAAGTTGTTGGTAAATAAATATAATAGAAAATATATTTTCAATTTGCAGTTGATTTCGTGTTACCAGAAAAAGGACAATCTTTGATCGAAGCATTCAACAATTGGAGGCAAAAAGCTGATGGAAAGGTAATATTATACGTATAAAATACACGTGTATGTTTTTTTTCTAGCTTCACGCTGTATCCCGCACTTGGCAGGATAAGCAGAGGTAACTTGGTAACTTACTACCGTTGATTTTTCTGCATTTTGAATAACGGATCTCGACGCCGTGCCTTGTCTTGAAATTAATTTAAATATAATCATCCCGTTGAGAGCGTATAAAATATATTAACTAATCTAAATGAGTAACACGCTTCGTTAAAATGCAAATGACGATATAATTATAACATAACGCCTAATGCCGTTCAATCTGGTTCAATGTTTACATTTACTTTACGTGTGGTAGTTTACGTGCACGTGAGTAGTAACGTTTTCTTTACATTAGTTGAGAATTCATTATGCAAATAGGTGAAAGTGCCATTTCCTTAACTATAACGGGTTAGTTGAAGTATATTTTCAGTTACTTACCAATTAAAATATATTATGTGAACCTCAAATTCAAATCGTATAGTGATTGACCTGTTCCGATTATTTTTTGTCTTTACCACTATTTTTTAAATTATCAGTTAAGCAACGACCAATGCTTATGTTTTTGGCTTTAAGTCTATCTAATTAAAGTACATGATATGATTCCAGGTGCTATTTTAATCTCCTGAGATGTTTTAATTTTGAAAAAAGTTCTTAGAATTCTTTCACTTACAGCTTTCGTCTATTTAGTACGAACAATTGGGCACGTGGACGTTCAGGTTTTTTTTGTTATGAGCAGTGAAGGTTTCATAGTAGTTACAAATAGCTCGGTAGTCGGTATACAAAATATAAATATACAAAATGTTGTATAAAAATGAAAGATACCAAATTGAAAAGTAATATCATGTTTATTTGTAATTGTTACAGTATTTATGGTCAGACTAAGTTAACGTTAATTCAGTCAATTATATTAGTTATAATTCCATGCAAACATTTCTGAAAAAATTTTAAAATATTTATTTACAAAATTATGTCTCTCACCATGTTGAGGCCTGTCGTGGCGCTTTTGTTTTTTCTACAAGCGTGTGACTGTAATTTCTGCTAATTTTTATTATACTTCGTATTATATTTGAAAATCACACTGCAACGTACTAAAACTAATAGAAAAAGGAAAAGGTGACGTTGTAGAGGCCGCAGGGCCAGCAAGCAGCATACTCCTTCGAAAAAAAAAAACCATAAAAATACATATGTTTTTACTATGTTTTTTAAAGTGTTATTCCACACTTAGGAAAGAAAATACTAAACTTAAATTTAAAAAACGTATAAAAGTTAGTTGGTCAGAGCGCTGGAACGGTATTCCAAAGGCGCGGGTTCAAATCCTGCTTCGTTCAAAAATTTTTATACGCTTTTTAAATTTAAGTTTAGTAAAATACATATGATTATGTACTTCTTCAACCTACTCTATCTACATATACTTTCCCATAAGGTTTGCTGTGACTACGCTCTCCACGTAGGAGTAACATGGTGGTCGCCATCAGTGAAGAAGGAAATGCAGCAGTTGGTAGAGGAACATGGCGTCAACTCGTTTAAGATGTTCATGGCGTACAAGGACGCTTGGATGCTGGGGGATTATGATTTGTGCTTGGCATTTGAAGCTTGTGCTGAATTGAAAGCTTTGCCGATGGTAAGTGTGCTTTGTTTTGGGTTTCTTATATATAAAATTGTTTATTCTTTATAAGTAAAATTTGGTCTGTAGTCTAATTATAACTTCGTTACTTGATTTCTTGGCATTAATGAATTAAGTGGTTTGAAAAAATAATAATATTATGGTTAATTCTTATGTATTCTTCTTTTTTAAGACACATACATACATACATATCATTAAATTAGTCTATATATAGCTAATTACAAAAGTACGATAGTAATAATTTCTCTATTCTCTAGATACGGAGAGTATTTTTTTTTTTCGAATCAAAAGAAATGACATTATTTTCACTAAACCAGGTCCACGCTGAAAATGGCAACATTATAGCACGTAATACGGAAAAGCTTCTCGCCTCTGGCATCACCACTCCTGAAGGCCACGAGATGTCCCGAGATGAGGAGGTCGAAGCGGAAGCTGTGAACCGAGCTTGTGTTATCGCTAACCAGGTGATTATATTATAGATTTATCTTTTATGTAGTATTCTGTTAGTACAAGTAATATATATTAGTTAGTATAACTATTATAGAACTGTCTTGTGCAGTATTATTTTTGACAGCTTTTATCAGCAGAATTGCAGAACTAATAACATAAATATGTTATAATTGGTGTATAAGGATTTTGACGTAGCTAGATGAAGGCGTATGGCTGAGTTTTTTTAAAAAGTATTTATTTTTGGATTTACAAATCTATTGCTAAAGTCTATCTGGATAAAGAATGTTCTGGATTAAAAGTATTTTTAAATGGTCAAAATTTAAAGCTTTCTTAGTTTAGTCGGACCCTGTTTGTGAATATGATGTTCGATTCTCATTTGGAGCAATTAAATATTATTATTGTTTTAATTTCATATTTTTCTCGCTTTGGTAAACAGAGTGCAGCGTTGAGTTCCGCAACAAAATATACAATCTCTTTACTTACTACTCTACTACTTTATCTATAACTATTAAACGTATTTAGATTAAACTTTAAATATAAATAAGGCCTGTCGTGGCGCAGCGATACAAGCGTATGACTGTAACCGAAAGATTGTTGTGGGTTCGATGTCCACTCGAAGAATTTAAACATTTAATGTTTTTATTCATCACTCTGGTACAAGGCAAAACGCGGCGATGAGTTCCGCCACTCAACACGCAATGAAAATTTGGCAGAAAGTGATGAACGGAGTGTCTTAACACTACGTTCCCAAGTTCCCTCTGCCTACCCTGCCATGTGCGGGATACAGCGTGAAGCTGAGTAGTAAGCACCCGTCCGTCCGTCCGCAGATGAGCACGCCGCTGTACATCGTGCACATGATGTCGCGCAGCGCGGTGGCGGCGCTGCGGCAGGCGCGCGCGCGGCAGCGGCACGCGCTGTTCGGGGAGACGCTGGCCGCCACCGTCGGGACCGACGGTTGGTTGATTGACCGCAATTGACTCGCTGTTTAGGGCTGTTTTGACTGACTCTACTAATAATATACTTGACTGACCATTTGAGACTCTTTTGAACGACCTGTTTGACTTATTTTGGCTTACAAATCGAGTTATATCAATGGGATTAGCTAGCCTAGCACTTGAGCTAGTCATAAACTGACTCAATTTTGCTCTTCTGGTTGACCAATTGCTTTCATTTTACTGGCCAATTAGAATGTATTAACTGTCTGATTGTTTGATTATTTAAAAAAAAATGTAAATCATCAAATATGTCAGTTTTATTTTGGCAGAAGAAGACCATTTGGGAATAGAAGTTCCTTTTGGAGAGACTTTAAGTAGCTGTTGGTATAACACTAACAATTATATGACTTGGTCAGTCAATAAATAATAGTTAAAATTTGAAACTATTTTAACTGACAAATTAGAACTATATTAACTTACAAAATTTAATGGATTTTTTTTTATTTTAATTAAATGTAGGTGAAAATCGTTGAGTTACAAAGTTTCATTGTGGTAAATTTAAGTCAAGTGATGGTTGGTTGAATGACAAATTAACTCTTAATGACTGACAATTTGGAACATTTCAGTTATCAGAGTTTTTTCATTAATTTTTATTTAAAATGAATGAATATTATTTTGAAAAAGTTTTGGTTTCAAAACATAAAATACATATTGATTTTATATTTATTTTCCTTGATTTTAAATTATTGATTTGTTTTTATTTCTAAAGACTTTTGAAATAGCAAGTATGTTGAGTTTTACGACCTTTGCGGCAGTGTGTGAAGGTACTCACGATATTTATGGGTTCAATGCCTATTTAGTAACAAGAATATAAGTAAAATATTTGAGTTTTGACGTTCAAAACAAACCTCGACGTTGGATATCATTTTACAATAAATGTCTAATAAAAAAAATCTCTTTATCACACCTGGTACATATAAACAAATAAAATTGAAATGTACACAATTTTAATGTAAAGTACATAAATAATACATGTTTAACAGTATGTATTTTCGACAATACATACGTGATACATAGTCCGCGAGTCCGTGTACTGTCCAGGCACTCATTATAAAAACGCTTGCTTCCGCCACGCGGCCGCGCACGTGCTGTCGCCGCCGCTGCGCGCGCCGCGCACGCCCGCAGACATCGTGGACGCGCTCGCCAAGTAAGTCCACGCTGGTTTGGTTAAACTCATTATGCAATATATTTATTCCCTAACTCTACTAGGTCTTAACTTCCTTCTTTTTATCCTGATACAGTGTGAGGCTGAAAAATTAAAAACTAAAACAAATCAAAAACACTTAATTACACAAAAATTATAATGCATTTGACAGTGAGTGCATATTATTACTTAGTCTTTTATACTAAAGGTTTTCATAAATGAAAATCAATGGTAAAACATAATATGTAGTTGAAACAGAAAGGTGAACAAAGTTAATTTGTTATTCAGAATATATTCATACAAATATATAAACACATAAAAAGACCTACATTGAATATTTATGGAGCTTGTCATTGCAGAGACACAATGTCTAAATCCCCACTCGAAAAATTGAAATATTTCATATTTTCGTTTCTTCGCTCTGGTAACAAGGCAATGCAATATCTCAAATGTGACGGAAAATGGTTAACGGAAGTGCCTTAAACAGAACGCAGTCACTTAACTCTAGTTATAATTTTTATGTTTCCTCTGTCTATCCTGCCATGCCCATGTGCAGGAAACAGCGTGAAACTGAAAGAAAAAATATTTATGTCACAGCGACGACCTGCAAATAATCGGCAGCGACAACTGCACGTTCCACGAGAAGGATAAAGAGCTCGGGAAAGATAACTTCAGTAAAATACCCAACGGGGTGAACGGAGTGGAAGACAGGATGGCCATCTTGTGGCAGAAAGCCGTTAATACTGGTAAGAATTATGTTATTTGTCATTATATTTTTCGTAGAATAAGTTTTTGGTGGACATTATGGATTTTTGAGGTGAATAAAGTTTATGAATTTTGGAGAAAAATAAAATTGTGACAAATAAAATAGTCGATTCTACTTCATTACTGTTATGTAGTATCAATTAGCGGTAGTATTATAGTTACTTCTTATATTAAGGAAAGTGCAACATTAAGTTCAAGGGGAGGGTAGTGGCTCTTCCCTTCGCAACCCGTTGCTTAACGCTAGGTTTTCTCTGTCTATCTAGCTGTAACTTGGTAACCTAGTGTTAAGATGTTCCGTTCTATTCAGTTGAAATGGATTTTGCGTGTTTTATGACGAAGCTTAACGCCGCATTTCGCCTCGAACCAAAGCGAAGTAATGAAAATATAAAATAAATGCGTTGTGGCAGGCGCGATGGACCCGTGCCGCTTCGTGGCCGTGACGAGCAGCAACGCGGCGCGCGCCTTCAACCTGCTGCCGCGCAAGGGGCGCGTGGCGGCCGGCGCGGACGCGGACGTGCTGGTGTGGGACCCGCGCCGCGAGCGCGTCATCTCCGCCGCCACGCACCACCACGCCGTCGACTTTAACATTTTCGAGGTAGCTCTGTTCCCATTCAGACACTATCATTTCCCAATTCCCGAAACGACGGGAAACGAGCGTACGGATGACATTAAACACCTGATGGTAAGTGATCACCGTCGCTCACGGTCATGTGTAACTCCAGAGGAGCTACAGGAGCGTTGCCGGTCTATAAGGTGTATGGGCACCAGGACCCGGCATTACCTAATGCGAAACGCAGTGGCCAAAGCTACTACACTACTTGACGTTTTAAATTCCGAGAGTGGTATTTAAACCGGTCGGTTCTGCTCATACGTATTGTCTCCCACACGTACCATAGTCACCTCTTAATATCATCAGTACCAAAGTGATCCTATTCTAAGCTGGAATCACACGGAAAAAAATATTGAGGCATCGAGTGTTGAGTGGCAGAAACCGACTTACTTTGAAAGAAAATCCAGGAAAACATTTCTAGATACGCTCATGGTAGCAGCATAGCTTCTGTATGATATAAAGGGTTGTAATTGGGGCATTTCACGTGAAGCGGACAGGAAAAAAAAAGTGAGGTTCTGGAAAGCGACTATATTTAGCCTATTTGTACTTCCAGCAGGTATGAACGAATATACAAAATATTTTTTTTGTATAGCGTATATTTACCAAGTTATAAGTTTGTAAAGAATTGTCGGGTTTGTAATTACAATTTTTTGAAAGTATTTTTTTAATATAAAAAAAATATTATAAAATATTTTACATAGCGATACATATTGAAAATAATCTGTTCTTTTTGAGGATAAAATTAAATTATTTAAAAAACATTTTTTTCCTGTTCAAAACCGGAAGTGAACTATTTAAACCCGAATTACAGTCACTTCGACCAGTTTTATTTTCTTTTTTTTTCTTTCAAATTATAGCTTAAAGGATATTAAAAGTGCACTAGAAAATTTAAAATGGGATCTCTGATAGTTTAGGAGATAGTTTGATTAATGTACACACGTGTCACAACGGGCGTGATTTCTGGCGCTGACATAAGTCGAGTAGTTAGCGCGATATTGCATTAAAACTTGTACCTTATTAATAATTTATATAATTTTAGCATATTTAATTCCGGTCAACGATATAGATTAAGTTTTATTAATATAATATAAATAAAAACACAAAGACCCATATTGTACCTTCATAGGCGACTACCGACCGAACCCATATGGTATGTGTTTGTACTGACCATCAAAGTAATGTAAAGTTGACGTTGAATGGAGGAGAGCTGATCTCACAGCTGGAACTGTTATGCTTCTTTCATAAAGCTTGTCTTCGCATGCTGATGTGTCCAAAGCCAAAACTGTCGTGTCATTTAACGACTACTAAGACACCGCCAAATGAACGCTGTAGTTCTTGTCCGGGCCGACTTTTATAAATTACTGTTATAAAATAAATAAAACATAATACACAACATTTAAACAACGCAAAAACTAGTTTATTTTCACAATTTTACTTTCATATTATCGTTTAGGTGTTACAATTGCTTTACTTAGAGGTAACTGTACATTAAAATCTTCTGTGTAATAAAAGAAATTCACAAACTTAAATTTATTTTTAAAATGTTAAGAAACCCCGTCAGTTATATATATAATTTTTGATCCAACTACTTCTAAAAGATGCATGTGTAGTACCTGTTGAAAAGCGTAAATGGTTGCTGTGTCATGTTTTAAGTGATCAGAAATCATAAAAATGCTACCGTGCTTTACTTCACTGTCGTCTAGTAATAAGCTGACGTTAGAAGCATTACCTGTTCGTCATTCCAATAAAGAAAAAAAGAAGCTTCTAGGAGAATAAAACTTTAATTTTCTGCAAAATAACATTGCACGAGAATTTGTGCTTCATTGATAGTCTCCTTAAAAGTTTTTAAAATAAACCAAATCGTCGCATGACGCGTCTACAAAACTATCAGAAGAGACGTTCAATAGACATCGTGTAGCGGCCTGTGTCATCCCATTTTGCATACTGCACGTCTATAACCTGATTGTTATCAAATAAATCCTCTCGAATTCCACTTAAGCACGAACAAGAATTACAGCGTTCATTTGGCGGTGTCTTAGTAGTCGTTAAATGACACGACAGTTTTGGCTTTGGACACATCAGCATGCGAAGACAAGCTTTATGAAAGAAGCATAACAGTTCCAGCTGTGAGATCAGCTCTCCTCCATTCAACGTCAACTTTACATTACTTTGATGGTCAGTACAAACACATACCATATGGGTTCGGTCGGTAGTCGCCTATGAAGGTACAATATGGGTCTTTGTGTTTTTATTTATATTATATTAATAAAACTTAATCTATATCGTTGACCGGAATTAAATATGCTAAAATTATATAAATTATTAATAAGGTACAAGTTTTAATGCAACATCGCGCTAACTACTCGACTTATGCCGGCGCCAGAAATCACGCCCGTTGTGACACGTGTGTACATTAATCAAACTAGCTCCTAAACTATCAGAGATCCCATTTTAAATTTTCTAGTGCACTTTTAATATCCTTTAAGCTATAATTTGAAAGAAAAAAAAAGAAAATAAAACTGGTCGAAGTGACTGTAATTCGGGTTTAAATAGTTCACTTCCGGTTTTGAACAGGAAAAAAATGTTTTTTAAATAATTTAATTTTATCCTCAAAAAGAACAGATTATTTTCAATATGTATCGCTATGTAAAATATTTTATAATATTTTTTTTATATTAAAAAAAATACTTTCAAAAAATTGTAATTACAAACCCGACAATTCTTTACAAACTTATAACTTGGTAAATATACGCTATACAAAAAAAATATTTTGTATATTCGTTCATACCTGCTGGAAGTACAAATAGGCTAAATATAGTCGCTTTCCAGAACCTCACTTTTTTTTTCCTGTCCGCTTCACGTGAAATGCCCCAATTGCGATTTTCACTCGGACAATGGATATTTTTTTATTTTCTCTTTCTGGTATGGGGCGGTCCATTAATTACGTGAAGTTCAAAAAAGTACGGCGACAATCACAAAATATTACACAGGGTGGGTACAGTAACAGTACTTAATAAGTTTAAACCCCATCACGTATCACCAAGGGTGGTGGGGGGGTTAAAAATGGTACAAAAAACGTGGTTAATGGACGGTCCCTTACGAGGTAAAGTTATCCCCTACTTCAGTAGGTAGATAAAGTTACCGCTACCTTATGTTTCTGACCACGCTACCTCGAAAATGTGCCCAAAAACGAAGTGACTTAGCTCTATTATACTAAAAGGGAGATTGAAACTAAGAAAAAAGTAATTACAATTTTTTTTTTATAAAAAATATATAAATTTGGTAATTATTTTGTTTCCCAGGGTCAACGTGTGATCGGCAGTCCTCAATACGTGATCGTGAATGGTCGTGTGTGTCTCGACGATGGAGACCTGAGGGTTGCTGAAGGTAATTAATCTGCTTTTTTATTAAACTATCTAGCAAAAGAAATCAAAAATATGCTTTGTAAACGAACGAACGAATGAAGGATTTAAAAATTATTAATTAAAAAATATCCAATGTTGATTTCGTGAATTTTACGTACGATTTTTTCAAGAATAATATTTTCTTTTCCTTATCTTTCATAATACAAATTGTTATATTAAGCCATTTTAATTTAATATATAATTGTATAAATAATTCAAATTTAAAAACATAGTGCCTGGATGGTCATAGGTAATATCATTTTCAGTCTACATATTCCAAATCTTACTATGGACCGAAGGTACTTCTTTTATTTTATCATATTAGGAAAATTCTAAAGCTCAAAAAATGTTTACTTTGCAGGTTTCGGCAAGTTCATCAAGAGCCCTCCCAACTCCCCCTACGTGTACGGGGGCGAGGCCCCCTCCACCCCGCAGCCCTCCCCGCTGCCCGACGCGAGGGACTCCCCCTCCAGAGTCACCAACGGCACTCCTAATGGTATGTTTGCTTATTAATAGTTACATATTGAAAAATTATGATCGGAAAATAATAATTAAAACCATTTATTTTTCTATCATTATTATTTTTCAATGATTATATTGAACTTTTTCAACTTTTACAACATGGCGTCTGGCGATTCGAGAATTTCCTCGAGTAGGGATCAAAGTCACAACGACCGGCTTCTAAGAATAAATACTAATGAACATAATGACATTGGACAGAACTAAACCTGGTGAACAAGCAGTTGGAGGGCATGTCCGTGTCCAGCTCGGCGGCGGGCTCCGGCTGCAGCACGCCCACGGGCCGCAAGATGCGCGAGCCCGGACAGCGCGACCTGCAGACGTCCTCCTTCTCCATTAGCAGTGAGCTCATTTTAATAAAATTGTACATTGAAAACTAAAATTTCTGCTAAATGAAGAAAAAAAATTGTAGCCATTTTGTCGAACAATACACAAACATATCTCAAATTGACGTAATTTTTTTTATAAAATGATTACATATAACAAACACTAAATGCTGAAAAGAGACTGTCTAATATAATAGTGAAAACTGCACTTAAATCTGGTTAGTATTTTTTGAGATTAGCCCGTACAAACTCACAAACAAATAAACAGAAATTTAAAAAAAAAATAGGCTCTATTACATTAATATACATCCCCTAAAAGATTTTTTAAATATATCTTCCATGTACAGTGGTCGGTTACAGATCTATTGTTAATATAGATTAATTTTAGAGATCCGTACACTTAAAAAACGCGATTCTGAAGCTACATAAGATTACTTTGTTATATGTTTACAAATTTTTAAAGAGTTATTTCACATTTTTACTATGTTTTTAAAGTGTTATTCCACACTTAAAAAAAAAATGTCTAAACTTAAATTTAAAAAGCGTATAAAAATTTTGAACAAAGCAGGATTTGAACCCGCGCCTCTGGAATACCGTTCCAGCGCTCTGACCAACTAAGCCATTCGTTCTCACCGAGCTCCGTCGAAATTCTTATACGCTTTTTACAACTTATTTATGTTGTTAGCATCTCTGTAGGGAGATTTTTACAAATTTCCGCTACCCAAAGACAACTCGTAAGAATTATCGTTTGGCAAGATTTTGAAGAAGTTTGGCTTTGTAAAAATCTCCCTACAGAGATGCTAACGACATAAATAAGTTGTAAGCGGAGCTCGGTGAGAACGAATGGCTTAGTTGGTCAGAGCGCTGGAACGGTATTCCAGAGGCGCGGGATCAAATCCTGCTTCGTTCAAAATTTTTATACGCTTTTTAAATTTAAATTTAGTAGTTATTTCACAATTAAGAAAAAAATACATATATAAAATTTATTTCGCTCGTTCAACGATCGGCTTACTTGGTCATGGTTGGCGCTTGGACAGTTTCCAAGAGGCGCGGGTTCAAATCCTGCTTCGTTTAAATTTTTAAATTTAGTACTTTATTATAATTGTTGTTTTATCTAGACAGACATATGCATGTATGTATATCTGTTCATGGAGCCTCAAAATATAATTTATTTATTATTTAAAAACTATATAGTTGGAAATAATCTCCATCATCTATACCTAACAGCTTGTCTATACATCTCTATCTTCCCAGCATTTTATATAATTATAGAAATAAAACATTTTTTTCTCAATTACAGAGGAAATAGAAGGGTTGGACACGAAAACCTCAGTCCGCGTCCGAAACCCGCCGGGCGGAAAATCTTCCGGGCTTTGGTAAACTGAAAAAAAAAACACTTAATAATCAGCTAAAACCGGCTGTAACCAGCTGAGGAATCCGGTTGAAACCAGATATTACACGACCATAACCGGTTATTTTCTGTTATATCCGGATAAATGGAATATATAAGTTGCTTTGTGCTAGTTTTGTATTCGTTTGTGAATATATATTTTTTTAATTATGTTTGTATGTATGTATGTTATTATTATGACATGTGATCTATAAAACTTGGATGCAATGATTTTTCTTTTTTAATTTCTTAGTTAGTTAATTTGGATCATTCACAGATGATAAATTTGTTCTATTGACTTCTTTTATTATTTTGTTTATTAATTATTATAGTATTTACTTTAAGAATTACTTTTTTTTCACGAACAATGTTTCTAGAAATGTTAAAGGGGAACCAATTTTTAAATAAATTGTTGCTTACTATTTTTTAAATAATTTTGTCATATTCCTTTGTTATTGATATATTTAATACTTTTATTTTGTTAAAAGTATCAAGATTTTTCTAATTACCATTTCTGATGAATCAAATATTTTTTTATTATATATTAATTAAGTAATGAATACCTGTTATTTTTTATATTTAATATTCTAATCTCTCATTATTAATTTAATTTTATATATTTTTTTATTATATAAAAAAATGTAGCTACTCAAAATTAATAAACACAATTATTAAGAAAAAAAAAAAACATTTTATAGTTTTTATACAAACAAATTATTAATAATATAACTCAATATAAAGGAATATGTAAAATTATATACCAATAATATTTGTATGTTAAAAGCTTATTATTACTATATTGAAATAGTGCATGTTTAGAACGTTTTTTTTAATTATTAAATAATGATTATTTATTAATAATGATTATTTATTCAATAATGATTATTTATTTAATAATGATTATTTATTTAATAATGATTATTTATTTAATAATGATTATTTATTTAATAATGATTATTTATTCAATAATGATTATTTATTCAATAATGATTATTTATTTAATAATGATTATTTATTCAATAATGATTATTTATTTAATAATGATTATTTATTCAATAATGATTATTTATTCAGTTCTCCATGTATAGACTGATAGACAAACAAACGTATGTAGGGGCTTTAGACGAAATTTTTACACGACAAGTAAAAATTTATTCATTATTTATATTATTATTATTAATTAATTATTGTAATTATAAGTAATAGGAAGTTGTTTTTTTTTGTTTTGTAGATATATTATTGTTTTTGCGGGACTATTTTAATAACAAGAGGCTGAATGAATGAAAAACGTCATGGTTGTGGGTTCGATTCCCGCTCGTAGGAATAAAATATTTATTATTTTCATTTTTTTGCTTTAGGAAAGAAATTAAGTGCAGCGTTAAATTCCGCCACTTTAAAGTAGCCTTGAAAAAAATAGAGAAAGATAAATTAAACAATAATATCTCTACAAAACATAGCAATGTATGAAATTTTGTATGAATCATCCAAATCGTTATAATTAAATGTCAAAACTGTTCGGACTCATTTTATTAACTGTTAATACGTTTAGAAATATGCAGTGTTTTTTTTTATGATAATGTATTATAAAAAAATATTGAATTAAATAATGGTGTAGTTGTCGCGACACAGCGGTGGATAAAAAAACCTATTGAAGGAAATAAAATATTTTCTTTTCTTTCCTGTGGGAATAAGACCAAGCGCAGCGTTAAGTTACGCCACTCAAAGAAATATCTCAGCAGCTTAGAATAAAATATCCTAACTTATTTCTGAACAACTAATAACTAACCATAAAAGTAACTCAACTTATTTTTTTGAGTTAAGTGTTTTCATTCTGAGGATGTGATGTGAAAGTAAATGATAAAAGCGATTTACGCTATTTGATAGACATTGTTTTAAAATTGAAATTAAAAAAAAAAAAAAATATTTTGATATTTATATTTTGATCTATACAGCTGCACATGGCTAGACCCCTAGTGTTAAGAGTCTCCGCTCCGTTCTCCACTTTTCGCCAAATTTGAGGCATTGCGTGTCGAATAGCTGTCTGTGCTCAACGCTGCCATGTGACCTGAGCGAAGAAATGACTAATAAATATTTATTTTACTCGAGTGGGGATCGAACCCACAACCTATTTATAGTTGCAAGCTTATCCCCTGTGCGATGACAGACCACTGAGTTTAAATATTTTCTTAATACTATAAAATATTTGAACTTCTAGTTTTTTTCAAAGTAGACAGAGAACAATGTAAATGATTTATTATCCTTTAAATTGAATGAAGATGCAATCTAAATATGTTTCTTTTAGTTAAAAAACATATTCAAATTCTTAATACCTTTTAGAAAAAACAATAAAAACACTGCATTTGTTAAACCAAACTACTTAATATTGATTGTTTCCAATTCAACGGTACTTATTATGAATGTTATTTTGCATATAATTATTTTTACATATAATTCGTGCTAAATGTATGCAATTGAACTAGTTTTATATGTTGTTTAATTATAGCACTTACTTATTGTATTGAAAGTCAACGAGACTTTAACTGATAACGCCATCTGTCGGTTGTTCGTAATGTTATTTAACTTTGTGAGTATCGTCGTTTTATTCATTTTGAAATATTGAATTGGTATTAAATTGATAAGATTATTAGAGAATTGTACTGAGAAATGTTTTTATGTTGGAAAATTATACACAAAATGTTTTTGTTTTTTTTTTTTTTTGCATTTATTAAATTTACTCAAAAACGCGTAAAAGTTGGCACGTATTCGTTTTCTAATAAAGTATTTTTCTTTCCTAAGAAAAATATATGGATTAACATTTTAAAAAATAAAACAACATATTAGATTTATTTTAAAATAAAATTTTATTATCAAATTTAAATAACACATTTCTTTCACATAAATTCAGCAAACGAAATTCAATGACTTCGAAAATAGTAAAAGGACGATATATTATATATAAAAAAACAATAATTTAACCAGTTTGTTTGTTCGTTCATAATAAATAGCAGCCTGCATTTCTATATGTAACCAAAGATGTTAAAATGTTAGAGGATTATTGTAGTTAGTGGAATCGGCATCACATTTGTATAGTGGTTTTATAATTTTTCTACTTCTCACACATTGTCACCAATAAACAATGTAATCTCACTATAATTTATTGTTTTATTTTATTCTAAATACATATTTAAAATATGCGACATGATCCGCTTATACTTATTATTTTTTTGGTTAAAGTAAACAAAATATTTACAGCATATATAAGTAATGGATTTACATTTTAAAGTATCATCTAAATTTGTTCAGTAGTTTCTGTGCTAACTGGTAGTGGAACATCCATCCATCATCATAAAAAATCTCAAACAGCTGGTTCAATTTCGATGAAATTAAAAATATACAATGATTCAAGTAGGTACTGAAAATTCAGACTTCTAGTATTATCCACAGCGAAGTTATAATAATAATAAAAGGGGGTCGAAATATGCCTGAACTACTTCGAGAAATGCTGGCACGGCCGTGGCTGCTCTTTTACTTGGTCCAAAATTATTGGCTTACAAGAATTGTCCTATAGATTTTGATTACGCGATCAATAATGCAATATGAATGAGTATGAATTGAGGTCTGTCGTGGCGCAGCGGCACAAGAATGTGACTGTAACAGACAGGTTCTGGGTTCGATCCCCAGTCGAGGAAATTAAATATTTAATATTTTCAATTTAAATATTTAATGTTTAATTTCTTAGCGCGGCGTTGAGTTCCGCCACTCAACACGGAGTGTCTTAACTCTAGGTTCCTGGGTTCCCTCTGCCTACCCTGCCTCGTGCGAGATACAGCGTGAAGCTGAGAGAAAAAATAATGCAATATTAACCAAAAATATTCGCAATGCAATGTGCACAAAAGAAAGTAAATAAATATAATACTAATGAATGAATAATAATAAATAACGCAGAGAGTGAAGAGTAGTCGTGTAACTGACAGACATTATTAGTAGATAGACAAAACCAATGTTGATAAAGGTAAGTTATGGTACTTAATATTTTATCGAAGCTAACATTAAAAAAATAGAGCGTGCCTGAGACTTGCGACCACAGTCTTTACAATGCAGTTCTTTACTGCTCCAGGCCAATATAATAATATATCAGGGATCAGGTCTCAGCCACAATCTATAGTTATTTTAATATAGCTTTATGCTATATCTTGCATCCGGAATAGAGTGTCTTTACATTATTAAACGACGTTCTTTCTACCAGGGTAGGCAAAAGGCACTTCAGGAAATAGTGTAAGGACACTCCGTTCCGTTCCGCACTTACCGCCGAATTGAGGCATTGCGTGTTGAGTGGTGAAATTCAACGCCGCCCTTTGCCTTGACCCGAGCGAAGAAATTAAAACATTAAATATTTAATTTGAAAATATTAAATATTTCATTATCTCGAGTGTCCCTTTACAGTAACACGCTTGTGCCGCTGCGCCACGACAAGCTAAAGTTCAAAGAGAACTGGGCGGGTTAAAAAAAATATTGTATAGTCAATGTTAGCCAATGACGAGTACTATTATCTTTTGGAAACTGGCTAAACTGTTGTTGACCTAGAATAGTCTTTATGTCGATACGGGCCCGTCCATTGCCTGTGCGGCCTTTATATAATCGTTAAGAAACGTTGTAGGATATATATCTTTCATGTGCAGACATTGATCAATTACAAATATATTATAAGCATATATTCGCGTACTTTTTGCATTTAAAAATTATTTATTTAAAAATTACTTTCAGTGTACTTTGTATACGTCAACAAAAAATCCTTCTCATTCTTATTAATTTTTGCTAAAATTACAAGTCATTTCTATACGTCTTATGGATCTACGACATCAGATGTCACCAAATTTTCCAGATCATCACTTTTTACAATTTTACAGAAACTGCTCATCATCCTGAACAACTTTCTATGAAACCCTAACAAAAACCATAGGGTTTTTTTTCTCTTTTACTGTCTCCTAACCACCTATTTGTTTAATAATATTGTTGAGTACATTTATATTGTGTGTGTGTATGTTGTTTGTGTGTATTAGTGTAAATGTGGACAAGGCTGTAAATGGGTCAGAGCTTCATAGAAATAAGGTATATAATCCAGTCTGTGATTTTTCATTGCTTCACCTCATCTCATATCATAGCTTTACGCTATATCCCTAGCGGGGTGGGCAGAGGCTTTTTCAGTTGGTCAGGGCGCTTGGACGGTTTCCAAGAGGCGCGGGTTCAAATACTGCTGCTCTTTAAAAATTTCATATTTTTAAATTCAGTATTTTTCTTTTACAAGTGTGGAATAACACTTTAAAAATATTACAAATACTCGATTTGTTATTGAAAATTTTATGGAGGCCCTCTATCGATGAAAAAAACAACTATAAATATTTGTTACGGTGTTTTTTTATTGTACTTACAGTCTGTGCCTGTAAAAAATATAACTTGTTAGTTCACAAGTAATCCGCTAGATGTCGTTTAAATATAAATGTCACTACTAAAGGAAACCAAATATTTGTGAGGTTAGAACAATTTTAATACTTCAATAATAATTATCATAAACGGTATACAAATGTTTCAGCGCCACATGTCAAAGGGTCAAGGTGATAAAATAAATACAAGAAAATACAATTTTATGCTGTTTATTAAAATAATATTCGTCCAACTGAACACAAGAAATGGGTCCAGACCTAATAATTGAGTTTTCTAATTTGACATTTCTCTTTTCCTACAAAAAAAAAATAATAATAAACGGCTCATCGCAGGAGCTTTGTCTTTACCATCTTAACAATAAAAACAACCTATAAAATCTATCAACATAAAAGACCTTTCAGAGGTATTACAAATATACCAGTTTACAGTTAAATTTGGCACAGATTATATATATATAATAGAAAGAGTTTTCGTTTACTGTCCGTTCGTAAATCCCTGGTCCTAAGATGGTTTTGGCACGCACCTCGGCGGATAAATTTCCAATGCATAATAAAAAAACAAAAAAAAAAAGATCTTTAGAACACAAAATATCAAAAATTCCATATAAATTCAATAATCCTTAAAACAACATTTACGGAAATTCTAATTTAATTATATTTAGACAACTATACAGTACCCATAGTGTTCCAGTATTGCACAAGTTTCATGCAAAATCGCAATCATGATTTCGTCACGTACAAACATAAAGCGATCGCTGTCGTCACATCATCACATCGCGTGATCATCACGTGATGATCACGCGATCATCATTAAAACAACAAGTGATTGAGAATTTAAGATTTCTTCCTTAGTCATGGGGTAGATATTGCATTCAACAACGTTAAAATTCTTAATAATAACAATAAAACAACAAAAAGTACCGTTGACAACACAAGCCGCCTGAGAACGCGTGGGTTACAATAATAAATGCAAAAAATCTAATGGCGAATACAAATTTATTTACATTCATGTCATTTTGAGTTCGAATAAGTTACTATCGGGTGTCCATTGTCATTCAACTAATATTTTTAAACATCTTTTAATAGCAATATGTATGTATATATATATGTATATGTAAGTAGATTATACACTTACAAACTAATATGACACAGTTAAGTTAGCCTATTTATATATTATATTACAATATAGATGTACAGATGGCGGTGTACCGAGGATTAAGAAAACGTTTACTTTTAAATGGATTTTTTGGTTATATTTCATGAACGAGAATTAAAATTTATAAGGTGGACGCGGGTTCGAGTCCCGCGTTGGCACAAACCAAGTTTCTATCAATATGTGCTCGGTACACCGTCGTATAATCACTCGTACAATGTCTAATTCTAATCTACGACAGTCTAATGAGTTCCGCACAACGGAAAAACAGAGTCACCCTTCGCCGAACCTTAAACCTTTACTTTATACACGCGGACGAAGGGACGTTTTATATATATATTCATTTATAAACTAAAAACTTCTAATTCTACATGGAACCTTGGTGCAGGCCGTCAAGGAAGTCCGCGAGAGAGCCGAGTGAACTGAAGCTTCGACAAATGTTATTTTAATGAGAAATCCATTGGAAATTACGTTCAAATTGATACAGTTATTATATAATTGATATATTTTATAAATTAGCGGTATTCCAAAGCCAATATTAGTGCTTCTTCGTTAAATCGATTATATGAAGTTAATTAATAAGAAAATAAATTATAACATTACATAATTTCGTGACCCGAAATTTGTAAAAGATAGAAGAATCGGGTATCGGAGTTCATACAAAAGGCACAAAGTAGAAGCCACGGTCAAAGTTTCTCAAAGTGTCCGCACGAGTGGCGTCGGGTCGTAGTGCGTGGAGCGCGGGGCCGGGGGCCCGGGGGGCCCGGGGCGGCGCACGCGGCGTGACTAGCGGGTGTTACATACATTTGGAGAAGCGTGGAGTATTAAAATGCGGAAATGACTCGATATGAGCTCACAATTTTGAGATCAATTAGTGTATCGGGACTCAACAAATCGGCAATCCGTCACTACGATAGTACACAATGTCACAGCGCGCGGTCCGCCGGAACACCGCACGTTCCGTCTCACTAAATAAATGCTTAGGCCATAGGAAAGTAAACCTATCGTCGGGGACGAACCGGACTCACGGAACGTACGAGAACGCGGGTGTCCCGGGGGGCCTCGCGCGCACTGTCCACTCACTCCTCCGGCACGGGGCGCGACGGGCCCCCCGCGCCGCCGCGCCCCCGGTGCGAGGCGGGGGCCCGGGGGGCGCGCGGCGGCGCGGGGGCCCGTCGCGGGCGCGCGTCACTACGAGACGGAGATGGCCTCGTGCGGGGGCCGCGGCGCCGCGCGCGGCCAGGACTGCGACGTGAGCTGTCCCACGGACAGCGGGTTGTTGGCGTCGCGCGGGTTGGTGCCCACGGGCGGGCGCGCGGGCGCGGGCGGGTCGGAGGCGGGCGAGGCCAGCGAGGACAGCGCGCTGAGGCCGCCGGGGCTGGAGGCCGTGGGCGTGTCGTCGTCGCTGGACGCGTCCGACAGCTCCTCGAGCTTGACGTCGTCATCAGAGCAGGACTGCGGCGTGGCCGCGCTGCCCCGCGCCGGCCCCGCCAGCCCCGCCAGCCCCGCGCCCCCGGCCGCCTCCAGGGCTTCCATGTAGCGCACGCATTTCTTCTTCCGCCTGTAATTTACCATTTTGTACGTTAAAACATGATTCAACGATTGAATGAAATCTAGTTCTGTATTTAAATTAATTAATAAAACTTTTAAATACGAAACTAGAAACGATAATGTAACAAATATTATTTAACACAATACATAAGCTACGTTACAAATGTCACGCATTGTGAACCTACACACAAACGAAGGAAAACAAAACCTAAAAAAAATTAAACAATGGTTAACTCAAAACTTCACATGCTTGGAAATGTTAAAAAATCGAAAATAATACGAATTACACTGAATCACTCATGCTGCGTTATCAAACGGTTAAATATTTAAAAGAAAAAAAAAAACAAACGGTCGAAACAGCTACGACAACAAAAAAAATCTACTCGAGAACGAAAAATCCAAGCCACGACATTCAGAAATAGGTAAAAACCAATAAGAGCGCTATTCGCATTATTGATTCGTGCTTGAGACGATGGCATTTGTATATAAATGTTCTAAACAGTCGGTCTAGATTTATATCTAAATATGATCTAAGTCTCTTCCAATCGGAAACAATACATGCTTCACTCCAAACTCACAACAAAAATCATACGCGGATCACACCTAGCGAAATAGGCTTTACAAAATTCAAATCCAAATATATAAAGTACAATATCTGAACATATTTATGTATGATTGAACAACTTTATAGTACATCTTTAATTTCTTATATATAAAGTAAAAAACTTCAAACTAATAACATAGCCCTATATATGAACGATGTGATCCACGCACGAGAGCCACAATGCCAAAGTCTCCGTCCGTACCGTATCGCAACTGACCGTAAGTTGTCCGGCGGCGGTGGGCCGGCACTAGAGGTTCACGTAAGTTGGTTCCTGCGGGCTCCCGAGCGTGGCGGGCAACGGTGTCGCCGCGTCCGGCCGCAGGAGCCCGAGACCGGATACCATCACGCTACTTGATTCCGGACTGGCGGGTTCAACCAGAAGGAGTACGGTGAGGATAACATGTAGGAGGACAGGAGGACAGCCAGGAGGACAGGACAGTTACCGTGAGACGACATGGATGATATTCAACATGTATAGAATAGTTGTTATAAAGCGTTTGGAAGTATTACATTAAAATTATAGATGTTTTTAATGCATTTGTAATTAATATTTGCAAGAAAATTTAATATCAAAATGATATTATTTAAATAATAAATATACATACAGATAAAGCATTAAGAAAGAATAATGTGAATGGTGAAACGATAGACAGAAAGAAAGTAAGAAAGATACAAATGAAACGGCGCCGGCGTCAAGTAGCGTTTGGCAGCGAAATAATAAAGAGCGTAACAGAACATAGTCACCGATAGTGCCAGTGGTGCCAGCGCAATCCAGGATCGATCCGTGAGAAGCGGCAATCATGAGTGGAAAAAACATTTCAATGAGTACAAATATCACGAGTCTTAACTTAACTATTATCTTGTTTTGGTCCTTCATTTGGTAAAGCGAGCGTCATTCAGAAAATGTGTCAAGATTTTTTTGAAAGCTTTCTTCGACAAATGATTGCCCTCTCTCCGGTGAGATCCGTGGGAACTATTCTAGGCCTATTTAGCACTACGACTTCCACACTTTGTCTACTTTCAAAAAAATCTATTCCGTGTGTTTCTACGTCAAACTTTATTTCTTTGTGAAAAGACACATTTTCTGAACCGTTTGCTGCTTCGCTTTTGATCAACGCCCTTGTTCGGTGGAATAAGAGCACAGCGTTAGCGTTACAGTGGACCGAATATAGATACATGTATGTTCGAAACAAACACAACATCTACTACAGATTTTGTCGAATAAACTACTAATGAAACTAAAACGTTACGACTAGGCTCCTCTTGGAATTGCCGTAAAATATTACGTAAAGATAAGCCAAGTCTTTCCACATAGAAACAATATAAATATGAAAAAATAATGACCTAGCATTGAAAAATGCTCGTTTTTTGTTCATTATTATTGAATAAGCAAAACCGAATGGAAACAAATATAAAATAACACCCACCTGCAAGGTTTGCACCATTGGTTCTGTTGGTCGAGGCCGTACCTCGCTCTACATTTTTTCAAACTATTTCCTGAAAATTTTAAATATATCGATTAGAGAAAGCTTTGGAATTTTTTTAGTCACATATTAAGAAAATCAATAGATCATGGACTCGTTAAAGTATTGCGAATTGCGAATTATGATAGCAAACTAAATATATTTACGCAAATTAATATACTAATTGTATTGCAAATTTACAAACATTTGGTGACGTCACTAATTTTGAATACTTAAAAGGGTCCTAGAGTGACGTCACGGTGATAGCACAAAATAATTTACTAAAATAATATATTAAAAGCATTCAAATAAATATGGCTAAAGATCTACGTCTACATAAAGCGACATGCACAAACATACCCATTAAACTTGTTAGTGAACATGCAGGAATGGGGACGGGGAAAATAAAAAATGACAACGGAAAAAACATTGGTTTAAAAAAATAGCGCTCTACTCGGAAACTTCGACAAAATAAACTAACTACGCAGTCTATCCAAAATAAAAGTAAAAACAATCACAAATAAACATGACGCTCATAAGCAAATTCAAGCAGAATAGGTTCTCCGGAATCAAAATAAATGTATGTTCATTTGGCCAGTATCATTATATATAACAGAGAAGCATCGGCAGCTTTGGTTGGAAAATAAAATGATCTAGTCGAGTCCTCGGGATCTCCTCATATGTATGTACGTTTTCGTTAAAGTAGGGCGTCCTCATGCACACTGCTGTCGGAACTCCTTATCGGAAGCAATCGGAAGGCTGTCCCAGCCTTTACACCGAGCATGTATATACAGTCCCTGCAAAGCAATTACTGAAGTATTCAAATATTGACTGTTGAATAAAACATGCACGTTCGAATACGGAGGCGCAAATCGGAGCAGGAAAGCCAAAAACCGGGACAACCTTCGAAGGAGTGCCACTTACATATTTCCTTAGCGTTGATTATAAAAACAAAATAAATAAATGCGATAAATATTAAATAAAAAATGCTGTAATATGACTACAACCTGTACCCCTTCAACCAACATTCGGCAATATTTCTACGTCTCGTTTGGTTCGGACGGAGTTCAAAGCAATTGAACTCGCGATAGGATGTGGGCAGGACGGGGGAGGGGGAAGGGGGGGCATGGTGCGAGGGGAGAGGCCGTCGGACGTCTCTAGCTAATCCTTTATTAATTGACCTCATTTTTAATGAGCTGGAGCGGTTATCGCGCTACGTTGAGACGCCCGGCGTTGACCGTGTAGATGTGGATGTGGGTATAGTGACCGATATTACAAGTTAACAATATATAATGTAAGGCTACCAAGCGAGTGAATGCTCGTTCTTCCTACATAGTTCATAGATTAGTTTAATTATAAAACGTTGGTCCAGTGTTTCGAGCTAATTGCAGAGGATAGAACAAGTATTCATTTTGTTTGTCTAATCTAATCAAAAATAACAATAATTATAATCTACTTATTGAATGTTATAAGCATATTGTAAACGACTTGTCGTGTATAGTAATGTAGTCGCGCAGTCACGTTTAAGGAGAGGAGGTCCAAATCGGAGGGACAGAGAGATAGGGCGGAGGGTTGGCAGTGGTCGTTGCAAGGCAGTACCTCCATCGGTTGTCTCCTGTTTTCGTTTCCTCTTCTTGCCCCTTTGCGTATTAGCCCTAGACGACCAATCGGGATAGAGCTGCATGTGCAGCTGGCGCTCGCGTCGCGCCAACTCGTAATATTTCGCTTGCTCCTCGCGTCCGAGCGCATGCCACTGTACCGAACATGGAAACAAAAGAGAAATGCACTTCGACGGTGGTTCGCGACCGCGACCTAGCTCGGTGCTAGAAAAACAGCCCGCAGTGAGCGCACCCCTCGACAATTTTGAACCTAAGCCCCAAATGAGAATGGCCAATTGTGGTGTTCCTCTCAGAACCTATTCTGCGGTCGGTATCGTCGCGCCTCGTCTAGACATAGATCAAACCAATGTTTCCGGTCGGGTCGGGTTGCGAGTACGGCACTCACGACTACACACAGAACACAGGAGGCGGGCGGCGTGGGGCGCGCGGGCCTCGCGGGCCTCGGGGGCCTCGCGGACCACGCGCCCGACGCCGCTCGCCTCGCGGGCGACGGTCCCAGCCGCTTTTCTAGCACAGGCACCACCGGCCGTACTAACACACGGAGTAACACACACACTCATACAAGGATCGGGTTTCGGGTGCTCGACGGACAAGCCGGTTAGTTCGTGTTAGGAGCCCTGGACGCAAGCAAGTCGGATTAGTGGGGGTCGGGAGGGGGAAGCGAGTGTACAAGCCGACGCGACAGTCCGTCCCCTCGTCGCCTCTCCTAGGGTCCCAGGCCCATACCTCCCAGCTCAGCGGGACCGCGGTCCTTTTTCCGCTTTTTCTTTTTGGAACCGTAACCGTAGTTGTCGCGCGCGCTCCACCCGGGGTACAGCTGCATATGTAGCTGTCTCTCTTGTCTCGCTTTCTCATAGTACTTTGCTTGCTCCTCGCGACTCAACGAATGCCACTGCGTATTTATGAGCATTGCATTACGAATGTTTTGCTGCGACGAAGCGTGTGGGAGAGCGTTTGCTACTCTTGTTAGGAGTCGCGTTCCGAGAAGCGTAACGGTCACTCATGTTAGTTATTCAACGCGCTGAGCGCAGATGTTAGATACGGACACGATACATTGTCTTCTGGCATACACGCCGACTGTGTTTACGCGTCGCGAATCGCTTTCCTAACAAGATTAACAATGAGCACATCGTCACATGAAAATAATTCAATTAAAACGTTCAACGTAAACGATCACGTTGTCAAACAGTATGATGACCTTGGTGTGTATACAAATGAACCTTGTTTTGGACAGAAACCAAGTGACGTTAAAGTTCTACGAATTCGTTCAGTAGATTTTGTTATTTGTAATTTAATATGAAGCTTGTTTTGAGAATTATCAAAAGAAATAATGAAAAATAAAGTAATCTTAAACAATGGTCAAATTGGACAAACACTTACCCGTCTGCCGAGGATCTGGTTGATTGCGGCTGACTCTTTCAAGGTGCATTCTGCAACCACCTTCGCCCTCATCTCTTTCATGTAGAGCATGAAGGCGTTAAGGGGTTTCTTGATATGTGGCTTCTTGTTCTGTTCCTTGTTATTGCTACTGGCGGAACCCTCTGAAGGCTTATCAGAGCTACTCGAACCTTTCTCCTGTGATCTGGAATATTGTTGGCAACATATTTAATTGAAAAAATTAAGCAATTAAAAAGAAATAACATCTTAGTGTAGTGGGCTAATTTATTTGCAACCTTTAGTAGAATAGACTGAGGGAACTTGGGAACCTAGTCACTTCATTCTCATCAAGACATTTCTATTTCCTATTTTTCGCCAAAATTGAGGCAATGCGTATTAAGTTTTTAAAAAATATACATATTACATACACAAAAATAACGAATAACCATAAAATAAACAAGAATTCACCAATTATATAATTATAAGCTTATAACTCAATTAACATATTAAAAATTGAAAAAAGATCCATTATAAGTCCAGCTGGTGTTATAATCATTATCTGTCATAGTTATTCGATCTATCATAGTTATCTTTGAATCAATGAACGTCTTAATATGAGTTTAGGTGTTAACACTGCATACAATAAACAAGCGTCGCGTCCGGTTCGAAATAGATGCGGCTTCCGGCGAATGCATTGACACCGGGATAGCGGACATGTGGAATATATTATCGATTTTTATATATATAAATTGTAACGATTTAGTAGGATTTTTTTATAAGACAGACAATTAAAGTCATTTTTGATGTATTTTATTGTTAAAGGAAACACAAAGTAAATTATATATTTTTTTAAGTATAGACCATAGGAATTATGTAAAAACCAATCAATCTCTTTTATTCAAAAATGAATGATAATGAAAAATCTAATATACAAAAATGACTGAACCGATTTTAATTATGTTTAACAAACTTCGTTTTCTTAAGATTTTATGATCATGCCAATACGTACATTGTTGTGAGTAACGTAAAATAACTTGATCTTAGGATTTTTATCGGTATAGAAAATATATTTTTCATTTATAACTGGGTACAATTTTATATGCCAAGAAACAAAGTTTACAGATAATCATTATATAGGTGTAAGAAGGTACTATTTATACGCAACTGCAATTCAACTTTAACGTCATTGAATAATTATATATAAAAGATAAACTGATTTAGAGCTAACACTTAACTAGATCGACTTCCTGTTTAAGATTTTTTCGGAATAGATTCAGTCCGTTGCCTAAGGCTTTAATTTACTCAGCTTCACGCTGCATCTCGCACAGTGGGAACTTGGGAACCTAGTGTTAAGACATTCCGTTCTTCTTCCTTTCCCCACTTTCCGTCGAATTTTGAGGCAGAACGTGTTGAGTGGCGGAGCTGAACGCCGCTTTTTGCCTTGTACCAGAGCGAGGAAATGAAAACATTAATTATTTCATTTCCTCGAGTGTGGATCGAACCCACAACCCATCGGTTACAGTCACACGTTTGTGCCGCTGCGCGACAGGCCGCAGCCTTTTATTTCGTTAAAAATAATAAATATTCTAGACTCCAAATGGGATTAGAATTCACAAATATAACGTCTACATATATAGATACATATCATATATGACGATGTTATTATACAATCTTTAAAATATTACAACACCAAAAAATATTAAAACACAAAATGACACGTTATTGGAATCAAAATTTAAAATAGTCAATCGCGAGCGTGTTTCACGTCCCATTTCACGTTATCCAATTAACGCGGCCATACATTAGAACAAAAGTTTTCAAACAAAAAAACTAAAGCTGTCCACCCAGCGAGCCAATTTATTCGTATCGCTGACAATATTAATAATCGAGTGGAATCCTTCTAAAACTAATGACTTCCTGCGACGTTACTTCAAAATAGACTGACTGGTAACCTTACGGTTAGTTCGATACGTCAAGAATGGTTTTATTTGGTAAATTACTTCGTAGAAGAGACACGAATGGACTTCCTTTATGGCTAGTGAAATGGGAGAAAGAATTAGAAATGGGTGTTTGGATGTAGTTTCGTTAAATTAAATGGTTTTAAAAGATAAATGTATTGAAGCGAGTCGTTATGGCATAGTGGTTTGTTTAATAAGGATTTAGTATGTTAAAGTTCGCTAGTTTAGTTTATCACTTTAAGAATCGGATGATCTTTGGAATTGAATAATCTTTTTTTTTGTAGCTTCACGCTATAACCCGCATAAAACCTGGAAATCTAGCGTCAACGCACCTTGTCCCTATTAAGACATTTTCGTTCCCCTCTTTTTGCCGGATCTTGTTTTGTGTGATAAGTGGCGAAACTCAACGCCGCGCTTTTCCTCGCAACCAGAACAAGGAAATTGAAAATATGTCTATGTATATATTTCATTGCCTCGAGTGGGTTTCAAATTCACAAACTGTCGCACGCTTATATTGTTCCACGACAGGCCAGAATATTGTTTTTTAAATTTTAAAAGAAATAAAGTTACCATTTAATTAATATTTATATATATTTTCACAGATAACTTTTCCTGCCTTTTATTATGCATAAATAAAAGTTTCTCTACATTAAAGTAAATAAAAAAAAATCAAACTTTAACCACAATCTTAACAAAAACTAAAAAAAAACAACTAAACATTTTAAAAATGTAAAACCTCTAGTAAATTACATTAGTACAGCCATACCGCGTTCAATTCCACTAAAACGGTTCTTAAAGGCAGCACAAGAGCTAGTGCCGAACAGCTATTTAGTGCGTATAGAGTTAAGTAGCTCAGTTTTAGACTCGTATTCAGATATGAAAGAAGGAGTAAAAAACAATGCGTGTACGCTCGAAACGAGGTATTCAGCAGGTAATTATTGTGTAGGCACCGTCGAGCCGAGTTACACGCGAATAAACCGGCCTTTTACCAAACTACGGTAAGACGGAGCTACCCTTTTATATCCAACAGTTTTGAATGTGTTAAGATTTTCTATAGTATTTCTTTAGTAATTAGCTAGTTTTTTTTTGTTTTGTTTCGTGTAGAATTGGGTTGAGCGAGCTTTTTGTGGTTTAAAATGTAACTTTTGTACATAAATGTAATATATGCATATTTGTGGATATAAAAATACGAAAGTTCAGGCAATTTCTAATTTAAGCTCCGTACCATTTACCAAAATACTGTAAAAATTTAAACTAAAACTTAGGTTTTACTATATACCAGTTCGGTTTAACTGTTTAAAAACTGAGCGGTCGTTGCAGTAATATTTAACTGCAACGCAATAATATTCTGCACATAGCAGGGAAGGTAAAAGGAACCTGGGAACATAATGTAAGACCGTCCCTATTATGAAATAAACTGTTTACCCAGCAATGCGATTCTTCTGTCGCTTCTCGTTGTGAGAAGCTAAAAAAACCGTACATACTCTTAAAATATTGTAATTAAATTTCAAAAGCAACTGTCACATGTAATTTGTCGTCGTCTTTACGAAGGGTAGTGCAGAGACGAGTGCACCTGAGTAGCCGTTAGCCGCACGTCTCATATATCATCTTAATTAAATTTCTCCTCCAGGAGCTTATTTACATGATTGTACCTGGCCTTTTATATATTGAGTGTGGTCGAGTGCGAGGGAAAGCTGAATAACTAATTTTATAATAAGCGTGAATGAATGAGTTTTGCAATTTAATGTATTGTGTGTTGTTTTTTTAAATGAAACAAATGTGTTTTTAATATTTTAAAGTGTTATTTGACACTTTTTTTGGAAAACGTATAAGTTTTTAATGTAACGGTATTTGAACTCTTGCAATTTCCTAACTTCCGGTAACGACAAAGACCGTACAAAGTGGAGTTGGTTGAATAGGAAGGCAGACAGACAGAAACTGTCCATGCGCTTTTCTTACCATTAAGCTATACTAATAAAAAAATAATATACATAGAAATTCTTATCACTTGTTGATATTTATTTATGTATTATCATATTAGAAATTTTGTTTAGTATACATCAGTTTTAAATATAAAAATGAAATATAATAGCTTATTTGGGTATGAAAACAGTTGGCAGTATAGTGCGATTGGTATTTCTGAGTTAGCGCTTTTATTGAATCATCGCGACCTGTGCTTATACAATGCTAAGTATCTACTAAATAATCAAGGAACCTAATATATTGACGCCGAGAAGTTATATATTTACTATTTACTAAGTACCTACACATTGGCTATGAACACGGGGAAGTAAAAATATAATACACTAATTGAAAATATGTAATTCCTTCGAAAAGGGTTCGAAATCACAACCATTCAATTCGCATTCAAATCCGGTCTCATTACACCAAGATGAAGCTATGTAAAAAATACTGCAAAAAACAAAATTAGTAAAAACTAACTAAAAAAAGTGGGTAGGCGTGGATAAGTGAACAACAGATTTTTGAGCTCGTAATTTTTATTATAGTTTTTAATTATACATACTTTCAAATATTTTTTTTTTTTACGATTATGTGTTTGTGAAGTTAAATTGCCTACCGCTAGTGTTTTCCTATAATAAATTCTCTCCGAACTTTATAACTTTACTACAAATTGTACTATTTACCATGGACGCAATTAAGGAATCTATTACTGCTATGGGTGTGATGTTCGAAGCCAGAATGTGTGAATTCCAACAAGACTTGAACAAATCTGCATCACCTATTTCAATTGCAAGTTTGGCAGCAGATTTTAGTTCTTTTAAAAATTTTATTAACATTGCACTGACTACGCTGCAAAAGCAGGTGGAACTCATAACACGTAATATGGATCGAATGGAGATGTCTAGAAGACGCAAGTTGTTACTTTTTCATGGAGTTGAAGAAAAACAGACGGATGATGTTAGTAGTCTTGTTACTAATTTAGTGATGAATAATCTAGACGTAGCCGGTTTTGCCACTGAAAACATTAAATCAGCTTATCGTTTGGGTCGTCCTAATGGAAATAAACCCAGACCAATAGTGGTAAAATTTTCAACTACGCAGGTGCGTCACAGTGTGTGGCTTGTTAAAACTAAACTGAAGGGCTCAGGAACCACTATTTCTGAATTTCTCACAAAAAGTCGTCATGACATATTCATGCTCGCGTGACAGCAATATAGCGTGGGGAACTGCTGGTCGCGTGATGGCACTATCAACGTTATTGCCCCCAACGGTTTGCGTTATCGTGTTGAATGCATGTCTGATTTTCGAAGTATACCCGTCGCTCCATCGAAGTCACCGCCAGCTGTGTTGGACACTGTCACTGCTCCGAAAAGCTCCAGTAATAAAGTACTTGTCCAGAGATGTAAGCGTGTGGTCAAAAAGTAGCTGCTTATTTATTTAGTCACTTTATTTTGTTTTACTTTATTTTATTGTATTTTTTTTTTCTTCTTTTTTACAAACACTTATACTTATATAGTCAAAATATATTTCATGAATTCAAAGCGTTATCACTTTAGTATTGTATTACTAATATTATTTACATGTATTTGTTTGTTTACGTTACAATCTATCGCCTTATGCGGCTATGATTTGTCAACTGACGCTTCAAAACAAGTTTAACAGTTTATAATATAGCATTGGCTGGCTTTTGTCTTGTTTTACATGTCATTTTTAATAATGATAATTACTATTATATTTTTTTGTTTTTTTTTAATATTTTATAGTTATTTATCTAGTTAGCTTTTACAGAGATCATAATATTTGTTTTACATGTCATTTTTAATAATGATAATTATTATTATATTTTTTTTTTATTATTTTATAGTTATTTATCTAGTTAGCTTTTACATAGTTCATAATATTTGTTTTACATGTCATTTTTAATAATAATAATTATTATTATATATATATTTTTTTATTTTCTTTTATTATTTCATAGTTATTTATCTAGTTAGCTTTTACATAGATCATAATATTATTATCTTTTTCTGTTTCATATAGATTCATGTTTTTATTCAAACTTATTTGTGTTTTTCATGGTATCACTATACTACTTTGTTTGTTTAATGTTATTTATATACGAGTAAATATGTATAGGAGTGTATGTGTATACATACACATCTACTGTCTTTGTAACTAGCGGGTGGTATAGCAAATTGAAAAGTCAAAAACATATTTTTCTTTTCTTAGTAGTTGTTTATTTGTATACTAACTTATTTAATAAGCACTTATATATATTTATTTATTTTATTTATTGGTGTAGTTTATATACATATATAGCTTGTCCTATTTATTTATTTTTAATTTTTACTTTTCTATTTGTTTTTTATTTCTCAAGCTTATAATGGCAATCAATAATGTTAATGCTGACGACAGTTTTCTTTCCTTTTCGACTATTTCTGATGGATTGAGCAGTAATGACAGTTTTCTCAGCATTCCTACGCTAAGTGAAACATTAGATTTTACTTTCTCACATATGTTGAAAAATTTTAATATAATTCATTTGAACGCACAGAGTATTCCTGCACACTTTCCTGATTTCTTGTCTTCTTTTAGTAATAAAAATGTCGATGCCATTTTAGTGTCGGAGACTTGGTTGAAGCCTTGTCTGCCTTCGGTTTCTTATTCTCTTCCAGGGTTTCACTTGATCCGTAACGATCGCATAGGCCGAGTGGGAGGTGGCGTTGCCATTTACCTACGCTCACATATTCCTTATAGATTAGTAGACTTTTCTAAAAGTGATCTAAGCACAGGAGCAGAATACCTTTTTATTGAGGTCTGTTTTACTAATACCAAAATCCTTCTTGGTGTTTTTTATAATCCTAGCCTTGCGATCGATTACTTCTTATCATTTGAGACCTTGTTAGAGAATTATAAGCCTTTCTACGATCACACTATTATAATGGGCGACTTTAACACTTGTATTTTGAAAAACAATCACCGTTCGTCCCGCTTAAAGTCTTTAGTAAACGGTGCTAATTTACATATACTTCCCCTATCCGCTACTCATAATTTCCCGAATTGCGTTCCCTCGTTACTTGACCTTATGATCGTTTCTTCCATTGATCTTGTTGAAAAGCATGGTCAGTGTCCTGCCTTAGCATTCTCTTACCATGACCTTATATATGTATCTTATAAAATGAAACCCCCTAAAGCTAAATCAAGAATCCTTCTGCAGCGAAATTTTAATGGTATAGATCTAAATAGTCTGCGCGAGGAAGCGGTCACTATCGACTGGTCGAGTGTGCTAAGCTGTACTGACGCTGATGATAAGCTGTCTCTTTTTAATTCACACGTAATAAAATTATACGACCAACATGCTCCATTGCGCCCTGTGCGATTGAAGCATTTTCCTGCTCCTTGGCTTACTGATGACATTAAAAAGTTACAACATAAAAAGATTGTTGCGAAAATGAAATTCAAAAAGAACCCTAATGATGATACTTTTCGGCTTAATTACAATAAGGCGCGCAATCGCTGCAATATGATGTGTAGAGATAATCAACGTCGCCATATACATAAATCTGTAATTGAGGAAAAAGACTCATACAAAGTTTGGAATTTTTTAAAATCTATTGGAGTTGGCAAAGCGCAACAAATAGTAAATCCTAAAAATATTAATTTAAATGAACTCAATAGTCATTTCTCTACTTCCAGTGTTATTGATAACACAACAAAATTATCTACTATTCACCATCTCAATGCGCTTTCCACTCCTAATATTCCTTATTTCTTCTTAAGTCTATTTGCAGAAAGTGATGTTAAGAAGACCATTTTAGCCATCAGCTCTGATGCCATAGGCGCTGACGGCATTAGTCGTAAAATGATCATCCCTATCCTAGACATTATTTTACCTGTGATTACATGTTTATTTAATCATTCTATAACATCTAAGCAATTTCCTTCAGCATGGAAAGACGCTCAAACAATTCCGCTACCTAAAAAACGTAACCCAGTTGATTACTCTGATTATCGTCCTATTTCTATCCTCCCTTTCTTGTCCAAAGTCCTTGAGCGCTTAGTACAAAATCAACTCACTCGGTTCCTTTACCACCATAACCTTATGAATCCTTTGCAATCTGGTTTCCGTCCTGGTCATAGCACGACTACAGCTTTAGTTAAAATTACTGACGATATTCGCAGGGGCTTGGATTCACAACAAGTTACAATTTTAGCGTTGCTGGATTTTAGCAATGCCTTTGGCTCTGTTGACTTTGATGTCATGCTGGCTACCTTAAGGTCACTTAACATATCTCCTGATGCGATTGACTGGTTTCGTGAATACCTGTCCGGGCGCCGGCAACGCTTACGAATACAAGATTCATATTCGGACTGGTCTCCTGTTGTTGCTGGTGTGCCGCAGGGTGGCGTGTTGTCTCCGTTATTATTTTCTGTGTTTATAAATACTATTTCTGGTTCCTTATCTTCTCTCTACCATTTATATGCTGATGATTTGCAGATTTACAACCAAGCTAAAATTGCAGACCTGCCTACCGCAGTCTTGAATATGAACAAAAGCTTAGAAAGTATATCTTCTTGGTGTAAATCATTTGGTCTGTATCTTAACTCAAAAAAAACCCAACTTATTTTAATTGGTAGCACTAAAATTATAGCAAAAATTGATGCATCGACTTTACCCTCAGTATTCCTTAATAACGACATCATTCCATACAGCAATTCAATAAAGGACCTTGGGATTACTCTAGATCGTGATATGTCTTGGAATTCTCAGATAAGTGAGGTAAGTAGAAAGGCCCTTGCATCTTTAGGGTCTCTCAAACGTTTGCGTAATTTTCTTCCTATTCCAACTAAGATTTCGCTAGCAAATACTCTCCTTCTACCGATTCTTGATTATGCTGACTCTTGTTATTTAGACTTAAGGGAGGAGCAATTTAATAAACTTGAGCGTCTTCAAAACTTATGTATTCGATTCATTTTTGGTTTGCGCAAATTTGATCACATTTCCGACTTCCGTAAAAAACTCAAGTGGCTCCCGATCCGCCTTCGCAGGAATACTCACATACTTCATCTTCTGTATCGTATTCTGTTCAGTCCAATCTCCCCTCCTTACCTTAAAGAACGATTCCAGTTTCTGGACGAATCACATTCCCGATCTCTTCGCTCTAAGTACAACCTAACTCTAAAAATTCCTTCCCATAATACTTCCTTTTACAGTAACTCATTTACGATAACGGCCTGTCGGTTGTGGAATTCCTTACCCTTAGAAATTAGAAATGCTAAGCCTTTTCTAACTTTTAAACGTCGTTTAAAGATATACTTCTTGTCAATTTAAGTCTTATTATTATTGTAATTAATTTGTGTTTTTTTTTTTTTTTGTTCTTTCTCGTTTTATTTTATTTTTTCGCTTTCCATACTTTCTCTATCATTTTATTTATGTAGTTCTAGATGTATATTTGTATGTCTGTATTTTTGTCTGAATGTGTATCTATATATGTAGGTATGTATGTATGTATGTATGTATGTATGTATATGTATGTATGTATGTATGTATGTATATATGTAGGTATGTATGTATTTGTATATGTATGAATATTTGTATGTATATATTATTTGGATACAGTATAATATTACGAGTGCATCATATGGTATGTATATAACGGTTTTTATTTATTTTATAATGTATACATTTGGCACCCTATCCCGATCTTAATTTGCTATTTCCTTTGCCTAAAGGTTGCCTGGCAGAAATTGCTATTAAGCAATAAGGCCGCCTTTTGTACAGTTATTTTTTTTTTTCTCTTGTATTTCGGTGATGTTTTTTTTTTTACTCTGGGTGTACAATAAAGAATTATTATTATTATTATTATTAAAATATGTACATTTTTATGAAAACCTTCATATCGATTCAAAGACACAAGGTATAATTTATAATTGTAGATAATTTCATAATTAAATGACTCATTTAGTATTTATTTGCTAAATAAGAATACTATTTTCGCCTAAAAATTAAATTAATACGCCAAAGCTACATTTTTTCAAATTATCGTAAAGTGACTCCAAAACGACTATATTTAAAATATGAGATCGCTATAAAGATTATTTTCTTATGGACAGACCTGACCCCACTAATGCTAATATGTTAATATATTATTAGCACCAGTTTTTTAAAACGGCCTTAAGTTTGACATTCATAAATTCTATTCGTTAAATTTTTTTAATTTATTTATGTTCTTCTTTTATTTTTATTCGAGTTATTACTTAAAGGCGTTCTCGATTATTGTTCGCCATAAGAAAATCTCTAATCTAAATTATATTAAATACCAATATTAAAAGTACCATTATTAATTGTTTTTTTTTAAAAAAGTGGAAATTTGGAGTGTCTTAACACTAAGTTCCCAAGTTCCCTCCGCCTGTTGTTTGCTACGTGCGGAATTCGGTGAAACAAAAACAAAGAACTTTTCAATAATTAATTCCACGGGTGTCGGAATTTAACGCCGCGAAACAGCTGTTTATTAAAGGATTTTTATTGTAACGGAAAAAAAGTTTTTTTTTTTTTAAATCCGTTAATCAATTTGTTCTCTGTATATTTACTTGTATTATAGTTATCTCGCAGTGATTACATACTCGTGTGTGATGGCATGTATGAAGGATGAGTGTGACTCGTTGAAAGGTTTAAAATTACAGCTTCTTAAACTCGTCGTTTCTTTTTTACTTTCGTTTTGTGACCGTCTTTAATTTGACAGCCTTCGTGTTTGTGGTTAATATGAAATACGTAGCTATCTGAATAGGTCACGTGTTCTAATTTATAATATAAATTGATCTTTGAGATACTAAAAAATAACGTTTTTTTTATAACAACATAATTTATTTAAATATTTTTTATTTATAATATAAATTGGTTAAAAGTTAATTCTTTGAACAATGTGATTTATATCAATAATTTTTAAAGTTGTTAATAAGAAAAGGTAGTGGTATTTATACTTCTTAGTTATCCAGTATCACATAGACACATAGCTACATGTACGTTTATTACAATTTATTTTAAGTATTGCATCGGTTTTTACTTTCAGATGAGACAAAAAAATTGATGATTTTCTACAAGATATAAGTCAACTTTAATTGAAAATATAATCGTAGATGGACTTCATCATGTCGAGACGATCACGCGGCATATTATTCTATTTATAGAATACAACCCTTACCCTACATATCACGTCTTGTGACACATATTAGGTGATCGACCGTAAGGTTATTTTTCTTCACTTAGAATAAGAAAATAAGGATTTTATAAACAAATAAAAAAAATACTTTTTGTTTCAGCCATATGGAACAGAGCAGATTTCAAATATATTGCCAGCGAATTTGGACGCTGTTTTTGGTGCAAAGGGAAATGTCGATAATAATTTATGTATAATATCTTTTTATCAAAGTAAAAAATTTAAAACAATATATCTGCTTCACCGAGTAGGAATTGAACCCATAGACACAGCCACTGGACTTGGTATGGTATGGTATAACCATAAAAAAATCACATATACAAACATACATATAGTTACTTGAAAAAATGTAAAACATGTGATACAGTAAAAACCCCTCGATTACAGAACAAAACGGCATTTGAAACAATTAGCCCTCGCGCGATTCGCTACATCTGTCCGGCTTATCAGGCCGAGGGATCTGATAGTTGATATCGCGATATGGCAGGGGTGTAACGTCAAATGACAACTTACATTTACAATTGAAAGTTAGTGTTATAGATATTCAGATATTTTTTTCTATTATTTATGGTTTTTGTTATTTAAAAAATATTAAATAGAATTATAAAGAAACAAGTTTAAACACAGTCGATTCGAGGCGCGGAGACAAGAGCCTGTAGATGTGGTATGGTGTGAATTTGTTTGGTTTGTTTGAGTTTGGCGTTGAGTTCCGGCACTCAACATACAACGCTCAAAATTCGGCAGAAATGTGGGGAATTTCATCTGCTACCCTGCCATGTGCGGGATTAGTTTACTAAAAATACTAAGAGGCTACCATACTTAAACTTGGTAAAGCAAAGTGTAAAAGTTCAATTGCAATACAATGGACGTTTGAAGATAAATAATATGAAGATAAATATTATATTTTTTCGTCGGTTAATAACGAAATATTACTATGTTATGTTTACTCCCATAAAATAGTAATATTTCATTATTAACCGACGAAAAAATATAATATTTTTTTTATATTAACTAAAAAAACGAAAGTAACCCTAAAAGAATATTACTACCTATTTTCTATTTCTATAAAGTTATACCATATCAACTAATATCTACAGTATGTATGTAGTGTACGTTTAAGGGCGTAACCCACTGCGTTATCGCTTCATCGCCAACCGTTTAGTTTGACATTATAACTTGCGAGCAACAAAGCTAGAATTTATTATGGACACGTGGCTAATGCATTCTTTTATAGCTACGTTGGAATAATTATTATGTTTTTCTAATATCATATTAGGTTTTGTATTTGTATTTATTGTTTTTGTTTAGTTTTTTCGCGAGTAAAATTTTGTTTTTTGGCGGTCTGTGGAGAATGGAGAGCAGTGGGTGATTTCTCCTTCTCTAGTCTTATTTGAACAGTTGCCTAAAAATTTTAAAAAATCCATAGAGTCAATTGTGATTTATTTAAATTTTATTATGTTTAGTTTTTTATTCAAAAAAAAAATAACTACATTAAAAGCTCTCGTGTTTGTTTTGGTATATAAATCTGAATATAGAAATAATTTCTTTATCCATACATTGACAATTCATAAGAAGAACTTACCTCGAATGATGTGTGAAAAGGTCGGATTTGGAAGGCGGCGGAGGTACAAGCGCGGGGCCCAAGCCCAGCCCCAGTCCGCCGCCCAGCGTTGGGGAAAACCGGTATAATTCACTATAAACAAACACAAACATTAATGTACTTATATATAATCAAAGCTAGTACATATAACCATATACATTTTTGCATGAGTGGGAATTACAGAAAATTCAGAATATATTTAAGTATCAATAACTACTCTATAGGCATGTAACAATGATTAAAAATAAAGATATTCAGAAAATATAATCGCATTTAAATATGATACATATGTATGTATAAAACTTATCGATATATCATTGATGACCATCGGTTGGCGATCAAAATCGACTGTAATTTTAATAAATCTTGTTATTACTGTGTTTAATGTTATTCGATATAAAAACATGAAGATATAGCTTATAATAATATATAAATATATTTTTCTGGTTTGTGACCCGTTTGTCTTACCTTGATAGACTAGAACTGCTGATGGGCAGCGAGGTTGGGTAAGGACTCCGGAAGCCGCTCGCCGCCGAAGATATGGGGTACATGCTCGGGGTGTGCCTGAACCAACGGTAATAATTACAAAAAAAATGCCAGTTTTTTTAAAAACACCTTACAAATATAAATGTTTATAAGAATTTACATTTACAATATTGATTTCTTTTAAAAAAACTTTCTGTGAAAATTAAGTTTATAATTTCACGCTTATGCCGTATAGAAGGAGGACTGTAGTGTTAAGACGATACCCATCCGATATCCAAAAAGTATTTTTATCGTGAATTTTGAATTTAAAAATCTTTGGCTTATAAAGTTATAACTTCAAATTATTTAACTTGAATAAATAACTTACCAGGAGGCCGCAACTTGGGACATCTCAGGGCTGAGCATGGGGTAAGGATACGTACCCCCTGGGAAGGGATACATTGGCGTCCTTGCGAGACCTGCAGCTGTAAAAACATGTATATATGCATTTTCATTTATTGTTCAAAATATATAAATATTTTTTACAAATATTTAATATATACAATTATAGAGTAATTCTGTGATAATCTTTCGCAAAGTCGTCAGGTAAAAATGAAATTGCGTTATTAGAAATGAAAACTAAATTTGAATATTAATTATATGTATTTAACATGTGTTGATATCGTATTGAAAAAAAATATATAATTCTATAAAATATATAGTTATAATATTATTTAACCATTTAAAACAAAGAACATAAATAGCATAGGTGTGTACATCAGGACACATTAATTCCTTACCCAACTTAGAGTCTAGCTGATAGGGAGGAGGTATGCCCATGTGCGCGGGCGGGGGCTGCCCCAGGTCACCGCCAGGGCAGAACAGCGAGAGACTGCCACCCGCCGGTAAGCCCATCTTGCCGGCCTGGAACAAATTATGTTATGTTAGACATATTGCATTCGATGTTACAAATAATTATGTGTATATTGTATTATTATTTTGCAGAAAGATAAGGTCTATCTTGGTACAAGCGTGTGACTTTCAACGCGACAAGTTGAGGGCTCAATCCCCACTCGAGGAAATGAATTATTTAATTTTATTAGATGAACACACAGGAAACGTTTTCAATGCTGTTAGTTTTTTTTTATTTTTTTTTATTTAGTATTGTATTGTTAGTATTTTTAAGAAGTAAAATAAAGTAATAATAATAAGAAGTAAGTAAAATAAATTAAAATAATCCGAAAACAATGTTTACGGTATTAAACGCACAGAAATTGATGGACGCTCTGAAAATGTTTCATTATCATGTTGAATCAGATATCAATGTTGCTAATGTTATATATGAATAAGTTTATGACATATGGCATATTTCTTTTCAATTTCAGTTATAAATATTTAATGTTGATTACCTACTAGGTTAACATACACACAAATAAATAAAAAAAAACAACAATAAAATATATATTAGAATAATGTATTTACTTTTTTCAAATACTGCAATGTTAAAAGTTGGGCTCCTCAGCACATAATGAAAGTGAGACATTGCATAATAAAAAGAGCTACTGTCATCAATGATCATCGAGTGATATTAACCACACAACGAACGCCAGTAATAAAACTCCAGATTGTAAGAAACCCACATCAATTTAAGCGCAGCATCCAAATACAAAATGAACAAGATAAAAGCCGTTTAAAATCCATCAGAACACACGAACAAAACCGAGGGAGTGTGCAAGACGCGTCATTAGCAAGTAAATTGGCGGCGGTGCCGTATAAATTTCGACCTACCCTCCCGCCCAATTATGCAAAATGGCGCCCGACGAGGGCCATTCAACCGCGCCGTACTTCCGAGTGTCTCACCTCTAATTAAACTGGATCTTCTTTTCAGCACTTTATTATGCGAAATAAACGACAGGATCGCTGGTGACACGTAGGCGTAAATTAATTATGGTGTTTTCACGAGGAATCCTGAATGGTAGTGTTTTGTGTGATTCCATTCGCTTTTGAATATCAACTTCTATTTATGTTGCATAAAAGGAACAGTCCGAACACTTCAATTTGTATAAAATTTTTAAAATGCCAGAGTACTGACGTTTACTTGTGTCGTTGTAATTAATCCGCTTATTTCTGTAGCCTTTATTATTTTATATGACCACGAGTAGTAAAAAGTGAAAAAGTCTTTCATAAAACTAAATCTACATTATAGAGAAAGGGCATATTTTTTAAGGCAGGAACTATTCACTTCATAACTTGAGTTATCATTCTAACGCTAAGGCTTTGAAAACGAGTTTAAAATACACTCTCATGTCCCTTTAACTCGTCTAAAGCGAGTTCGTTGACAATTCCTTCGCCGCTCCTTCATATTGGAGCAGGAACTACTTATTAAGACAATAATTACCACGAACAAAGAGTCCCCACTAATTAATAATAAAACACGCACAAACAAAAGCCCTCCATTCACGCTTGGGACAGCGGATAAAAAAAAGAAAAAAATAACCAAAACGGTGGTCGAAAAGCCTCAACATGCGAGGAGGAGGAACAAAAAAAAACCATAGACAATGATGACAGTCGAGATGCATAATGCGGGAGCAGAGCGCGTTCTTAATTTGAAAATATTTCCATAATAAGATTTGTCTATGGCGCGACCGGTAACAAAAGATGCCCGAGCTTTGTTCAGCTGACAGCTCGTAATAATTTGAAAAAATTAAATAACACCGTACGGTCGGCTATGGCAGGCCGGAGTTTGCTAGTTATTGGCTAAACAACTTTTCTCGTTAAAACTTACAATTTTGAAATTAGTAGGTTCGCGTCGCCTTTTCAGCTCTTCGCGTGTATTGAGAAGGTTCCTAATGAAGACCAGGTGGAGTGGTCGGCTATAGAAGGTACGTCGAGAGGGTAGTTATTGAAAGCATGAAAGCATCGCGTGACGTCACCGCCACTCAAGCGACAAGCTCCAGTCGCTAATTGGAACTCGTGGCGATAGGACGCGAGAAATGTTGCCTCAATCGACTAATACTTCAAAATTGAATAGGTTTGTTAACGAGCGGCCGGCTGAATGTTGCGAATGGAGTCGAGTACTTGGTTAGCATTCGTTAACTACCTTATACGTACGTCTATTTTTATTTCTTTTATAAATAGAAGTCTTCAAGTTTTATGATTATAATGCAGAGGCAATAATGCTAGGTGCCCGTCGATGTCACGAGATTTCAGTACAAAATGGAATTTGACGAGATCGCAGCGGCCTCTAAACGGACGCACACTAGCGCGCGCTACACCCCTTTAGTTCACCAATGCGGACGAAGTAGGGCGTAATATCTTGAGAGTTCGCCCCCAGGGTAGTGGGCGTGGAAATAGGATGCTGCGTTGCCATGGCGACCATGTGTAGGGGTAGCGTTCACGTGCTCGAGGCGGTGTGGGTGTAGGGAGGCGACGCGCTTGTGTGCGTTTAGACTGCCAGCCAGCCGACCTTGGAAGTTTCGGCCGAGTTATAGTTGCATTTCTCTTTTTATGCAGGACAAAGTCACCAAAGCGTTAACCTTGACAAACAAAACTATTTTATTACAGACTGATGACCTTTAACATGTATAAACTTTTATGACCTCTCCAAATATATTTATCGAATAAAAGATGTGCAGTATTGAAAAATATATTACATTTTTAACAAAGTGTGCTTAAAAATCAAGTCTACCCTCAGTGGTTATTCCACATCATTTCTTATACATTTCCGATATCGCTCCTCCAACCGGATGTAAGCGCTGCCGGAACCTTATAACGAGAAAACGCCGAATATATATTTCATACGCTCTTTGTAGAAGGAAGCCTTTTGTATTGCAGGAGGTACAGTATAGAATATATATTCATATAAATTTTATAAGAATCCTCAAATAATTTCTACATTTTATCTAAAATTTTAACAAAACATTATTTAAACGTAAGTATTTCTTATTTAATACAAAATATAGTTATATTGTAGGTTGTTATTTTTACATTAATATATGTGGGCAAAATCAAAGAAAAGTATGACATTGTATTTTTTAGATTTTACCCATTAAAGGGTAATAAAAATCTAAAACTCAAATTTTGGAGGGTAAAATATTCAAATCTACGAATCGGGGTGGTACTTAGGGCAGGGGTTAGTGACCTTTTTCCGGAGGCTGGTATGCTGAGATCAACGTAGATATATATAACTACAAGATATAAAGTGAACAGAAAAGATTTGATAAATAAAGGAAACCATTAGAAAATTATGAAAAACATTTTATTAATTTCTAGTTATTTTAATAAAATAGTAATTTAACGTCAAATACTTTTACTTTTTCTTACAATATGTTTTTTAAAGTCTTATGGGGTAAAAATTCTCTGTTTTAAACTGGCGTGTTTTGTGTTTCCTCAGAAAATACCATTGTCTGTCCCATTCATTCTGTCAAGACGCCCTCAGCTGTACTTTCGTTTGTCGTCATTAGTTGTAGAAATAACTACACGCAAAGTAAGCTATTTGCGTCAACCTGTAGGGCATTCTCAGAGCCAACTTGGGGTGTGATAGTGCCAATTGCGCTCTTGACCCATTGTTTTGTGTTTCACTTTTCTTATCACATACTTTAGTATTCCTATATACGTATATGGTTTTTTTTTTTTTTCAATTTATAAGGATATGTTATCCAAATGAAAAATTGTTACTTTTTTCTTTTCTATACGTGCAGTACTTTTTGCTTGTATTTCTGTTTTAATTTAGGAAACATACGAACAAAATTAATGTTTATTCCATTCTCGAATAAACATAATAAAAAGGCAGTTTGAAGTTTTTTCTATATAGCTAGTTAAGAAGAAGGAACTGTGATCAACCAGAGGGGCAAAATGAAATTAATTTATATATAATCATTCCTACTAGTATGAGAATTCATTCGCTATAGTTACAACTGGTCGCTGTCTACTACACCACGACGGCATTAATTAAAATTTTCTTCTTGTTAACAAGGAATATCGTACACAACACAGACAGGCTGTATAAGCAGGAGTTTAAAGGAACGTCAAAAATGGCTAATCAATAAATAGCTCTTGGCGTTTCCAGTCTGCTATATCCAGGAGCGGAGGGTATGCCAATTATGTTTTTGACGGCACTGCCTCGGAATTGGAAGGGGTTTCGGTTATGTACGAGGGCATGAATTTACCTAAAGGGTTAGTTTATGACAATTTTTGATATACAGCAGATTTAGTTTGGTGAAAAGCAATTGTAGTAAACCTTGAACGTAGTTGAAATTTATATGCTGTTGCTTTTCTTATAGATCGATATAAAAACCTATATATTCCTAAAATTGAAAACCAAGCAAGAATAAACTATAAGATAAGAAAAACACATTATTTCACTCATGGAATTCAGTTTCATACCAATCTACAACATTCTATAGAACAAAAAAACAAAAGTACCATTAATTCTTTCATTTTGTCCTTATTGCTACTAAATTACAAATAACACACATACCTTCTTGGTATAAACACTCAGAAATGTCACCAGGAATCCTCAATTAAACGGATGTAGCCAAAACGAAAGTGATCAAAACATTTACCTTGACACGCCTAACCTATACATATTAATCTCAATATCCTAACCAGTCAACTACTGAATCACAGTGACTCACTCCATGTAAATTGTGAAGCTTGTTCAAACGTGGATATTATAATATTTCAATAAAATTGTTCCGTTGGCAACGATTGAGTCACTCGTGGTACAAAATAGGTCCAATTAATAATGTAAAAGTTCTTGATAGAGATAGTGCAGTACGTAAGTTGGTGGTTGGATTTTTGTATCACTTGAAAAACATATATTTTATTTCATCTTTTTTATTGTTTTTCAAGCAGACAGATAAGTTAGTTTTGAGGCGTTTTCCGTTTATTATGAGATATTATGTGTTACGTGGCGAAACTCAACGCCGCGTTTTGTCTTCCACTCTCTCACTCACTCACTTAACTTTACGCTGTATCCCGCACATGGCAGGGTAGTCATTGGAAACTTGGGAACCTAGTGTTAAGACACTCTGTTCCACTTCCGTTCCCCACTTTTCGTCACATTTGAGGCATTGATTGTTGAGTGGCGGAACTCAACGCCGCGTTTACCTTGTTAGCAGAGTGAAGAAATGAAAAACATACCTATATATTTCAATTTGTCGAGTGGGAATCGAACCCACAACCTGTCGGTTAGTCACACCTTTGTGCCGCTGTGCCACTACAGGCCAGGACGCAAAAAAAGCAAATAATGTATTAATTTATAATGTTTTGTTACAATTTGTCAATGAATGTCAAAACGATGTATACGAAAAAATATATATAAGTAAATTTATAATCCAACTTACAGATCTATTTCCTTTCTACGACTAGGTTTTTTTTAGAGATAAATTATTTGAGTAAGCTTATCAGGTTAATAATAACTTTAATATGATTTTTTAACAATGATAATAATTTATTATTGAACGCTCGTTAATGTTCAACATTTTAGACGTTTCCAAATGTTTTTCAATGTTTAGTATGTGAACAATACTTTAAAATGCTGAAATTTTAAATAAATATAAGACAATATTCTCACTTGCCAAATCATTCTTTATAGAAAAAAGTTAGTAATTCGGTGTTGACTTGAACATATGGTTTAATTAGCTATATCGCTTGGACAGTTTCTAAGATGTTCGGGTTCGAATCCAGTTACGTACAATTTTTATGCTTTTCTATATATAGAAATCGTAAATATGATTATACAAAACTAACTAACAACTAGTAGCATGTACGAGTCAGTATAACTTCAATTAATAACAGACGAGATGGTTTTAAATTACAACTCTCAAAGCACGGATAGCTTCACAATTTTAATCTAGGTCTTAATTAAATATACTATCAAGTGTATGATAAATAGGTCATGTCATTTTTTTTTTTACTTTAATATCTACGTATATACGCATTTTTTATACAAAAAACGTTCTTAAGTTTTCTTTTTGTGCGTATAGGAATAGAGTATGTTTCAAAATATACCAGAAGAAAGAAAAAAAAAGGTATTTAAATTTTATAGTCCACGCAAACAAAGTTGCATTATGTCAATTAATTTAAGTAAAGTTTTCCCACAATGTAGATACTTGTTTTCTTCTTAGGAATTTCCCTTCAACATTAACATTACAAACTGTCACGTACATTATTTCTTAATCTTTTATTATAGAGTTTTCGACATCCAAAGCATTTTAGATGCGCGTGCGCCGAATCCTCACCATATCTTTCGCTCCCGACAGAATATAAGAATCTTCCAGAAGTAATCTTTGCCTTATACAAAATTAAACCTTAAGACAACAACAGAAGATAAGTTTTAGAAAAGCATGCCAGTGTTTAAAATTAAATACGTCTGAATGATTGTCTCTACAGCTAACCGTAAAAATTCTTCATCAACGGATTGCATTACAACGCGATGATGATAATGTTTAACGGCTCTATATTGTATAGTTTCATAAGATGTAGTACCTTATTTCAGCTAAGTTTTTTTCTAGTTATAATTTCACGCATTACGCATTTAACGGGGTTAGACAGAGGGAATATCGAAAACTAGTGTTAAGACACTCCGTTCTCTTTGAAATGCTTCCATTAGCCACTTTCTGCTATCTTTCCGGTGTTGCATGTTGAGTGGCTGATCGTTACAAGAGGTAGGAAAATGACAATATGAAATATTTCATTTTCCTCCAATGGGGATCCCCAACCTTTGAGTCTATATTCGCACAACGTGTCCCTGCGCCATGATAGGCATCACTTCTACTTTGTTGCTTTAATAAAATACATATTCTTATCTATGATTTTTCTTATTAAACTATTGTCATTATTTTTCTTTGCTCTAAGAAGAGTTTAGTGTTTAATTTTACTGTAAATAGCTATTTTGCAGCTTCTAAGTAGTAATAAAATGTTCAAAAACCGTTTATTTGTAGTGTTTGAAAAAAAAAAATCCCATGAATTTGTATCCACTACCAACACAAAAACAAAATTAAATTTAATCGATATTTTCCTAATAAAGAACTCGATATAATTATTACTTATAAATACATTATAATTGAAAGTAATTGTCGACAGCCATTGGCGTACACGATAGATCAAACGCGATTATAGTGAGTGGTTAAAACAAAATAGCTCCTTAATAGTGCCGGCTAATGTGACACTAATCATACTGTGTTGAGTTAGAAAGCGTCTTCGTATGGGAAGACTTATTCTGTTAAGAATAATATATATATGGAAAAAAATTCCCTTATTTTATATTAAAAAATCTTTTTTTTTAATTCTACTTGATATAAAAACAACTCGTTAATTTCCGTGTCGCGGAACTTAACGCCGCGCTTTGTTTTTGTACTAGATCGAAGAAATCAAAATAATTAATTCCCTTAAATGCGATTCTTACATACATACGGTCGTCGTGGTTAAAATCACACGCCATCAAATTTAAATTCGCACATACTATCATAAGATTTATATTAGATACATATTAAGTAAAAGTAAAAGTTAAATATTTTATGTTAATATATATAATTTTTGTTAATGTTTTAATTTTTTCACTATAGTTAACAAGGCAAACCGCGGCGTTGATATCCGCCAATCAATTCAGAAAAAAAATCTTTTTTCTTTCGTACAGAATAGTTCTGTGGGAACCTTTAGCTAAAGTGCGGGGACACGTTTAATAAACAAGCGGCAATTAAAGCACACGACACGTCAAAGGGTTAATATCAGGTTGTCCGTTTGTAAGCGTTTATCATTTGAGGGATGGATTTTTAATTGAATATGGGAAAATACAACTTGGACAGTTAGGTTTTTATTATTAGTGATTATATTAATAATTTACGATCAATACATTTTTTATATATTTTTTATAAATTAACACTTTTTCTGGCAGGAGAAAAACGTGTTGAGTATCTTAACGCCCCGTTTTCTCTGAGAGAATTGAAATTAATTTGAAAATAATCTTTTACAATCAAACTACGCCACTATGACCTTTTTTATTTCATGTAAAAAGTAGTTATATATATTTGTATCTACGAAAACACGAGTCTACGTCACACTTCAACAAGTAACTTCCGAGCTATCTCCAGTAGCAAAAACATTTTCGTTCACCAAAATATCAAAGTTAAAAATCATCGTGGAAAATTAATACACAAAATGTTGACAGGCTGAAAATTACTTAATCCTTTAAAGTCTGGCGCAAAATTCGATATTTTTTTTCAATATTCTACTCAATTGCCAGCGTTATAAACAGGTGGGGTTGTGTGCAGTTGACGGCGCCCAGAGCGCTACTTCAAAGGAAACAAATGTATGAATTGTTTAGCGAAATTCACCCGCGGGCTGGCCCTTCCGACCCGCGATTATGTAAAATTCGGATGTTATTTTGTATATTATATTGGAAAGAATATGTATTTCTAGTTAGGCGATGTATAGAATTTTCGTTTTTAAATGCAAATAAAATAGTTTTTTGTAAGGGTGTGTGAGTATTTTGTGTTTTTTAGATATGGGGTGGTAAATTTTATGTAAATAATCTATTTGAATACTTAAAGATACATATAAAATTATGGATTCGCATAATTTTGAAGGCAACTGAGAACACGAGAGGTTGTGGATTATTTTATTTTTTTTGCTTGCATAATGTCTGAAGAATTAGAACTAAAATAATTGAAAAAAATAAGGAAATTAAGATTTTTAATAAGAATAAAGACCACTTTTAATACAAAGTCACCAGTGCCTTACTATGTACGGGATAAAGCTGAAGTGAAAAAAAAAAAACACAAAATTTTATAAGATGTATGCAATTGTCCTGATAAATAACACTACACTTACCCAATACCAATTATATTTACCTATGTATAAGATATATATTAATTATAAGTTAATTGTAAGAAGGATGAAGGAGAACTAATGAGCGTAGCGAGACATAAGTAGTAAAATATTAACAAGAGTCTATGTCAACCTTGGCGGCTAATGCATAGGCTAACTGCTTTCTTAAGACACTCCGTTCCACTTCCGTTCCCCACTTTCCAAGTTCCCTCTGCCTACCCTGCCATGTGCGGGATACAGCGTGAAGCTGAGTGAGTAAGTGAACTGTTTTCTTTTCAATGTCCGCAAGCACCGTAAAAAATAAAATATATTCAAACATATTTTATATAATGTTCGATGTAAATAAGAAAGTGTTACTTATAAAAAACATGTTATTTTTAAATAAAAAGTGCTATTAACTACTATATATAGAACAAATAATGTGTTCTAAAAATAACAGTTACTTTCATAATAAGAAATAATGTTGTTTCTTTGTTTTTTTTTTTCAATTCGCCTATATAGACAGACCGCTTTTTTTCTTAAATAGTCCATGTTTAGAAAATGGCAAATGTCACCACAAAAACTATGGCCACCATAAAAATATATTGAATTACAAAAGCCGTAATGCGTATTTAAAATGCATAGTTTGTGAACCATCAATTACTGCAAATGATACTTAACGATATAACCTGTAATTATAGTAAATACTCAAAAAACGTAGAAAAAATGTTCTTTTATAAGCGCTCGATGTCTTACTAAATGTAGGAACATGTAGTAAGACATCGGGCACGATTAATATGTGTATGAATTTTCTAAGAAAAATCTGTATAACCCATAAAATGTATGAGATTTTAATTTAAGCTCATAAAACGCTATTTTCTTTGCTGCTACATGTATGATGTTTTGCACTTGTCTAGGGTTGTCGATTTATATTATTGTCGTAATTATATCATATATTTTTGCACATATTATAAATCTTATTATCGATTATTTACTAAGCCCTACTAAATTTCTTTTTGCTTCAAATAAAAAAGAACACAAACACACATATATACTTACTAAAAAAAAGTAAAGGACATTTATGCCTTTAAAAGCTACTCTAATTAGTAGAAAGCGAGGAATGAGTAAGGCATCTAAATATACGCGTTAGGTATTTCATGCCTTATCAGGTTATCTGTATAGACTGGCCTGAGACCATAAAGTACATATAGACGCAATAAGTCTATTTTAATTACTGGCCGATATCGGCAGATTCCTGTCTTACCTAGTCGGGAGCTGTGCTCTACTATGTTCAGAGACGAGACGGTCATTTATCGATTATTTTTTTATTATTTTGGGGTTTTAAGCGTAACAAATATAGTTTTGAAATATTTTTCCTTGCTTTCTGCACATGGCAGGATGGAACTTGGGAAACTAGTTTTAAAAGACTTTATTTCGCGTCTCACTTTTCGCTGAATTTGTAACATTGCCTGTAGAGTGGTGGAACTTAACGCCGTGATAAAAAGCGAAGATATGAAAGATAAAAATATGTAATTTGAATAGATTACAGATTTTATTTCCTCTAGTGGGATCGAAACCACAACGCTTTTACAGTCACACGCTTGTACATAAAATACCTGTGCCAAGACAGGCATCAATTAAAATATTAAATGTTATTATATCTGAAAAATGTCTGCATTACACTATAATCATTTGAAAAGACATTTATCATGTAATTTAAATCACATATAGTTAAAATAGTATTCTCAGTTTACTAATTGAGTAGAAAAGGAAAGATCTTTCATAATTAACTACGTGTTACCATAACTAAGCGCAAGAATACACTTGTGTATATTCTTCAAGTATTATTATGTATTTCTATTTTTATCTCTGTTATTATTGTATTTCTTATATCAATAGAATCAACTCAAGTCATACGATTATAACAAACATTAGTATTCAAGTGAACATGAAAAAAGTACATCATTAATGACACAACCAACATCCATCCAAATATAACTATCTAATTCGCATCGATATCGATAAAATTAATTCAATCATCGTTCTAACACTACCTAACACAAACAAGACTCGATAACGAGGTGAAATATTCACATTGGGAGCTATACAATCGTGGATATATTCGTCTCACTCCCACTTAGAAGTTTAGACGGTTGTAGAGAGGGATACGAAAAAGACGGCACGCGACGGCGGCAAGTACAAAGGGGTCGGTTCTCTTTGATCTCGACGCGCGTGCGTACTGTACAGGCGTGTGTGCGTTTATGCAGATGAGATGAGCCCCAGAATTTGATAATTGCAAAGATTTATAAGATTCTGTAAGGTCCTATATTGATGTTCAAATTTGATACGTACATAGTTAATGATATTAGGATTAAGTATTGGTTAATTGTTTTTGTGATTGTTTGGTAATGCATTTGAAATTATATACTATAAGTTAGAGGCTTGTCGTGGCGCAGGAGCACAAGCGTGTGAGTGTAAACGTGAGAGGTTGCGGGTTCGATTCCCACTCGAGAACTACTCTACACTAGACTAGCTCTGGCAACAAGGCATAGCGCAGCGTTAAGTTCCGCCACACAACACGTAATAACTCAAATTCGGCAATAAGTGGTAAAAGGGACTGATTGTCGTAACACAAATTTTCCTCTGCCTGCCCTACACAATAGTATACAGATGCTGAAAAAATTTATTGAACTTTAAATTACATATTTAATTGAAATATGTTATAAAAAAAATTATATTTACTTTAAATAAACCATTTAACATAATTATCTAAAGTAAAAAAAAATATTAAAAATATATTTAACTTTGTAAATTATATAACTCAATAAGAACTAAACAGAATTAACACAGTTAATATATACGTAATTACTTGTTTAATTTTCATACTATCAGTATGAATTTCGCTTGCTTTCACGCCATGGGCAAGGTGCACCGTCCACATGGTTACGTAACGTAACCTTGTTAACTGACGGCTTAATTGATAACGCATTAATCCCCGTAATGGCGCTCTGACACTTATCGAGTATTGTATTTTGACGACGCAAGATAATGTAATCTATATCTGACGACGTTCTTATGCATTTTAAAAGAAAAATATTAATTACTAAATCACGAACTTGCAAAAAATTTTATTTTTTGACATTTTTTTTAGAAAATCTTCATTTTCCGTACAATTTTAAATGGAGAACATAATGCTGCCTTTTGTTTTTTCAAAGTAAAAAAATATACAATTTTAGGCCCTTACCATGGCGCAGTAGTACAAGTGTGTGACTTTAAGCGCGATAAGTTGTGGATTCGATCCCCACCTGAAGAATTGAAATATTAAATATTTTTAATTTAAATATTTAATATTTTCATTTCTTTGCTTCGGTAACAAGGCAAAGCGCGGCGTTGAGTTTCGCCACTCAAGACTCAATACTTTAAATTCGGCGGAAAATAAAGAACGGAGCGGAGTATTCTAACACTACGTTCCTAAGTTCCTTCTGTCTACCGTGTCATGTGCGGGATACAGCGAGAAAGTAAGAAAAAATACAATATAACCTTTCGTCCTGAAGTGTATAGTAGGTACTCATAACAAGCGCATGTGCAGTCAACTGCACCATGATGACCTCAGTAAATTTCTATACATAATCATAAAACAAATATGTGTAAAAGGTTAACATGTCAATATCAATATTTATCTGAGGCGGAAATCAAATTCACGACTTCCGGTTAGCGGTATCTACCCCATATTGTACCGGACCCTTATGATTAAATGTTGTTTTAATGATTTACATGCTTAGTTGACTCAAGAACAATTTAAGTAGCTATGAAACTATAAAAAAAATTTTAACTGATAAAAATACTTTTCGAACAACAGCATGTTAGGGCAGAATTCAAATCCGCGCTTAGTTTTGTTACGGAAGCAAAAAGAAAAAAATATTAATTCTTCTCTTCTCTCGATCGGGAAATGAACCCGCAATAGCTTCAACTATAAAATATTAAAATAAAAAATAATATCAATATTCCTTTAGAACAGTGATAATCTGTACAGGAAGCTGAAGAAGGCAGAAGGAATTTAGTAACCTAGTGTGAAGACACTCCGTTCCGTTCCATACCTTCTGCCGAAATTGGGGCATTGCGTGTTGAATGGCGGAACGCTGAGCTTTGAATTTTACCAGAACGAAGAAATGAAAAACCTTAAAAAAATAATTAAAGGATTTTCATATCTTCGTCGTGAAATATTTAATATTTTTCATTAAAATAAATGAAAAATATTAAATATTTCATATCCTCGAGTGGAGATCGAACCCACAATGTCTTCCAGACACACTCTTGTGCTTCTGCGCCACAACAGTCCTTATTTTGATATAATTCCAATCGAACCTACGATCTACATAATATGACTATATAACTACTAGGACCCATTGTGTTATAATTCCCTTACCTTCCTAGATCAGAAATCATAACCAGTATGCAACGCATCATTAGTGACGTATAGGATAACCTCGTTAAGTGCTTAATTGGTAACGAGATAGCGAATAACACTCGATATACATAGGCCCTCATTTCTGATTCACGCTTTCAAAGACTGTTCGTAAAATTATTTATGGTGTATAATTTAATTTGGTGTTTAATATTGATGGTAAATATTTAGTGATAAAATATGTTAAATTGCTTTTTTTTTTTTAATTAATGGTTGTTTTTTTTATAATTATTGATAATTTGTGGTTGCGGTGGTTGATAGTGGTTGGATTGTCAAAGTGACGGTTATGGATTCGATTTTCCTTTTTCTAGTAGAACATTTCATGGCGTTAAGTTCAGCCATACATTATGCAATGTCTTGACAATTACTCGAAAACCGAGTATTTTAACACTTGAAACAACTGAAAAGGTTAAAAGTATTAAAAATAAACAAATAAATCGAGAAAAATGTCAAAGAATTGAACTTCCATTATAATTTTCAAATGGAGTATTAATAAACAAACATGTAAATATTAAATCAAATATAAAATATCCATTAATACATATATGATTAATTTTGACGCGAAAAACTTTGAGAAAATTCCAAAGTCCCGATTTTTCTGGCCATTGTCGTTTATATATATTTTTTTCATCTTATTTAGCGCTTTGTCGGCGAGCCCTTTGAAGTCCTCCCCCCTACAGGGTGTTACAAATTGCGTCACGCTCGCATTTTGAAGCGTAAACATAGCCCGCTACCATATTTTCGTATGTCGGAAACAGTAATGTTATGTTTGTTATAATATAACAATTGTACGTTTAGTTAAACAAGCAAGCAAAAAGGTTTCTTGGATAGAGGGGAGACACAAGGAATATAGTGTTAAGACACTGCGTAATATTTAAGATATTGCGTGTAGAGTTGCGGGTCTCAGTGTCGGGTTTTATGTACTAGAGTGAAGAAGGAAAATTATTTAAATATAATCATTACTTCCGAGTAGGAAACGAAACCTAAACAGTAGAATTTACATTTACATGCTTTTTAAAATCATATATACTAGACGAATATTGACAGTAATTCTTTGTATTACGATATTTTTGAAATAAAGGTCGGTTCAATGTTTTACCAACTCCAGGTCATTTTGAGACTAACTTGTATTTGAACTCACAGCCAGTTCGTGGCAGCTACTGGGCGACTGTACCGTCTTGTATTTTATGTTATATATAATATTTCTAATTGATTAAAATAAAACAATTAAACTCAGTAATGGAAAAACATTGGCCAACCACCAAACGTGGGACTGTAAGCCTTACGGGCTTCTCGAAACTCGAACAGGAAACGAATTATTTCAGGTAAAGAGTCCGTCCACTCATACAATTATTTTTTTTAAATATTTTCTTTGATGATCTTTATGATATATGGCTCTATAATAGAAATAATCATTGCAAATCTTTGAAAGTTATTCGTTATTTATTAATCATTTATCTCCTAACAGTGCTTTAATAGTTCATCACTTTTGCAAGATTAAGTTATTGGTACGATAAAAATTACTGAGAACGAGATGAAATTGAACAGGAGTGTATTAAATTTTTATTTTAACTAAAATGATAATTAATTACACATACTAAAGTCATAAATATAAAAATTGTATCATGCAATTTAAATTTACAATTATCGCATTGAGAGTCACAGTAACAAATATATTTAAAATCTAGTAGATATAATTCACTCACTCACTCACTCAGCTTCACGCTGTATCCCGCACATGGCAGGGTAGGCGGAGGGAACTTGGGAACCTAGTGTTAAGACACTCCGTTCCACTTCCGTTCCACACTTTCCGCCGAATTTTGAGGCATAGTGTGTTGAGTGGCGGAACTCAACGTCACGTTTTTCTTTGCCTTGTACCAGAGCGAGGAAATGAAAGCATTGAATATTTAAATTGAAAATATTAAATATTTCATTTCCTCGAGTTGGGATCGAATCCACAACCCATTGGTTACATTCACACATTTTGTGCCGCTGCGCCACGACAAGCCTCAATAATATAATTCATTAAGGTTAAAAAGTATGATACCATACAAAATATAAAAAAAATATTTCAATAAAAAAAAATATGAAGTGTATAACAAATAGTAGCGTTTGTGTAATCTACGCGAATTTAGAGTAAGCCGAGCGGCGGCGGCGGGAGATTTGACAAGTTGGAATGTCAACAGTCGGTGACACAACAGACGAGTGACCAAGTTGAAAAATATATATTTTTATATATTATTTGTATGAGAAAATGTATCATTTGTGATACCGTGTTAGTTTGTAAATTGTTTACGTTTTCTAAATATTTTAATAAATAAAAAAAAATCGTTAATATTTTGTTTGTATAAAAAACTGATATATTACAAAAACACGCAAAAGACATACAGACAAAACAATTGAACTTAGTAATGGAAAAACATTGACCAACCACCAAACGTGAAACTGTAAGGCTTCTCGAAACTCCAACACGAAAAAATTTTGCAGGTAAAGAGTCCGTCCACTCATACAAAATTATAGTCGACACTAGTAATAAAAAGTGATATAGCTATGAAATGTTTCATAGTAAATATAAAATTAGCCCTTACAAAAGTGATGAACAATCAAAGCACTGTTAGGAGATAAATGATTAATAAATAATATTCAATTTTCAAAGATGTGCAATGATTTTTTCTATCGTTTCCATATATCATAAAGATCATCAAAGAAAATATAAGAAAAAAAAACTAAATAAATTTAACATAAAATATTTAAATATAATATAAATATAAAATATGGGAAAGCTATAAATCGTTATGACCGCAATCAACAGATCAGTTTAGACTCCCAAGCATAATAAATTAACTAACCCAAGTTTACTCTAATGGTTTTACAGTACCAAGGGCATTATATATATATATATATATATATATATATATATATATATATATATATATATATATATATATATATATATATATATATATATATTTATAGATAGATAGATAGATAGATAGAGATAAGACACTATTTACCGCATACATATTCTTTTAGTGGCGAAATTCCAAAAAAAAATAAAACGATCAAGTTGAATTCTCGACTGTCACTGTTTTATATATAATTAGTTTCAGTAAAGTTTAACTAAGACTTAATATTTTTTTGGCATGACGCAGTGTAGGCAGAAGAATCTGGGGTTTAGATACTCAGCTTGCCGCTTTCTGTCGTTTTATTTTTATTACGACGAAACAAAAAAAACTGACATTAAATTTTATAATAATACTAGTATATATAAATCAACATTGTTCTTAAGTACATGTTCAATTTAAATGAGATTAATAGAATAAAGGAAAATATAAATCTAGCCACTCAGCATTGCCAAAATGCCAGAGAATAAATTATAAATATATCTACACATTTTTTGTGAACTTCATACACACATAGGAGCTTTTCTTAATAATACGATACAATCTTACACTCCTACGTAGCGTAAACATATTAATTTATTTGATTCGCTTAGTGCAGTCATCGGGGCTTAATGGTGGATAGAATTAACGCAAACGCAATTTCGATTCCCGATCTAACCAGAATCAAAGTCAGAATCGTCGTCGTCATTGAGCGCCACTAGGTCTGCCACTTTGCTGTGCGTATAATGAATATATTATTTGTAAAACTATATATTATTTATAATTGTAAATATAAATTTAAAACTTATCATAATTTCTAAAGTATAACTTACATTGCTACTTATAAAAACATATAACATATATATATTTCGTATAATGTGTCTCGGCTAGCAGACCGTGTGTCTCAAAGTAATCATAAATCTAGCGTAAAGCTCTTCAAAGCGAGCAATCTTAAATATGCATAAAAACGTCAAATGTAGAAATTAATAGCCCTCTACTATATTCAAATGTTTTATCGAATGATATACTCACAACAAAAAAAAACGAAACAATTTGTAAAAATAAAATGTGAAGACAAAAACTGATTTAGGTAAATTTATTTTATTCTTATTGTAGTTTCACGTTTTAACTCGCATAGTCAGTAGAAATGGAAGGAAGACCTAGTGACGGAGAGTGGCGGAGCTCAACGCCGCGTGGGAACTCACAGCTATCGTGTTTACGGTCAGACGCTGCTTTCTAAATCCTCTTTTTAAATAATATACGGTTAAAAATTTAAATATTTTTTATATTTTTATGCTTCATATTGAAGGAGTTGTTATCAAAAACACTGATTAAATCTTTAACGACTGCAAAATTATTCACCAATCCGATATAAACTAATAAAATAACTTAAAAAGCCATAAAACCAAAACGGCCTGTCAGTAATAGAAAGTTCCATTGACATTTAAATTTATAAATATTAATTCTTATAAATGTGACCTATGAGTGAAGGCTCAAATGAAGAGGCAATACTGAGCAATAAACGAAGCAGGCATATCCCAACGAGGCTAGATTTACGACTATTAAAATTCACAAATAGACCAAACCGTCCCAGTTTCTTTCGGACTAAAAAGTTAAAAACGAGAACAAAGTGTACCATTCCCGAGACATTATTACGAGCTCTTAGATTTTATGGAAGTATCATAAAAACCGAAACTGGAAGCTTTTTTTAGATTTAGATTAAACGTCGAGTTGATGGGCCACAATAAAGCAATCGTTAAACGCTTAGGTAATATAATAAGATATAGTAACTATATATTGGCGTTTGAATATAACGCGGCGGTCGCGAGTTCTATTCCTTTTTGATGGAATGAAAATACTTTTGTTTTTCTCACTTTGGTAACAAAGCGCAGCGTTGAATTTCGTTATTTAACACGCAATGTCTCGTGAATTGGGCGAAAATTAAATTTACTTTGGCTATTCTAATATATGCCTGGATGGAGCACAAAGCTTTAAAAAGCTCAAAAAAAAGCGATACTTATGTATCAAAAATGGAAATCTTAAGATATCTCGTAAGATTATATCATAGTGTTTTTTTTATAATTAGGTTAAATAAGAAAGTTATACCGGAAAGTCTGTTATCATATTGCAATATGGCCCATAAGTATGTAAATTCTAGTGATTTTTGTTATAAAAAGACGAAATCATAATTTATTATCGTAGATTAAATATTTGAACAAACAACAAAAATGTTAATCTACTTGGAATTTTAAAATATTGCAATTAAGGTTTATAATATCTTTTCTAGGTAAGGAAAGACAGTCCTAATTATTATACTGCTTTCTTTTTCGTTTCTTTTTATCCTGCAGGGTAGAGAGAATTTAGTGTTAAGACATTTCTTTCTTCACATTTCGCCTGAATTCGAGAAAATTTGTTTTGAGTGGTGAAACCTAAGGCGGCGCTTTGGTTATCCTGCATTTTTCATGCGGGGAATTGAAAATTATCATTACTCCAAGGAGCTAGGGTAGAAGTTACAAAAATCGCATTTATAGACAGACGTTTTCACACGTTATGACCGTCATAGATATAATTATCTGTATATAAATAAGCATTGAAAAACACCATAATATAACCACAAAATTTTTAATTATCGTCCAGTAAACGTCATATTTAAAATATACATTACATAATCAACCTAAGGTATCCCTCAAGGCACTGCTTTGGATCCACTTTTCTACAATATGACTGCAATAAAAAAATGTTACGATGGCAACGTCCCGCCTTGGATGAGTCGTTTAATTTACTAATTGGTCATTATTCTTCCACATAACGACCCAATTAGGTTCAATCAATCCCGGTACAGCATTTAATATTGAATATATTGTATTAAGTATATGACAGAGGGAAATTTACAACGTTTCATAATATATAAAACTTGATCAGAAAACTAGTTCGATAGGAAGTTTTATAATGAAGGATGAATTAACATTTGGAATACTTTCTAAGCATAATGTATGGGAAATCGAGTCTTCTTGATAACTTTTAACGACCTTTGGGTTTAATTATTCCATTATATGCCTATATATTAATATTTGTATAAATAATGCTGTGTTGATTAACCACCCATATAAGGTTATTGTATCTTTTTAACGGTTTGTAAATTAATAAGATTTTATGTTTTTTTCAAAGAAAGTATTTTAAACAACGGAAACAGTTAATAGTTCTAGAAAAACGATTTCAAAAATGTATATAAAATATGAAGCGTCTTAGACATTACTCGCTTTGCTGATGCCCAATTGGTGATATGATAATAAAACACAGTATGTGCACACGTCGACACAAACATAAATCGTTTCTTCCAGCCACTGGCCTAAGAAGATAGTAGATTGGGATAGAAATATTTAACATGTTATTTTTATTAGTTACTAAATAAGATAAGAAGAACGTTATTGTAGTTGTTAATGGAAACATATCTAATTGGACCTTATATTATTTGACGTATAACCATACGTTCAAAGTAAATTGTGCAGCAAAGACAAATGATGGTCGATTTCTTTAGTTTCTATCTTTAGTTTAGTTTCCAACGCTGGATTTCCTTGTTCGTGTACGTAGTTTGTGACATCGCTTATTAATTCTACGTCGCTCTACGTTCTCATAGGTCTGCGGTGCGCGTATTTCGGAATCGTTTGATCTCGCCGCCTGCTTTAATGAGGCGGGCAGTATAGACGGTAACTAGTTCGGATTGTTCTGCCTACTGTCTGATTTGTTGACTTTTGGGAGGTGCTTTGTTGAATTTTGAATGATTCTAGGTGCTGTACGAGAGGGAAATAAATTTAACTACAGTTAGATTATTATAATTTTTCTATTAATAATATTTTTATTTTCATAAAAAATCTTTATAAACGTAAAGTTTTTAGAACAAGCCTCTAAACTAATCCATTTATCGATAATATGATTATAACTTCAAAGTGTTATCTCATATAAACTTATCTTATCAAGATCTTCATTAATATCTGCATTGTTTATAAAATATTTATGAACTAGCCATAAATAAAAAATGTGAAATCGGGGAATTCCTTAGATATTAAAAAAACAAAGATCCGGCCTGAAAAGATTGAATTTGTTTCTTAATAAAGAATGTCATTTACACCCACACGCTGACGCACGAGCTGAATAAATATCCTAATATTATACTGTGTCTCTTGTATCTAGCCATGAGAAGTTTTTAAATTAAACTCAATTACAGCTAATAAGCCATGATAAAATTTTAATAATAAAATTTATAAAACGGACAGTGTCCAATATATTCAAATATAGAAATTATTAATGTTTAAATAGTGTTGATGGATTTCAATAACAACATAATCACTGAAGAATATTCGATTAATATAAATAAAAAATAAACATATTTAAAGCTAAATTTAGAACATTAGTATTGAAATTCGTAATTGTACTAATATTTAATACGTATGAAATAAAACGCAAACCTCATATAATAATTGTAGCTATTATGTTAATGCAAAAGTATGACATAAATATTTCAGCACTTGTTCTAGCTCCTAGAATGATACCTAAAAATACAGACCACATTTTCACGCTTTGTGGTTGTACTTGAAATAGAATTTTGCATTTCTTTCATCCAATAGTCGTACCAAAATTTTTACTCGTTAAACAATCGTAATGGAGTACCCATGAACCGACTGACATTCAAAAAATTCGACAGTGAGAAATGAACAGCCGCAGCACAAAACAATCTGCAATACAGCGGCTCAGCCGTAACATTTACCGAAAAAAGAAATAAATAAATAGAAATAGCGCGACTTTTCATTTTGTTGGGGAAAAGCGAACAATGGGCGGGAAAAAGCGGGAAAATTGCGCGTCACTCTGCCGTACCAATTTGTCAAACGGTCGCCGCAAGATGGCGGCGGCGGATGCGCGGCAACATGGCGGCTTCCGGCGGGGTTTAATTAAAAATGCGTCTCATTTTAGTGCCGCGTTTAGGGAGCGTTAGGCGAATTGTTTAACTAGTTTTTTAATTGTATAGCCATTACCGCAAACGCTAAGTGTCACTTAAAGTATTTCAGCAGGTGGAAAGTGTTGCTCATAAGTGTATGTTGTCAAGAATCAAAACAAAGTCTTTAATTTATTAAATGAACTAATGTACTACGCTGTAGGGAAAAAATTGCAAAGCATTACCCCGTTCTTTATTTTCAGCTTAAGTTTATTTTTAAGCTGAGTTTGTAACTAGTCCGGAAAAATATAAATAAAAAATTGAGTGTGTTTATTACTGAGTTTATTACTAGTCCGGAGAAAGATAAATAAAAAATTAATATATACAGATTGGCAGATATATCCACGTCAATAGCGTGCAGTCGGGCATGTTTTACCCGTGCTATACTTATATATTGCGGGCTAATTTTTATGAAGCTCTATATAAAAACAAATAGTTACTCATACTCATTTTCAACATTTAATCTCGAAGTATAGACAAAGTTCTACATCTGTATTCATGTAAAAGAAGTAATCATTACGATTAAACGAAAATACTTTTGAATCGAGCCAATATGATCGCTACCACTACCAACAACGACAAGCAAAATAAGTATCCAGAGGAAACAATTAAAAAAACAATAAGTGATATCTCATTTACAGCTAATAGCTCTATTGTTTCACTTGCTTTACGCCCGATGCTTGATGCCAGATCCTACGGGAGCACAAATTATTACTTTTCGTATATCATGAGTATAGGTAGACTACTTCATAATAAAAAATGGCAGTAACCCTTCAATCATGTGGAACGTTTGATGGATGTGATATTAATTACCTACTGTACTTAACCATTGTCTGGTCTTTCCTACTTGGCTTTTGTGTTGAATGAGCTTAGTTTTTACTGTTAAATGGTATTTTTTTTTATTTAAAGACTATATATAATGTTGTTGTTTATAAGATTATTTTTTTTGTTGAAACATTTAAAAATGATTATATTTAAAATTTATAGGTATTTAAGTCTTTGAAGTTTAACTTCTTATATAGTTTTTATATTTCAATAGGGTTGTGTTTAACCATGCTTACCCTATGTGAAATCGAATATTCCACTAACCACAAAACATAAATGATTTTTTAAGTACAAACGGTAATTTTCGTTATTAATCATCGATTTAACATTACATTTAAAATTGTATTTAAATTATTAAACAATTTATGTTCACAATAAAAAAACAATTAATTCTTATCAATCCCACATTTCATACAAAACCCATCAACCAAATAAGGGGCAAATAAAATGGATAGTATATATTCAAAAATCACTTGACCTCCCACGAGTGATGAGATCATTAGAGTGCCGAAATGTCTCCCATACCCCACAGCCCATAGCGACCCCACCGCAAAGGGAATGCATGTCAACTAAAACAGCACCATTTATATGACGAATAATAGAAAATACCCTCTATTAAAAAACAAGTGGGAATCACAATGGGGATCGAACCTTGGCCCTTGCATCCACTCCAAGTTAGGGCTGAACGTGACTTGAATTTTTAATAGATTTTTAAACATGTTTATTTTGTCGTGGAGACTTCTCTATGGACGTAGGTGTTTTTCGTTTGTGAACAGAATATAAATTTTCTACTAATGTTATTCTATTGGGCTATCTGATTGAAATTATCTTGAATTGTAGAAAGTGAGACGTGGATTGGTCAATTTAGTATTATCAAGCATTGAATTATTAAATATTTCCTTTTAAAATGATTAATTCTCTGTACACGTACACTAATAATATAAAATAAATATTGTTTGTCTAAAACTTAAAATTTAGAGATACGAAAAGCTATTGTAAGGAAAAAAACAGAATAACAATACGTAAATAAACAAAAATGAAAAAAATCTGTGAAGCAATACTGTGCTTAGTTAATACGAAAATATATAACAAAGTTAACATAATACACATTCTAGATGATGATGGCAACCCTACACATACCAACCCTGCATCCCCTGTGAAGTGTATCAACGGTATCGGTAGTTGGATTTGTTTGAATTTGGTCTTATTAATTAACCAAATAAAACACTAGAATACGCCTCTTGGGTGCACCCTACCCTACATGATTTGCCATAGTAACTCTATTTGTTACTGAACTGAAGCTCTTGATTAACTAGACAAATGAATATCCATGTAGATAACTCTTACGAATGCGCATTCATCTAACGACAAAAACAAATTTATATTTTTTATTATGGACTACAGTAGTATTGAAACTAGCCAATTACATGGAACTAAACAATTTTTCTGGAGAAATATATTTTGTTATTATTAGATATTTTTTAATGTAAACTTTATTTTTAGTGTATGACTCTCACAGATCCAATCTTTAAGATATATGGCTGTGATAAGTTGATGATGTAATGATAATTTTATAAGGCCTTTATCATTGAATCGATCTCCCGAAGCTCTCAACGTTCAACTCGGCAAAAAAAAGTTGTATTTTCGGGCACGCTAGTTGTTATGTTATATGCAAAAGAATTTATGTTGCATTTAGGATAATTTATTGCAGTTTAGGTTTATGATTTCTACGTATCAATTTTATTATCCAATAAAAAAAAATACTAAAAATATTTAAAATTAAAAAAGTAGTCTCTTCGCTAAGCATTGACAGTTACAGCTAGCTTAGTCTAAATGCAAAAACTTTCATTATAAAAATTTTCTATAAATCACGTACGTAACACACCGCATAATTTAATCGTTCCACCGCAGGCAATAAAGTTAAACCGATATTAATGTCTTCACAACTAGTAGCCCAAGGCGTGCAATTCTTTGCGAGCGCGTCCAATTACAGCTAACCGGCAATTAGGAAAGTGGCGCCCGACGTGGGACCGTGCCTCTGAATGTATTGTTCAAATTATCGTTGCATACTCGCGTAACGAGCGACACTGCTGAACTATTCTCAGATATTTAGATTTTATTTTGGCTTTATTCTGTTTAAAGTGATAAGATGGATATAAACGGTAGGCAGAGGTAGAGAGTGTTGGGACACTCCGTTTCCTATTTTTTGTTTCTTTTTATTGTTACCCCAGCAATTTATTGAAAATATTAAATAAATTATTAAGCAGAGTGAGATGTATTTAAAACTGGTTAGCAAAGTATCCAAATATTTTAAGAATTTTATAGCCATAATAACATTTACAGCGGATGTTATAAATCTAATTACATATTCAACTTAATAGCATCCGATTTGTAATTACTCAAATTAAGATATTTTAAACATGTTTTGAATTACTCGAAAATTATAATTATATCAAAGATAAGTATCAATATATCTGTGACGTAAGCAATGCATGATATGTAAATGTAATTAATCGATTAATCTCTCTGTGAACATTTAAATCAAGTTTTAAAGTTTATAAATATTTAAGCAAAATTTACTATAGAGCCGTCAGCTGTGAGTTCAATTGTGAGTTGATCATATCTAATTACGTAATCGTAATTTTGTCAAGTAAGAGGATAAAGCGCAATAATTTTAATTAAATTAAACTAATTTATCTCATCTAATTATTCAATAATTTAAAAAATATATTAACAATAGAAATCATTACATATTGAAAGAGATATATAAATTGGAATGACTTATATTTACATAAGTTTTAAAATAAGTTTTAGTTTAAACTTAAACCATCCTTTTTCTGAATCTGATTATTTAAATAATTGATTCATGCGTGAAATACATAAAGTGATGTTAACGTGTTTAATAAAAAAACTAATAAATTTTAAAATTCCTTGCACCTGCATAGCATAATCGTCACTGTACGCGATGCCCACCAACATCGACAATGTCAAATAAAAGAAAGAAAACCTTAGAAAAATGTTTAAAATGACAATATCCGTAGCGTCTAAACAATAAGAGGGAGTGTGCGTTCGAATTTTAATAGGACAGGACGCTCAACGAGATTGTTTCAAAATTAAAAAGTACGAGAGAGAGCTTTGGATGGATGGGGAATACTGTCCCTGTCTTTCCGGCACGTGGCAATGTCGTCTATGAATATTGATATGTCTCATTATACTTACATCGGATGCTTGAGTTATTGTGGCTTAAATGTTAAGATAAAATATGTTTTTTATTACTTTTATTGAAGATTTTAAAGCAAAAATTTAAAATTTAAATAAACACTTATTTATTTAAACATATATATTAAATCTAGTAAACAACATAATATAAAAGTGTTTATCAATTACAATTTACCACCTGTTAATAACCAAGGGTAAACAAACCGTTCCTAAACACAATACGGCCTCCGGCGGGGGTGGGGGTGCGGTTCCTTTGATGCCGTCTGCGAACGAAAGCTGGCTAACCGACGCTTAGCTTTGTTTTCTAGTTAAATGATAGACATTTTGCAGGAATTAGCTGCGGGTGACGTCTTAAGGTCCTACTGTTGTGGTATTTGATTATTTTTTTTAATTACAAACATTGATTGAGTTTTTAATAGTTTTTTTTAAATACTATATTTTAAGCATTTTACATACTACAGTTTCGATATTCTATATATAATGCTTCGACTTAATTAGGCGAAAAATGGTCAACAAAAGTGCCTTAATATTAACGGAGTGTCTTGGCACTAGGCATCCAAATTTCCTCTGCTTACAATGTCATGTGCGGATGTAGCGTTAAATTGAGTTTCGTCACTAAACACGCAATGGCTTGATAATTTGGCGCAAAATGACAAAAGGAACCTCATAAAATTATGTTACTTCTATGTCTTCTATGCCTGCCTTCCTTGTTATGCGGGAATGAGTTTTCATTTTTTTTTATTTGCGTTTAAAAATAGTTATTCAAACATTTTTTTTTTATTATTTACTAGCTATAACTAAATATTATTAGTAAATAAACACTATTCCGAAACTATCAATGTATCATGTATTTTCAGCAGTTTTCCTTATAAAAGTTTGTGATGCAGCAATACATATTTATTTGAAAAATAACATTTTGAAGTCCATATAATGGATGTGTCGTCCTTTGACATGTTAATTCTTGTATATTTTAGGGTTTTTTGTATTAGCGTGTGCTACTTCACGCCACTTGTTCGTTTTGTTACGTTTTCACAACTCAATTTCCAATTTAAAAGATATCGTTTTCCGGCGAATAGTTGGTAGTCAGTAGTTTCGAAAAAAAATACAATGTTTCAAATATTACATATATTTTTTATGAAACTTGATATTATTTCTTTGTCACTTTTTAAATATATCATATATTTATCTATACTTAAAGCATTCTTCTTATTGTAGAAATTTTATATTTATATTTTATACGACATAATTATATAATAAATTTTACATAATCTAACTTATTTTTGTACTTATTATTCGCACTTTGCTTAATTTTCAGAAAAAGTTTCTAACATAATATAATGACTACAATTCTAAATCACTTAAATAGTAAACGAAACGCAACAACACCAACCTGTTTAATCATACAACTAAATTTACGCTTATTTTTATTACCAAAAGAAATATGTTTCAACAAGGAGAATTAGAAAAAGCGAGTACATTAATTCGCCCTTACCCCTGTCACATAAATAAAACATGGTGTCCCCATATACCCCATATGATGTGATATTATCAAGCAATTTGCATGCTACTAATCTATTCAAATTAGAGCGTTTTCTTTGATGTCTCCATGAATTACGTTTAACCTTTGTGCCTGTTGCGATATTTTTATTGCTTAGAATACTTTACGTATTATGAGTGACGGCTTGATCAGATATGTCTGATTCCTTGTTAGAAAATTGGTCAATTTAGAACAATATGTGGTTGTAATGTAAAATTCTTTAAACAGACGTGTAAATCTGTTTTTTATTTGCTCTATACTGTATAGTAACATTATTTTTATATCTTTTAAAGTGTCATTGCCGACAAGAAAACGGCCGAGAGTAAAAGATTTTAGCAAAACTGATATTTTTAGTAGACAGATAAATTATCAACAATAACGATGTTTAAAATTGAAAATATGACTAAACATTTTGTATCTTATAAAGATCTAAATAAACATCTCTAGAAATGTTACTGTGAATCCATCGCTAATGCTAGTGGGCGGTGACATGTGACTAAATGCGTAACAAATAGAAATTTATAAAGTAACTCATTAAACCTACACGAAACCATCTCTTTTATAGTGTCATAGAGAAAGCTAGTATGTAGGATACGTTATAAAATAATCATTTATAATTATTATTTACCTTTAAATGTTAGTTTGTTTGTTTAAATTCACGCCTTAATAAATTTTAATGTTCCTTTACCTTTATTTAGTGACTACTAAAATGTAGATATATATTTACTAATTCAGAAAGAAAAAAAGTTATGGCAATTTTCAACCAATTTTTATAAGTCTCTGTAAATTAAACATTGCTCTTTTGTTACCAGAACGAGACAATAACAATAACAATAAATACTCAAGTGGAAAATGAATCCACACCCGTCAGTCATAATTCCACTGCGCCAACGGTCTCTAATAGTAATAGAAAACAAATCAATGTATATTGTAACAAGTTCCTCTACGTTTGCACCTGATCGTACTCTACCAACCATGCGTATGCATTGTACATGCAGATGCTGCATTTACTAACGCTTGAGTGCACCACAAGGAAATCTGTTCAGAATTCAGGAGCTAATGTTATGCTATATATGATTTTTCTTATAACATAACATTATACTTATATAAGCACCCCTTATGCTGAAATACTTAATAAAGTAATAAGAATTTGTAAATGCTTACTTTAAGCAGACGTTCATCGAATACCTACCTGAAACAAATAATCAATAATTAATATTATACAAGAAAAGGTCAATACAATTAAACTTAATTATAGTTCTAATAAATAAATAAATAGCAATAGCATATTTTTATATCCATTGTCAATGTTTTACCTGCACATAGTATAAGAACTTAGTGCTAGGACGCTGTGTCGTTCATTTAAGTATATGTCGAGATAACAGGAAGAGATGAAAAATTTGTACACAAAATATTTGAAAACACTAACTTGTATCATATTTTAAAAAAAAATGTTTAAATTTCGAGAATTAGTATTTAGTAACTATATATTTATTTTAATATTAATATAAGAACAGTTTTATAGCTGTACGATTGTAAAATTATATTCTTTTACCCTTTTCAGATTATTCGTCTCTAATGCACGTTTTTAATAAAAAAAAAAACACAACATTATGTAATATTTTGCATTTCTTTACCGCGTCAGTGCAGCCGCGGGCATCTTTTCAAGCGTAATATTTATAACAGCTATCGTTCTCAAGATAAGACATCTTCATCTCGATTTTACGAGTCACTAAGCTTTGCTCAGAGCTTTGATAAGGAGCTTGACTGTTATCTGCTTACAAATATAATAATTTGTAAGCATTTTATTTATTCAAAGATTATTTAGAAAGGCGTTTAATGTATTTAATAATTGTGTAATCAAACAATGTTAGACATTTGTTTTTAAAATGATGCATATCAAGTTATGCGATGAGTTGTTTCATATTGTATCAATAAATATTTAATAGAACTTTAAGGGCCTTATAATCGAAAGGAAATCTTTTATCATATATATATTTTAATTGAATAATTAAATTGCAAGTAGATACAATTTTTAAGAGCTTTTTATAGTCTATATAGTAAATTGTAAAAATAATCTTATATGAAAAGCGTGAAAACAAGAATATCTAGTAAAGAAAATACCAATACCAACAAAGAGGCATAATATAAAAAAAAATCAATATAGATCAAAACCCGTTAGTCTCTTAAAAAAAATAAGTTACCATTTTAAGCATATCTGAATAATCATAAATTAAAGAATAAAAAAAATAAAATTACCACCTTAGTTGAAATATTTATCTACATGCTGCTTAATGAATAAGAATTAACATTAGTGTACATTATCAATTAAATTACACCCACTGCTGCAAAAAGCTGTTATCACAAAGACCGATCGTTATCAGCGTAGACATTTACACCCTGCGCATGCGACTATGAATTGTTCGATACACTACGCTACAACACGTTCACCTTTAATTGTGTCGTTTGTTTGCTGTTGACTATTAAAAATATGGAGCTTTTGCAAGCATGTCATATTATGAATTTTTTGACCTTTATAAAAAACACTAGTAAAAACCCTTTTAAGCACATTTAAATGTAAATAATAATTATTGTAGATTTAATCTATACTTGACTTTAATTTTTTCTTCTGCACACTTTTATAGACCGTAAAAATTTCTTAATAGCTCGACGCGTACAACGTAGGACTTAATAAGCTCGACATAAATTGTTTAAAGGCACAAAACGATAGATACAATCGTCGTGCGTCGTAAAAAACCATTGAAAACGTGTCTTATAAAAGAAGCTTTTGAAAAGAACTCATTAATTAAGTCTGTACTAAGGACTATGACATCACGGTGATCGCCACAAGCGATTACAGACCATTTCCGTTTGGTATTTAGGTTGATATTACTGTTATGTTAACTTCAATAGTATAGCATACTACGTGTCGGTTACACCACTTCGGTTATAATTTTATTCTAATTTCAAAAGAAGGCGTGGTCAGCTACTGAGATACGCAAAATGGCTGACTGAATAATTATTTTAGATTATTTGTGGTGGAATTACGTTTATTTATCGGTTCTGAGATATAATAGTGACAGAAACAAGTACTAGTTCTAATAGTTAAGTTTAAAGACTAAGATTGTGATTAATGATAGTATGTTAAAATGTTATCTTGAATCGTTGACACTCAAATAAAAAGTACGCAACATTAAAAAGGTGACTTCAAAATATATTATTTCACATAAAATTTCTATAACAATATATTTTCTTCTTACTAACATGGAGACAATTTTAAAACGTCTATAAAGTAAGAATGATTTCAAATAGCACTCACGTACCATATTGTCGAGTCCCGACCCTCAATGTTTTATCCCCTTTAAAAGCACCTCTGTCTAGGCATCAAATATTCAGTGCTTTCGTCTGCCTAGGTCTTGAACACGGATTTGGGTAAAGCGTCGCAAGGTTTAGCTTGCATCTGGGTGACGTTTTGTGTCAATGTAGGTGACTGGGTTTTTATTTTCAAACGATAGATTGAGTGAGCTTTTGTAAGTGCTGAAGAAAAACATATACCAAAAATAAAATATTATTACCTGTCCGCATTATTTTATTTACAAATCTAGATTACTTATTTGTTCTAAGAGCATTATTACTTTTAAAACAATTATATATTGAAAACTAAAATTTCAGCTAAAATATAAAAAAAAAATGTAAATTTGTCGAACTAAATGTTTTAAATTGATGTAACTTTTTATTTTTTACCTGAGATTAGCGCGTAAAAACACAGAGACATATAGACCAAGAGATAATCAGATAAAAACATTAAAAATAACTATTTTGGGCCCTATTACAATTATAAACGTCTCCAAAAAATAATATTTGTACAAGTAATTTTATACGTAGAATATATAAAAATTATAAATTTAAATAAACTACTTTACACGGAAACCAAACTGCAGTACTCTCTAGTATCATAATTTTGCATAATACAAATTACAAGTTGTTTATTTTCATTTAAAATGATTTTCGATTTTAGAGAGCAAGGCAAAGATTGTATACACATCAAATATTCAGAGATGTCTGCCAGCTCTCAGACAAAGGTTGAAGCGTGAAGCTTAGTTCATTAGGACAAGGCGTCGCGACGTTTTGTATGAATGTAGGTGAGACGGTTTCCAGTTAGTCACTTAACTATAGATTGGATGAGACGAGACTATTTTATTGTTAATTTTTATTTTTAGAATATAAAGTCATTACTGAGATTTATGTCAATGTACTAACATACATATATAATATTTAAACCTGTCATGAGGAACACAAGCCTGTGACTGTAAACGCGACAAGTCGTTAGTGCGATCTCTGAGATAATGAAATATTAAATATTTTCAATTCTTCGCGATTTCTGGTAACAATGCAAAGCGTGGCGTTGAATTCCGCCATTCAACTCAAATTAAACGGAAAATGGAGAACGAAACGGGATGTCTTAACACTATGACATTCCCTCTGCTTCCTCCGCCAAGGGCTATAAAGTGCAAAGATGAATATATATATATATATATATATATATATATATATATATATATATATATATATATATATATATATATATATATATATATATATATATATATATATATATACACAGTCGGGCACAATATTGCTTTGTCACTATAAAATGAATAGGTAACTAATAATTCAATTTTTTTTAATTCTTCATGTAATAAAATAGCAAACATTTTAGAAGTTATATTTACACATATAATCACGTATTGCATTGTTATAATCGCACAGTTATATTAATCGTCGGTAGGAAGTTAATGTTCGACGTCATTCAAGAGGCGACGTCTCGTCTGCTATATAAAGTAAAGCCAGGGACATAATACTTAAGCTTCATTAATATTCTTAGCATTTATGTGTTAATATAAATGTGTTAAAGTAACAGAAATATTGAAAATAAATAAAAATATTTTCGACAAGTTCAAATTTGTTGATTTAATTCAGCTTTTATTAATTTTGCTAAAAACTCTGCATGAAAGTCATTTCAAAATCTTGATGTGTCGATTCGATCTCCACTAGAAAAAGTGAAATATATATATTTTTTTTATAAAATATTTAATATTTTTATTGTTTAGGAGTACGAAGTGACAGAGTGTATTAACACTAGATTCCCAAGTTCCCTTTGCCGACCCTGCCATGTGCACGAAACAGCTTAACTAGATAACTATTTGACTTTTTACGACTATTTTATACTTAGTTAATTGTTGACATTTCTTTTTTATGATTTGTAAGTTAATATTTCCGAAACTGCTTAAAATTAAAACATTCAGGATTACTTAAAGTAGACGTATTTTTTCTTACTCCAGTACTCGGTTATTCTTATTGCCATTTAGAATTGATATTTATGAGCTATGCACTAAAAAGAACAAACACCAAAACCGTTAATTTCAGTTAATAAAGGACTTTTAGTGTAATTTTTTTCATTTTAATAATAAGTTTGTAGCCGAAATAATATCTGATTTTAATATATATCATGTAGAAGATATCTTCTAACTAATTTCATTAATAAAAACCTCGTCTTCAAATTGTATTCATAGAAATGCACATATTTCTATGAATACAATTTGGAGACGAGGTTTTTATTAATGAAATTAGTTAGAAGATATCTTCTACATGATATATATTAAAATCAGATATTATTTCGGCTACAAACTTATTATTAAAATGAAAAAAATGACACTAAAAGTCAATTTGCGCTATTTTCAATTTCGATAAAAAGCAACATAGTTCTTAAAATCTAAAATATATTAGATTAATATCGCATATTATATTAATTAAAATTAATCTTTCATGAGTTCTAATCCTAAAAGGCGTCTTGACAATAACTGGCGGAAGGCATCACTATTCAGACACCGTGCGAGGATTTCGTCTACCGGACATCGTGGGTTAACGCACTTAGTATTTTTAGACCTAGGTGTTTCCGGGATTACGCGCAGAGAAAGTAATTGATTGTTGCAATGTAATATAAAAGTATATTTAATCAATTATTTTAGTTTTACGCTGTATGACGCTCTGCTATCATAATTCGTATCTTTACATGTTGGGTGACGAATCTCAATAACGAGGTACTTTGTCTTACAAAGTCGGGGAAATAAGTTTATTGTTTTTTTATGGAAAATACAAGGCAACCGTGCGTAAGGGTGATTTGATCATAATAAGTCATCGCCGCCCGCCATGAGGGCTACAGATGCTTTATCCTTGAAGATATGATTAAACTGATACTGATTTAACTTTTTTTTCTCCTTCACATATATCCCGCAAAACGACAGGAACTTAATGTTAAAACACTCTGTTCCGTTTCCCATAACTCAACGCGCGTTGCCTTCTAACCAAAATGAAAATATTAAATATTTTATTTCCTCCAGTTTGAATCAAACCACCAACTTGTACCAACAAACCAAACTGATTTTACTGTCAATATAATATATTTTAAATTCAAAATAGCGAGCGTATAGGCATATAATCATGACCATAAAATAAACAACGGTTTATATAAGTTAACTACTTTATTACATCCAAGCAGAATTTTTTGCATCGCACTTTACACACGTTTAAATGACACTACCAGAGAACGTGCCTCGTTTTTATTTCAACACAAAATAAAATAATCGGACATATATGTAGGTACTTGTAATTACAGACGATGTGTGAACGCTCATTGCACCCGTCCAGCGCAACGCTGCGCTAAACTTTACGCAATGAGATGAAATCATACGCATTGCTTAGTTTAAATATATATTTTTTTTATTTTAAAGTCATATTACATTACTTATAATATTTAAAGCAGAATTTAGTGATGGTTATGTAGGTTTTCATTTCGTTTTTTTTTGTTATTTTAATTTTCTGGTTCTCGTTCTTTACTTCTACACTAATATAATTATTTTCGCTTGTTATTATGTTTAAGCAGCAAATGCTGACGTTGAATATATATAGTAAATTCCTGCATCAAGATCGCTCGTGAAATGACTTTAAAAACGATTATCAAAACATAGTTAACATAATTTTCCAGGTTTTGTCTGTGACTATATAATTAGGTCTGCTAAGAGTGCATAGTTTATTATTTCATTGATAACTTAACGATTAACGTTTAACGATTTAATTTCACATGACATGTCATCTAAAAAATAATTTTATTTAAGAAATGTGTATAAAAATTGCAACAGGAGTGAGATAAAAAATACAACAACACAATACACGAACAGGGTAACAAAACCCAACGCCCGTCACCTGAAGATGCGCGCGTGTCTGCACTGAGACGTATAATACATTTTTTATTACCGAACCCGCTACCCCACTGCAGATGACGTGAGAACTGAACAACGCATCGAAAAGGGCAATTTGTCGACAAATTCACGTGAATTATTGTTGCAATATTGGGGTGTTATTGACATAGGGGTTAACTTTATGAATGTTAATCACTTGCGGATATCGTAATAGTTCGTGTTAATTTATATTTCAATCGGGGTGAATTGCTGTAAAGGTGTATTCAGATAAAATTAAATGTATATATTTTGATTTTTTTTTTAACTATAAATGTATGACATTATGTATGACATTGAAATTTAATTGTAAAATCCATATTATTTAATAATTTAAAAATGTATAATCATTTTGATTTCTTTTTATAATTAACTTATGTACATACGAGTATGCTTCAAAAGATATATAATATATAAAATCAATAATTTTCAATCAACGTACTTCATATTATATTATTGGTTTTGTTTTTAATCATAGGCGCGCCCATTCGACGTCACTCTAGCATCTCTAATAGCAGCAAATCGAGTTGCGTTCTATGACAGATGGGCCAGCGCTCGCCGGAGCGATGACAAATTTGCGATATTACATGCGGATTAATGTCCGTGCACCATTTTTTAGGGTTAAATTGTCTTTTCAGGATCACCCTCAACGACGTTAGATTAAATCAACGAATAAACGCTCTAGCCGTTGCTGTTTGAGTTGATATTCGCTTGCGTTTGCGTCACATTTATTTTCCATTGTTTCGACGTAGATGCTGAGATCGCAAAGGGTGATTCCCCAGGCTAGATCCGTACGATGGTTATCATAATCCCTCCATTGACGTGATGTGATGACACATGTCGTGCAGTCGTGTTCTAAAATTTCGCTTTGAAAAAAATCCGCGGGCGCGTCTCGAGTCGTAATATGCTCGTCTACCCTATTCCTATGGCTGTACGGTTGATATTGTGTTTTAAAGCTGCATTTAATTTTGTCAGTCCTGGGAAGATATAGCGTGGACAGTTCACAATACGATATGTTGTTTGTACATGAAGATCGCTATTTGTATTTAGTCTTACATAGTTCTGATCTGTTTGCGTAACTCATCTCAAGAGCATGTTCGATTTGATTGTACAAAATAATTGTTGTGACTGTTTGAACAGACCAATGACATACAATTAAGATTGAAAATTTAAAAATTGTTTTAATTTATGAATAGATTGTTTGTGTCGATTTAAAAATCTGTATCAAATAGAATAACATAACCATAAGCTTAAAAAAGCTGGAAATTATATCACAGAGACAATATTTATTTAAATATATTGTAATACATATATATATGGTTTTAACTATTGACAAATATTAATGTAGATTAAAAATCACCAACAAAGGACATAAAAGTAATTCAGAATTAATATCGGCCCTTCGCTGTTACGATCCGAAAAAACGGGGCAAACTGCAGATTCATAGAAAATTACAGGATTCCAAACATCGCACAAAGGGACCCTCTTGTCGGGGAAATACTCTATGCGCCACTAATGGGTACAAATTTTTAATATGGGGTGCATTGCTTTTAAACAATTACGCAAAAGTGAGTAAAGAAATACATATAATATTTTGAAATCAATATAAATTTTAAGATATACAAGAGCATAATGACAAAATTGGATATACGTATATATATTTATGTGCCCATATTAAAATACAAGGGAAACCCTCGGGCTTTTATGGCTAATAAAAAATTCCTAACCCTATGCAACGAGTGGAAGGCTCTCGATTCTGGTATACTTTTCTTTTGTATGAAAATTATAAGAAAAGCTACTCGATCGTGAAAAGCTAACCATTCACAGCGCTCCAATCGCTTGCTACATGGACGAAAAAATGCGAAAATAATCGTACGCAAAAACCCTCGCGACAAATGAACATCGGGGCTCGAGAGGTCATTAAAACGAGGCTCGATCTAAAAATGAGGGGGAGGCCCAGAGGGGGGACTTTTGAGAACTCCGTAATTGGACCAGGGAGGGTCTCAAATCACATTCGAGCCAGTGGAGGCGGAAAGGCGGCTCAACCGACTATAATTAACAACAAATATGGGTGAATCGATTTTTACTACATTCAAAGTACCCATTAGGTTATTTCGCGAGCCGGCCGATTACTCAAACAATAACCTCTTAAATATTAACGTTAAAGCCACGTTTTTGTGGGAAAACTTTGCTTGTTTCGCAACTGCGCAGGTAATGGTGTGTTGTGTTTTCTTCGCGTCTACAATGTTGTCGGGTTGAGCGTGCAGTTTTTTTTTTATTATTTTCCTTTCCCTTGTTTACGTAATTGAGTATTTTGTGAGTAAACGAAGGGAGTCGGTAAATGCTTCAGTAATTTCAGTTTTAATGTAAAGAATATTGTTCGGCGTCGCATTAGCGAGCTTTGTGTTTGAAAACAAGCTAGTAATTTAGAAATGGCGACCACTTAAATGCCACGTAGCATTACTGGAAGAATGATTTCATGTTTATTCTAACGTGACCTAATACTAGTTGTATGTAGCGCTAAAACGACTAACCGCAAGTCATCGATTCTCAGAAAAAACCTGTGTACAATGTAACGATATAGTATATTATACTGTAGACCACACAGTGTGATGGAAGTGTTAAAAAGTATACGAAAAAAAATATTAAACACGAAATTCAAGTCATCACATAATGTTAATGGTTTGGTGATGTGACAACACTGACATAATCCGCTTTGTCCAGACGATGGCCACATTAAATCTCTGCCCGTCCGCTGGGAATGGCTCCTTTGATTTTCGATTCGATGAAAATTAATATACGAATACGGGGTACATGTTAGATGTATCTGAGAGGATTAGGAAGAGCGGTTATTTTTTATAAAGATAGCATTAATAATTGGAAATAACGTTTATGAATAATAAAGTAATAGACAAGATTTTTTTCAAGAAAAATAAAGTACGTAATAGCAAGCATGTCATAAATTCTTTTTAAAAAAATTTTTGTCTAATTTCGATTTCAATAAAATGTCCAAATATATTTATTACACCAAACAGCTGAATGACCACATCGGCAATTAAATTTACGTGAATTTACTATTTAAAAGACCCGATTTTTCTGTTCCACAACTCTTCCCAAGGCACGTGTTAAATTTATTATCTGTCATGCAGTTATCATTCAGTCACGTAGTAACTGAAGAATTTGATATACTTAGATGTTATATGACAAATAATAAGAACTAAAGACAGCGACTCACTAACAATGTCTATTTAAAAATAAAAAAGATCAGATTTTTATTAACAAAACAAATAACACACACAAAAAATATGATCGTCAACATCGTAACAAGTGTTTAATTTAAAAATAACAGAGTTACCACACATCATTCACCGCAATCATTACAAGTAACCCGTCAAGCGAACAAACATTGAAAAAAACTTGGAGCGCCGAGATGGATCATAATTAGGGGTTATCAACGAACGATTCCTGCGAACCGCACGCGATTCAAAACGTGTCAAATAGCTCGTTAAGCCCCTCGCAAATAGAAATATTATTCATAACTTAATCCCCGCTTATAATAGATTTAACCTGCCATAAAATCATATTCTTTTTTTCGACCACCAAAAGCAGGGTGAGAGCGCTGTGTATTTATAACGAATTGGCGATTACCACCGCACAATAGCTTTAAGAGGTTATAATAGTCATAATTCATGTTTTTCGAGATGATAATCGAGGGGTTATATGAGGGGTAAGTTTTGTAAATTGGATTTAATATTTTCGTTTATGGCAACACTTGTGTGAAATTGAACGCCCGGTTAAGGGTTTTGTATCGGATAGGGTTAATCCGCGCCACTTCGCCAACAATTGGGGATTTCGTATTCGATTATTTAATCGTCGACAGTCAGTGCATAATTATTCAATTTGTTTAATTGCTACTGAAAATAGTTTGTATTTATTCCGCTGTACAATGATTAACACCATTGACTAAATAATATGAAAAGTGTTTGGATAAACGGCGAAGGAACAGAAGCGTGCGACTGTAAACGTGAAAGGTTGTGGGTTCGATCACCACATGAGGAAATTAAATATTTAATACTTTCGCTCTGGTAACACTAAGTACAAGGCGCAGAATTGAGTCCTGCCACTCAATATGCAAGGAATCAAATTCAGCGGAAAGTGGAGAATAAAGCGGAACAGAGTGAAAAAAAATTAGGGTCCCAAGTTCCCTCTGGTAGAAACCAGAGGGAACCTCATACTCTGCCATGAGCGAGATACAGCGTATAATTGAATGAATGTTTATTGAATCGTGTATACTTCGCTTTTTTTTTTTATTAAATATTCACATTTATAAGTTATAGTTCGTAGAAGTCTATTTATTGCGTTTATAACAAGAAAGACATTTAATTCGGTAACTTTCAAATGCGAAATTGCACTACAGCTATGGTAACAACAATTTCTGCGGAACTTAGTACACTCGTCACATTTTCCTGTGACTCTTAGTACTTGTGTCTTAAAGTTTATTTTGCGGTACCGCAACCATCCTACATGTTCTATTAAGTACGCTGGGCTACATAGAAGTATTCTCAAACAGTTGCAAGCCTTATATCAGATGCTGTGAAGTTTATTTTGCCTACATCAATGTGTAGGGGGGTCCCAGGTGGAAGGTGGCGGGCGGTTTGAAAATAGGACTTTCTAGGCAATTACCAGGCAGGGATGGACTCGCATGATCTTATTCGAAACGGGAACTGTACTAGCTTGAAATTATGACGAAGTTTTGTTCGTAACGCATTTACGTTGCCATCGACTATGCGTACCGTAATATAATTTCCTCTAGACTTTACACAGTTATATACTTGATCGTGGCTATTATTTATAAAATGTTCTGTATAATGAGATGCGAGTGTTTTATGTAATGTTTTAGAAGATTTCTCGTTTATATTGAAATATCTTTCGCTAACAAAATAAAATTAAATTTTGCTCTTTTTTTCCTTCCTCTTTTTGGAACTCAGCTCATAGCCTATAGTTTATGGTTCGAATGTTACATTTTTCTTTTTTTCTAACTAGGAAAAGTTCAAGGAAGATGTGTTTAATCATTAAATAGTAAATAAGTATGTCACAAACATGTCCCTACCTAAAAAAAACATAAACCATGTGCATCATGTGGCGTGCTATACATGTATCTTATATATAAGCATTTTCTATTTATATTTAAAATTTAAAACCGTTAAAACATATTTGCATCTATATATAGATAATTCTAATAGCAAGAAGGGTCGTTATATATTATATATATAAATTATATGCACAAAATTTATACACACATACATATATATAAGTATATGTATTTAACAAAATACAAAACACAAGTCTAGCCTAGTACAGTCCTAGTACGAACAACGTAGAAATAAAGCGTAGAGAACTTGTTAATTTCGAACGACTTTTCCCGTCGGCGTGCACAATGAGATGTAGCACAAAGCTAGGGCGCTTTTAAAAGTATTACCACCCCCGGAACCCTTCAGTCGGTGATACGATTTTAAATTATGCGTTTTATAAGTGAAATGTGACATCGAAGCAAGGAATATTTATCTTTTGTATGGAGCGTGTAGGATTATTTTGATTTATATCGTGTTGAAGATGCTGTGATGCTGTCGTGGTGTAACCTAGACTGTTTTGAGTTTGATGCCCTCTCAGAGATATGAAATGTTTAATATTAATATTTTTGCTATGGCAAAGCACTGAATGTCGCAAATGAAAGGATTAACGGAAAGAGGGTAGCAAAAGTGTCCTAAAGAAACGAAATGTCTTAATACTAGGTTCCCAGGTTACCTCTACCTACCCAGGTTCCCATGCCTATATGCGGGATAAAGAGTGAAATTCGATAAAAGAAGATCATTTTATAAGTACACACATAGTATTAAATTTGACAAATGTGATCAGTTCGTCTTTATAGTATAGTTACAGTACCTGAGTGAACACAAAAGCTTCGCATTCAAATGTCACTTACAACAATATTTATAATATCGCTATCTTTTATTTCTGGCTCCGTCCGCAAGGTGAAATTTAAATAACTGTTTATTTCATTACTTGGCGAGGTAATTAAAACTTCTAACACAAGAAAAAAACAACTTAAAAAGCTTTTTTATTTGGAAAAAATAATTTCTAAGATTAATTCGTTAAAAAAAATAAACTCTTTAACTTTATAATATAAGTTTAGCCTTGGTCTACATCTTGGTATCAATGAGCAAAATTCATTGAACCAACAAACAAAGTAGTCTCATTTTTTATTTTATTTAGGAAAATTAAGTAGTAGGTAGATTCCATAGTAGTAGGTAGAGCATACTACGTGAAGCTGATAATTAATTTCATACTTTTAATCTTAAACAAATGACTACTTATAGATAAATAATAATTGTTATAAAATATCCTGGAAAAATATAAGCTGAACTTCATACTATGCTGCAGCATATAGGAGAGAAGGAGAGTAAGAATAAATACATTATGGCAAGACACTCTGTCTTTTATTTTCCGCTTAACGCCGCCCGAATTATAGTAGAATGAAGATTTTTTTTAAACAAGATTCGTAATCATGTTACGTGTTTAAAATCAGAAAAATAAATACTCAATAAACAACTACGTATCATTATGAGACACTTGCCGCGGCACGCGCAAAGGACCCAAAAAAGCCGACAAAGTAAATTAATAATTAAATTTATACTTCCGATTTGGTGACTCAAGACATATATGTTTAGTTTAAGTGAGAAGCTAAAGCGATATTACCTTACCACTGTAATGACTAAATATGATTATTTTCAAGTTATGCCTTTCTCAGTTATGAATATGTAATATAACATATAAAGCGGCGTTGAGTTCCGCCACTGAAACCGGAATGCTTCAAATTCGGCAGAAAGTGGGAAACCGAATGGAGTCTCTTAGTAGTGTTCGTGCGGGATTAAAGCGTGAAGCTGATAATAACATGTATTATGTTTTCACTACCTTAATCACACGTGGCGTTTCACGTCATATCTAGTACGATGATAATGTTACGAATTTAAATAGAGCTACTACATATTATTGTTGTGTTCCAGTTAAAAAACACGAAAGAATAAAAAAAAATATTTAAACGTTTGTCATTCTTGTGAAAAACTTATATAAAAAATATACTTATACATTAAGAATATGCAATCGCTACCTCTTCTAACTTGCATCATACGTCGATCCTATTGTTATAATAAAGGTTCAAGGACAGGCAAAGACGGGGAATGTGGCCTAGCTTCCGGTGATTTTGGTAGGCGGAATACTTATTACTCGTTGATAGGTAGGATTAGTGACGTGCGGCAAACGTGAACCAAATTATAAAGAAACAAAGAGGATACGGCTTTCAGAAACTTAATTTATGGTACTAATGGCCATTTTGACATCTGCCTTCCCTCATAACTTTATACATTGTAATTATATGTAATTTATACGCGATATAGTGTAAGAGAATCATGATTTCTTATAATACAGCTTATACATCGTTCTAGGAAAGTTAAGTCATCTAATTATTATCATTTTATAGTATCTAGTAGGTATTTATACAAAATCACAATTTGAGTTATTGCGGTAAACATCAAGGAGCTAAACAATACGCAAGAAAAACTTATTAAAAAGGACCGCACTCCAGCACAATATATTTACGGGGAGGGCCAAGAACAATGGAAGAAAACGCTTTATTAAACCAAACAAAGACGGTGGGCCTTATTAGTCTTAGCTACGGTAAAGAATTAGAATTTCAACATTAAAAATGTAACAATGCTATTTCATCTGCAATTGTTAAGGCCCGCAAGTTGATTTAGGTTAGAAAATGAAACTATATGAAGAACAAAACCCGACTTAATTGTAGCTTTTTAATTAATTTACATACCTACCAACATTTTATTAAAAGAATAACGTACAAGCGTACAATAGAGCGCGATCCGGGAAGCTACAATTTTCCAGTGGTGCAGAAAAAATATCTTTGATTACACACCCTCGACAAAACGGCAACGGAATAAAAAGATATCTCCTAAAACGTCATTACGGACATAACTCCGGAGTCCCGGGATATAGCTTCCATACAAAATACTTTAAGCGGAAACCCCATACGCATCAAGACTCCCAACAATGGAGTATCTCGCAATCGCGAGTAATAAAGGCTGCGAGCGCCCACATTAAAATCTTATCCCTTTCTTAAATAAAAAATTCACGAAAAAATAAAGAGAGGATGCCTCCCCTCTATTATTCAGCCTCACCCCAGTCCACCCCGGTTGTTACAGTTGGGATTCGGTCGCTCGATAGCAAAGAAAGCTCAAAGAAATTCTAACTTTAGTATGTAAGGCAGAGAGATACGATTGGCGTGGCCGACAATAGTGGCCGGAGGAGGCCGTGGACCTCATGTACTGAGGTATAGAGTTGATATTCGGCCAGGATGCAGACGCAGAGGTTAGAGGAAACGCGGCTTAGTCGCTAGCGTGGTATTTGAAAATGAGATGCAGTGTATAGGGTGGGTCGGCGAGGGCCTCTCGAAATCCGAATTACCGGGGCGTGTGTAATGATTTTCCCGGGCGGAATTATGCCCAGTATCGGAGACGAATTGGAGACTGGAATTGAACGTTCTTTTTAAGAGCGCAGCGATGGGGGAAATCGATAGTCTGAATATAACCTGGATAATTTTATTAGTTCGAAATGTATTTGGTCGGTTAAACCCGTAGCAAAGTTAGGATGGGAATGAATATTCGCAAATAGAAATAGGTTTGAGCGGTTTTAGTTTTTTTTCCAATTTATGCTGGTAAAGATGGCTGAAGCTAATGGACTAAATTATTCAAGTCGAATGTAGGCAATGAACCGCATTTTAATAATGTTAAAAATATATTTTTATAACAATTTTAAAACAATATAGTACAGTTAGCATGGCATGTTGCGTTTTAATTGAAGATACTTAATCTTTATATGAGTATGTAATTTTGAATGTATATTATTTGTACTCATGAAGCCTCTTTTCTAAAATTTTTAATGTTTCTCTAAAATTTGTAAATGTAAAAGAAACTTAGCAAACTAGGATGTTCAAGACAAGACCACGTAAATAAGGCTTTTAGAATTATAAAAGCAGTTATTTTTATCAAAACACCACACATCTCTATGGGGCACGACTCTGATCCCATCTCGGGGTGATCTCTCACGACGCTACGTGGTTACGATACGGCGGGTGATATCTTATGTTATAATTGGGGTCTTGGTAACCCAAGATATGGCAATATTTAAAAAATGTGTGTCTACGTTATTAAAAATCAACTTTGTTGCCATATTCTTTGTTCTTTATATACAGGTAAAATATTAAAAAATGCTATGATCTAGACTAGACAATCAATCATATTTAAAATTTTGCCCTTGTACGTATGTATACCTACAAAAATATTTACTTTTAAAGTATTCCTCCCAATTAGGAAAGACAATTACTTTTTAAGGAAAAAAAAATGAAACCTAAAATTTGAACGTAGCGGACGTTCAAAATTTTTATGTTTTTTAAAAAGAATACAAAATATTAGTTGTTAAGCCAACTGTACATTTTGCTTGTGGGTGGATGTTTGATAGAAATAACTACTAGCTATATAGTTATTTAAACACGTGGCTACGATTATATTAAAATACATAATAATATAAAACTAAGTATAGATGAAATCTATTTCTAGTACAATATATTCACATACGTTACACGATAAATAATTATAAGGGTCCCCGATAAGTGACACTAGAATAACAATGTTTAATTAATACTCTATAATTAATTTGTTATCGCTTAGTACACAATTGGTTTACGGAAAATTACAATTGTCACGATAAAATTTATATACATATTATATGAAATATTATTTACATAATGTGTAAGAACGTGGCGCTTAAAATTGATTGTATTATTAGTATAGTCATTTGGTAAAGTGGATTCAATTTGAAATATAAAAAGCAGCTTCACGCCCTTTTCCTGTAGAACAGATGTATAGGGAACCTAGTGTTCAGACATTCCGTTCCCTACTTTCTGTAGTTTTCGAGACATTGCATGTGCAGTGGCGGGTACTAAACACTGCGCTTTTATGCCACTAGGGAAATGAAATTAAATTAATAATCCCTGAGTTACGAATAATTCACAACTTAGGGTTGACACTGTCCTATTGGGCATTATCCCTAACATTTAAATATATTTGGCAAAATTTTTAAGAAAAAAAAATACGTTTAATTATTTTACTAAATAATAATTAATTAATATTCTTATATTATATATTTAATTTTTGAGTTATAAAAATAAAATACACAATAAAAGTTTAAAAGATTTTAGACTCCAATTGTATATCTTTATCTAACACATGTCACAGCATCCTCTTTTGTATCATCGATTAAAATTAAGTGAGTGTCCATTGATTATTTTTTGAGAGTTCATTCATTGGAGTTATATAAATTTGGAGTTAAAAAAAAATGTTTTTGTTTTGCTGTCGAGTTGATCGTTTTTTTTTTAAAAATATATATATAATTATTGTTAATGGTTAAGTTAGCTGTTATAATTTCATAATATTATATTTTTTTGTATACATTTCTTTTTCATATATGATAATTAAAAGTTTATTTTTATTATATTATATATTTACTTTATTTATTGTATATTATATATACTATCCATTTTTTTGTTCAGTTTCATGTACCCATGATATGACTCTCCTGCACATAGCAGGGTAGAAACAAGGAACTTGGGACCCTAGTGATAAAACACTTCAATCTTCGAATTTGATACATTATGTTGAATGTAAAAGAGGAACTCAACGCCGAGCTTTGCCTTGTTGCCAGAGCGAAAAAAATAAACTATTAAATATTTAGTTTTCTCAAATGGGGATCGAACCCACAACCTGTCACGCTTACAGTCACACGCTTGTGCACCTGCACCACGATAGGCCTCAATTATAACATAACTATTCAATAATTCAAAATCAAAATAACACGGTCAAATTTCAAATATCCATTCCGTTTCGAAGGCAAGCGACCCCGAATCGCTGTCCGCATTCACCCAGACAAAAGCCGTAAAAGTAAAAAGAAAATTCATCCCCTCTTCATTTCCCGCCCTACGGAGGCGGCGACTGGGGGCGGCCAAAAGAATGAGACGAGAATATGTCCACCTGTTGCGTTTTATACTTACTTTCGTATTATTTTGTTTTACGTTATCGTTTTTCTTAGCTACATTACGTTTAGTAGGTATCGGGTGTATTGACGTGATATCGATTTTTTTGGTTGAATTTTTATTGTTAAATGATTATGTTAAGTAATGAAGTGTCTGTTTAAAAAGAACTTAACCTTTGAAATATTTTCTTAAAGCCAAATTGTAATATTTAAAAATAAGTCTTTTACACACTATGGCCTTATAAATACATATTTCATACATAACTTGAATATAGCATTGAAGTTAGAGCATTCATTGAAATATATCATTTCAACCAAAAAAAATAATGGTTGGTATCCCGTTGTTTAACAATAACGTACAAATTTACAACTTCTCTAAGAAAATTTCCAAGCAATTACACAGCAAAATCACACTTGCCTCGTTTGCTCGTGTAATGGAGGCAAGACCAACAAAAATGCAATAATCAATATGAATTTCATTTAACACATTCTACGTGACATCGCCCGCTCGTTATTGAAATTGTTTCACAAAGAGCCACGCAACAAATATTTCGGTGCACTTTTTTCTGTTATAAGGTTGACGATTAAGAAATATTATATTAATGATGTAATAATCTTTGTTATTATGAATTATTGTTGTTTTTTCACGTGAATATTAAATATAATTAAAAAAGAAGTATAGATACATTCATATATTCTTATATAGCAGTTTTAATATTCAAATTTATATAAATTAAGATGTTTGTTATTGTAGTGTATTGTTAGATTCACATCGTAAAGTCTTGAGAATTGGGCGGAGAGCGGGTACCGTGGAGTCAACTTAAGGGTTCTCTCTGTATACCAATTATTCGCGCTAAATGGTTTACTTAATAAACAACTATTTAAATCTAAATTAATAACCAAAAAAAATAAATATTATTCCATTAATTAAATATTTCAACTCCATTACGTGACAACCCTATTCATAAAAGTTTGGTTACTTTACTCTTATTACTTTACACGTAAGGATGAAAATAAAAAAAATGATGATATCTCATCGCGGAATGAAGACAGAAATAAAAATGTTTGTGTTAACCGTTTCCGGTGGGTCTAAGATTCAAATCCGGACACGTGGCAGTTATTACGGGGAATAACATATTAAAAATAGTAGCATGTTGATTAGATTACCGTGTGGAGATTTTATTATTGTGAATAATAAACATTTTGTACTTGTAGTTTATTTTTATGTATCCATCATATTTTTGAATAGTTGAAACATAGCCTGAATTATGGTTTCCGTTAAAGTTAAATATACTTAGAAAGAGGAAAGGTACAAGCGGTAATAAGCGCTAATTATTGTGTGAAGGAAGCTCATATATATTCTTGAAAATACATAAAATGCTATAAAACAAGCATGTTCACGCTCCTTCTCGTATGGCAAGGTTCGCAGAGAGTAAACTCAATGCCGCGTTTTTTCTTGCCAAAGCTCTTCTCTTCTCAATCTTATTTATCGTATATACACCTCTGATAACCGACAAATTATATTATGCCAATGTAGCAAATACTTCATAGAGGCTGTCAATGGTAAAAAATCATTGCTTTGTGCAAAATTGTTTAAAGAGATATATTAATGGAAGGTCATTGCAGTCGACTGACGTATAAGATAAAAGTTTAATGCGCAATGCATTTGCTGGCAATGTATGTCATTATTCAACTGTACACATCCGCTTTTCTAAACCCAGTATAGTACATACGACCAAAACTTGTTATTGGCAAGCTTTGTAAAAATTTTGATAATAGAAAATGAGCATTGACTAACCATAAGATAATATAATTATCTACAGACATATTATTTAAACTTGTTTCATATAAGTTTTGAGATAAAATGGATCGTTGAAATAAGTAGGAAAAATTCTTAATAGTTAACAAAAATATGGGGCCTGTCGTGGAGCAGAGCAAGCGTGCGACTGGAAATGCGACAGGTCGTGGGTTCGATCACTACTTAATACTAAGAAATAAAATATTTAATACTTTTAATTTCTCGCTTTGGTGACGAGGTAAAGCGCGTACACCTCAACTCACAATGTCTCTACAAGTGGAAAATAGGAAATGGAAGTGTTTTAATGGTAACGGAGTGATTGACACTAGATTCCCAGAATTAAGTTAAAAAATGTATTCCATTTAAAAGGACCGTTCCATTATTGGTCACTACATTTTTCCTCCCTTGAGTTATAAAAATTAAGGAGAAAACCACTAAGTGCTGTAAGTTCAAGTGGGCATAAAGTTACAAGTTAAAGAACGTAATGTTAGTTGTTTCAAACAAGTTCTCATGTTCAAGATAGTGAGAGATAAACGGATTTGTACGTTCAACAAATCTTAGATTAGGGTGCGTTTGGAACGCCTCTTGACATTCGTGCTTTTTTGTGTATTTTTGCTAGATATCATTATAAATATTTAAAATTATTATATAGTAAATCTCATCTGACTGTCTAAATTACGTAAGAATAAAAAAAATATTTATTAGGTTATTGTAAATTAATTTTTAACATTAAATGTTACATTCTCTATATTTAATTTGATAGCTATCTTTTAAAAGTTGATTAGTAAACAGAGACAATCTACTTCGGGGAATCTAATCGTGGGGAACGGAAGTGGAACGAAGTGTCTTAACACTAGGTTCCCAGGTTTACAGCGTTTAGCTGAGTGAGTAAGTGAGTCAATGGCGTTATATTAAAATGAAATAATTAAATTGCAACTAGTATAGAAGAAGCGTTACCTTGCAATGTTAATACACAATAATTTAAAGATACGAACATGAGTCGATATCGATAACACGGCACTGATAAGATTATTTGTAAACGACAGCAAATTTAATGTTGTTATTGAACAACAAATATTACAGTTTTCACCTACTTACTTATATCTCTTGTAATAATAACAATATATCCGGGTAAAAACAGTGAAAACGCATTGAATAATGTAAATATATCATTCAAATAGAATTTTAATTTAGAGGCTTCTCGTGGCACAGGAGCACAAGCGTGTGACTGTTAACGACAGGTTGCGGGTTCGATACCGTGAATGATATAGTGAATGTTTAATATTTTTAATGAAATATTTCATATTTTCATTTTTTCACTATAGTAACAGATCAAAGCGCGGCGTTGAGTTCCGCCACTCAACACGCAATACTTCAAATACGGCGGAAATTGGGGAAAGGAACGGAGTATCTTTACACTAGGTTCCCAAGTTCCCTTTTTTATTTTTTTTTGTTATTTGGAATATATTTTTGTTATTTGGACTATACTTATTTATAGAGCGCTAACTTTAAATTTCATGCGAAAACATGAATCGTTAACTATCCTCAGAAGAGTTCACTATTCAGGTCTAGGTCTTTCATTATAAGATATTGTTATGAAATTTTATTGTATTGTCCCACAATGCAGTGTCACTGTAAAGCTTTAATATCAGTAGCTCAAATTATTTTTTTTAAATGTATCAAAAAATTACATAGTTGATTCGATCTTTTATTAGATCGACTCAACATCGAATTTAAAAATTGATTTTTTCATTGAAAAATAAATAAATTAATTTGTATGTAATAAATAAAAAGCTACGTAAAATCTAGAAATAAATGAATTCGTTACTGACCATAGGAACTGGCAGTGGATGCGCTCCACCATTGGGGTAAGGGTACGGCGCCATAAGATAACCCATGTTGAAACCTGCGGCTGGATGCGGCTCAAATTTACCTGCAAAAAAAAAGCAACAATTAGTTACACTTCAAATGTAATTACCGTAAAAATGAACATTAATGCTTTATATTGTAAAGGAAGATCTAAAATGATTTTTGTTTCATGAAAAAAAAAACAAAGTTAGCAACAATTTTGTAGTGTATTAGTTTACCTTTAAATCATCTATTATTATTTCTTTTGTATAATGTATAATTTACAATGAGTTTGACCAATATAACTTTTTAAGTATACCCTCTAATATTTTTTTTTATTGCCTAAACTTGTTAGAAATATCTGTACGATTTTCAATAAAAACAATCTATCAAACGAGATTATAGATTATAGAAATAATTTAATAATAATTAATATTGTAGAAGTAAAGTAGCAAAATATAGAAAAAGAAATTCTAAAACACTATAACAGAGATAGCAATTTGTGCATATAATAGTCCACCGTCTAGCGCCGGATACTTTGGCGTAAAATGTAAAAAGCTTACTGAGAATAGGGCGCGGAATATTTCCTGTCTGTCAACGTCTGTCTTTTTGTTGCACTTTTATTGTATGACTGACCGAGTGACAGATAAAGGAAAATGGTGTACAAAAAAATATCTTCACGTATTTTCCCGCATAGCACTGTAAGCAGAGGGGAACATAATATTAAGACATTTCGTTCACCACTTTTACTATACATTATCGTAACTTAACAGCGCACTTTTCGTACCAGTTTTATTATTTATAGAGATTTATCTATGTAAATTAATTAGAAAAAAGTGATAAATTACCTCTTTTTTTTTTGAGTTACAACCAACCACTCTCATAGATATTAATAAAAATTGATATCTACATTTGGAGCACTAGGTACAAGGTGCTTACGGAAAATTAAAATTTGTATTTAAACAAGGCAGAGGGAACTTGGGAACCTAGTGTTAAATGACACTTCTGTTCCCCAATTTCACCACGCATTCTGAAGGTAATTCATGTTTAGTAGTGCCTCGTACCCAGGACAAGAAAGTGAAATTATTAATTTCCTCGACTGTGAATCGAACCGACAACCTGTAGTTTTTTCAGTCGCACTTGTTCCCCTGAGCCACAGCTGACTTGATTATTAATATCAATATCAAAATCCTTTTTCTTCTTTTAAATATACTTTTAATTTTTAAAACCCAATATTTTTAACCAATTATGATATATTAATAATTTTATAGATTAAACAATTTAAACGAACACGGAATAGCTTAATTGCGTTGACATATTAGCTATATTAAACAATAATAATTGCCACTGATTACGAACACGCCTATAATTTAGTTTTAAAAAGTTTTAACGTCGAATTTAAATTATGTTGTACAGGAAATTAGCTTTTAGGCAGGTGTTTAAAAAATATTTTACATTAGTGATGTTACTAATAATTAATAGAAAATATTTTAATTATAATATATTAAGTATGTTAAAATGTTTTTAGACAAATAAAATGCTTGTATGTTTGCAATAGGTGTGGGTTCAGAATTAGTTTGGGGGCAATATTAACTTTTTACACATTTTCTACATCAATTCGACTTGCAAAAATGTTGTCTTATTTTTTAACAAAATCCCCTTCACGCCTTTTACAGTATAGCATGGTAGGCCGGTAGAACCTGGTGTCAAGATACTCTTCGCTTGAATTTAAGACATTGTAGTGCAGAGTGGAGAAACATAATATCCTATTGAATCTTACGAGATCAAAGTAATAAAAAAGCGAATACTCCAAACGGAAATCTAACTCACTACCATCGATTTTACATAACGCTGAATCCCAAGCTGGCTTTTACTTTTTTTTAGCTTCACGCTGTATATCGCACATGGCGGAGTAAGCAGAGGGAACTTGGGAACCTACTATCGAGACACTCCGTCCCAAGCGAAACATTTCCGTTCTCCATTTTCAAAAACTTAAGGCATTGCGTATTGCGTGTATAAATAAAACATTTGTTTACAGTTAAAAATTATTTGAATGCAAAGTTTAAATTTAAATCCGAATAAACGCTATATAAATTGGTCCCCTTGAATATCTAAATTACATTATGTAAATTTATACTAGTTTTTACACGAAGTAATCCTTACTTGATGAGAAGTATTTACCATTAATAAGTGAATGTTAATTATTTATGTCCATCCTAATAATAAGTCTATAGAACACATTGTATATGAGTTATTATGTGAAAAACATGAATATAAAAATAAGTTTATTTATGGTAAAGCTATAAGTCTAATTTCATTTTACAACTGTTTATTTTTAATTTATAAATCCCTTATAGATCATTGTTGCTTATATTTGAAGGAAATTGACGGTAAAAGCGACGGTTGTAGCTTCTATTTCTACTCGCGGGAATTAATTATTTACAAATGTTCGCTCTGATTGAAAATAAAGCACGGCGTTGAGTTCCACCACTCATTTTCTATGGTAGACAAAGAGCAGCGTTGACTTCCGAGACTTACGACGCAAAGTCAAAACTTTTTGATTATTAATCTTAATACGGAAATGAACTTAAAACCTCCAGAGAATAAGGCTACAGCCGCTCTACCTAACGGTAATAATTTGTTTATTTCAACTAACAATAAAACGAACCCAAACACAAATCCTATTTAATTTGATATGATATCTCTTGATAATATGGTAATAACGATGTAGCTTTTTAAAATTAGATTAACATTGTTTTATTATATACAACAACAATAATTATTGTATACTTTTATTATGAAAGTATTTCATTATTTATTAGGACTTATTATATGTAACCAACTATATTTTGCCTGTGGCTCTGCTCTTTGGTCAAATGAAAATAACTAAGATTTTGACATATGACACATTGTGAAGTACTATAGTTATACTCGATAAATATATATTATATTCTTCTCCATTCAACGTGACATCGAATGTGCTCAACTGGCACGCTCGGATCGCCATAATCAAAGAACCATCATACCATAGACATGCAAAGATTTCTTTTTCATCAAACTAACTTGTACTTTTCAATCATTTAAAGATAAATTTCAAATAATACTTAACTTAAGCGTTAACATTTTAATCGAACCGATAACTAACCTTGTATTTAAATACAACCAACTCTAGCACACGCATTGAACAAAGAACATTAGATCATACATACTATAATAATGCAATTGATGTATCAAAACCATATTATAAATAACTCTTTTGTTAACTAGTTATATTATTATTATGATTAGGCACTCCATGGTTAGTTTCAAATACTAATTACTAACTGAAGTAACACAAGTGCCTGGTTTGTGTCGAATCTAGTTTATTTTCATTATATTGTCACATAACATTGTGTAAAATGTAAATAAGCTTAACATAATTTTCAATATATAATATGTAAGCACAATGGTTTTCGATTGTTTAGCTATTCAAATTAGCGTAGGTGGGCGATAGTTGGGAGTTGAAATGCTACTTCTGGCATTTTTTTTTCTTTCCAATAGCAGATAAAAAGAACGTATTGGTAAAAAGCTAAGTTTCCAGTGTAACGCCGAAACTACCGAGATATTGCATGAGTGCGGCGAAATTCAACGATGCGAAATGTTTGCACTCCCCCGACCGGTAATCGAACCTATAACCCTTGTATAGTAAGAAGATGTATAATGACGGCCTTAATGTAATTATGTTTACTCTTATAATATAGAAATTAGCCAGAATCAAAACACTTTGAAATTTTTGTTTTTAGAATTTGCAAAATACATAATAAACTACAATTATTAGACAATTCGAGAAAAAATTAAACACTGCACTTCGTTTTAATAAAGCCCGACATAAAGTAATAACTTTTAATCAAACGGACATCGAACCGGTGACCCTTTTACAACATCACACTGACCATCCATACCGCGATGTCCATAAAAAAAAACACAACAAGTCACCAAAAACACAACCCCTCTCTCTACAAATCGGTTAATAGTTCTCATAGCAATAACTAAACGTTCTCGGAACCACCACGGTGGGTCCTGCCTAAACAAATATTGACCAGACGTGTAATGTGAGGTAACGACATATGTACACACGTGAAACTTACACTGCACTGGCGGGCGATGCTACTGACTCGTACAAATTTATTATATATGTAAAGTAAATTTGGATAATAATCAATTGGTTATATCTTTTTTTCAACTTCACGCTGTATCAGGCACATGGCATGGTAGACAGAGGGAACTTGGGATCTTAGTGTTAAGTTCGTTCCGCACTTTCCACAGAGTTTGAAGCATTGCGTGTTGAGTGGTGGAACCCAGAGCTATGAAATAAATATGTATATAAAATACTAGCGACCCACCCGCTTAAAATGTGCCGCCTCTTATATTTAATAATCTTAAATACGTTCATGTTCTAACAACATCTCAGTTCTAATTATATCACTTTTAAGAGAATTACTTATAAAAAAATTCAAATTTTAGCCAAATTAATAAAAAAAATTATAAAATAAAATTGTGACAACTGTATTTAAATCTGGTTAGCTGTTTTTAAGATTAGCGCGTAAAAAACGCATTGTCAAACAGACCAAAAAAAAAATTAAAACTCACTACTTTAGGCTCTATTACATTAATAAACGTTTCCATTTAAACATTTTAAAAATATTTTCCATATACAGACAACGATCAGTTACAGATTTATTATAATTAGATTTCCTCGAGTGGGGATCGAACCCACATCCTGTCCCCCTTCGTCACGAGAAGCCTTAAATAATATTATTTATCTCAGCTTCACGCTGTATCCCGCACATGGCACAATAGGCCTAGGGAACTTGTGAACCTAGTGTTTAGACACTCCGTTCCATTTCCGTTCCCTATATTCCGCCGAAATTGAGTAATATTATTTAATTTAGTAATAAAAACGTGCAAGTTTGTGTGGACGGATGTTAGTTCCACTTTGACGCAAGAACCACTGAACACATTTAGATAAAACTTTACAGTAATATAGCTTTTATAAAAATACATATAAGGTACTTGTTGGATTTTGTGGTAGTATTTAAAATTGTAGGTTAACGATAACGTTTTTATCGTTATTTATTATAATGGTAAAGTCATCATGTATGTCTAATCTGAATTTATTATATAGCTTAATATTTAAAATATGGGTATTGGTTTGGTAGTTTACGGGTTTATGTTGAATTACTAATGGAATGCCTGTGCTTGAATGAAAACTACAGTGTACGTAAGATAAGTCAGATATTCCTAGAAGTAAACAAGTAATTCTAGTCAGTAGAAACGGATTTCAATATGGTTTTCCTTAATAGACAGAAAATCTAAGGAATATTGTGCATTGATATCAAATATTATGAGTAAATAAAGTGAACGAAGCTGTTAATTGAATACTAGTTTTGTAATATATTTTCTTTTATAATGAATTTTCTTTACTTAAATATTAATAAAATGGCTGATAATTCAATGCTTATTTTCTATAAAACTGGCTAAACAAAAATTTTTAGCTAAGGCACAAAAAATGACTTTGACACGATTCAGCAACGTATCGAGTGACATATAAAATAATATAATACAATGTAACAGATAACATAAATTAAATAAACCATAAATTTAGTATTATTGTCCACTAAAAATAGAATTTATTACTGTTCAATAATAATGATTATACACAAAAACGATTGAGACCGAGCTTTGCTCCCACGCGGTGGATTCCGTACACGATATCATTATATCACACTGTCTTCATATTTCACACGCTATGAACTTTTTTAAATAAAAAAAATAATTTTGAGATGTTTTAATTTGTAATATACATTTATAATATATTTATATATAAAAAGGCAATGCAATGCAATTGTGGCTTAACTATAGGTTACTTATATCCAATTTAAGAAACAAAATTAATTTTCTTCTTTATACAAATAAATGAAAAACAGATATATATATATATATATATATATATATATATATATATATATATATATATATATATATATATATATATATATTACTATTAAATCGAATTCAAAAGACATTTATTTCACAAATTCGTGTAACCCAAAAAGCAATATACCAATATACATTTACGTATAAGCAAAAAAAATGTTGACCAAAATCACAAGCATTACGTGGTCTTTCAAAAATTTAAATGTTTTATATGGTTCACCTTCAACGATGGTTGAAGTATATTGGTACTAATAAATAAGATAGAACTTTTAGATAAGTTAATAAAGTTTAATGTCGTCCGTCGGTAAACCTGCTAAGTCCATTTATTGTCGTTAAATATGTTTACATTTTTACAAAATCGACCTTTTATTTATTTCATATATAACACAAGTCAATATCGAAGTTGTGTGAAAGTTTAAATATGTATATATGTTTATATATATATATATATATATATATATATATATATATATATATATATATATATATATATATATATATATATATATATATATATTCATAGTTTTTTATAAATGTTTTAGAAGGTACTATTTATGTATTTACTTAAATGCTTCCAGCATGTTTAGACAAAGTCTAGATTTTATTAAAAGCTTTTTCTTACAACATACTAACATAAGCTGTAATAAAACTATGACTTTGACGTTTCTAAGGCGTCTCTTTGAAGAAAATGATTTTATATTTTCTTATTTAAATAGAAATTTTAAAAAATCAAATTTTCGATCAACATGATTAAATCAGTAACAATTGCAAAACCAGCAAAAATCTTCTCTACAAGAAACAGCTAACAAGATTAGAAGAACATAATAATAAAGAAACAAAACCTCTTTATTACATCACAAAAAATCAACAACATTGCGTGACACAAAAGCTACCTGCGTTTCAACTCTTGACCAGACCGATTCATTTACACCATAATTTTGCGGTCCTCAGATAACGAATCGCATATTTATTTAGGCGAAATCTTCTCTATGCTTAGATAAATAATACTAGCCATTGAAACTTATCGACAACCCATCCAATCCGGTCACATGGTTTTGATGTGCCTTATCGTGTTGTAAACTTAACTTAAATCCCCTGTGATTTAAAAATCACGTCAAAAATATTGTAGCTTATTTTCATAGATAGATGTTTTTATTAAGTACATAAACTATTTTTTGTATGAATTCAGAATTTATATAGATATTAATGAATTGATTAATTGAAATTTCTTATAGTGCAATGGGATAGCATCTGAATGTGTATACACGAACGCCATCCCTCAGTCGGGTGAACAATGTAATTATTTCAATTTCTACGGTCTGAGAGACAAGACGGGCTGCCGCGATTCAAATTGAAACACAGAACGTCTTGAAAATTGCTTGAAATGTGAGAAGTTTTTTTAGACGTGAGAAAAATTATATTAATATTTTTTGGCATAGCAGGGACAGAGGAAAGTTAGGAACCTAGTGTTTAGACACTCCCGTTCCAATTGTGGTACTTCCGTCCAATTTGAGGCACTGCGTGTTGGGTGGCGGAGCTTAACGCCGAGTGTGGTTTTGTTACCGGAGTAAAAAATAGAAATATTGAATATTCATAATGTAAGAATCAAGCCCACAACCGGTCACATATTTAAAGTATAAAACACTATACTATAATGTAAACATATATAACTAATAAATAGAGGCAGTTATTCTCCTCACATATAAGAAATGTGACAGGCATGAAGTCTCCCATGGTAATCGAACACTGGTTTACTATACAATTGTAGTACTATAGTAGGCTATAGCCTATAATCATAACTTAGTTTAGATAAAAAGCCCTTTTCTTGTGGACTAGAATGATTGATGTTTGTATGGGGAGCGGACAACTTTGTTCACTTATTAGTCTAGCTACAGCTAAATTATCTGCTAATATGTTTGTTTATTGCTGTCGTTATGTGAATATTACCGGAATATGATTTAAATATAAGTAGCAAATGTATATCAAAGATTTTTTTATATAATTATCGTTCATATTATTTAAGTTTCATAGACAACGTAGTAAGATATCAATCAGTTTAACATGTTTAGGAGAGTTCGGTATTGAAAAATACACATTTCCTGTCATACATGATACAGCCTCACAACAAAAGTTAAAAACAAAAAAAAATATCTAAAAACAATTTCCTTTAAATAGGACAATATAAAAACACTGACAGCTGAAAATTAGTAAAATAGTTTATGTATACAGCTTTAACTTCTATTTGTCACATGTCAGCACAAAAACTAATCAACATAGTATCATGCACCATTAAGAACAACTATAGTTAATTTTAAATTAACAGATGCTCAGCATTTGAATTAAACTGAACGTGCAAAAAAATCTCCTTTTGAGGCACAACTGACATTAAATACTTGGACCGTAAATGGTTGGGCAAAAAACTATTGAATTTGAATAAGCGTAACCATTGCATGTAATGTTATACGGTAATTACCTCTCATTATAAAGAATTATATTTACATGTATAATATGCTTATCTATCAGTCGTGTCAGTCTGCAAATAGTGTAAAAAGCTCGTTAATATAACGATACTAGCTTAATATCAACATCCAATTAGAAAATTAAAAAAAAAAATGCTTCACATACAGTAAGTAAAAACTTACTAACTCATAGTTTAGACATTGCATGTTATTAGCGCAACTTAACGCCGCACTTTCCTTAACAGAATAAGAAACTGAAACAATATGGGAATGATTTTCCCCCAAGTAGGAATCGAACCCACAATCATACGTTTACAATTATCTGTCCCACGGCGCTAGCTCACTTCAATTTAATGACAAAACAACAGACACTGGCAGAGAAGTATTAAAGCGAAATGAAGTGGGATGAATAGCGAGCTACAATTGAACGTAGAATTATGGATCGGATACGCCGTCTGGAGTAAACTAATGTTGGTCGTTCTGACAAGTGTGAAGCTTGGCCGTAACAAGGATTCGTGATAGCCCATCAACAAAGTATTTATGTATGGACAGTTTGTTATTTACATATACAGTGCATCATTTTTAAAATATTGTATATTACAATAATAAGTATTTTCCATTATGCATAGGTGATAGAAAGGATCTCTTGTTAAGACCAATTACTAGAGTAAACATATATTAAATAATTATTTTACATTTTATTTTTTTAATTAAGGAACCACAATCATTATAGACGCAAGAGTCACACCAAAACATGAATTATCAAGCAACCATATAAAAAAGTTCAAACGAAATTCAAAACCGGCAAAAAATCTAACAAAGATTGACAACATTTCACAATATGAGATAGTGGACTTCAAAATTGAAACAAAAAAATTGTCACTAATCCGTGGAGTGTGACGAATTAACATAGATAATGTAGATAGATAAATAAGCCGTTCAGACGCACGCGCAAGTGTAAATCAATTTAATAATGATTAAAATATATATTAATAGTAAATTAAGCTCTTTCATATTGTTTTAGGAAAATATATAGATAATTGAACGGATTTGAACCTGCGCCTCTCAGACACAGTTTTTTTTTAATTATTTTATATACTAATGAGCCATAAATGTAGATTCTCTTGATAATATTCATTATTTAAATTATTATTGAGGCTTGTCGTGGCGCAGCGACATAAGCGTGTAACTGTAACCGACAGGTTTTGGGTTCGATCCCCACTTGAGGTAATGAAATATTTATTAATTTCAAATTTAAAAAGCGTATAAAAATTTTGAACGAAGCAGGATTTGAACCCGCGCCTCTGGAATACCGTTCCAGCGCTCTGACCAACTAAGCCATTCGTTGGTCAGAGCGCTGGAACGGTATTCCAGAGGCGCGGGTTCAAATCCTGCTTCGTTCAAAATTTTTATACGCTTTTTAAATTTAAGTTTAGTATTTTCTGTCCTAAGTGTGGAATAACACTTTAAAACATAGTAAAAAAAAAAAAAGTAATGAAATATTTATTAATTTCAAATGAAATATTTAATGTTCTCATTTCTTCGCTCTGCAATGTCTCTAATTCGGCAGAAAGTGGGGAACGGAAGTTGAGAGGAGTGTCTTAACACTAAGTTCCCAAGTTCCCTCTGCCTACCCTGCCTAATTTATTACAATAAATGCCTAAATTATTACATCTCATAGGTCTAATTAGTCAAAATGCGAGGTTAAGTTCCGCTATTTCATTTCGTTATTCCAATAGGCTCATAATCGAAAATAGTGATGTAACACTAAGTCTTCCTAAGTCAATTTAACTAAAAAAACTTTCTTAGCAGTCTTATTCTTGTTCCTTCAAGTATAACGTGTTTTACTCGTTATGGACTTCACAGATCATTTATTTATCGAACTATAGAGGGGTTTTGATCGATCGTGCTTCTTGATATTTAATGTAGTTTATTTTTTGTTATGTTTTTATGTTTAGACTGCTTTTTATATGTTTGCTGTGTATGATTTATTTCTGTGTGGTTTTAGAATAAGGTCGACTGTTATAAAAATAGCAACATATTTATATATTATGATGTGATATCTTGTACATATCTTCTCTTTAGTTCTTTCTAATATAAACGAAATGTTATATTCAGTACAGATTTATTATTTCATGCTGTGGGGCAGCGGCACAACGTCTAATTTTAAAGACGATGGCTGGAATTTCAATTCCCACAAGAAGAATTGAACTAGTTCTAGTTCCTTGGCCAAGCGCGGCGTTGAATTTTGCCACTCAATACGCAATGTGTCAAAAATCGCGTAGAAACTGGAAATCAGATAGTCTTGACACAGGAGAGAGAGTTTATCTCTCTATACATTTTTATATTTATCATAACCTAATCCTATTGTTTGAATTAACGATGTAGCGTATCCTGTATACCGAAGAGTAGTCCAAGGGAACTTGGGAACCTATATTATGTTTCCACTAAGACACAACCCTATCCAATTTTCCGCCTAATATACTTTCCTGTATGCGTGAACCTTTTTAATTTAATTCCTAACACCATATCACCTATTTCTATACCCCAACTCTCCATTTATTCGTACATACTTGAGCAATAAGCCCCTACACAAGATCTTACAACATATAATCTAGCGACATAGTAAAATTCAAAACTCGTTAACGGTTCAGCTTCTAAGTTCCCATAAAATACATCCCAATAGTCTCGGTACATCACTTGTTACTCTTTTTCCTTCGCCCCAAGTCGTGGCGATCTGATCAGATTAGAGAACCGGTCTCTCGAAACATCCCGTGGCATAACAAAAAACGACGCTAATAACAACAAATAACGAGGTATACGGTGTTAGTGGTGTGTGATGTAGATGTCGATACAAATGTTTGGTATGATTTTTTTTAAAATAAAAATTATAAATAAATATCGATTTATAAATAAATCGAAAGATTTATAGATTTATTTTTCTTAGTATTAAATAGTATTCGTAATATTTTTCTTAAGAGTTGTACACTACATGAAGAGACGATGTAATAGAACGGGGAGGATGTCGTGGTGCAGAGGCATGAGATTGTAAACGCGACTGGTTGTGTTCCACAGAACATGCAACGCCTGGAAAATTAGGCGGAAAGAGAACAGAAGATTTTAATGGAAAGCCTCTCAACACGAAATGCTTTAAATTCGGCGGAAAGTGGGCAACAAAAGTGGAACGGAGTGTCTTAACACTAGGTAGCCAGGTTCCCTCTGCCTACCTTGCGGAATATAGCGTAAAGCTAAAAGAAAATTTAACCTTGTGTCGAATTTCAAATACATTTAAAAATCTAAATGAACTTACTAACGAATATTAAAAATATAACATCGATACTATCAAAACCGAATCACAAAATCGATATCCCGTAAATCAACGCTAACACTACATATCTAGAGGTGGAGTCAGATAAAATTATACAAAAATATTGTAAGAATAGTGACAGATGATTATAAGCTGGCGATAAAATACACATAATTCTAACATAATGGCCTCCATGGGTCGCATTACTGTGGCGATAATTCCCACCTTCGAATCTATAGAAAACAATTTTGTATACGGTTCACTATTTGATGATTCATCTAAGTTTTTATTTATCTTTTTAGTTTTTAAGTTGAAATTAAAGTTGTTGCAGTTGGTTGCTATTAGGGAAGCATAGATAAATATATTTGGTTTGATTCTAAACCATTTTGCTACAAAAATATAAAGTTCTCAGCTTCACGCCGTATCCTGTACATGGCAGGGTAGGCAGAGGTAACTCGGGAACCTGTGTAAGGACACTCCGTTCCCCACTTTCCTCCAAATTTGAGTTGTTTAGTGTTGAGTGGCGGAACTCAACGCCGCGCTTTGCCTTGTTACCAGAGTGCAGAAATACATATATTTAGTTTGAAAATATTACATATTTCATTTTTTCGAACCCAAAACCTGTCGTTTACAGGTCTCAAGCTTGTGCCGCTGCGCCACGACAGGCCAAAGAAAGTATTATATTAATTTCACATCTGTAGTAAGATTTTGTACGTGTAATAGTACCAATGTTTTAGAAATTAAAAACGACGTTGGTTCGCAGTTATTTTTATTACAGTCAAGTATGTAAACATACGTTTTACTTAAAGACATATTTCAATACTTTTCCATTATTATATATATATTAATTGTAAACATATTATAACTCCTACGGGTTTTCGGAAATTTTATATAGAATTGTTTCCTTAATATTACGTGGACCACTGTAGATTTATCATATATTATCTATGTAAATAAATCCTAAAACAAGTACAAGCTCAAAAGAAACACTACACTAAAACAATCGAAGCCTGGACAAGCTGCCAGTTTATTATAACATTTTATACTTTAATTACTTTGTAAGTATAAAAGTCGCAATAAAAATCAAACTTTCCATAAAAACAACATTAATATAAAGTGCCTACAATGTAATATGATCAAGATACCTTATTATTATTGAAGTAGCAAACAAAGTTGACTCGATACTTTTCTCATAACGTTCTTATTGCCACCTGCTTCCTAAAGTTTGCAATTTAGTTTGTGCTTTTTATTTACACACTTGTGTATGTTTAGTTTTTGCAATTATTTTACCAGAATTAATGGGAAAGAAATAATTTTCAATGTCCTCTGGCAATACAAAACACGGCATTGAATTTCGCAAGTTAATAAACAATGCCTTGTTGTCTCGAGCTGAAAATAGACTATTTCTTGCCAATTTTCTTACATTCTGAAATATATATAAATATGTATGTATTTATATAATTCTTTTTATTTTTAACTTCACGTTGTATCCCTAGCGAGAACCGTACAGAGAACGGAGCGTTAAACTGTCAAACTATATCTATATATCTGCCTAGATTTAATAATATTTTTTCTAAACTAAAATGGATACTATGGATACTACTATTGATGTACTAATTTAATGATATTTTTTCTAAACTAAAATGGATACTATGGGTACTACTATGAATGGACCCATTTAATTATTTTTATCTAAACTAAAATGGATACTATGGAAGAACTAGATTTAATTATATTTTTTCTAAAAATGAATCTACAGTTACACATGCTAAGCGTGGTGCTATACACATTGGAGTCAAAATGCTTTATACAAACAATGGCATTTTGAATAAAACCAAATCAACCCACACCAACCCTAAAAGGAAAGCATCCTGCCAATGCATCTGATAATTTAAATTGATTTATAACGTTTGATAAATTTACGAAATTTTTTATCAAGTCCTTATAGAGAGGCACGTTTCACAAAAATGTGGGTGAAGCACAGGCATTTTTATCCTTAGTGCTCGATCACTTTAGGACACTTTAGAAAGTCTTCTTTATCGCAATTTGGTTGTATCAAGTTTGTGATTTAATAAAATTATATATCATTATACTTGTGATGAATCAGTTTAAATCACAAGTTGCAATGTTAATATGCAGTTTTTATAAGCAACCTATTATTAAAGTTATTAACAACTTTCTTCCACAACAGTCTTACACTTTGTAATTCTCACCTGCCCGTCTCGTAAGGAGGACAAATTTTTAATAGTATTAATATGAGTTTCTTCTTTGTCATACATTACTGAGACGAAGCAAAAGAGATCGGAGAGTCTAGAGTTAAAATATTTCTCTTTTTCGTCATAGATGAAATATACTCGTAGCGCCAATTCACTACGATGTAAACTTAACATATATTGGATAGCTACTTAAACTTTGGATAAAATTTTTAATATTATGCTTTTTAGCATAATATATTGTAATTGTATTGTGCCGTGTCTTGCTCGCGGCTTTGTCCGTATAACTACACTATTATTTTTAATTTCCAATAACAATCTAATATTAAAAGCAAAAATCATCAGTCAATTGAAATAAATCAATTAGTAAATATTAATGCAAAAATTTTACTAAACTTTTCAAAATCTAGTGTATTTTAAAACTGCGATTGAATTGGTAAAGCCGTTTCTGAGATTAGTATTAAACAAACAGACAAATAAATGAAACTTACTAAACTTAAATTTAAAAAAAAAATTATACGCTTTTTAAATTTAAGTTTAGTATTTTCTGTATTATTAGTATAGTATTAGTGTGGAATAACACTTTAAAACATAGTAAAAATATTAAATGAAACTTATTTAGTTAATTCTTTTACGTTATAAAACACCACCAATAATATGTTTTCTAATGTTTTTTGTTATTTTATTATAGATATGTATGGAAAATAGTTGGACTAAATAGTGATAATACTACTTATCTATACTTTAATTCATTCAGCAGGCGACTTGAATTAAACAAGGGCATTGCTTCGAACTGGTTTAGATTTATTTTTATTCACATGTGGAGCCTTATTAAGGCGCGCGCGAATACTAGTCTAATTCACGGCAAAAATTATATATTTAAAACGTTTTATATATTTATTTGCTTTGGAAGTAACATTTTTACTAATAAATTTATAGTACTCTATCTGTAAATAGAGATTCAATATCTAGTTGACGCAATTAATAATTTAAATTATATAAAGTGTTCTATATCTGAGTGACTTACAGACAACGCATAGCCGATAGCACGCGGCGTTAAACGCTGAAATTTGACATGTAGATTCTAATTTTAAGCTCTAGTTCTTGAATATTTCTTAAAAATAATATTTTTAATCGGTAATTAAAAATTACCATAAGTTTTATGAAAAACGGAAATAACATAAATTACTATATAAATACTATTATGCACTGGAGAAACATTCAAAATGTGATATAAAAATAACTTATTCTAAATTAAAGAGCTATATTGTTTTTATTTATTTTTATTTTTATTACTGTATGGAAATAAATTGTTATGAAACTTACCAAATACTGGACTTAGATCCGATTTCACCGATAGTTTTCCGGAGTAAGGCTCTCCTGACTTTTCCTGGAAAAAAATAAATAAATTAGTGTTATTAATTACACAGACAAATTTATGCTCTAATAATTTTACAAAAAAAGTTCATGAAAAAAATAGTTTTGTATCATTTTTTCCGTTCAAAATATTAAAGTTTTTTAAAAACCTTATATTTATGAGCTTTAACATTGACAGTAACTTAAAAGTTCTTACAACTAAAACTTTAGCTAACAAGTAGATTCACAAGAACTAACCGATTAACTCCACTCGAAGCTTCCCCAAACAATATTAATATAAAGGTAATAAAATATATAACAAACCGAGATATTTCCGCTATCATTAATTCGGAACGAATTTCCTCTGCCTAAAGGGCCAATGGAGCGTTGAAATCTCAACACCTTAGTGATAGTTGGGAAACTATTATTACGTTGTTCGATAGTGAAATTAAATGAGCATATTATTTAGAATGTATAATAGAAAACTTTAAACCAAACAACTGTCGAGAAAATGATTTGAATTGGGAGTTTATTTTGTAAACAACCATAACGGCGTAGCCAATATTCATGGTGAAATATAATTAAACAGCTATTAAAGTGAATATTTATATTTTTGCATAAGTCAAAATATGAATTATCAAATATAACACTTGCCAGTAAATATAACAGTAACCTACATACAAAGTATCTAAAAACTAAACATACATAGTTTCGATATATCGTTTGGCCAAGTCGTGCGTTACACTAATAGTGACCCAATATCTCGTATAGGGCAGTAATTGGATAGAGGGAATCAGTTTACCCCACTCGGACGGACGTGTTTACCCCTAGACAAGGGCATGATAGCTTTTTAGATGACCATTTATTTTAACGGCCTGTTGAGTTACTATTGTTAGTAAAAAAAATGTAATCGACGTTATGAATAATTATATATGTACTTATTATTAAGCAATTTGATTAAAATAAATATATTAAAAAATAAGGCAATTTTAATAAAGACATAGTTAAAATTCGCCAATTTTCCGCTGAAATTTGGAAGCATTGTGTTCGGCGTAACTCAATGTGACGTTTTGTTATAAAGTCGAGCAAATGAAAGTATAAAATTTCGTTTTCTCAAGTGAAAATTGAATACACAGCCTTTCGTTTACAGTCGCACGTTACGTGCCCCTAAGCTTTTAACTGGCCTCTGGCTACTCTGATCTCATTAAATAATAAATTTACAAGCGATTACAAAAACATATAATTTACTAAGAATATCAAATGAAATAAGTATGTATGTATATTTAGTTATATTTTCACAATGTAAGAAACCTAAGTAAATACTTATAAAATTATTTTATATAAATTTTAAAATATAATTAGATAGAATTTTTCATGCGTGTCATAGAACAAAACGAATGCTTTCAAGTAAACAATGTAATTCAAAAAAATATAATTTAATACCATTTATGGCATAATAAACCTAACTGTAAATACAGTATTAATAATTCAAATGTATTCCCCATTTATCTCTCTTCATAGAATAAGATAGAAAAAACACTAAAATGCCGGAGGTATAATTTTTAATTATAGCTATTTGAAAGCTGCATGCGTCTATAAAGAACTTTTCACTTGAAACAGTGTTTTTTTTTATAATAAAAAAGTGCGCTTAACTAGATATTTTTACATAAGCTTACATATTCATATCGATAATTTGTATAATTTTGTCCGTGCAAACATTTAATTCAGATTTTTTTTTTTAAGTACAGATGTATTTGCCTTGTAGGGCTCGCAGATGCTTGAGTTTCTTCGGTGCGATTGATATAAGTAATAAAAGTTAATGTGTAGTTGAATTTTTTTTACTGATCTTAGTGTTCTGGCGAGGTAAATGTAACTAAAATAGCTATATGAATAATTAATAAACACCATCTAGCTGATATAATACTGGATGACATATTAAAAATTAATTGAGATAACAATGAGTTCTGTCTATATGTAGACAATTTTACGTTTATTTATTAATATTACTATTAGACTCGATATATTGAAGTTGTCAATGGCGATAAGCGATAATTACTGGGGGGAAAGAAATATTTAATATATTCGTTTGGGGAACAAAGTGTCTTGGTTAGTAATGGAACCTAAAGTGGGGGTTCCCTTGGCCTACCCCTGGTATGCCCAGTACATAGCGAAAAACCGGGTAAAAAATAATACTACAAAATACATTATAATAGCTCCAGTCAGCATTTCTGAAAATGCAAACCTTACTCAACTTTCCATTGAACGTTTAGATGACAAGATAAAATGTTAAGTGCCCCTTAACTTGCAATTAACGGTCATCATTATATAATGACTTTGCAAATAAATGACTGAAAGCGTGACCTTTGTTTGCTACTGAGTCATTAAACGCCAGTTGGTTCATTATATAATTATATTTACTAATAGTTATGTTATTTACGACTAGAGTTTGTTTGGTTGAACGCACTTATCTCAAGAGCTAGTTTGAATTTTAAAATATTTTTTGTTAGAAAGTAAATTTACTAAGACGTTAATCGTTTCGATGCTTACATTGCATTTGGACTCATAGTTACTTTTTAGTAGAAAATGTCATATCATATATAATTCTTAGTTATTTTATTTTAACCAAGCTGAATCTGCAGGTAAAAGGCTAGTTTATAAAGTGATAACTAATAGCGTCTGTCTATGGCATAGTTTCGAGAAGGTAGTAAGTTCGAATATATTGTTATCGCAATAATATTTTATAGTATTATCAAGCAGAAGAAAATCAACAATTAATTTAATTATTAGTTAATATAATTTGTTTTGTGTTTATCTCATCATCATTTAGTTATAATTTTTTTCAGCTTCCCGTTTTATCCCGCACATTTATACCCACAGGGTAGGCAGAAGGGATCTGCGTGTGTAGAATTATGAGACTTCATGCGATTCCACTCTTCTTCATTAAAATACTTCCGTTTTCCACTTTCAACCGAATTGAGGCGTGGAGGTGTTAAGTAGTGGAATTCGACGCCCGGCTTTGCCTTGTTACCACAGCGAGGAAATTAAAATATTAAATGTGTCATTTCCTCGACTGCCAATCAGACCCATAACCAATCCATTTTACAATCAGTCGCTTATGCTCCTGCGCCACATCTGGCCTCAGTAGAGATTTTGCTGTGAATAAAAATTCACTACCTAAGTTCTCTCTCTTCCTCTTTCTCTCTCTCTCTCTGCCTACTCTGCCCTGAGGCGTGCGTGAGGCTAAAAAATAAAATTAAAAAAAAAATAATAATATGAATATTTTAAGAAACTTGCGTCTGTAAAACCTGAAAAAAAAATTATTTACTAACTACAAAATGATCCCTAAACCAGTGAAGGGACTAATCTCGATAAATCCCTATCTAAATCCTCGGACAGCGTGATGGATGTCGATGTATCAAAAAATCATATTGATAGCTTATCAGCTTTAGCGCGGAACACGTATTGTGTATTATATGTACACGTGGCTAATATTAGTTTTCAATCCAAAATATGTATACGACAGTAAATATTACATAGTAAATTATGTTATGTGAGATATCGTACGGAAGTGGTTAAAAGCTTTGATTTGTTGTGTCCTTTTTTTAGGAAAAAAATATTCTTTAAGTAGACAAGTGACGTAAAATGGTCACTAAATTTTAAATTCACGTTAGTGTCAAGACACTTAGTATTCTACTTTCATAGAATTATATGTTAAATTTCGTCTTGTTGCTTTTTTTATTTAATTTAAAATAAGATGCCATCTTAATGTGGGAAAAAGTAACAATATCTATAAAGATACCTAACATTGTTGACGTATATTGTTTTCTTTCTTACTCAGCTTCACGCTGTATACTGCACATGGCAGGGTAGGCAGAGGGAACTTGGGAACCTAGTCCCACTTCCGTTCCCCACTTTCCGCCGAATTTGAAGCATTGCTTGTTGAGTGGCGGAACTCAACACCGCGTTTTGCCTTGCACCAGAGCGAAGAAATGAAAACATTAAATTAAGGTTGAAAATATTAAATATTTCATTTCCTCGAGTAGGGATCGAACCCACAACCTATGTCAGTTACAGACACAGTCAGTCAGTTTTCTTTCTTCTTGTATCAATTTCCTCGCTCTGGTAATAAGACAAAAGACAGCGTTGAGTCCCGCCTTTTAACTTACAATATGTCGAAATTTAGTCGGAAAGTGGCATTATGTTCCCTCGTCATGAGCTATTTTTTATTTTCGTAGTTTAAACAAAAAACTCGAGTTTAAGGCCAGTCTATTTCTGGCGTCGTTCAAATATTTACTTATTGTGCGCTAATCGTTGTCATTATTACATTGACAATCTTATCTCGAAGGACATGTTAGTATCGCTTTAGCATAAAAAAATTTTAAAAAATATTTATTAAAGACTTTTTTGTTCATATTTTAAATATAACAAGAACTTATGTTATAAATTTAAAGTAAAGTAGTAAATTAGAAATATTTTTGTTAAATAGAACTTCTTTTTCCAGTATTTTTAACTGTTTCCAAAGCGAACCCCTTACCGTCCCATTTACAGACAGAACTAAGCTATAGCGCCACGAAGGCCAAAAACAAAATAGTAACAAGTAAAATAAAAAAATAAGTTTAAAGATTTTAAGCGATTCGAAAAAAAAAATGTAAAAAATAACACAAGATAAGCATCGATTAAAGATATAAAAATTAATCGATTTCGATAAGGACAGGAATGCTGGAAATACTTAATTGTTTACCATTACACCTCTTTTTTGTCCATTCATCGAAATATTAACGGTTATGAAGCGGTAACTAAAAAAACATTTAATATATATTTTTTAATTTTAGTTTTTATTATATATTAAGCAAAATTTTGGAGTGTTTTACATATGTAGATACATTCCTAAGTAGGTATCGCTTTAAAAATCTTTGATTTGATGAGGTTTATGAACGCGATGGGCTAATGTCCATTATGGGTTCAATTTGAATTATTTCTTATCATTGCCATCTGAAACGTATTTATAGAACAACAGAAATGTTATTGACACATTCTTAAGTAATACTTTGTTTCATATATTTTGGATTTCGGAATTAATTCACTTAATCAGCTTCACGCTTTATCCCGCACATGAAGGGTAGGCAGAAAGAACTTGGGAACCGAGTTTTAAGACACTCCGTTCAACTTTCGTTTCCCACTTTTCGCCGAATTTGAGACATTGCGTGTTGAGTGGCGGAATTCAACGCTACCACTTACCAGGGCGAAGAAATCAAAATATTTAATTTTTAATTTGAAAATATTAAATATTTCATTTTCAAACCCACAACCTATCGTTCACATTCATACGTGTGCCACTGCGCCACGACAGGCCTCGATTTTAATAGTTATTGTTACAAAATATTTAAATTATAAATGTATAAGTGCATCCTAAGATAACATTACAAAATATAAATCACATATAATTTTAATTAATTAAAAGGCCACCCATCCAAAAACGATCCTAAGTAACGTAATTGACGGACATGATTTGGCCAATTTCAACGAACTGCCTTTATCGATAAAAAGAAATCGCTAGCCCGTAAGTTACAACTTTAGAAGTGGCAATGTTAATTGGTATATCGATACATCGATAGTATTCCAGGTACGTAATTACACGTCCCTAATAACGAATGACATCTGCAATCAATCGCAATAACATAAATACTCGTGTGTTTGTTAAAAAGTCAAAACTGGTTGAGTTTTAGAGATACTTTGCCTTTTAACGTTACGATAACACGCTCTTTTTTTATTAAAGGTATTAGGTTCAGCGGCACAGGGTCTGACTTTAAGCTTGACAGTTGTGGGTTGTATGAGAATTAATTATTTTTAATTTTTACTGGTAATAAGGCAATGCGCGACGTTGAGTTCCGCCATTCAACACGCAATGCCTCAAATTCGGCGGAAAGTGGGGAACGGAAGTGGAACGCAGTGTTCTAACACTAGGTTCCTGGGTTCCCTCTGCCTACCCTGCCTCGTGCGGGATACAGCGTGAAGCTGAGAGAGAGAAATTATTTTTGGACCCTACTATAGACACAAGACAAACCGCGGCGTTGAGCACTGCCACTCTATTTTTTAAACATATCATTATGTCGTACCAAAGTTATAATAACTACGTCTTACGGGACGCTGATTCAAATTTCGCTACGTAAATTTTTTTTACAGCTTTTCATAAAAATATAACTTTTACAGTAATTGCTAACATATTTGTCTAGATGAAATGACTAAATGGTTTGGAAGAACGTTCTGGCTCGTCCGATTTCAACAGGGCTTCCAAAAATATCATCAAATTATCTTAAACATTTTTAAAGTTTTATTTCACACTTAGGATAAAAATATACTTTTTACGTTACGTTACGCTACGTTACTTAAGTAACGTAAAACAAAACAACATAAATTGATTAATTGTATAAAAGCTTGAAGAGAACATACATTCTATTGTGATGGTCAAAGCCCTTAGACGGTTTCCAAGAGGTTTAAAGTCCCACTATGTTCAAATTTCAAAAAAATATATTAACCGCTAGAGAAACTGAAATTAGGTTTTAACATATTGTTTTTAACTTGACGATAAATTATCTATAATCATTAGCACGCAATTTAATAAATCGTATTGTATTTATCGTTTATGCCATCTACAAATCATTTATATACATTTTTATTATCGAATAAAAATTGCCGTAATAATTAAAATCGATAAAAATGAAGTTCTTTCACAGCTTTAACAACTTTTTATTGAACTATATTTCAATTTATTGTATCCTGATATAAAATTGCTATTTTAATTAAAATTACAAACATAAATTGTTTTTGACGACATTGTTGTAGTATAAACAGATTGTTTGCAGCGCGGTGGAGCAGGTGAGGTACATTAAATATTAATTTATGCAATCATTAAAGTTACAAATATTCTATATTATTTACCTTTCCCTTGTACGGAACCAAGTGTAGGTTCGAGGTGCGCCACCCAACATGTAATACCTTCATAGGTGGAAATATGAAAACAATTGTAACAAATTATTGCATAAATTAATATTTGATAAAACCACACAAGATATAGTTCTCAATCACTATAATCACCTGTTGAACTATAAAGACATGGCCAAATATATAACGTTCATTAATAGATAATGTTCATTATTTCGCATTGGTAAAAAGACAATGCGCCGAGTTTAGTTCCGGTATTCAACACGTAATGTGTCTAAGTCTAAAATTAGACAAATTACGGAGAACGTAGTGTCTTAACACTCGGTTTGCTCTAACTCTCTTTGCTTGAACATTATAACAAAAACAATATTAAATATTATCGATCTTAACTGTAAAAACTATATAATAATCATATAAAATTTTTTGGCAAACATTTGAATTTCATTTTGAACTACCCACATTTACGTATAATTGACTTTTCAATTTCGTGCCTTTAATGTGAGCGAGTCTCTCTGTATATATAGCCTGTGGTGTAATAAATGGTGATACTAACAAGTCCAGTTCTGAGAACGGACGGACCTTCGGGCGTTTTTTTTTTATTTTCGCTTTTCGGTCACGAATCGTTGAGAAGATAAATAGTGGAAGTGACGTCATTGTGTATGCATGTGAATTGTAGTTGCATTTCGGCTACTGCTGTACTGTGTTATTTGTATCGCTGTTACTGTTATATTATTATTAATTACTTACTAGCTTTTACTTGCGGATATGCCTTTTTAGACCTTTATTTCTTAGCCTCACACTGTTTCTAGCATGTGGCAAGGAAGGCAGAAGAAAAATAGTACTAAGACACTCCTTTCCGTTCTCTACTTTCGCCGGATTTGAGTGGCGGAATTCCAGCCTACGCTTTGCTTTGACACCAGACCGAATAAATGAAATATTTCAAATATCTGTTTTGGTGAAAAGGCAAAGCGCGATATAAACATTTCATTTCCGCAAGTGGGAATCGAATCTACGTCTTGTTGTGTGTACTGTCGAATTAACATCACATAACAATTTTCCTTGAAAAATAAACGTAATTCCGTTTCTATTTAGGTTTATATCTCAGAATTTTGTATGATTTTTTGTTTTTGTCGATATCTGCTTACTATACTATAAACAGAGTGATAGCTTAGCGATAGGAATTTTATTGGGCATTCCATTTCAATGTTGCTGTATAAACCAATTTATATAATCATCCTTAAACATTTCAACTGGCAACTAATTTAAAAAAATGTAACGTACATTGGAATATATGACCATAATATTTATATACAAACACAACCAATTGCACCTAATTGGTTGCAAGAAATAAATTAAACCTGTTTTTTTTTTCATTTAATATTAAAAGTGCACTTATTTTATACTGTTTTAAACTATATTTATTTAATAACCAAAACATAAAATAAATCAAGCTTAATAGAAAAATATGCAGTTTACTTCAACATAGCAAAATTGGATTAATGTAATGAGGTGGTTAAATATATGTACGTACTAGTTAGTCTCAATCGACGCGCTAAGTTAATGCAACTAGTAAATAACGGATGCTGGAACATTATGCAGATATAATGCATATGTATTGGATGCACTTATGAAAGAAAATGTAATTGATATTTCTTTTGTGGTGGATTTGGTTAATTAATGATTATATACATATCATTTTTATTATTTGTTTTTAAAATATATACCTATATAATTACATAAGTTTTCGTTATAAGTAGGTATTTATACTTCAAATACAAGCGATCCTGCATCAGCACTATTTCTAATTATTTGATCATGTTATAATTTCTCGTTATAAATGTGCTTTAAAAGTTATAGTAATTTTAATATGTCGCAATAAACATATAACTGACTGACTGTCTGAAGACTGGTGGGTCTACCTCAGGAACTCAAGACCGAGTCCAGCCATTTTATTTTTCCTTTGTGTGTTTTAAGGCCAACGCTAAACTGTCAACGTGATGGCTGTGCACTGAATTCTCAATCGGAGGAATGATTAATTTTCATTTCCTTGCTCTGGAAACAATGTAAAGTGTACGATCGAGATCCGCCACTCAATACGATTACTCAAATGTTAATTCTTCTATCTACTTTTGTCTATATATATTAATACTTCTATCTATCCTGGTATTCATGTGATACAGCGTGAGGCGTTTAATTTAATTTATGTTAATTAACCTTAAACTGGCCACAAATAATAAATTTAAATAATCAAGGCCAAAGACAATGCAAAACAAGAAATAAAACGCAAAATCGATCACAATCGAGTTAGTATAAACGGGCTATCGCTGAACAGTTTCATAACAGAGTATACCTAACGTTTGTGTTCACACGTAATTAGACCTCGTCTCATTAGCACTACGGGTTGGACTGATCGACTGCTACCTGTCTCTTTCACACCTGCGTAATTTGTATGGTGGTCTCGCTCTTGTTGATTGAAGATCTAGCTGCTATTTGATTCCGGCGGACGAGCGATTGGCCTTTACTTCATTTGTTGTTTGTCAAACACTTGTTTGTATTTGGTACGTTTAGGCATACATATATTTTTTATTTCAGTTATGTCATAGTTTTAAAAAGAATTATATAGGTTTATTTATGTTATATCATACTTGTTAAATTAAATATTTGGTATTTTTTTAAATATCAGCTTAACGCTGTATCCCGCCCATGGCAGGGTAGGCAGAGGGAACTTGGGAACCTAGTGTTAAGACACCGTTCCGTTCCACTTTATTTAATTATATATCAATTAAGACAACAGAAATAGAAAAACCCTATTCCAAGTACTTTGTGTAAATAAAAAAAAAACATGTAGTTAAATAAACACGCTTTAGTAAATACATTAAAAGAATTAGAATCCAGAAAAAAAAATGTTCAACTACAAATATTCTAACTGCGTTATGATTACTTACTCATAATACTGGCAAAAAAAATATCTTAAGCAAATTATATTTATTTTAAACAAATTTTACCAAACAACTTTTAAAAACACGACAATGATGTAAACATGTACGAGATCCAGTTAATTATTAATTAAAGAGCTCAAGCGAACCAAGCGTCAAATTTCAACGTAAAGATTAAAGACAGCAAGCAATAAGCACAACCGAGAAACATTTAAATATAAACCGCGTGGAAAGTACTAAAATTTTCCCATTAGAGCACGTCCAGCGAATTTTAATAAACAGAACGACGGTAATTTACAGTTATTATCCTCGCTGACCCCGCGAAACAACCACCGTAGCCAGTCCATGTCACAAAACTAAAAAAAAAAACAAGAGAAAAAAAATAAAAACCTGGTATGGCCAGAAAAAAGCATACCTTGTCATCACACGAAACTCAATCTTAGTGTATTGACGTAGAATTTAAAATGAAATTTCAATAATAAATCGTATTAGGGAGCGTCATTCCGTAAAAGGAGCTTTATTACAGAAGCGAGAAAGCCCAAAGTGAATTATGGAAATAATCATCCCCTACAGCTATTTGAATCTGAACCATAACCTATTGAAATAGGGCTTTAAGTCGATAGATTGTAAAGTTTTTTTTAAAAAAGGATCGATCTCGTTTGGCGGGCGTACCTGCGCTCGCGCAGACTTGTATTTATGGCGCCTCCGATTCAACACGTGGTACACGGCATCGGTATTAAAAAGCTTGTTAACTATAACTGTTCGTTTCCCTTCATTAGTTTTGGGTTTCGGCTATAAAATGTTTGTCTACGGTTAGAGGACAAATTGATAGACCCTTAGTATTTCGATTTTTGGGTTAAATATTTTATTGTACTAATTGGTTTTCTTGAATATTGTTCTTAGCATCAAATAATGTATTAAGATTGATATTGTCGTATAATATCAATAATCATAAAATAATAACATTTTTTGTATTTTATAATGTATAACTTAAATACACAATTTAATTTTCATTCATAATGTAAGATGATATAGTATTCCCATACATCTTAAATTTTTAAAAAGACTTCCAACATTGTACAAAACTAAGAATTTCATATAATTTGGAAACAGCCAATTTCACAAACCTAGAAACGTGGAGCACTTCCTTTGATTTTAAAAAGCTCTTCGGAATAAAGGAAGTGTATATACATAAACGAAGGAGTCGTACAAATTTTAAAAGCACAATCGCTCAAGTGGCGGGAACAATAAACAAGAGATGTTAAGAGATAACAAACAAAAATTATCCAAACAATTGTGTATGGACCTGAATCGCCACTACAATGACACCGGATGGGTTCAAAATCACCTTTATTTTGCCGTAAATGAAAAAATGCTGTGACACGCCAAGATTAAGATATGACGATAAGATTTTTTTTAAAATAAACAAAACAAGGTAAGTTTAATATTCAGTTTTATTTATATTACATTTATCTAATTGTATATGAATAATAACAGAATAATGTTTGGATCTATGTGCATAACTAAGTAAAGTAATATTGAATTATATGTCCATATATGGATATCGTCGCAGTGGTCGTTGCTTCTACACCTAACCAGAAATTAATTCCATTTCTCTGTTATGTTAAGACCGTATAGTGTCAAATTCTGCAACTTCATATGCAATGTCTGCAATTCACGCGGTAAACTGAGTATTTACGTTACATTATCCTTGCCAAAATACTATAAATGAATACACACACATGTGTGTGTGTGTGTGTGTATATATATATATATATATATATATATATATATATATATATATATATATATATATATATATATATATATATATATATATGTATATATATATGTGTGTGTGTGTGTGTGTGTGTGTGTGTGTATGTGTGTATGTATGTATGTACCTTAGAATTTTAATAACGTTCTCAAAAAGAGAACAAAATTAAGTTTAGTGTATTTGTACACGTATCAGCAATTTCTTCCCACTGTTTTCCTAGAAAAAGTATAACCGAAGATCCAAAAGAACAGATAATAAATAAAAAAAAACTATTATCTAAAATCAATCTTCAATTTGGTTTCTATTTACAATGTATAAATAAGACCTTTAATTTTTTGCCACTTCTAAATCTATACGTATCTATAATGCAAGTACCCAAATATTATGCTTTTAAGACAGCAGGGACGCATACGCTGATAAGATATGATAAGAGATATTTACAGCAATTTCAACCTTATTTCTTTATGTCTATGGATTTTAGCATTCCAAGTATGCGATTACTTGAGAAACCATGTCCTTCTTAATCACGGACTCGGGATTAAGATAAGAATTTTGAGAAGTCACAAACATTTACATTTCTCAATCACATAAATTTGTAGCCTTTTGAGGATTTAGCATTTTTTTGTTGTTGAATGTTTGTGAATTTTATAATTTGTATGTTTTGTACACATAAGTCATACAGTTAAGTATAATTAATCAAACTTTTGATAATAATGTCCAAATAAAAAGTCAAGTTCTGTTTTGTGGAAACTAAAACTAAATTTAGTACTTGAAATACTTACTATTTTTCTAAAAAGAATATTTAGTTAAGTTGTTAAAAAAATAAATCGAGTAAGTTAAGAGAACATCCAGTGTAAACTCCCAAAAAATACAGACTTGCGAGAGGTTTTTGTCACAAATTAGAAACAAGTGCTTTAGCCCTTGAGAGCGCTTTCCTCTTAAGCGTGACGTGCATGGCACTCAAAATTTTGGTGACTTAAGTAACGTAAAAGCTAAGCTTCTTTATTTTTCTAAGAACTTGTGGTAATATACCAGTACCTATTAAGTATGAATTAATAGCGAAAATGAACTCCGCTTCTCAACATGCAATATCTCATTTTAACGCAAAGTGAGAAACGTAAGTGTTTTAATAGGGTTTTGCCTTGATATGAAGTTCCCATGTTCCCTATGTCTCTCACCTTTACATACAAGCGTAAAATAAAATAAAATAATAATGTTGTTTAATTAAAAGTCTCTGGACAAAACGTTACTTTATTATGTAGATTTACTCAGCTTCACGCTGGTTCCCGTGCATGGCAATGGTGCCTTTTGCGTGGCGAAACTCAACGCCGCGTTTTGTCCTTGTACCAGAGCGAAGAAATAAATATTTCACTTCCTCGAGCTGGGATTGAACCCATAACCTGTCGTTTACCGACACACGCTTGTGCCGCTGCGCCACGAAAGGCCTCAAATTATATCTATATTAGTTATATACTTATACCCAACATTTACCTACACTTTTGCATTTCGTAAGAAGAATTTAACATTACGATACAATAATCATCTTTAGAGTTTCATCAGTCATATAATATTATCAAAAACACTTAGTAATGTTACATCACGTGTACTTAGTTAAGTACATAGATATGATTGTTTCACCAAGTACTCAGTACTTATAGGTTTTCCCTTCAATCCACTCAAGCAAAATCAAGCTCGCAAATAATTAAAACCATTACTTTTATAGCAGACATAAAAGGAATCCTATGGAGTACTACCGAAATGCAACAATAGAGGCAAAACAAACAAAATGATCCCACGGTAGGGGCTACCCAAAATATGTACCGCAAATAACAACTTATAAATATATAGATTAATTGAATTCATAAATCACAAGGCATAGGCACAAGAGTGTGACTGTAACCGACAGGTTCTGGGTTCGATCCCCAGTCGAGGAAATGAAATATTTAATATTTACAATTTAAATATCTAATGTTTCAATTCTTCGCTCTGGTAATATGGCAAAGCGCTGCGTTAAGTTCCGCTACTCAACACGCAATGCCTCAAATTCGGCAGAAAGTGGGGAAGACAAGTGGAACGGAGTGTCTTTACACTAGGTTCCCGGGTTCCCTCTGCCTACCCTGCCTCGTGCGGGATACAGCGTGAAGCTGAGTATCTATTATATATAATATGAACTTAGCTGTTTTATAGTTTTAAGATATTATTAAAGTAATACACGTATTTCAATGGTCAAGGTAGGCAAATTTAACATTACTAAATATTTATATATTAGTAATTTATAAAAATATAAACTAATAATACATTAGTACAAATCAGTTATTATATCAATCACAATTTTAACTCAAAACACAAGCATTTCATATAAAAAAAGTCAATTACAGGTCACGTCTCACTATGGCATAAACGTAGTTTAGTTATAGCAAAGTTCAGTAGTACCTATTACAATAAAAAATAAGTTACAGATGGAATTGTAAAATCACACGTAGCGTGTATTGGCGATATGTTCATCGTAATTAAAAAGGTTTGTTAAAGTCTGAGTAAAATTAAAATTATTTTGAATTGGTAAACTTTTTTGTAAAACAACCATAAATATGCATTTATTCAACTACATATATGTACCTTATTATATCATCGTTCTTTATTCTATATCCTATTATATAATTAATACAATACTATGACCTTCAAAGCGAGCCTTTAATGAAATGCTTTAGGCCCCCTGCTCTATAGGTAGGAGAAAAACCTGACGTTCGTTAGGGTGCATGACTGGCAATCGGATAACATCGTCGTCGAGGACTTACTAAATATGTATAGAATATGGATGTGGCAAGTTGTATATTATTCATAGATTATGAATACTACAATTATAGTATAATGCATAACAAATTGAAATATTATTATAACATGTTAAAATTTAAAATTATATGCTATCTACGTACAAGAAATATCTGTAAAAAAATTTAAATATATTTTTCTTTATAATAAAAAAAATATGTTAAATGCCAGCAATATAAATCACTTAATTATTTTTGTCTTCAAAATATATTGTCTAGTAAATTGTATAAATATACCGCATTCAATATTTCTTACATCTCATCTCGTGAGCTTGTAATCATCTGAGAGTGACTAATGTATAAGATGCATAATGTATACTTCAGTAATAATAATCTATACTAACATACCAGTCATAATAGAAGATTTAAATAAAATGTACATATATATAGCTTAGGTTTAATTTAAAAAAAAATATGATGGTCACTTTGTGAAAGTTTTTTTTAGTTTTATTCATTCACTAAACGAAAAGAAAATAGGGATAAAATATTTTTGTGCCCTAATGTGAAACTACATGTAAAATGGTAGACCTCAACGCAACACCTAAGCGAGAACTTTCGTGTCTGAATTAAACATTAACCACTGCGCTACTATGGATTGAAAAGAAAATATACTTTTATGTGAATTATAATCATAAATCACTGTATAAGTAGCTGTATAATTACATAAAAAGTTGTACAAAACGACGATAGATCAAATAACTCTCTTTAACTACCTTTAAAGTTTTAATTACAGGCTATTACTGTAAATATATTGCATTTGAACGGATTTTTTTATTCTTAACGACTACATGTCGATCAACATAGTAATATTCAATTATGGCAGTGTAAAGGGAAACCGTACTTAATGGCGTTTACTGTTTCCTAGTTTAAGAAAAAATATTGGACTTTCTATTAATGGTTTTATATATTACTAGCAACTTTGTTTGGAAAATTTCTCATTTGCTATTTTCATCTTTTAGTGTTCCCTAGACCTAGACTTTTGGGAGGTTAGGGAGTGCCTGCATGCCAAATTTTAAGGCAAGCAGTATCATTTCTGCATTGTCATTAACTGATTAACGAAAGAGACTATATACCAATATGAATATAAGATATAGGTATAGTTTAAAGTGTTAGTTGAAATTATTGTATTATTTATACCTAATAGTGGTATGGTATGGTATGGTTCTTTTATTATGGCGTTCCGAGAGTGCCAGTTCAGCACATATCACTTCGCCAATGTCACGTTGAATGGAGAAGACACAAAGGAGGTTAATAGTGGACTATACATTAACAATTTAAATTGCAATTTACTTTACTTCATTCTTGTAAAGAAATATCTTAAATAATGCTTAAGTAATTTGGTATATTTATTGATTGGTGAGTGAAAGTGTAATTTAATATAATTTTACTATTTTTCATTTCAAGTAACATTTAGTTCCATATGAAGCAGGTAGCCAAATCCAATGGTCAAACAGTAGGATTCTTGCGTACAAACAGGATTATTTGCTCACGCTACCGGTGTTGCCACACACGTGTGTACGAACAAATATTTCCCTTTCTAAAGATTTTTTAGATGTACTGTCCGCAAACTGGTAGGATGCAAATGTTGCCTTTTTTGGGGTAACTTAGAGTTTGTATTATTTTATAACTATATCATAACTAGATAAAAGTATCATTAGTTTTTAGTTTCACATTTATTTTTTATTAATATTATAAAATTATTTTATAACTTACAATTTTATTATATACAATGAGATTTTATTATTATTACTAATAATTCATAAAAAAAATTATTAATAACATTATTAACTTTATTAGATTCAAGCTTAGCTTTTACTAAATAAGAACAATAAAAATAATACCCAACGCAATAAATACAAAAAAAAAAAAATTTTTTACTATAAAAATTACAACAATGTCGCTGCCAACGCTACACCCCAAGCGTTTTTGTGTGTATCACGCGCACCTTTTATTTCCCAGTTAGTTCGACTTGTTAGCTCTACCGTCTAAGCACTTGTCGACTCGGACCTCCCTTGAACACGCTCACTGCGCAAACTACCAAATTCTTGTATTACATATATTATTTGTTGTTAGAGTTGACACTTTTCAAGGCATTGTGACTGTAATGTTATAAGTAATTTTAAATATTTTTAGTGACTTAAAGTGTGTCTAATATCAAAGTTTCAATAAGCCATACATTGTATCCAGATCTAAATTCTTATAATTAAGAAAGTTAATAAAATAAATAATAAAAAGGAATGTTTTGAAAATCTGATGAAATATTTTTTTGCGTTATTCACTATATCTTATAAATAGCAGAGTAGAGAAGGAGAAAGAAAGGGAGAATAAATATTAACTCAGTCCTGAGTGGACATCGAACCTAGAACCATGCCGTTTATAAATGACATGCTGCTGTGAATTAATTTTATTTACTAATATTATTATTACTCTACATAGTTCATCGCTTCATATAGTTCATACTATCATATTAAGAGCAACCTAGCGTAATTGTATCTAAGGCATCACATCACCAACAGATTGGAATCTTGAATAAATTAATTTTATACACTATCCAAGTGTTAATTTCCTCGATTACCATAATTCCAGCGTTAAGTTTATCGTAATATACCACCCGCTACGTATTACAGCAAGAAGACATCCGGAAGTAAACAAGCGTATTGGTAAGACACACACAAGTATTTTTATGGTGTGTTACATGTGACAGGTCGGAAATACCAAACAAATATCATAATATATGCTAACAGAAATGTAATTATTTTATTTTGTAGCAATACATCCCTTAAAAGAAAAAAAAAATAGTAACTAAGAAATACTTCTCTCCTCCTTTTTACATATTTTGAAAATATAACAAAATCAAACTTACATATATAGTTAATAAAGCGCGGCGTTGAGTTACGTCGTACAGGCAGTGCTTTTAATTTGGGCGGAGATGGTGGAACGGAGTATCGTAATTCTTAACATTACGTTCTCTCTGCTATACGCGTAACAAAGCTTAAAGCTACAATAATTAAAGATACAAACAAGCAAAACCGTTTCTGGAAATCAACACCATAACTATAGTTTATCATTGAACACTCGCCAATTAAGCAATAATAACGTACATTTAATAACATTTTCTATTTATTATTTATTAGATAAACAGTCGCATAGATTAATGTTTCATATTTGAATAGGTTAAATAATGTTAACTAACAAATAAATTGATCAGGCTATTAATCATAGATAATTATATAATTTATAGTTTTATTGTATTTATACTCAGTAGCGTTTATGACACGTCGATATTTAGTGTATAAAATGTTAATTGTATGATAATGATGTTACAAAATCATTTCGTTGCTCTAGCAATAACTTCACTTTTCACTTTTATCAAGACAAAGCACGGTGTTAAGTTCCGCCATTTATTTATGTCTCCAAAATTAGACGTTTAGTACGGCTAAAGTAAGGCAGGTAGAGGGAACCTAGTGTTATGATACATTCCAGTTAAGAAAAACAAGAAAGTGAAAATATTAATACCTAGTAATATTACTTGTTACTAACCATATAATATATATAGATAGTGCACATATATCGTGTTTAATTTTAAAATTGAAAGCAGTATCTTAGCTAGATGCATTCTCCAAATAACGTCACATTGGAAAAATGATTAAAGCTCAACTGGCACGCTCGAAGTGCCACAAACAAAGAATAACAACAAGTCTAAATCATGTTCTCTCGGCAATTCACAATACACTCTTAATAATAACGTTAATTAGCGAACTTAGCATTCAGCACAGCATTTTAGCATAATTATCATTTTTCTAATATACTTTTTACGCTTTATTAAATTTCTTCGGTCCATTTGTAAGAAGAATAACTTAACAAAAAAAAACGAAAAATGTCCCTAACCACGCCCCAACTATTAGCGTAACATTCTCCTTAACTAGTAACACTAATCGCTCAGTAACGAGTTCCGGTGGGGTTGCCCGTTTACAAAACGATACGAATATTATGGAATAATTGGGGTTTAAAGGGCGTTACGACCATTATCGGATTTTAATTGCACTTAAATGCGTATTAAAATTTAATGCTCGACTAAAAATGTGGATGTAATTTTTATGTTTTACACAATAAAACCGTTACATTTTTTTTTATTTAATTTTCTTGTATTTTTTTCGCGAAATTAAATATTGCACGTAGCAAAAAGCCTTGAAGTCATCATAAAAAATTAAAATAAAATATATATAAAAAAAAACACTGGTCTGTTATAAAATCCAGTTAAAACAATTAAAAATCGAAGTTGCGTTCCATTTACGAATTCTTTGTGGCGATTGGCCGGGCAGTGATTCTCGGGGCTGTAATGGGTAATATTATATGGAATGAGCTTTTTACAACTAAACCGATAGAGCCAGAACTGGTTCCGATACCTTTTATGCCCGTTTCATTTTATTGTATTTAGCTTGCTTTTCATTTTATATTATTTTACCACACGTTTGTTCGACCTTTATTTATAAATTAAGCTCACTTACTCTCAAAAACCAGTATTTAACAACTGAGCCGAGTGTAAATCTAAAGAAACGAGACCGTACCGAGTCGTACTTTGCATTTTATTACACTTGTGCACTATAGAAACAATAAGCCATAAAAGAATTTCACAGCAACGCAGACGTAATGAGTTTCCGAATACGTAGTCTCTCGACCTAATGGCTCTGACCGAGGTCGAATTATAGAAAAAAAAACCACTATTATTTAAAAGCTATGGCAGTCCGCCGTAAAATTAAAAAGACAAATTATTGAACGTCTTCGTGGAAGTCTGCCTTTGTTATCTCACAAGTGTTTTTCGAGAGTTCTGTTTGTTTTTTACCCCGTTCTTGCATTTGAAAATGTGATCTCCTCATCTCACTCTTTCTCGTTAGCGCGGGGTGCGTCGTAAGAAGGCGCAACTCGGGCTTCCTTGCTTACCAAATTCTGACACTTTCAGCTTTCATAACAAGGTCTCATATTGTACATAGAAATTATAAAAAAAAATCATCGCTCCCAATCCAATAAAGGGCGTAACTGTTAGGCCTTTCATACCGTGATATCGATTTATTGAGGACGGGATAAGCATTTATTTTGCTTAATTGGCGCCTGGTTGAGTCTCGTTCGTTTTGACACGGTTCTCATTTTTTCTCTTTTATACAACGAACCGTGTTTTCGGTTTTAGATTAAATATTATTAGAGATAAGGTTTATAATTGATTGGATTTATATTTAAAAATTTATTGACTTTGAGAAGCATTACCATAATGATGATCGGCCGTGTTTGACGGAGCAGGTGTTGTGTATATCGGTTTATTCTCAGTTTTTCTGATAAAATCTCGTTATAAAACAAAAACGTATCGCATGAGTTTATAAGATTAATCCAACTATGGATATAATTCCGATAATTATATTGCCAAGGAATGTTGTTAAAAATATTTACTGTCAACCCTTATCTGTTATTGAACTTTTAATTAATAGAGCTTTTTTTCAATGTTATATCATATCTTGTCGTTTTTTTTTATTAAACTAAATATTTTAATTTTTTTTATACTTTTTTTGATGAAATATTGATATGATAAAATATTGATTATCAGGTGACCTGTACGCTATTTTTACCTTGTCTTTTCCATAAAAAAAATATAATCTATTTATTATTATTTGTTTCTAAATCTTATCTTTAACAACTTGTATATAATTAATTTCTTCTTACATAGAAAGATCGATCGAAATCAACACGCTGGTATAAGATCGAATAGTAAAATAGTGCACATCGATCATACCTAGAGCAACCTTTCATCATCTCGATAAACTGGCCGCAGTAATGGCTCTCGACGTAACGATCAAATATTCAAAATTAAAAATAGTTTTATCGATTTTCGCAGCGTGAATCATAAACATACATCCCAACGGATAGTTTATTTATATATATGATATTTTTAAACCGATGTAAACACTTATGTATACTTAATCGATTTAATATATTTTTTTTAGTACGTTTCTTTTTTATTTTCGATTAGTACTAATAATGTAGTTTTTAATTTCTATAAATAAAGTTTATTTATATTCAATGACAGCTTTGTATTGCTTTTGCATTTTGTTTAAGGATTGAAAGGTTATAAAAGGATATTCCATAAATTGTATAGTATGGTAAGAAAAGGTTGTATTTGAACCTCCACTTCTTTAATTGATTTAAGCTGGTTATTATGGCGCAAAGTTACTCTGAAGTGCGGCAGAACGGCATCGTAACACGAAATTGTTTTTAATCTTTCCACGCAAAGGTTGAAGGAATCCAGTGTTCTAGTACCTTAGACATTGCATGCGGATTGGCGGAACTCAACGCTGCACTTTGTCTGGTCAAAGAGGAAAATAAAAAGAGGAAATTTGTGAGTCTAGTGTGAAGACATACTGTACCCCATTTGACACTTCCGTTACTTATTTACACTGAATACCAGAGGAATTGCGTGTTGAGTGGCGGAACTCATTACCAGCGCGATTAAACTAAAATATTAAATATTTCATACCCCCCGAATGGGAATGGAACCGACAATCGTGTTCGTTCGTTCACAGTTCTCGCCAAGCGCGACGGTCTATGAAACTAAAATATTCTTATAAATATGTCTATAAAAACTTTCTATTATGTGTTGATAACGCAAAACATAACTGATAACGAGATGAATTTTATTTCTAAATAAATATGTACAATTCGAAGAATTCAAAGCGAGTTATCATCAATTATTTCATTCAGCACGAGCGTGAGATAGCCTCTAGTAACTATTGCTGCATCTTCTAAATATTATCATTTAATTTGAGGCCTGTCTTGACGCAGGGCACAAGCATGCGACTGCAAATTCGACACGATTTTGGGTTCGATCCCTACAAAACGCAGTGTTGAGATCTGCCACTTGAACGCAGAATGTGGAGAATAAAGTGTTTTAATGAGAACGGAGTGTCTTAACACTAGGTTTCCAAAACCTCTCTGTCTAGGATACGTCTTGCGCGGAATACAGTGTTAACTTGAAAATTGTTGTAAAAAATAAATCATACCTTTGATGAGAAATGAAAATATTGAAATATATACTACGTTCACGTAGATTCAGGTTCAAATTCAACTCAAAAAAAAAGGTTAATGTTTCGAATAGTTGCTTCCTTGATTAGCATAAAGCTATTCTTTTTATCTACAATTAAATTCATACAAACATTACGTATAAACCAAATAAACAAACAAAATAATATACGCTTTAATCAATATCAAAGTGAAGAGCACTTCTATACAAAAACAATATATAAAATCTTTAAAAATCAGGTCACAATTTATCAATAAGTTTAAAACAGGATACATTACAAAAATTCTTACGAGGGCGAAGAGCGACGTGTTAAGAAAGGCCAGAAATACTGTCCAAGCTTGTTGATCTCTTAGCTGAAATACATGTTATGTGTATAGATGTCTTGATATTTGGTGGCTTGCTTAGGGTTGCTACTTGATATAATTAAAGTGCGATATGATATAAAAAGTATACTGTCATAAATAACATAAATTTCTATTAGTAATAGAATAATATTACAATTAATATATGAAAGTAACAATGATTACTGTCATAGAGAATGTATATTTTTTTAATTATTTTTACTAGATCGTATTCTTGGTTTTCCTTTATAACTTTCGTGTTTTTCTTTGCGATACTACAGAAAAAAATATTTTTTTATGATTTCGCTACATAAATAATCATTTTTTGCAATTAATTATTTGACGTCATATCGTTTGGCATATCGTTTGACTGTAAAGTGTATAGGCAAATAATTAATTACTGAAGCGGAGCGTTAAGCTCCGCCATTCCCAATGAAATATCTTGAAAATTACACAATGTTACAAGTAGTAATTTTTACAAAAAAACACTTTTAAATGTATAAATCAAAAGGTCGTGAACACAAAGTTTGATACAAAAATGGATATTTTTATACCCACAGCCCTTACATCTCGTCTGATATACGAGAAACAAACAAAAGAAGAGTGATAACATTTGTTCGTGAGGATGAGTCAACGGGTCCGGGCACGGCCATGTTTGCTCAATGATTCCTTTTTAGACACTAAGTATATGAAACTATATGTATTGAATGATTTCTAGATAAAATATAAATAGCAAATCTCAAAACTGATGATTATTTTGATAATTTGGTTAGGTTAGGTTAGTTATTTATAATTTAAATTACATTTTCATATTTATAAATTGTATTGTACTATACTGTATATTTATATATGTATAGGTACAAACATATGACTTTAAACACGAAAGGTTGTGGGTTCGATCACCACATGAGGAAATATTAAATATTTCGACGACGAGCCGCTTCCATACATTATATACGGCATACAGAGTGACGCTTAAAAAAAGGCCTAATTTTAACTTACAAATTCAATTTATATAAAATAATCCATACGACAAATATAATATAAGAAGATATTTCTAAAATTAACTCTACGTACAGAAACAGATAACAAGTCAAAATTGTCCTAACCTAGAAACATTACCCACAAAAAACAAAACAAAATGTCTTTTACAACACCGAGCTCGCCTTTAAACTTAAAAGGTAACACCATTGTCTACTAAAACCTCTCTGATAGTTATGTTTGCCGTGATAACCGTGGTATTTGGTAACGCCACCGACATCAGGACACGGAAGCTAATATTTAAAGTATTTAACTGATAAAGTATTTAGATAAACGATGTTACGGCCGCTCGGGTCACTCATCAGTGTGTACATTGTAATGCAGCTGCTTATAGATGTTGTATAATAACCTAATTGTGAGCTAAAATGTTATTTATTAAGGTTGTGGTATAAAAATATAAAATTAAATAGCGGAAAGGCAACGGAGTGTTTAAACACTAAGTGTCCAAGTTCCCTCTGTCTACCCTGCCATATGCGGGATGCAGCGTGAAGCTGGAAAAAATATAAATAGCTTCACGACAGACATAGCAGGGTTGGCAGAGGGAACCTCGGAACCTAGTGATAAGCACTCCATTAATATTAAAACACTTTCTTCCCTTCTTATTGATGCATTGTATGTTGAGTGGCGGAACTCAACGCCGCGCTCAACTCCTCGAGGAAATAAGAAATGAAACATAACAATCTCAACTATTACTAATACAAAAGCACTAACCCTAAGAATAGCCAGCCAATAAGCCCACATGTCCAATAAAATCTATAACGTTTGTTTACACGATAACATTTTAAAGAACAAAATCGATGAGCCTTGATTAGCTGTAATATATTTTACGTCTAAATTAACTAGTGTTGTTTTTGACGAATTTATAGACATCTGGCGTGTCCAGTTACTTTTATTGCAGTAGGTAGTTACGTTGGAACGGTTTTTACGTTCAAAAAATAATTGTGAAATAAAATATATGTGTGATTTCTTAGTTATAGTTTAATTTGAGCTTATCTTAATGTACATTTATACGGTTGAAAATAAATTAAATAATATTAAAACACAATATTATGATGATATAGCCGTTCCGCTTTTATCTACAAAAGTTCGTCGACTCGTAAAATCTGTAGGTACACTTAACCTTGAGAAATATATTATTACAACTTCTTGTTTTTATATTTCTCTTGAGAACTATATATTGTGATTATCGCTTTCGATTGATTTCGAGATACTTATATGCTAATAAATATGTTTTTTTTTACTCACATTCTTCAGAATAGGAGTTCTGAAGAATGTGAGAAAAGAAACATATTTATATATTAACTAATTTATTAATTTATTTTGACATTGTATTGCTTTAGGCATTCTTTATAAAAAAAATATCTGAAGCAATTATTAGCAGATTTTTTCAAGACGGCGTGAAGAACTCAACGCCGCGCTTCGTCAACAAGAACGATATAAAAAGAACTAAATATATTTAACCCCTCAATGTGAATCGAACCTAGAACCCTCGCATTTACAGCAACACGCCCCTCTACTAAGAAACTAAAACACTCCAATAAAACAAAAACATATGGTAAGTTAAAATACATACAACATCCCCAATAACACTAAGTTCACTATATTTAGTACCAACATTCTGGGAACGGCAATAGCATAAAACCTCTTTTAGAGTACAATAAAAACGTTATATATACAATTTTACGATGCCTAAAAAACAGTTTAAAAATAAAAATAAAAAAAAAACCGTATCTTGTTCATTAACTAGTCGTGATTTATCCTAACTGCCGTTTGATTGGAAAAGTTAGTAGCGATCGCGATTCTATTCACGCTTTGAACTGAACTAAACTAAACTAACAGAGCTAGATGGTTTACGGATATCTATTTTTTTTTGTTTGGACAAATACATTTTATTAGAGTTGTTAACCATAACACGTACGTATATTTTATGTATCATACACATAAAGTGCAGTGGTGGTATTTGAAACAAAATACAGCAGCTATTCAAAGTTTTAGCGAAATCATAAATAACTTTTAATATTATAATTTGTTAGCAGCTGCTGCATGCTTCTGTAGGCAGAAAGAAATCTAGTGTTAAGACACTACGTTCAGTTGATAATTATCCGAAGGAAAGAATGAAAATATTCAATTCTTCGAGTAGGTATCGAACTTACAAACTGTGTTTACAGTCGCACGCGTCTCCAGCGCCATATCCCTCTATCAAGTATTTGTTGGAGCAATTGATCATCAATATGTATAATAAGATCTTTGATTTTCGCGATTGTTATAGAATTTAATCCGTTTAAAATGATTTCATTTAACCGGATTAATCAGGTGTATTGGTTTATAGACATTTTTGGAAACCCGACGTTTCAAACAGTTACTACTGGATTCAACAATATGTAGTTTAACTGCAATCACCTATTCAATGCGTCAAAAACGTCAGCTACTACCAAAAAACCAAAGCTACAGTAATATCTGTGGTAGTAACTGCCTGAAAATCGATTTCAATAATCTTCAATATAACACATATCGATCACAAAAATATCAGATATCGGTAAGTATATTAACAATGACTATCATCCCAATAATCCAATGCGGAGTTATCAGCTGAGCTCAAACCACAAATAAGTACGTCATTCATAAATGATATGACCCTAGCTTGTTTCACGCTCCATTTAACTCTAGAATTCATACATTTATTAATATTTTTATTTAATGCTACTTATAAGATAAGCTAGAAATGCCTATTGTGGCGCAGGGGCACAAGCGTCCGACTGTAAGCGCGACAGATAGGTTTTGGGTTCGATCCATTTTCAATTCCTTGTTGAGGTAACAGAGCAAAGAGTGAGCTTTTAGTTACGCTACTCAACGCTCAATGCCTAAAATTCAGTGGAAAGTTGGGAACGTAACGGAGTGTCTTAACACTAGGTTCCCAAGTTCCCTCTGTTTACCCGAAACTGAATTATACCAAAGAAAAGAGAAGTTATCGTTAACCAAACCGAGTATACAATGAAGCCCACTTGAAAATGTTTACCAATCAACAATTGATCCTGAAAATTAATTAACAATATAAGAAAACACAAGAAAGTCTAGTTTACAATTATATATTTATATATCGTTTTTCATGCATAAAACAACCACGTCCGTCTGGTATGGTGGTAAGATTTTGATCTGCTACACCGGAAGTTGTGGTTTCAATTTTTGTACCTACAGTCTTAAAGTATACACGATTGTTTTATCTCTTTTTTTTATGAAAAGACGGCAAACGAGCGTACGGGTCGCCTGGTGGTAAGTGATCACCGTCGCCCACGGCCCCGAGTAACTCCAGAGGAGGAGATACAGGAGCGTTGCCGTCCTTTAAGGTACACCGGGGCACCGGGGCCCGGCGTTACCTAATGCGAAACGCAGTGGCTAAAGCCACTACTTAACGCCGGTCTTAAATGCCGGGGATGGTAACAATCCGGTCGAGTCTGCCCATGCGTGTTGCCATAACTGACAACGTGACTCTACCACACGCACAAAATCTATATAGATAATAGAAGTATCAATTCGTAATACATGAGAATATATGATAAAAGCACACGACTGTAAATGCGACATGTTGTGGGTTCGATTCCCCACTTGAAGAAATGAAATTCTTAACAGCGCGGCGTTAAATTTCAACACTCAATGCTTAAACAACTCTGCGGAAAAAGGGGAACGGGAGTATTTTAATGGCAAGTAAATCTTTCTCTAAGTTTCCAAGATCTCTTTTCCTACCCAGTTAAGAAATAGTGTGAATGTTTAAAAAAAAGAGTGACAAAACACTATCATCTGTTTACCGCTTGTAATTGAAATAGCACCACAAATGACAAAATTATATGAAATACAACTCCCGCATCTTGCGGGGAATTCAAGGACACTACAGACTGGGTGGCCAACCCTATTTGCATTTCAAAAATTAAACAAGGATTTTTTAGTATTGTTATACATATTTGTAAAAGTTAGAGAAGATATTAATTCGGAAAATGGGGACTGGAGTGCCTAAACACTTGGTTGCTGTATGCGGGATAGAGCGTGAAGATAAAAAAACCCATACACGGACTCGAACCCACGACCATAATAATACAACTTATTACGTATATAAAAGTTAGAAAGTAAAAGCAAAACACCAACTAGAAACGATATCACTCATCTGCATAATGCACTATATGCGACTGTGGCTCTTTTCATCCAACTGATAACTTATCATTTTAATGTGAGGGTTATTGATTACTGATAAACATTTTCTATAACAACTGATTTATATATAAATGCTTATCGATTATATGTTTTTTTTTGTTTTCTTTTCTAGCGTAGAAGAAAGGTCTAACTGAACAAAATAAATTATTGTAGCTACATAGACTACTCAATTTCTTGGAAGTATTTTTTTTTTGAAAAATGTATATCATGTGGCGTTGAGTTACGACTCAGTTACGTCTCAAAATACAATCTCTTAAATACGCGCTTCTTGTACCTCAGTTTTTCCCAGTTCAATTAAGTGTGCAGAAAGAAATATGAAATATTATGGTGGCTAATTTATTAAGCTTACACTCTGACAAATAGATAGTTATTATATAGCTATTTAATTGTCCTTTTTTTCAGCGTCACGCTGTTCCCCGCACACGGCAGGGTAGGCAGAGAAAATCTGGCAAGAACTCGACCTAGAACTCTTTATTTATATTATATATTCCTCCCTTACTTTTCATCTTTCTAAATTATACGCAAAATGTTCTATACATTACCAGTCATTATTTTAAGATCACTATCAATAAGAAACTGTATTTATCAGTGATATTGTTCAAGGAGTACATGTAATTGCTTGCCTTGAATATATGTATAATCTTATCAAATGTGATGCAAATTGAATGGAGGAAATACATAATTAATCTATCTATCTGATAAACAATTATTAAATATATTTCTTTGATATTTACTTGTAATGATAAGTTAAAAATATAATAAAATCCGAATAACAAAATAAACTAAAACAATACTATGTAAACTAAAAAACTAAGAGTCATCTTAACCAAGTGAGGACATAAAAATTACGTATTTTCCCCCAAAATGGCAATCGAACCTATATCCTACAACCATCGTGTTCACAGTCAGATACTAGTAAAAAAAAGTGTTAAAAACGAACAGAAAAACTAAATACAAAATATAATTTTACAAGGCTCCCAGCTACATAGATAGATTGTAAGTCACTGAACTATTACCATATTCAATGTTACAAACGGAAACATGGCACGGCCACTCATAAACAAATGACTGCGCATGCACTAATGCACAAACTTGCATAACTAATGCACACGGAGGTGACGTTCAAACTGATATAGCGTTATCTAGATATCATCAGATCCGTGTAGTGATAAGAAATATTATTAATTTGATTAATTGATGTGATAAGGTAAAGGGTACTTTAAGTATAATATTGGTAGTCCTTAAGTTTTTTTTTTCTTATTAATAAATAATACTCACTCACTCACTCAGCTTCACGCTGTATCCCGCACGAAGCAGGGTAGGCAGAGGGAACCCGGGAACCTAGTGTTAAGACACTCCGTTCCACTTCCGTTCCCCACTTTCTGCCGAATTTGCGGCATTGCGAGTTGAGTAGGGAACTCAACGCCGCATAAATAAATAATACGTCATTTTTCAATTTCATTTTATTGCAAAAATACCTATGTAAAAAGGTTTAATTAAATAAAACAATGCTTTTTCGTAGCTTCTTTTAAAATTTATAATGAATTTATATAGTACAATAAAACACATTTGTCTATATGTTTACATGGATCTGCTTATTTAGACAGATACGTGTGGGATAGATGAATTACGCTAATGTTATAAGAGATTGATTTAAGAACCTATGCAAAGTACAAGTTATATATGTATATCTTGTGTGTTTTGAGTGGCATTTAAAAAGTTAACATTATATTTTACAAATAAATTAATGCAATAAAGAAACATGTCTTTACATTGTGACATCTTTTTGTGCTCTTTACAGGCTTAGGAAAGTTTATTTAGTATGAAAATATTATTTAAAACAACTTAGATATTATCTTGGCAAGCTTTAATTTAAGCCAAACCAGTTGTAATAACATATAGCTTAATTGTTTAAAGCACATGAAAAGCTTTAATGGGGCGCGAGTTCAAATTCCGCTACGTTAAAATTTTTAGACATTTCTTTATATGATTTTAGAAAACCAAATCTAATGAATTTCTAAATTTAAAATATACACAATGAATCATTTCTAAACAAAGACAAACAATTTAATATACATGATCAATCACCTGAACACTAGACGATAGTAAACCAGTAAGGCTATTCCAGTCTAACTATATCGAAAACAATAGTTATACAGGCCAATGCAACTTCCTACGTGAATACCTAGATAATTAGCTTTGCCCACGTCTAGATATGGCATGTGAAATTAATACTGTAGTCTTGAGATTATGGTAAATGCATGGAATATATAGTTTGAAGGATTTTTGATAGATATGATAATTTAGCTAATGCCGAGTAAATGAGGTAATAGTTTAAAATTTGCATGTAGCTTATGACAAGGGCAAGTTAATATAGTATTGGTTAATAAATCTGTGTATATTTCAAAATAAAACTATTAAACAAACATAATTCGCAGTTAGATACTTCGTTATTCCATTCCAGTTTTGTCTGTTAAACGTGTTTGTTTTAACTTTTTAAAGTAACTTTCAAAAGCTATACTTAATACAGATATGATCTGAACGAAAAAGTAAAAAAAATATAAAACGTCTACTATTTAGACTATAGTGTCCAATTTATAATAACATGCATTAATTCAAGTTTAACCCATTTAAGTTAAAGCATGGCGTCAAGTTCCGCCACTCAACATACTGTATATAAAAAAGTTAAGTGTCTTGACACTAAATTCTCCCTGTTTTCACTTCTTTACGTGGAATTCAGCAGAGAGTTACAAAAAAAACGACACCTAAGTTATTCAGTAACTTGAAAACGCAGTAATTGCAAATTCACACCAAACAACGATATCCAGACGTCGTGAGATCCATTTGCAACTCGTTACAAACAAGTAATCGAGATAAAGAGACAATAAACTGAATCAGGCGGCATTAAAGATGGCGGCCCAAAAGGAAGACAGTTAGCAATAAATACTAATTAACCAAATGTACGCGCAAGGCTAAATTAATATGAGGATTTGCGCTAAGATATTATTAATACCATCTTGATATATTTAATTTTACAATTGTGTCAGTTTAATTGTAGATAAAAAATATTTAAAGTATCAAGTAAAGCAGCAAGTAAATAATAAATGATTAGGTAAATCAACTTCATCTATTTTCAGGATCAGCAGAGTAGGCAAAGGAACCTAGAGTTAAGACATTTCGTCTCATAATTTTCGTTTTGAGTGACGAAACTCAACGCCGCGTTTTATTCACCAGTCACGGCATAGGGAATGGGGGGAAAATTTACAGTCAGACACTACACTAGCTGTTCCTACTGACCATAAATATATAAAAGTGATTTCTCTGAGAATTTCAAGATAACTATATATCATTGGGATGAATCCTAATAACTAACTCAACTAATATGTAAATAAATGTAACGAAACAATAAGTAAGTAATATGTAACAAAATTATAAATAACTATACATTAATTAGTTACTAAACGATATACAATTTTTGAACTGTAACTTGATCAACATTTTGTACAAAATAAGATCGAAACCCTCAGGAATCGTCAGTTTCAGTTAAGGCCAGTATGGCGGACGGAAACGGATGGCATCAGACAAGAGATCGTTGTTCGCTAAATATAGACGAGGATTTGGTGCGCGGGCGCATATTGGGAGAAACTCATTTTATACATCATCGATTATTAATGTTGTATTAAAATAGAATAATTGTAGTGAATAATAAAAGAGAATACGTTTTATATTTAAATATCAGACAATTTTGTTTTAGTAAATATAATTTATAAAAATATGCACTATTCGTTAACAAAATATTTATAGTTAAATTTTATAAGAAATTTGACGTTCATATTTTAACGATTTGATAAAATATAATAAAATATATTACAAAAATATTTGCTCGTAGTAAAGTTAGCTGGAACTAGCACTTATCCAGTAATCATCAGGCGTACCATAACCACAGCGGAAATAGCTTACGAATTAAACACATACTTTTTTCAAAAGTAAGTAAAGACATCTTTGTTATTTCACTAAGAAATTTTAATAATTCTACAATTGACGTGCTTGAAAATGTGTTTAAAATCTGTACATTAAAGTGTGTACGTTAGAATGAGTTAGCACTAATCGATATCAAAGGCCTGCATTTCTACAATATGGCTGGACGTACCCACTTTTGCTTGTTCAAACAAACAACATAATAAAATCGACTTTGTTGTTATGAAAACATTTCCAAAAATCAAGCAGGCGTAGCACCGACACGATTTAAATCCAATTCACGAGCCGTCAAATTGTAATCTAAAAGAAATCGAAACTCAAAAGAAAATTGTACGTACAAAGTGTATTGTAATGGCATCACGTACGATAATCGATGCTATTATGACATACAAAGCAGAATTGCACCTAACTATAATCCAATATTTATACGATCCGTGACTGTAATACTTTGGGAATCTTGTACAAATCTGTTTCTCTGTCTCATTCTTGCCGTTGAAATTCGGGAATGGAGGAAGAAGGATGAGAGATCCATACATGAGCGTCATTTGTAGGTGTCCAAGGAATGTTTGCACTCCTTCGCCTCTCGGGTCGACAGGTAAATTCGTCCACAAAAGCAGTGGGAGTTCTTGTTTATTATAAGAAATACCTGAATGCAGGTAGACGTGCATTGTGTACGCGCCCCCTCCTAGCGAATAATAGAGTTTTCGGAAATAATACAATGACTACCTAATTTATGTCGGCTGGAATATTATTTTACATAAATTTTCGGAAACGTACCTGAGGCTTTCTTCCCAATTTTTTGTATGGCGCTCCGACAATCAGTGTTTTGGGTGACGTTAGTCTCGGTTCTTGCGGTTGATTTGTTTGTTTTACGGGCAATTTGCGATTATAAACATGTTTTTGGGAAGCCCGCGATTTTATCTCTATTATTTGTGACCATCCTACCACTAATTAAGTAGTTTAAAAATTAAAGTGAACTGTTCCGATGTTAATCTACGCATAGTCGAACATAACGAGGTCACTAACCGTTTCTTCTTATGAATATTAAAACCCAACACTTGGAGCGTATAAAAATGCGATGCAGTCGTAAATGGTATATTATCAAATTCTTGACGTAAAATGATCATCAACGGGAACGAGCTGCGCCGTAAACATGACAAATTGATCCGTGTGAAGTTCTGTGATAAAAAACTGGTTCAAATAGTAGCTTAGAGTGTGGGCGGACATGAATAAGACCAACAGTATAATTCGTTGAATTTCGTTACATTGAAAGTGTAAAATTATGAGTAGCAAATGCAATATGTTGCAATTCACTTAATTTATCCCTATTATCAAGCTTATGGGTACTCTTATTCTAATCAAAATAAGGGCTGTTTGAGGTATTATTTAAGTTGTATTCTACATATTTGTTAGGTATTGACAAGGCGCGCTGACTGCTGATCAATATATAATACATTCAATGGTATTGTACTTTAATACTGTGAAAACATCAATAGAGATCTACCTGAAGCAAACACCTGCTGGCATGTACGAGGATACTACAAAATGTTTGTACAAAATTTGTGTATGCAATTTTGAAGCTTCTTGAAAAAGAAAAAGGTTTTATTTGTATAGTCGTTTTATTGAATAGTGCAAATCGAAGCGCCGCGTGAAGTAATTTTTTAAATAATGTACATGTTAGTATGAAAGTAGACAAAACATTAACTGCAGAATTGTCTTATATCATGTAATTTATGGTTAAACCGACCACCTATGACGTTCTTCACAAATTTAATATGACTAGACGTTATTTTTTTTTCAAATAGCCTTTTTTTTGTTAGCTCACATTTTATTATAGACAATTTCTGATATAATAATTTTATATAACAATGGGAAACATCAACCTGTAATTAAACTTATTTCCTGTTTGTACACGCAGATGATGTTATTAAAAAAATTAACGTACTAATACTATATCAGGGTGCTCATTCCCCTCTAATAACGATGCAATAATTGAGACGTTAAGATTGCTCCGATAGGACGTTTTATGTTATAATCAGTTATGGTATAATTAGAAACACTAAAACCACTTACTTCACTTTCAGTCCAATCTATGAGACTAGATTTTTCTTCTAGAAGATTTTCTGAACTTCTCTTTTCGTCTTCTCCGTCACCTTCGTCTTTGAATACCTTGACCTCGTCCGTGGAGCCCAGGTCGTCGCCGCCCGAGCTCGCTGCTGAACTCGAGTGCGCATGCGGCATTTTCAAGAACCTAACGCCCCAACTTCCATTATCCCATCCTTCAACTGCACATACTATCTGTCATCCATGACCGAAAACTAAATTGCCATTTTCAAATACTTATTTCAAATACTGAAAATTTGTCTTTCTATAAGGTTTACCGTTAACATTTGATAACTGATTACGATTATTGTTTTTCACACTTATTACTAACTACTAGGCAAATGTTTGGTTAACTAAACTAAATGAGATCACAGATAACTTTTGTCAGGTTGAACTTAAAACGATAAAGTTGAGGTGTTCCGTTAGATTTCGTGTTGAATTGCATCTGAAAAAAGAAAGAAAAAAGGATTAGTCAAAATATTATCAGAATTTTTTATTTGCACTTAAAAAATGAGCACAAAAATTGATATATTATTTTGATTTTTTGTTAAAATATTAAAGAAATTACGTAAGCCAAGTAAGCATCAGCCTAAATTTATCTTTTAATTCGCCGCATTGTGCTTCTATATACAGGTCAAGTTGGCTGTCAAGCACTCGTCAAGTCCCTGGCCTCGGGCCAAGAGCCTAAGAAAATCCGAGCGAATGAAATAACATATTGGTTTTGAAGCGATTCGCACAAATTACGCCCATCCAAAATGCTTCAGGCCTAATCAATAGTAATTTATATTTATAATGTTAGTAATTAACATATCAAGCCGGTCAAGTGTTGCGAAAAGCGGAATTTATGGGAAATATTTGAAAATTAGAACAAAAATATATGGTGAAACGTCCAGATGTAATCTTATATTAATTTTATATTATAATTTACATTAGACTAGTCTTTTGCCTGCTGTTTTGCCCGTATATAGGTACTTAATATATATTTATTATAAATAAATATAAATTTACGTAGGTTAAAAAATATCATATAATTTTTTTTATAGTCTGTAACGTAGACATCGTTAAAATAATAATATCTAACTTATCTTTTTGGTGCCTAGCTGTATCACAGACTAATTTAAAATGTAACTTTTAGCATTATTTATGACGCGCCCTATTTAATTGTATTGGAATTCAAAGTAACAGGTGAACCAAAACTTCTGATAGGGCTTCGTAGGGTCAACGACAACTTATAATTCAAATCACGAACATATAGGCGCCAGGGAAACAGTCAATTATGGTAACGGAGGGGATACTTTATTAGTTAAACTATTATATGATTGCGTATCTTAGTTGTTTGATGTAATCTATATGGAGTTGTGGTTAGAAAATATATATTTTTGTATTTTAATGTAGATGTGTATATATATATATATATATATATATATATATATATATATATATATATATTTATATATATATATATATATATATATATATATATATATATATATATATATATATATATATATATATATATATATATATATATCTAATTTTAAGTAGATGATTAACGTTAGTTACAATTAGGATTTAGGTATAGACAGCAAAAAAAAATGTTTTTATGTCCCTTTTCTGGCCAATCAGTTGGGATGTTCAGTTTTACGGAGAACGGTGTGTTTAGACACAAGGCACCATCTGAAAATCCTAAATGCGCTAAAAAACCTAAGTATTATATTCTTAAATATTTTATTAGTGATGAATAATCAAATATTATATAATTACTACAGTCACTTGGTCTGTAATCTTTTTTCCCATTATTATATCTAATTTATTATTAATTTATATACAATTAACAAATATAATATAAAAATATATTTTTTTACTTTTGTATATTAACTAAGGTCTTTTGAAGCTAGTTACGTACGTACTATAACTAATTATTTTTTTTAGTGTTGAGTATATGATGTTTTCCTGCAGTTAACAACGCATAGAAACAAAAGTCAATGATTCGCTCATAACTTTATCAAAACGGGCCAAGTCTTATCAAAAATTATCGCACCTTTTACCAACCTAGGTACACACAATTAAGTATAACGATATTTAACAAACGAACATGAAGCTAAAATTTTCTTTATATATTCAAATGGAAATAGTAAAATTCGATCGCCATTCGGGGTAATAATTGTATTTAAATTATTTTTGTTTCTATTTTTGTGGCTTTTCATCATTTCTTACATGTAGTAGTATTAAGACCCACTAATTTTTTAGTGACACTATTTTTTTCTACTTTTCACCGAATTCTTAAGGCATTACTTGTTGAGTTGCGGAACCTAACCCTGCGTTTTGACCATAAAAAGGCGTAAAACAGTTTTTTTTATTATATACTCGTATATTAGATAAGTATCACGATTATTCTAGTACGTACTATTATTATAAAAACTTTCAAATTAGACACCTGCGCTTACGCAGGATGATTATGTTTATCTTGTAACAAGTATTCATTAGTATGAATTAATGTTGGGAATTGATAATTAAGCTCATCTTATAGAAATAAATTAGTTTAAACAACACTTATCTTATATGATCTGTGGTATTTTTTGTTAAAAAAACAATGCTGTGAAATCTGCTTGTCTATTCAATTTGTGGAAACTAAAGTATTATAGGACAGAAGAAAAGAAAGAAATTTATAGCCATTTTAGTGTTAAGTACCTATTTAATATTTTAATTGGTACATTTATTACAGGTAGGCATATAAAGTATTGTTTTCGACAAAAGTTACTAAAGTAATAAATAAAAAAATGGCTAGTTTAAACAGGCGAAGCCGTAAAGGAGCTAGAATATTTCCAGATCGATACTACATGGGTATCTCCAAAAAAACGCGTCACTCTCCACCTTGAAAGCCGGCAACGCACCTGTAGCTCCTCTGGTGTTACACGGGGCCGTGAGCGGCGGTGATCGTCAAGTGACCCGTACGAGTGTACGTGTATAAGGCAAGGCAAATGAGCATTTGAGTTGTCTTTTCCATAAAGAAAAAATAAATAAACATCCTTACGATCGAAGTCCTAGTAAAATGATAATACCGTCAATCACAGCAACTAAGGCAGCGCACGCGCATCGCAGAATGCATTTGTCATATTGGTATGTGCACAATGAATGTGGCCGACACGTTTCAACGGAGTTATGCATGACAATGTGCAGTTGTATTTAAATTCGATGCCATAATTACTTGTCTCATGATAGCGGTGTGAGATATCACTTAGCAACATACTTAGATGCATGTTTCAAGCTAGCTTAAAGCTTTCTTAAACTATATTTATAAATATGTATTATTTCAATATTAAAAATCGTGGCGAAGGGGTACAAGTATGCGAAAGGCGAGGATTTGAAGTATTTGAATTTCGTCGTAGTGTTAACTAGTCAAAGCGTGGGGTTGAGTTCCGTCACTCAATACAAAATGTCTCCAGAAATCGGCGGAAAGTATGGAATAGAGTGTCTTAACACTAGGTTCATAAGTTTACCCTGCTTAGTGCACGATACAGCTAAAGCATAAAAAAATCAAAACACGTGCACAACGCAGTGCCATCTCATATTTGTGCAGAGAGCGGTGTCAGCACTCTGCCTACATTTGTTATATACAGAATGAAAAAAAATATTAGAAGAAACAAAATTTGCGTAACGTTACACGTAAAAACATCATTAGTTTACAATTTATGTATTTATATAGCGATAATTTGATCATTTATTCATATTATAATTATTAAGTAAAATATATACATTATTATTTTTTTTATATTTTACGACCATTTTAATTATAATATTAGCCGTTTATGAACCACAATAGAAATTACTAAGCGTAAAATTAATTACGTATAAAATTATTTTAGTTTTACCGAATTTAGTCCTTCTCCATAAGAAATAAGAACTAAGTTCGTTTGTATTTTTACCTTAAAGTGCTATACATACATATGTATACATATATAAAAAAATCTATCTTTATTTCCGCAATGACCGTGCTTTTTACATTTGATTTTATATTATATCTTTTATTGCCTATTATGTGTAGCTGATTGTATAAATCAAGAAGTCATAAGCTTTACGGTTGTTAAAATAACAGGCAAAAAGATTGATATAAATTTTGGCTATTTAAATATATAATGAATGACAGATATTTAATTTTACTGTTCAAGATTATTAAATATAATGACGAACTAGTTCCTTGGAAAAAAAAATTGAGTTATTAGGAAGGAAACATGTTTCACATAGTGTCAAGACACTGTTCTTTCCGAATTCATTTAAACATTGTGCCAAAACGCCTTGTATTAAAAATATTAAATAAACCCTGTTATTTACAATTTTACATTAAAAAACAAAACAGCCTAACACAAATTTAAATTTGAACTACACACAAAATAATAGAAAACAGACAACCGTCAACTATAGTTAAGTCTCATACTAAACACAAGTAATGTGCCAAGTCCATTCCATTCAAGGATTTATGCCAACTTGTCATCGGATGTAGCGCCATCGTAACAAGAACAACAAAAGAACCGTACTTAATGCTTATTTTCATGTACTTGCAGTACAAAATCAAGAATAATGTGGTGCATGAATCTCTGTCTTAATAGAATATTATGGGAGATTGTTAAGTTTTTAGTGAGATTATCAAAACCACTGGTTATTGGTACTTTTTTTACTTTACTCGTCTGTTTAGGGTCTAGAATAGGGGTTCCCAATTTTTTTTAGTTCATGGACCCCTATTTAACTTTTTTGACACCACAAATGAAACTGTGGACCCCTGCGGGTCCTTAGAGACCACTCTGTTCTCAATGTTCTGACAGGAGTATGTTTATAAAGATATAACTGTACTATTATCTCATGTAATCAATATTATTTGTCTGAACATATATATTACTTTATAGTAATAAACAAACTGCACTGCGGTCTTTAGTAGGTATTTCATAGATCTTCATATGATAAGAATTCAAGTATATCGTCCGAATTATTTTTAAATTACATAAATTATCATGTAGACATCTCTCTAATCTGATAAATAAGCAACTGCGAGAAATGACTCCTAGATAACTACTATCTTAGATTTTATAAAATATCAAACTAATGATTCACCTAAAAAGCCAACATTAAATGATAATTTTATAGATTTAAGTATCTATATACAATATACGAAACACGTCATGGCTCAGTAGACAATGTTTTACTATAAACGTAGGTTGAAGCCATGGCGTTGAAATTATTTGAATTATTTCGCTCTGCTTATCTAAAGCGGTACGTTAGGTTCTTCTGTTATTCAATACCCTATGTTTCGAATTTTACCTAAACCGAAGTATCTTCACATTAATTTCTCAGTGCCTTATATACTAAAAATAATACATCGCTTTACATAGCGACATACAAACATCCAGCCTTATATAACAATGATCATAGAAAAGCACATTAGCATAGCAAACTATTGCCGTATATCAAACATGTGATCTATCATTAGTATCTATCGCTCTGGTGAATATCAGATGAACAATCTAAGATTCTGGATGCATGAATTTTATGCTTTCGTCATAGACAATATTTAGAGCATAAAAAAGTACCATAAAGAAATTTATTTATTTCCATTTTTTATCTACTTTTTGACTTTCTATTGTCGAAATAAAGTACAATTTAGTTAGTGATTTTAAAATATTTCTAAATAAATTCTGTTTGAATTCGTTCAAAAATATAAAAATCGTTCCACACTTTAACAGTCATAATTGCCTTGTGAAACTCACTGTGGCAATTTGTCTAACTACAATTACTCGTTATTTTACTGAATTCCTTCAACGTTGAATTCCCTATTTTTTAACATCACCTCTTTTTATCGTACAACCTTCTTCATGTATTCTCTATTCAATTTGACGTTGGCAAAGTATCTGACGAAACGCGTTAATTAAAGAAAATAAAAAATCTAAACTAAACTAAATTAAACAAATATTACTTTCAACTATAATATATAGAAATATAAACATATTATGTTAGCCGACCAACAGAAAATGACTGTTATGTAATTTAGTATAATTTATTTATAAACAATTTAACACAAAAAGCTTATATTCACATCAAAAATTAACAGCATCAACTCATAACGAGGCTAATAATAAAATATATGTAACTAAGGAAAGTGCTAAGCTGTAAATGGCAATGTATAACCTTGCTTTGTGATATGGTGTTGCCGTCGAAGCCATCGGTTTTATAGTGGTTTTTACGATTGCCACGCGAAACCGTCGTTACGAGTGTTCCTTTAAACGATTTCTGTTTTACATGATTTGCAACAGCTTTCGACGATCGAGATTTATGTATTTAATAACAGCTTGGCGCAGCGGTAGGTGCGTAGCTGTAGCGGTAAGTATTCACATTCAGTTTGATTTCTTCTAGTGGCATTTTATTTAATTTTCTTTGGTTAATGCTTTGGTAAGCAGATAGCGGCGTTGAGTTTCGCCAATCAACACCCAATGTTTCAAAATTTTGATTAAAAATAAGGAGCGGAGTGTCTTAACGCCAGGTTTCCCCTGCAGATACAGAGTGAATCTATAAATAAATATATACACAAGCACTGCCTTTTATGCAGTAGACAGACGATTCGTATATTTTAGCTCTTCCTAGTCACGTCTGACATTTATTTTAAGTAAGTAACAACTAACTATCTACATACAGTAGATAGTTATATGAATTAGCTAATTTGCTCGTAAATTTTATATTGGTAGAGATTCTTGGTCTCGAGCCAGCTTTTAAATTCTTTACAGTTTTATCATATATTAGTGGCGGATTCCAGTTATTTATGATTATTTGAATACTAAAACTCTTAACTAAATGGTAATTATAAAGGATTTTTAATTTACAAAGAAGAAATCAAAGTATTTAATCCGTAAAATTAAAGTTGACTTAACGTCAACTGCGTCGGACAGTCCTTTCCTGGTGACATGTTCGGGCAAATCGCATTACGCAATTTGTATTCATACCTATTATGACACGATCACTTATACATGCATTTGCGCATTTAAAAAGTATCCTGTTCACTTATTTTCCATATTTTGCATAGATAAATGTAACTACAACTGCAAAGTTTAGTGAATCTGATTAGTTCTATTTATTTCATGAGTCTATTTCGATAGACGAAGCGCGGCGTTAAGTTCCGGCACTCGAGACGTAATGTCTCGTAAGGCCGAAGGATCTTAGAACGATCTTAGAAAGTATGGATCTTAGAACTAAATTTCCCGTCATCTACCCGGCTATGCGGGCAAATTTCATCAAAATCTTAGTATTTATAATTTAAATTGGAATTGACCTTCTCTTACACTAATAATAATATTAGTTAGATATTTCTAAAGTTCAATAGTTTTTAACCTTAGTTTAACGTAGGATGAATAAAAAATAAAACATCATTCAAGTTTTCACCAATACAAATTAGATACCTCTGTTGAAACGAAGAAGAACAACACGAGAGAAACAACAGAAGCACTACATTATATCGAATAAAATAAAGCAAAAGCTCTCTTATTAAGTATCTTGAAAGGTCTAATATGTACGTGTTAACAGCTTATACATAACCAGCAGCCAAGTCAAATTAAAGCTTTGAATTATTTATATATAAATTGACGCGCAAATTGTGTTGTTTATCCATCTGGTTTGTCAATTTGAAAGTAACGAAAGATGGTAAAAAAAAATTAAGACAGGTTTTTTATATAGAAAATCGTTTTTTAATTGATCGCGATAAGGATGATGTATGAGAGCATGATTAATATTATTGCGTGATTATTATTTTACGCACATTATATAAGCAAAAGTGCCCTAGTGTTGTGACACTTCGTTCTGCACTTTTTGTTCAAATTCCAAAACATTGTATATTCAGTGGCAGAAAACTAAGTAGTTTCAGTGGCAGAAAACTAACTAATCTAAAACACATACACAAAAATTCTTATTAACATATAATATTGAAAACTATAAATTCAATTCGCACAATTTGCCTTAATTATTTAAACTAACAGCGCTGCTAAGTTACTCCGGCTACGTCGAGCACAGTAGTTAGGATGCAAATTTAAAATCTATGTTCGCACGCAAGCACGTCACGTCATGCATTTGCGTCCGCTGTTTATCTGTTAAGTGGTCGATTTCGATTATCAACATTATATATTATACTTTGCAAGCAATTGCAATCCTTATCTCTGATATTAATTTTTGTTTAAAAAATCAACTGAAAATATTAATTATAGACAAAAGTTCGATTCTGATTAAATTATATTGTATTTTTATAAATATAATATTTATCATAACATAATAAATATTTACTTGATTCGGTTTAACCAATGGAAACAAGGCTTGTACAGGAGTATCTTTGGAGGAGATGGTGGGTCTTCACTGATTAGGTGTTACTTATTAGGTGAAGCTTTTACTCGCAAAACATCATCCTAATCTTTGTATTCTAAACTACAAAGTACACATTTCCAATGTCCAGTAAATAGCTGGAACATTTCTGTAATTTACAACCCAATTGGTATAACCTAGGAAGTCGATATGTCCCTTATCGACGCAGAAAATATTTCAAAGAGAAGATAAGGAATTAATTGTAATGCTTATGAGCAATATTTTTAAATATTCCTTTGACCACAAAGAATGTTAGGTATGTAAATTTATATTGCATTAAATTATTTATTTATTTTCCCTATTATTTACTACAACGTTCACGATTTTACAATGAAAACTTCGAAAACACCTGAGATTGTTCCATGTCACAATTTAAAAACGTTGTGATAAGACGTTCAGTGTTAAAGGGTATAACCAAATTAATGATATTAATAAATGATGACACGCCGATGATGGAATACAATGCTGAACGGAGTCAGTAAAGAGTTGATTGAAAAAAATCGCCCCGTTTTCTTCTCAGATCTGAAATAGTAACTTTAGATAAACCGATGGTAAATTTTTTGTCGTTCAAAAAATTAAGGATTTAATTTCTTATATTGAATATCATTATTTGACTTTTACTGAATTAACTCTATAACGAAGTAATACAATGATTAGCATTGACAATTTTACAATAGTGTGTTTTTCATTCATTCATTTTTGAAAGCTGTCTTTTATATTATTATTATACAGTGTACAATTAAACTGATAATAGCTACTCATTTTTCTACTAAACGATTTTTCTAATGAAAAAGTACATAAATTCAAAAGAAAGACAGACAGTAGATTAAATCATGATGAAGATCTTCAATAAGACGTTGCAGATGTGACCGCGTTCACAAACGTTTTACATGCAAATGTGGGAACTGAACTTGGAGTAAATCACTTTTCTGTCTACCCACATACTTTTTAATCAAAATGTTGCCTTATTACTTTTAAATTGCTGGAGATAACTTAAATGACAATTAGTATACTATAGAAAAAAAATAAAATTAAAAGAAGGGGTATTATAAGTTTGACCTGTCTGTCTGTGGCACTATATCTCCCAAATAAATAAACCGTTAATCGTCCTCTTAACTATGTTTATGAAAATCATTAACAATTTAAGAGCAATATTCAATTTGCCAACAATAGAGAAATTGTGGGTCGGAGAGGGATTTCTTTGATTTAAAATTGTAATATATATTATTAGCACATCTCTCGCTTTAAAAAAATATATATAAGTACTTATATATTAATGTTACTAGCACTGCTGCGCTTTAATCAGATTGCGGATATACGTTATAAATATAAATTTTCCTGTATTATTTCTACTGTCAACCATTGTATTCAGTAAAGCGCATACCTACAAAGTACGTTACGATGTTATGTCAATTAGTTTATATTTTGAAACACTTTTTGTTAGATATCTAAGAAAAAATACTGAACTGGGGCGTGTCATAGCGCAGGGGAACAAAGGTGCGACTGTAAAAGCTAAAGGTACTGGGTTCGATCCTAACTCCAGGCAATGAAACATTTAGGTAATATTTTTATTTCTTCGCTCTGGTATGGCGCGGTCGCTACCGGTTACCTCAGATACGTAGAATGAGTATGCGCATCTCATACAAGATTTTTAAATTTATTTCAACTTCACCAAGGAGACAAAGCCGCAGAAAAAATATAGTATAAATATATATTTTATAATATCACATTTACTTATGTAATACATTGCATCACTCGCTAATGATAATCGAGCCTATACAGTATACAATACTGAATCAGCATTAACTATATGATGTATTATGTATGTAATTGTACGATTAGCATTTAGAATTACGCATTTAGTACTTTACATCACGTTCAATATGGAAATCCTCATTTATATGTAACTAATAAGATGTATTTTGTTTTCATTATCCTATTTGTACGGCGATGATAAACACCCTTTTCAGCGTCACGGGAGGGTAGGTAGGTGGAACTTGGGAACCTAACGTTAAGATATTTCGTTCCCCTTTTATATTATATACTTATATTATAAATATTTGAGGCCTGTTGTGGCACAGCGGCACAAGCGTGTGACTCTAAATTCGACAGGCTGTGGATTCGATTCCCACTTGAAGAAATGAAATACATATTTAATAAGACAACAAGGCAACGCGTGGCGTTGATTTCCACTACTAGACAGTCAACACGAGACAATGCCTCAAATTTGGCGAAAAGTTGGGAAACGGACGAAACTAAGTTTCTATATCACCTTTGCCTACCCTGCCATGTGCGGGATTCAGCGTGAAAGTGAAGAAAAAAAAAACACAAGTTAAAAATATAACAAAATGCTCTTTTCTGATTTACTTTTATTTTAATTAATTCTGTTTTTTTAAACTACACATTTTATATATTGAATACTTTATCACATACATGATAAGTGACTCGTCTCCTGTGCCAGTATAGCCAAGATAACTATTTACATTTACGATGGAAGTTAAGTTGACTCGTATAAAAGGTTTCCTGTATCGATACTATAATTTTTAAGTGGTCGCAAAATGTCCAATGTTAGAAGACTGTAAAACAAGACTATTATGCACGCGGACAGAAATAAACTTTGAATTGTATACTCATTTTATTGCAATCTGCCGTTAGACCATCTACGCATTTCAAAACATCGTATTGGTTAACATAAAGTGCCTATCTGTATTTTGTACTTTATTTTCAAAAATCTAAATCAATTTTGTTTCTAAAATGTTGAAACCATCGAAGCACAGTATGCGTTTTAGTAACAAGAAAAAGCTCAATGCTGAGCTCCGCAAAAAGTCTGTCTAATGTATCTAACGTAGGTGTGTTACCATCAGGTTCTCTTAGCCTACCCCTATAACATGGTAAAAGCTTAAAGCTGTTTCTTTTTAACTCTCGACACAAACAGAATGATGTTATAAATTTGATTTTTAATTTAAAAGTCAAGACAAGAAATATGTTCAATTTAAATAAATTTTAATATAATCATCCCATTCAAGACATTGATTTTCTTACTTTTTAATCTCACAAAGTTATATAAATAAATAAATAACGGTAATTAAACAAATTTAAATATTAAAATATTACTAAAAAATATATGTAATCTACAGATAACTGAATAAGAATCCCATAAAGCCCAAGCTTTAGGTATTTAATGTTATACAATCGTATTATTCCCATTGGGTCGTTATGTGATACAGCGATAAAGATCCCCAGTTCATTTGAAAAGTACGCATGCGCTCTAAACAAAAGTTTAAGTACCTACAATATTTTTATATTTACCTATTCTTATTTGAACATTTATTTTATAATATTAAAATATATTGAAAATAAAATCACAAAATTATCGTTTTTTTTAATCAAAAAATAACATGAAGAAATTTAAATTAATTATTCCTATTAAAATGACATGTGTCTGTGAATAAAAAAGGTGGTACTTCTTTTTCTATTAAGTAGGTCATATTTTCAAACAACTGTCTTAAATTCAAATTTAATTAAGTAGAAAATCTTAAATCTACTTATGATAATTTCTATCAAAAACCATTTAGTTTTTGGAAAAAAATATTAATTATTAGCCAGAGGCACTTGTGTTGGTACAAATTTGAAAAAGATATCTATTTGGATGTTGCGAACAAATTACAGTTACAAATATTATTTGTATAATGTATATTTTCCGCCTTTGAATTATCAAAGAAGATAAACATATTTTTATAACAATTCAGATCATTATAAGTTTTATTACTTAGTTCTGAGAAAACGAGTTACGACACACAAATTCAATATAAGCATAATGTGTACAATCATTTTACATTTTTGATATTAAAAACACAATGTTGATTGTTGCCTTCTTTTCAAATTGATTTGTTTGCGCGCGAAAAATAAGTGAAATATCGATTTATTTTCAGTTACGTTCTTTAACTCGTTCGTAGGAATTCAGATACGTTAAGAGAGCAAATGAATATGGCAAAATTATTTTTTTAAGTCTTATATATAGTTTTGTATATGCGTTGTCTACCTGTCAGTTTATAACGCATGAATTTAATATAGTATGAAGATTAAAAAATATAAATAGATGTATGTATATAATATAATTATTCACGCAGTGGAATTTGAAAACATCCCAAATTGACTACGATGGCGTCATCTTTTTTTTTATTTATTTTTTACAAAAAAGAACCCTCGAAACGACCGCAGTCAGAACACGCTGACAAATGAACCTGTCAAGGAGTGACCTTACTCGTACTTTAAAATGATTTCAGATAAATATTTTTATTAGAAATGTATATTTTAACATTAAAATTATTTTGTTAAACAAATAAAGATGGTATATGATAAAAGTAAAAATTTGCTTAAATCAATATAAAAATGGTTGAGACAGCTTTTTTGTTTTCAAAAAACTAGTACTTAAAAAAATATTCGTCTACACTAATATTAAAAGTTGAAGACATTGTTTGGTTAAAGGTGCTAATCTCAGGAACTATTGGCTCGATTTTTTTTGTTTTGCCTTGAATGGCCAACTCATTTATGAAATTCAAATTCAAATTCAATCATACACAACACTTAAATTACCTTAACTTAGCCACGGGGCCGAAGTCGCAAGTTAAAACCTAGCTTTAAATGAAAAAAAAAAACCGCAAATTTTATCCATACATTTGCAAAAAAACACCGAAACTCGTGACAAAGCATACTCGAATTACTAATATGCAAGTGCCTATTAGCCAACCGAATTTGACCTTTATCGCAATCAATTAAGAGTCACCAAAAGTGAGTTTTGCAAAGCATCGTATTTCAAGTTCGAGGCACGTATGCGATAAAGCAATGTATTATTTATATTTAAAACTGTTTACACTTGTTACTTTAATGAAGATCGACAAGTAATGATTTAATGAAAGTACAATTAATGTAAGAACTAACCTTCGTAATGACATTTGTATTGTATTTTATTTTGTATGTCAGGGAACAGTCGAGAGCGGCTTCGTCCGCTTTGCCACATGGACGAGTGTATGACACATGACACATTTTAAGTACCCTAGTTGATTTAGTTGATGCGTTTCTATACGTTTCCTCGCTTAATATTTTTTTTAACACAACGATAACTGATCAATTTGAACCAGTACTTCCTGAGTTTGGCGCATCTTACCAGATCATATTATTTCTCTTTCTTAATGTCTTCAGTTGATAAACAAACAAAAGTCAATATAGTGTGTGTTTTTTTTATTACTTCAAGAATAGATGCCGTCGGCGCGAATATTACATATGACAGTAAACGTGACGATTGTAGGTTCTATCTTTACTAAAAGAGATTATAATCAATTTATTCTCATTTCTCCGCTCTGATAAGCGTGCAGTGTTAAGTTACGCCGTTCAACACGATGTGTTGAATGTTTTGTGGAAAATTATTAACAGTATTTCAACACAAAGTTATCACTTCTACATCATTTGCTATGCAAAAATAACGAGAAGCAGCAACATTTTTTTTTTTCAAATTTACCTACAAGTGTATATTAAAATTAGAAAAATTAAAAACCAACATTGTTAACTGTGACTGATATATATATACATAACATTATGCCCTCACAATCCCAATTAAACATATACATAATTTGTCTGTATGTTCTATTATTGTAAATATTTACTAAAAATAAAAAATAATTTTATTCTGGCTATCTAAGTTATAAACTGAAATATTTTTTATCTTTATGCATTGCCCAGGAGAACTGGCATTCCAAAGTCCATATTAAAACATTTTTGTTGGTTGACGGAACTGACCGCCATGAATTATCTAATTAAAACGGAAACACATTAATATAAATCAAAATAAATGTATGTAAACATGAAAATGTTATAAATGTAGACTAACAGCTCTGTATTATAAATTTCTTATTACTAATCTTGTATGTACATAATGTATATATTTATTTTAATATATATATAAATTATTATTATTTTTTTTTGTTATAGATGAAGGCAATTTTTATCTAGATCTTCTTTTTAATATGCATACTCCTACTGTTTAATATAATTTCTTCTACCGTACAACCTCCTTCGTGTCTTCTCCATTCAACGTGACATTGGCGAAGTGGTATGTGCTCAACTGGCACGCTCGGAACGCCATAATTAAAGAACCATACCATACCAAATGTTATAAAAAGTATTTTATCATTATCATAAAATTCGTGTAAGGGAAATAAAACCACAACCTATAATATATTTAAATAATTACACTTTTTAAAAGAATTTAAAGATACAGAAAATAAACTACAATAATAATTAATATGAAAAATTAACATGGCATACGTAAATAGTGTATGTAATTATTGGTTAAATCATAACTAATTAGCGGAATAGGTCAATCATCGAGTAGTGATGTCAGTTTCAGACTTAGTGCCAAGTCATTTTGTGAACGCATGTTCAAGCTTCATAGGTTATACGTCATTAATTATATATTATGTATTTTCTGTACAACATTTTAAATTTTAAAATACTTCCGATCTAAGAAAACACTATCTCCTGTAGGTAAAGTAAACATTTTCATAAAACATAGCTAACAATAACTGCAATGAATAAGGCTATCAAGTAAAAAAACCGCATTCAAATCGGCTCATTCATTTAGGAGCTACGGTGCAAATTTATTATATTGGCTTCGAGGGTTAAAAAGAGAGACGACAGACGGAGTGTCATAACACTACCTTCACTCTGCCTACCCTGCTTTATACGGGATTAAGCGTGAAGAAATAAAAAACGATATCTTACCTACATATATACATATATAGTAAATTATTAATAGATTTGCTTATTCAATAATATAAATATATAAATTACAAAGGATAGAACAAAAAATAACGATATAAAAAAAAAACTTCAAATCATTATTACATAATTTATACGATAATGAGTTTATTATTACAAATGTAATGATTCATTAATAAGCAAAGGCAGTATGGTAAAATATCACCAATGACTGCTTCTATTGTTTATTTAATATATGTTTACATTACCGCAAAAAGATCGAAATAAATCATTGTAATCAACACCATAATTTAGCCGTTAGTTTTATTTGCATAAATAAAGTAACACTTACTGAGCTTACAATAGCGATGATTTAATTAAGCGTACAAAATTCAGCGCTCAATATGCACAATGTACAGTCAGTACGAAAAATGTTAGCTATTTTATAATATTTTTAATTTTTTTGTACTCTTTATCTCTATGGAGCTAGAGGAATAGAGAGATGGATCATCAAACGCTGTGGTTTCTGCATACCTCTTCCGCCTCTTCAACTGTCATAAACCTCTTCTTGCATTTCATCCAAGGCTTCTCTTTTTTGAGAGGTTATGAAGAAGGTCATTTTGATCCAATATCATCAAGACAATCTTTTTTCAAAGGTTTTTATTTAATTTTTATGAATTTTAAATGAAAGATATCTATGAAATATTAGACCTACATTTGTACGTGCGCGTGCGCTCGCCTTTTGACAAACGGAACAGTCATAAAATATTGTGATATTTTTAAGTATACCCAATAACAATTTAGATGTTTTTATCTTCACGCATATCCCGTTTTTTGTTCAAATCGAAATACATCGATAATCTAGTAATTTATCACCGTTCACATTTTTTTGCCAATTTAAAAGATATTGCGTGCTGGGTGGCGGAGCTTGCTTCATATTTTACTACCATTTTTTATTTATAAGACAGAAAAATTTTAACGTATTTTTAAAACCCTTTTCCGATCGCAATTCGAACTCACAACCATCAGACACGGATTTTTTGCGCCAACATAGTTAAAAACATTATTCTAATTACTTTTACAATATAAAACTATATAATTAAGCATACATACACATAGCAACAAATTTAATTCTAATTGAAATTTTATAAAAAAAATACTATTCAAATATTGAGAGTTAATTTATTTTAGCCACTAATGTAAGTATATTTTTTGCGACGTTAGTCACTGTACAAGCTACGCAAAAAGTTCTCGACGCCCCTTGACTGAACTGACCATCGGAGCCGGCGGTGTATCCTAAGACCGATAATCACCTATCAATTACGCATCCTTATTCCATATGGGGACCAGTAGTTGAGTTGTGTTTGTAATATTGCCGTGAGACACCCTTGAACTTAGCGTTTCTCACATGGCTTTTATAAAAAAACACATTCACACTTTTTCCCGCATAGCAAGGTACAGGATCCTGGTGTTAGGAAACTCCGTTCTAATTACGACACTTCCGTTCCTATATCGATACATTCGTTTACCAGTTTAGGCATTGCGTGTTGGGTAGCGGAGCTAAACGCCGTGCTTTGCTTTGTCCAAACCAAAATGTGGAAATCGTAATATGAAATATTTAATATCCTCGAGTGGGAATCGAATCTACAACCTGTCACGTTGAGTCGCAAACGTTTCCCCTTGCACAAAGAAAATATATACAAATATTACGAAATGTGCAATTGTAGCAATTTATAGTAACTCTCTCACGCTGTATACTGCACATGGCAGAGAAGGCCGAGGGAACTTGGGAACCTAGTGTTAAGACACTCTTTTCCGGTCCTCCTGAATTTGAGGCATTACGTGTTCCTTTTTATTTCCTTATTAACAGAATGAAGAAATAAAAACATTAAATATGTCATTTCTTCGAGTGGGGATTAAACCCACAACCTGTGGCGTTTACAGTCATACGCTCTTGCCCCTGCGCCACGACACGCCTCAACAATTTATAGTAACTTATGACCCAAACTCGTAAAAGTCGTCGAATAAAATACGATAAGTTCATTTTTTTTCCTATAAAAATTTGTGAAAACGGGTCCAAGTGGCGATAATTAAGTAACTTTGCATTCCTGTAATAGGACCACTCGCAGAGCGATCACCTTGAAATTCTACTATTTTATCAACGATCTAAAACTATTTAATTATAACATAAATCTTTAAGTGGATCTTTTATAGGTTTTAAGTAAGCTAAGTTACGTTATTGCTTATATTATAATGAAATGTAATTTTGAACTTATCATAGGTTTCATAAGATCGAGCCATAAATAAAATATGTAATAAAAACTGGAAAATTTAACTAAAATCTAACAATTTTATCGAGCGACCCGGTTGAATTATAGTGCCCGAAAGTAGAAGACCAAATTCTAGGACATAATTTGAGAGTATATAATTCGTTTCATAATATTCTGTTCCTGGAGACGAGACTAAACACGTTGTTATTACAGAAAGAAATGTCAAAAAATCTAACATTAAAAATTAACAAAAATAACCATTCAAATCTGTAACTTAAAACAATATTAGAACAAAGGGCTATAAATTATAACTTTAATAGTGTCCCACACAATGGACGCTTCATTTTTTGTTTCGTTAGTTAGGTCGCAGTGGCCAGGTAGCCGATTGTATCTGTCTTTTTATATGACACCTTGATCGGAAACTGAATATTCACGTTCATATTATATATAATTTAAATACTTACTACTACTTAGCTTCACGCGTATCCCTAGCGGGGTAGGTAGAAGGAACGGAGCGCCAAACACTAAGGTTATTTATTTTTGATAATTTTGATATCTAGAAATTTCTTATATGGTAAATCTCTCTAAAATAACAAACTATTTACTAGTAAAATTTTTATTCTCTAACAATAACATTATGTACTAAAAATTTAATCCTTAATTATATTATATTTGATTTTGAAGATAAGTTTAATATGTAATATAATACTTAACAGAAAATGGAACTACTTTTAATATTTTTTAAGTATTCAACTTGTTAAGAAACGTATAAAAATTTTTACTTACCGAAATTTGACGTATTAAATTGTCAAATATCGCTATTTACAGATTTTCATACGTTTTCTGAATACATGTAGTAAATAAAACTATATTCTAAAATCTAAAATATTCCAAACCAAAACACTTTAACATTTTAAAACATATCTAACCTTAATAAAATAGTAAATTAAAAAAAAAAACTCTAATCCATCCGACGTCGAAAATCTAAAATACAAATGATCAGGCATGCCAATTTACACCACATTTGTTAGACCTATTATACCCAGTAGCAAGCAAGCAATTATGGTCTTCACGCAACCGTGCCCACATCACGGAACGGGTTTACGCGGATAATTCTGAGACGACTCCTTCAACGCCCCGAGGGATATCTTTAAGTGTCTCCTTAATTTGAACTCATATTAAGGACAAGAGACTTGCATAGTAGATGTACATGAACATGTACTTGCTAATTCACTGTCTTGTACTATATATAGTTGAATGAGTAAAAACCTTGTCAAAACATATTGAAACGTGTAATTAACGCTATAAGTCTAATCTGGCATGTAAAACATAGACAAACTGACGGTCTGTCGCATTTGAATTCCCAAAAAAATATAACACAGTATTTAAAATCAATACTTAAAGTTAAAAATTAGAGTTCTATTTGGATTGATAATGATTTTTCCTTGGCTTGTAACGTGGAGGCAGAACCGGTTGGTATGTGCGTGAGCTCGTTGAGAAAACGATTATTATTATACCTTTAGTGTATAAGAAAGACTGCGGAATAGACGCCGTCTGAGCATACTCTTGTAGGCATCAAGTGATTACTGAAACTAATATGTTCCTTTTTTACTGTAACTTCAGTTTTTACGTTAATTTATATCTAGATAATTTCTAGAGAGAAACAAGAATTGAAAATCAATTATAAGAGATGACAATGTCATTAACAACGTACAATAAATATATTTAGCTCTTTAAAAAAATATCATCTATAGTTATTCTACATTTCAAGTTATTTAAAACTCGTTCACGCTTTTGTTTTGAACCATACCGTGTCCGATGTCGTCCGACTACACCTTTGCTAATTATTATTATCGCGTTAAGTACGTCCACATGTCAGCCACTTTTAGCATAATTTTATTTGCAAATCCATTTTTCTTCTAATTATTACTTTTAAAAGCAGCTTGCATGTTATATTGTGTTAATGTGTTTGTGTGAATGAGCATTATTTTGTTGTGATGTCCTATTAAGGATTAAAAAAAATAGCGGCACATTGTTACGTTACATCGTTTTTTTAATCATAGAATTAGAGTATATAGATGTCATATTGCTTAATATGGTAATAGAATATTTCAATAAAAATGTAATAAATTCTTGGTGACAACCGCATTATAATATATAAATTTGTTGCAACTCCTTTATAATGTTTAAATCACATATAATGTTCGATCTCCAAATTAACATTTTTATATTAATCTATATTACTGTATTCTGCACATAGCAAGGTTAGGCAAGACAGAGGGTACCCGGGAACCTAGTGTTAAGATACTCTGTTCCATTCGCCACTTTCCGCCATATTTGAGGTATTACGTGTCGGGTGGCGGAACTCAACGCCGCTGTTTTCCTTGTCGCCAAAGCGAAAAAATGGAAATATTAAATAAATATCACCATTAACAAGATAGTTTTTAAATAGATCAGAACCTTGTCCAAGTCCATACATCATAAAGTCATTATTCACATCAATGACAAAAGTACATTGGAAAGGACAAGTTGTAATCGCAAAAAATAACACTGCGTTTGCATAATTTTAAACAGCATATTTTCAACTTCTTCTGAGTAAACATAAAAGCGCTATTCCCATAGAAGTGAGGGCCGAAACTTATTTTTTTGTTCATTTTGTGACAAGTTCAGTCTTTTCTAGGAATGTCCCATTAAATGTCGACTGAACGAAATTTATTACGTTCCGGTCGATATAACCAGTTTTATCAGTTAATTTTACGTATAACCACTCCTATGATTTAAAAATAAAATTATTTGTGGATTTGAAAAAGCTCGACTCAATGTTTGTGTCATTCATTTTTAAATATTTGATGTTTATATTTATTTACGTTAATTTTATATTTAATAATGGCTACTGTGAAACGAAATATTAATTACACATAATTTTAATAAATATTCGTCCAAGCCGTGTATTGACTAACAATTAAACGGCCAACAACATTCAGATCACACCGATTTGTATGCAAATTATAAAATATACCGATAAATGCTAAAATACTTGTGTCAATATTTCACTTTTATATGGCACATTAACTTTTATTTTGAAGAATGTGCGTGAGAGACTTTAAAATTTTCTTTTTCGAATATTGGATTCGGATAATGAGTTTTATAGTAGGAAACGGAATTGAAACGTAGTGTGTCAACACTAGGTTCCCGGGTTGTCTCTGCCTACCCTGCCTCGTGCGGGATACAGCGTGAAGCTAAGAAAGAAAGACAGAATAATAATAGTAATAATAGTTTATCCATTATTCAATAGTAGCAGCTTCAATTCTTGACTTGCAAGTACATATTATATACAAAAAAAAGATAAATCGGCAACATATTTTATACAGCAATAGTTATGGACTGTTAACTTATTTACTTATTTATGACATTTCATTGTATCTATAACCAATAAAATCGATCAATCAAAAATATTTATTGATTAATCTTAAATATTATTATAATTTAGTTTATTAACCATACAACAGGTTTGCATTTACAAAATAAAAAGCGATAAAAAAATATTATATTTCTAATGAGCCTTTGTTTGTCCTAATATGTTTTAAATTAAAAAAAAACCGTAAAATGTCTCCGTAAAATCTATCTAACTATACATACGCACGCACGCAGTGTAGGCGAAGAGAACTTAGTGTCAAAACACTCCACCCTTCCCATTCCGTCCAAGTAAAAAATTCTTCATTTTAACTACAATACCATTTAAGTAATATGTATGAATATAAAACACTATGAGAACTCGGATAAGTCGAAATGTATTAAAATTCTGGAAACGCGCCGGTCAACTCGTTGATCGTTGTTTTTATAGAATAACCAACTTTATGATGAATACGGTAGACAATTGATAATATAAAGTTAGTTTCCAATAAATTATGTTTCTGGAGACGTTCTTAGGCTATTGAAGTTTGATTTTAATGATTTCGAAGATTTACAATTTCGTTTAACTTAAACAACGTGTTCTAAGAACCGCGTCCGTTAATATGATTTTAAGCGAATTTTATATGCTTAATAATACAATTAACATCAGGTTCCCAAGTTCCCTTTGCTACCCTGCTGTGCCGGATACAGCGTGAAGCTGAAAAAAAGCAATACAATGTAGAAACAAACCATTTTCGTATAGTTATTTCGTATTATTCTTGCTTTAAGTAGAATTTTTCAAAAATATTTATTTAATCAAGTAACTAATGTGATATTATAAATTGAATACTTTTTTTAAAACAAACAAATATAATACTATCGCATCGTTATTCACATTTAACAAGCAAGTACAGATTGTAAAATATTATTTATAAAAATCGAAATATGAAAATTTCATTACGACGTAAAGAAATATATAAACATAATAATTTATTCAATATAAAGTAATATCAAACGGCTATACATTTTAAAGTTAGTTCGTAACATCGGTTACATATAACAAAATTCTGTATGCTGCGTGTGCGCATCAAACAACACGAGCGTATTAGCATTCTTATACTTGCGTTAGTTCTCATAGCCAAGCACGATCTATTTAGAGTTAAAATGTTATTTCTTATAAAGCCTTAGCCTTATACAATAAAGGAATATATTGTAAATAGTATGTGCCATAAAAAATCAAAAAGAACAAGTGACAATCAGATTTATGTACACGCAAATGTAAATCTGTCTCCGGGAATAATGTTCACTATCTTCACTCGTTTTTTCCTATTCTGCCCGGCCTCAACATAACTTTTACTTTTTAAAGTACATTATTTTTTGAACCATAGAAAAAAAAGAAAAAAGTAAAGTTTTTTAACACTATTAAAACTAATATTTATCTTTCTACTTAATAAGCATTTTTTATAATATGTAATTAATAAAATCAATAGTGCAAATACATATCCCATTTAAAAAATATTTTTGATAAATAAAAAAAATATATGATGTACATACACCTAAGTTTACGTTTTTGACAGCTGACAAGTGATAAGACAATTTAGCGCGCCAGTAATTTTAAGTGAATAAAAAAATAAATAAAGTTAATTAAACACGAGTACTTGCCGAGCGTAGGAAATGCGATTATATGAATAATTCATTCGAGATAACGACCAAAATAAGACGATTGTTCGCTTCTGAGAAAGAGCGTTTAGGTTTCTTTTTAAGTTTGGTGAATGGTACAAAGTGCCTACCTACATTTTGTAGCGCTTTTTTGGTTTTCCTTTTCATTAATGTCCTTTTTTAAATTTTCTGGTCTATAATTCATTTTTTTTATTCCTATATGGAAAATATGTAGTATGAAATTTATATTACGTTAAATTGTTCCGTCGGTCACCTTTTAGTTGAATTGGCATTAAAAACATATTCTTTTATTGTTTCTTTAAATATCAAAAGTAAGGTAAGTTTTTATTTAATTATTTTAATTATATAAAAAAATACAACAGAGTAAGGGTCAACACAGTTTGCACAAATTACTTAAGCAAAAAAGTTGGCTGGCATATAATCATTATGGCGCTACCATAAATAAATAGCGCACAATGTGGAAAAAGTCTTAATGTGTTCCCATTTAGATGTTTATATCATGATAACGTGTAATTTGAGGCAAAAAAGTATTTAATATAAGGGCATCCCAAGTTTTTTTAAAATATCTGCAGGTGTACAGTGGATCTATTTTGTCTATTAGAAACAAGAAAATAAACTGTACAATTACGCCCCAATGTCATCGAATTTATAGAAATGTCCTTTTTTGTAAAGATGAAAACTTCAAGGAATTTATATGAAATAAAAATAGCTCTCGTTAGTCTCGTTGTAATTATCAAAGTATTTCATTGGCAATGTTAATAATGCGTTCATTATATTTTGATGGTGCACTAACAACATTGTTTAAATATATGTTGTTTTTAAAAATTAAATTTAATTACTTTATATATTGTTTTAAAATAAATAGAAAATACAGATTAAACAGAAAAAATATATAAAACCTATGAAATGTTATTTATTTCTATAATAAACAATACGTCGAAATTTCAACTCAGTAACTATTTTTTTTCGATCTATCTTCCATCTATAAATAGCTAACTATAACTATAAAAATATACTTCAAATAAAAAATTAAAGAAAACAAAAAGAAATTGCTGTATTCGAGGACGTAAATATCATTAACACTACTTGTATTACTAAATAAAGTTTTTTATTTAATTAACAATATAATTACGTTGATACGTATTTAATTGTGATAATGACAAAACACATTAACAAAAACAGTTCAATATTGATAGTTCTTTATATAAAAATGACCGTTTAAAAAATTTTTTTTTTTTTTTCAGCTTCACGCTGTATCCCGCACTAGGCAGGGTAGGCAGAGGGAAAGAAAGTGAAACCTAGTGTTATGACACTCCGTTCCACTTCCGTTCCCCACTTTCCGCCGAATTTGAGGCATTGCGTATTGAGTGGCGAAACTCAACGCCGCACTTTGCCTTATTACCAGAGCGAAGAAATGAACCATTAAATATTTAAATTGAAAATATTAAATATTTCATTTCCTCGACTGGGAATCGAACCCAGAACCTGTCGGTTACAGTCACACTCTTGTGCCGCTGCGTCACGATAGGCCTCATATATTTTTAATATTTTCAATAGGAAATTCTAGTGTTGTTTCAATATATTTATTCCCTATCGTACATGGGCTTTAATTTACGTGTCACTGAATCTAATGCTCCAGTTTTTCTATTATATAATATTTAACAAACTAAGCGTTAAACCGTGAGTTGCATTAATTAATAATAATTACTTTATAGTTTTAAAGTTAATAGTTATTATTATAAAGATATTTCTGATACGAAGTAAAAACTAAAGAACGAGGGAAAGTCTTAATTTGTTTTTTGTCTTTTGAGAAATGCCTATAAGGTCATTAAAACCAGTAAGGAAAAAAATATGAATTCTTGAACAGGTTTTATAAATGTAAAATTAAAGTTATTTTTATATATGTTATCTATGAAATTATCTATAGTTTTGGAACTTTCTGGCGATTGGTGAGAATTATCATTTACGCGGGTTTCCTAAATATCAACAAAATCTAATGTTTCATGCAAAGTTATATTTTTTATTCGATAAACACATTTTATAATTCGACCATTGTTGTTATACAAAAATGTTATTATTAATTTATGTTTTTACTTGAAATTATTAGAATATGGTTCCCATGTGTCATCTTATGTCCGACGGTAAGTCATAACGCCGACTCTGTTTTGTATTAGAAATTTAAGGCACTACCTAGTTTCGAGATTTTTTAGAATTTAACATTAGCTTAAATTAAATTAAAAGAAATATACTTTTATAGTATAATGTTAAAAACCGTGTTAAGCTTTTTACAATTGTGTTAGATACGTGATTGTCTTTAGAAAATATTTTGCATTTCATTGCATTGCAACAAGCGTTTTTTTATGAAATAACAACACCATTATAAAAGTTGCTTGATCATATTATTAGTTAACAAAACTTTTTAACGTCTTTCGAAAGTTTTATGACTCTTTTGTTTCAGCTGCAGTTAATTTTATTGCTTAAAACTTTAGTTTGGAGAAGTAATATCATTGTTTACGTGATATTTTGAGTTTACTGCTCGCTCTCAAAAAAATATGAACACATTTATTTACATAAAGTATAAGTTACGTTTAAGAATTGGCGTTCGAGGCGGTCGAATGGATGCACTGCTCATATTACGATAATTTCACCGTGGCCGATAACGTATTTAATTACATTATGAATTACCCGACACACTTCCCGGGCTGATAAGGCGTACTAACATTAAAACAGTACTATACTATTGTAATACAAACTCGCCATCATAACCTAAACTAATGCCGCTTTAAACCATCGTATCTTAATATACTAAACATACCTAAACATTAGCATGTTGTACTCCAAAATAAAAACACTTAAACACAACACGTTTTTCTTTAATTATTAATAATGAATCACACACAGGACACTCGCGTAATATATAATAATATGAAGTAAACTCATTTTGCGGTACAGATGTGGATTGGTTGGTTGCCGCGAGTCGACTGCAAACAATAATGGTGCGTCGCGCGATACCCGCCACGCACACTAGTGTAGACCAACACACACACAAAAACACTAGTGTAGATATAAAAAACCAACGATCGGTATGCAGACGTTCGGTTTGAGCAGGTCCTCGGCTTGACGCTGTTTTCGTCTGCGGTTCGGTGTGGTCATTGCTATAAATTTTAATATCCTATTTGTGTTTTGGAATTTATTTATTATTTAAAACGAATGAAGTAAAAATTTTGTTCATATTTTGTACATGAGACGTTTTTATTATAAATTAGATTTTTTTAACCTTATGTCTGCTATATTGAATGTTAAAATTGATAATAATTTAGTATTACCTTACATCATGATTACATTTATACTAATTAATCTTTTAATTTAGGGTCAATATACATACATAAATAAAAAATCATAATAATCAAATAAATTATGAAGTCAGTAATTTATTATTGATAGAGGGTAAAATTATACAACTGGCAACATTAAAAACAAAAGAACGGCAGTCAGCGAACCTTGAGTGGGCAGGCGATACGATTCGAGCCTGCGCCCGAGTCAGCGCGCCATGTTGTCGGCGGCTAGAGAGAGACAACGCTATACTAAACTACACTTTAATTATCGCTATCTCTCTCACACGCTTGTTAGCGTATTGCGTGCTGTAACTATACTCGTCAGCGACTGTACGTAGGGTTGTCGGCTTGAAATTTATTATTAAATATTGTTTCGTGTTGTTGTTTATATTGTTTTTTGTTTGTTATATATAATTTGGGTAACTTTAACTTAGAAGGTTATATATTTTATATATATTTTTTAATTGCTTAAGTTTTTTCTATAAACTAGTTCAATCGTCAATTTTAGAAACAGCATTTTTATGATTGATACCAATAATAATAATTATTCCTTAAAAAAAAAATCAAACCTCTTTTGTAAGCAAGAAATCACTATAGAACCAAAGCATAAGCTATTACAACAACGAACAAGAAAGCACAGATACAACTACCAACCCTACCACACACACAAACACATAATATTATCTTACAAAATTTATAACAAGTTGAATTTCGTCTTGGCGGACACTCCTAAATTCTTACGGAAGGATTCTTTTTTTAACGCCTTTACTTGCCCCGAGGCGTTATAAAATTATAATCGTTGCTAATATAAAGTTTGTTTTAGTTACGATTTGTTTTAACTTGAATGATGTCGATGAATGAACAGTATAAATAGCTAATGTTTAATTCTACATTTCGTTAGGCATTTTGTTATGTGGTCATTAAAATATGTTTTTTTTTATTTGACATCCTAGATGTCAAATATGAAAATAGTTATATAGGTACCTATTTTTGTTGCGGCGTAGATTTTTTTTTTAATATTAACTAAATGGTATTATTCTTTAATCATTTTCAATTGTTATAAACTGATATTTGTGGCTAACATAAATTTTGTCATAACTTCTTCAGTTGTTTTGATAAATATGCTTTATAGTTTATAGTGAGCTAATCTAACTAGGCATTATGCGTCTATGTAATATAATGAATGTTTTGTCTTATATTTCGTAATCTAGGTTGAAAGTTTTATGGTCATTGCTAAATAAGTATGAAAAACGTTTACATTGCTAGTTATATTTATTTTCATCATAATAATAATAGTTTTATAACAATTTCTTTAAGGTTACAAAATTGTGAATTATAATAATATAAGTTACACCAACTAAATAAAATTATTTTTGTTAAAGTTCTTTATAGTACTAATTAACTAAGCTTAACTTTTGATCAGCGTTGCCAGATTTTATCACGATGAAAAATTGATAAATCGAATTTTTGATAATTTTAAGTTGAAATATCGTCAAAATAACTGTACAGTTAAATCAGACAGCTAAATCTTCATTCGAGTGATTTTACATGACTAATTATAAATATAGCTGTTAGTTTCTAAAAAAAAATTATTATAAACTTAAAGTAATTAAATAAGATTTCTCGCAATATGTGGAATAGTCCGTGGAAAGCGGGACTATATTTGACCCGGTCGGGTCATTTAATTTTGGGCTAAAAATCGGTACGTCCATCCCGCCGAAATCGGGGCGACTGGCAACGCTTATTTTAATTTACATAAAACAAGTTGAGCGTGGTGTGATTGTCACTACGTAACTATGTAAAAACTTATATCACATTTTAGAAATAAATGATCAATCTCAAATCTACTATGTACATAGTATATTAATTACATAGTTAATTATAGCTATTGTGACTCTTTTATATAATTCATATTTTTTTTAGTTACCATTTGTTCTAGTGAAATATTATTCATTCGAGCTATAAGCAAATCTGTTTGTGTACATACATTTTTAATTTTTAATGGAAGTTTTTTGTAAGTAAAATTTCTAGGGCACAAGACATTTTTAGGATGGGCGCGACCAATCCTGGATCCCATCTTCTTGAGCTACTAATTTGAAATATGCAACTGTGTATAAAATAACTAGTGTTTCGGTCTACATATCTTAAAATTAGGCTTTGTGTGATATAGTCTTTTTAATTTTAGAAAAAATATTACATATATTTGAAGTATTCGGTTTTCATTGCATATTAAATTCTGAGGTTAGAAAAACTTTACTTTTATGACTGTGTTATATAATATATATATAATCAATTGCAGTACAGGTACAATTAATTGCATTAAATTGAACGTTTTTTTTCTTAAATAGATATTTTGTTTTAATTGTATTTATTATTCTAAACATTTATTTCTTTGCAAATAAAAAAAAGTTAATTATAAATATAACAATGTAAATATATGGGCAAGGGTCAATTAGAATATCATTTTTATTTCTTATGCTTTAAGTTTCTAAAGAGTTAATTATAATTATGTTAGAATTTACAATGGAAGCCATAATGGCTCAACAGCGTCTGAATGAACGGGGTTTTGGATTCGATTGCTACTCGGGGGAATGATTTTCTTTTCTTTACTCGGTGGGTAACTAGACATGGCATATTTAGTTTCGCTCGTAATAAAGCAGCGGGATAAGGTCTAACGCGAATAAAAAATAGTTCAATATATATATATATACATAATTTTGTTGTACATGTTAAATGAATATTTAAGTTTAACTTGAAATATATACATTGTGAAATATAGACATCGTGTATCATTTGAAAATAGGCAAATATTTATTTAACCATCCTTTGCTTAGGCATGACGTACGCCTGTCCCTTTCCCGCCCACACCAAGTTGTGTGTCAGCAAAAGCATCTGTATAAACAAAGTGACCGTGCGATATTTAAATCTACTATGTTTTAAGTAATACTGGTAACTTTTTTAAACACTATATATCTTTGGTAGAGGAAAGAGAGTTTAATCACTGTGTTCCAATAGTTTTAAACTACTTTTACAAATTTAGCATGACATATAATATAATTTATATTTTGAGGCCTGTCGTGGCACAGCAGCACAAGCGTGTGACTGTGTGGGTTCGATCCCCATTTGAGAACATGAAATATTTAATATTTTCAAATTAAATATTTATTGTTTTAATTACTTCACTCTGGTTACAAGGCAAAAACGGCGTTCAGTTCCGTCACTCGCAACACGCAATACCTCAAATTCGGCGGAAAATGGAAAACCGAAGTAAACGGAGTGTCTTAACACTAGGTTCCCAAGTTCCCTCTGCCTATCCTGTCTTGTGCGGGGTATAGCGTAAATCTGAGAGAGAGAGAGAGAAATTTAAAGTTATTTCAAAGAAATCAATGTTGAGTTTCTAGCTGGTTCTTTGCAGCAGAAATGTCTTAATTTTCTATAAAACTGGCGCTACTGATATTTTAATGTATTCTGTGTGTGAATAATTTTATTATTTTTTTTATTTAGAAAATCCTACGCCTTGACTAACGGAAAAAATATATTTTATCCATACTATCATTTTTAGAATATCTCATTAAATTTATCTATCAATCAATGAAAGAAAATCTTACAACTCCTTTTCTAGCAATAATCGCAATGTTTTTAAAATATGTAGTATATACAATTTTCCTTCAATTTTGACTACTATCGTGGCGCAAGGGCACAAGGATATGACTCTAAACGCGTTAAGTTGTTGGTTCCTAATCGAGGATATATTTAATATTTTCAATTTAAACATTTAATATTCACATTTCTTCGCTCTGCTAACAAGGCAAAGCTCGGCATTAAGTAGCGCCACTCAACACGCTATACCTCAAATTCGACGTAAAATATTAGGGGATATTAGGTTCCCAAGTTTACCCTGAGTACACGGTCATGTGCGGGATACAGTGTGACGTAAAAAAAAAGTCAAACATTTAAGAAAAGTAACTATGATAACTAGCTGTTAAGTAGGTATTGGCAAGTTCCTCTTTTAAACAAGACGGTTATACTTTTATGGTAAGACTAACTACTATTAGAGGTGGACACTTAACTCGATATAAATAATAAATAATGAGTTATTAATACGACTCTTTAGAGTTTTAAAGCGTATTTACTCCAAGTACACACGCAAGTATATAATTTAGCTTGTTTTCTTTTTTTTTTAAAAAGCTGTAAGTGCTGTATGTATGTTTTACTTTTTACTTGTGCAACATTGTTGTGTACTGTTTGTAAATTAATATTACGTACGAGCTACCTGCTTGTATACATAAAAGCCTTTGTGCATATATATATATATATATATATATATATATATATATATATATATATATATATATATATATATATATATATGTATATATATAAATTTGGAACAAACTTAGTATATCTATTTATTAACCGTACTTTCGTACAAGACCTCATAAATATATTTTGAAATCAAGAAAATTCAAATTATAACTGCCTAGTGCGTATAAAATCCGAATTTCACCTGCACTGAACCGGAAATACCTGTGTTTTTATAATATATAATGATTCACATGTAAAACTAAGGTCAAAATACACATCAATCAAGTAAATTTATTATTCTGTCTATATATTGAAGGATTATTGGTCTGTCCGTAATAACTTTAAAACTTCAACCTTCTTTGGAACAAAGTTAATTAAGTTCATATAAAATAATAAAAATAAACACTTTTTTACTCAAGTTTGCACATTTTTTATAAGTCATAATCCTCGTATAAAATTAGAGAAAAAAGGTTTTTTTTTCTAAAACTTCACGCTATATCCCGCACGAGGCAGAGAAGGCAGAAGGAACCTGGGAACTTAGTGTTAAAACACTCCGTTCCACTTCCGTTCCCCACTTTCCGCCGAATTTGAGGCATTGCGTGTTGAGTGGCGGAACTCTTTATTAATTAGAATAATAAAGCCTGCGGTGGCGCAGGGACACAAGCGTGCGACTAAATGCAACAGGTTGTGCGTTCGATCCCCATTCGAGGAAAAGGGACGGAAGTGTCTCAATAAGAACAGGGTGTAATACCACCAGGTTCCCAAGTTACCTTGCCTATTCTGTCGTGTTCGGAAAGCTAACAAAAATTAGAATAATAACTACTACTTCTTGTCTTTAACTTATTTTGCGTGGACTGTAAACCCTCCATTTCGAGTTTTCGTAAGAATTTTGATGAATCCTCTTTTAATGCTTTTAGAATCAAAAAAAAAAAAAATTGCAAAACGTCGTGAGTTCTGGTGAAACGTCGTGATGGCTAGTTGGGAGTTGGCAGAGTTAAGACACTCTCTGTTCCCATTAAAACATTTCCGATCTCCACTTCCTGCCGAATTTGAGGCATTACAACCTTGTCCAGGTTTCCAAATTCCCTCTGCTTACCCTGCAACGTGCGAGATACATCGTGAAGTAGAATAAATTTATTTAAATATGAATTTGCATAGATAACTTTCAGTCTCACGCTTTATCAGTAGAGTAGTAGTAGAGACAACCTAGGGTCCAAGCATTTCTTTCCTCAAATATCCTAACCGTTTTTTAATTTCTATATACTAAGATTCAGTTGAAACACAAATAACCTAAAATAAAAACGCGATGCTTCAATCCGAATCGCAGTTAATGAATCAAATGAGCGTATAACAAAATTCGTACCGTAAAACCGATTTGATATGGCGAACTATTTTAAACACTGCCTCCACAGACGCTCTACTGACTATCATTGCTGGAGCGTTTCTCGTCGAATTATAGGTTTATTAATGTTTTTTATATGTTCTTTTTAGCTTCACGCTGTATCCTGCAGGCAGAGGGAACCTGGGAACCTAGTGTTAAGACACTTTGTATCCATTAAGATATTTCCTCAATAGTTGAGTGGCGGAACTCAACGCCTTGTTTTGCCACATTACCACACTGAGGAAATTAGTATGTGGAAACTGTATAAAATTTTATAATACAATTATTTATTAATAGGCCTGTCGTGGCGCAGCGGCACAAGCGTGTGACTGTAATCGACAGGTTCTGGGTTCGATCCCCAGTCAAGGAGATTAAATATTTAATATTTTCAATTTAAATATTTAATATTTCATTTCCTCGCTCTGGTTATAAGGCAAAGCGCGCCGTTGAGTTCCGCCACTCAACACGCAATGACTCAAATTCGGCGGAAAGAGGGGAACGGAAGTGGAACGGAGTGTCTTAACACTAGGTTCCCGGGTTCCCTCTGCCTACCCTGCCTCGTGCGGGATACAGCGTGAAGCTAAGTAAGTAAGTAAGTATTTATTAATAATTATTGTTTTCAGCAGCTTCACGCTGTATCTCGCACTAAACAGGGTAGGCAGAGGAACTTGTTAATACAACGACATTCTGTTCCGTTCCCTTCTCTCCGTCGAATTTGAGATACTGCGTGTTCAGTAACGGAACTCAATGCTACGCTTTGCCTAGTTTCTAAAGCGAACAAAATCAAAACATTAAATATTTACTTAGCTTCAAGCTATATCCCTAGCGGGGTAGGCCAAAAGAACGGAGCGCCAAACGCTAGTGTCTCTTATTCTTACGTATCTCTTTCACTTTGTCCACTGTCATCAACTTCTTCATACATACGCTCTGGGGGGTCTTCATGCTTTTTACGTGACCTTCCACCAGTATCGTCGATACTGTGTTTTCGAAAGTCAACGGAAGTCTCTCCCTCCCTATCTTACCACTCACTTGTCCTTCATTAATCTTTTTTGTAATTCTGTCTTCACTCATTCGCTCGGTATGCTCAAACCACCTGGGCACGTTGTTCTTCATTCTCATTGTGAAATCCATGCCAGTACCTACCATTCTGTGTATCTCTTCTTTCAGTATGTGATCAGATAAACTGACTCCGCATTTCCTTTGAAGAGATCGCATTTCTGCAGTATTCCACGTTTTGCTGCCATATAACAGCGTCGGTACCAATACTACATTGTGTACGGCCAAACGCGCAGCTACGACGTTTCGCCGTCTCAATAATGCAGCTAGGGCACCGTTGACTCTGTTACCGGCAGCTATACGCTTTTTCACATCCATTTCGTATCTTCCGTCTGTGCTAAACATACTTCCCAGATATACAACCTCATTCAAGATAAAAATGTATGTTAAATATTTGTAACCGTGCGCTACGACAAGCCTCGAAAAATATTTTTCATTGACCAATAATACTTAGTTAAAACAAAGTAAATCTAAATAAGTATAAACGCTGGGAAGCAAGTGAAGAACGGTGTTTTAACGTAAAGTTTTCTCTACCATCTTATAAAGAAATAAATACTAAAACAACTCAACACTCAATGCCTCAAAGTCAACGGAAAGTGGAAAAAGGGACGAATGTTTTAAGACTAAGTCCAATGCGTGAAACTGAAAGAGTTCAATGACATGATGCACAATGTGATTCGCCCCAATGTTAATATCCTACTAATATTATAAATGTGAGAATGGATATTTGTTTCACTTTCACACAAAACCTATTAAACCGATTTAGATAAAACTTTGCAGTCATATATAGCTTTTATATCAGAATGACACATACTCTACAATTTATGTAAACTTTTTTATAACTTGACAATAATATAGCTATCACTATAAACTGGCGAAGCCACGTTCGTGTCACCAGTTGTCAATATACATACATACGTGAATAAAATATACATTAATATAACTACAAAAGCTTCACATGAGTGTAGAAGCTGTAATACAATTTAAACGAGACCGTCTTGTATTACTCGACGAAAAACTACTTCGAATGAATGCGCGTCGTCACTTCGTATCAATTTTCACTTACTTCGCTACTAGTTCGTTCTGCATAATATTACAGGCTTACGAACAGATTTAATCTCGTTTTGAAGTACCTAAGCCTTTTTATATATATATAATATATTTGTACGAGCTTTATTTATGTATATATGTATATAGTTTTTATAACATGTAATTATCTATATGTACTATTTTATTTTTTAATAAATAACTCTTGCGAAATTCCGTTTCGTTTTCCAATTTGCGTTAAATTTCCGAGATATTATGTGTCAAAGCTGCGCTTTATCTTCTTTCTTCTTCTTATTCGAGCAAGTAATTAAAATAAAACATCTCTGATAGAAAATCGAACCCATGACTGCCACGCTTACAGTCAGACGCGTGTAGCTGCGTCACAACGGCCTCTATATTAGAAATAATGATTACTTTAGATATTTTTATTTACTATTATATAATAAAAATAAGTAGTTATACCTATCCGTACTATAAAAACAACTAGATTTAATTAAATTAGATTGGCTTCACGCTGTATCCCGTACATGGCAGAGTAGGCAGAGGGAACTGTCAAGATATTCCGTTCAGTCCTCTACTTTCCGACGAATTTCACGCCTGACGAGCTGAGTGGCGGAATCAAACGCAGTGCTTTGCCTTGTTACCAAACAGAAGAAATGAAAACATTAAATATTTTATTTGAAAATATTAAATGTTAAAGATCTTCAAATGACCCACAACATATCGCGTTTACAGTCATACGTTTGTGACAGACCTCTATATAAGTAACTGTATAGCATATTGAGGTTTTTGGACTGTTGAAACGTGTTTTTGTTTGTGGACTAAAGCCTAAAACACCACTTGACTATGATTTAATTTTCAATACAAGCATTTCATTAATCTGATTAGTCAAAGTATATCATTAGGCTTCACTAGATATATATTTTTTTTTTAATTGATTCAATGTTTAGAATTTCGTTCCACCAGAAAACCTGTTTGGTCGTTTTCTCTATTTGATTAGGCAAAGCATAGCGTTGAACCAATATGAAGGAGAAGAAATCATGTTCTGCCTGGCAAGACAACGCAAGCACTGAATTCTGCCACTCAACACGCAATGTTCCAAATTCGGGTGGATAAGGTTTCCGCGCTTCCTTCCACAGTCCTCAATGGACCCAAATCTTTTCCCGATCCCGGTTCTTTTTAACTAGATTGCATTATATAAAACGTGAATAAAATAAATGCATTTTTGTATTATTTAAACTCTAACATTTTGTTATAATATTTCACTGTTCAATGGACACGGTATCAGATTCTGGATTTGTCAAGCGAGTTCGCTGGTAGATAGGCAATTGAGTACGTAATTGTATTAAGTTAATTAAGTTTAAGTCAACTCACTTTAAGCATAGTTCATAAATTTTTAAAATACCTATAATAAATAGACAATGCACAAAAAATTGCAGTCTACTGCAATATCAAATAACATTGTGGTTATTTTTTTTTTATTTACATTTTATACTGTTTTAAAATTATACAAGAACTGCAAGTGTAAATCCAAATTTCCTTGACTAGGAACTACAGGTCTAATTTTCATTACTGCTTCAAAAAAAATCATCCATTTCTCCTTGCCAAGTCGGTAGCGCACCTGTAGCTCCTCTTACCATCAGGTGACCCGTACGTTCGATTATCATGGCTTTTTCAGAAATCTATATTCAAATATTTTAAAATATTCCAATTCCAGCATGACATATATACACTCTTTTGCTAACTTTTATCATTATGACACAGTGCGAGTGCAGAAAGCCCTTTTTATAGGTGAAAGTTGACAATCAATTACTAATTAAGGACTTCTGGTCATAAGTACCCATAAAATATAAATATTATTTTTTTCTGTTTCTTGATATTATTTTTTTTTCCCCTTTTTATTGTTTCGTGAGCAATAAAGACAAATAAATAAAAATAAAAAAATATTATATATAGTCAAGATAAATTTATAAAACCTTTGAAAGTACTACTAGTTTATCCGTACCCTTACTTGTTATAGTATACATGTTTTTGTTATAGTGATACTCACACGAGCGAGGAAAACGATATTTAATTTCCTCGAATCGGAATCGAACTTACAACTAGTCGCTTTGATAGTCACTCGCTTGAGGCAATGCGCCACGATTGACCTCCACTAAGTCTAAGTAAAGAATATAATACAATAAAGAATATATATATATATTAATAAAATATTGCAAAGGCATGAATAAATATATGTATATATAAGTAATTATTTAGCACCTCTATCTAAAAGAGGCGGTGTTGAATTCACTCGCAATGCCATAAATTTAGCGGAAAGTGTGGAGAAGAACGGAGTGTTTTAACACTAGACTCACAACCTCTGGCTACTCTGCCACACGCGGTTTGCAGTGTTAAGCTAAGGTAAAGTAGTAGTAAAAGAGTCCTAGGAACATTTTTACTTTGAAAATTTTCTCCTTTTACCTTGTAAATTTTGAGTAAAATAAACGCTAAAATCATTGACTGGCTCGATGTGATCTTAATGTTAAATACAAATTATTACTATTAATAGAGATAATAAACAATGAATACCTGACATCAAAATTCATTAATAATTAGGTGAATAATTTGAAAAAACGTGTACCTACAGTTAAATTGATAAGCTATTCTTATTGAAGTCGATTGTAAATACAAGCGTAACAAACTCCTATCAAACGGCGAAGACAACTTTCTGTTTCTTTAAAGTTATTGTATGTTAGTTCTGTTAGGCTACCCCGTTAGGGAAGCTAAGTAAGTCAGTACTTAAGTTCTAAAATTCAACTTCATTCTCAGCTTTACGTTGTATCTCACCCACGGCGGGGTAGGCAGAGAGTACCCGGGAATCCTATGGCATAAGGCATTCCCTTCAAATCTCCACTTTCCACTGAATTTGAGACAAAGCAGTTGCGTTTTGTCTTTTTGCCAGAAGAAATGAAAATATTAAGTTCTCAAGTTCTCCACGGAGCCATAGGCTGCAGCCCAAAAATACTATAGTAGGTCCACCTCTGAATAATTATACATATATATAACTATAGGGCAGAAAGAATCTAATATTACACAAATCCTTCATACCTTCCTACCGCCTTATCCGAAACATTGGGTGTTGAGTGGCAGGAATCAACGATGCATTTTGTCATAACAGACATAGCAAGCGGAAGCAAGAAGGAAGGAAGCTTTACTTAGGGTGGGGGTCTAACCCAATAGATTCAGTTACTAAATGATATTGTCCTACTGCACCACGATCTCAGCGTAGTAAAAAACTGATTTCAACTTTAATACACAGGTCTATACAGACCACACAACGCCATCTACTGAGAGTCATCTGCTTGTATATATTTGTACTATTTTGTTGTTCCTCCCGCAAAGTAATTCGATCATATTAAAAAAAATATATAGCTATTTTTATTAAATAAAATTATATAAAAATATTTCTATTCTGTGTGCAAAATATTTTTATTATTCTATTGAAAAGTTATTTAAATAGTTCGATAGATGGCCATCTTAGAAATCATTTTCAACTTAATTTGTACTAATGATAATAGATGTCGCCCCAAATAAATATATGGCTTTATAAAATAATAATTAAATGTGGCCGAACGGCATATTAGATTATTAGATATAAAAATATGATGAATATTAAAAATTATTTTCTGATGTTGTACTGTTTTTATTAGTTTTTTTATTTCGTTGTTCTTTTTATTGTTATGTAGCGCCATCTGTTATTTAAAATAGTAAGTGAATATTGTACTAGCACGAGGATTCTAGGGATTACACTAGAGGTCACTATTAACTATGTCTATAGCTATAGTAGATGGCGCTAATACTTTATTTTAAATTTTTAACATTGCCAATTCCCACTTAGCAAAAATTACGAATATTTAACGATTTTGTGTTTTCCTTTTCTATTGCACCCGACGTGTTTATTTCCAATTTGTGAAAATTATTTAAAACTAAAATATCTGGTATTTATAATAATAAATCTGTAGCTGAACGAAATTGAAGGGACCGTATAGTTACCGACGTTATATCCGATAGTCGTTATAAGCAATACAATCATATACACAAGTACAGTAGTTATCTATCAAGTATAAGTAAAGGTTATGTATGTAAATGAGTCAAAAAAGAAATAAAAACGGCGACACTGTCATCTATTTTAATAAATTCCTCTACCTCAATTCTTTGTTCTGTAGCAGTATATCTTTGCCACTGACTAACCAGCTCAGCAAATTGTACGTTTTCATCTTCATCTGTAGAGTGCATTAGTCTCGCTAGCGGAATATCATCGTCGTCCTCTGCTTGTGATGAAAAGAGATCTTTGAAACCTGCATGGCGAAAGCAGTTAGCTATACTGGTCTGTGTGACCTTTTCCCAAGCTTCGGATATCAGTAGAATTGCTTCGGATATCAGAAAGACTTTTACTATCTTTGCTGTTTTCAATATTGTGTATGATACACAACTTTGTAACACTTGAAGTTTCCTGTATTGTGTTTTTAAAGCTGTTATCACTCCTTGATCCATTGGCTGTAAAACAGAAGTGACCTTAGGTGGTAAAAACACAAGCTTTATGCATTTCAGATTGGAGACTACAGGGTGAGCGGGACAGTTGTCTACTAGGAGAAGAATTTTATTTCCTCCAGACTTCAATTCCGCATCCCAGCTACGCAGCCATTTTTCAAAAATATGCGATGTCGTCCAGGACCTAGTGTTGTTTTCATAAGTTACAGGCAAAGATTGAATGTTCTTAAAGCAACGCGGTTTTTTAGCTTTCCCTATCACCAACAGTTCTCGTTTACATGAACCAGTCATGTTTGCCGCAACCAATACTGTAAATATTCCTTCATTGCCTATCAATAAGATTTAAAATTGTATGTTTTTTTTTGGTGAGACAAGGAGCGGTTGATCGTTATCGATATGTATATATATATATATATATATATATATATATGTGTATATATATATATATATATATATATATATATATATATATATATATATATATATATATATACACATATATATATATATATATATATATATATATATATATATATATATAGATATTGAGATTAAAATCTTAGTTAGCCTACAGGTCAGCCTTAATTTTAGTCTTTATCTGAAATAAAGACTAAAATTTTAACACTCCTGAAATAATTTTAAAGATACAATGGTAACTTTAATATATATGAGCCTATTCAATTAAAAGTACCTATTAAATAATTTGATATTAGATTTAAATTTAGCACTGGCAAATATTTTCACCATCATATTCTTTGGAAGCATACATACATTTTTATTAGAAACTAGCTGGTGCCCGTGAACTTTGTCTCGTCAAGGGATTTTTATGCGCCAACAGAAGATAAAAAAACTATCATAATAGAGTCATTTCCGTCTGTTTTAAAAGTGAAGCTGTGCTCTTCGTGTTGCATGTCAGTTAGGTAGGCAGTCGGACTCCAGAGCTTTAAAATAATAGATGTTGATCAAGACATTTTTTACTCTCACTCAAATACCAAACGTCAAAATACATCGCAAACTGACAGAGTTTCATAGAAACTTACCGAGGTGGTAAGACATGAGGTTGTTATAATTTTATTATATGTATAGATTTCTAAAGTATATAAAAGCCTCAAATTGGTAGCTATTAAATTGTTTTAATTTTCAATAAGTGTATAGAGCTCTCTACCTTTTCTTTATATTCAAATAGGGTCACAAAAGCAGAGATAGCTTTGATCCTGCGAACTATAGATCGATCTCAGTTTTACCATCTATAAGTAAAATATTTGAAAAAAAAAAAAAAAATAACCAGCTCTCAATCTTTCTTAATATTAACAATTCTTTTCATAGTGCGCAATATCGTTTAACTTAAGGCAAAGCTATTACGGATGTAGGTGCACTTCTAAACACACACACACATACATTTTTGACGCTTGGATAAAGTTGTAAAGTGCCATTGAATGGTTCTGTGATTAATCCAACGTTTTTGATTAGGTAGACTATTATGGTGTATAAAGTGCTGCCTTAGTTCATATTGTTTTATATTCAAATCAAACAATGAATATATATTTTTATATATAACCACAGATGTCTAGCGCTTGTAGATATCTCTTCTGGAGACAGGCCACATTCGCAATTAAAAAAATAAGCAAAAGATGGACGTTGATACAGCCTACAGACTATTTTATTTTAGATATTTTCATAGCACTCTAACTTATAGAATTTAGAACGTTCTATCTCGAGATTCTCTGCGAGATGTTTTATACTTTAGAGTTAAATTAGCGAGTACTTGTGTTTTGTTAGCATACCTATTTGATCATAAAAGAGATTGGCTAATCTTTACAGATTTTGGCCAGTATTAATTTTGAACAAACACTTGTTATTCACCTTATGATTTAAAAGCAAAATGTTGACGGTTAGAAAAAACTGATGTATATCTTGTTATATTTAATAAATAGTCAGTTTTAAGCCTGACGTGGCACAGTGGCATAGCGTGTGACTGTTATCACGCAATCTATAACTTAGGCCCTAAGGGAAACGTTTAAAAAAACATATTCACCGTTGCATCTCAATATTTTTTTAATAATTATATATATTAAGAAAAATACAAGCCAATTTACTAAAATCGGCGATGTACGTAATATGAATACTAGAAATAGGCTTAAACTTAGTGCGCCAGTAACTCGATTGGATCAAGTCCGTAATTCTTTTATGGGTCAGGGTGTACGCTTTTTCAACAGGATCCCAGAAAACGTCCGGGAATTTTCTATCTCACAATTTTATAAAAAGTTATGAAAAGACGTTTGTGTGTAAAAGGTTATTACCAAATTAACGATTTTATAAATGATAACACGCCTTGGGAATGCTTGCTCCAGATTATTTTAAAAGTATCATTGTCACTTATGATACTTTTATGTAAACACTATTAAAAAAAATACAAGTTTGGTTGAGTTTCTTGCGCCGGGTCCTTCCAGATGCAGTAACTTTACAGAACCAGTGGTAAATTGTTTGACGTTCAAAAATGTTACTTTTTATTTTGAATAAAAATATTTGAATTTGAATCTACGTATTAAGAGGCGGAACTCAACACCGCGGAGAAATAATAACAATTTTTCCGGCTGAGTTGGGACACAAAGTAAATAAGTAAAAGTGACAAGTATTATTGGTAGTAATATTTAAACAATAAATTAAAAAATAATATACAGATATATATATATTTGCAATAATCATAATATTTTACCCAAAATTTACGGAAACAGTGCAGTAGGTAAAATAATTGAGCACATTACATATACGTAAGTACCTTAAGAAAATAAGAGGTTTACTATCTTAGTATACTTGTTCGATAGTTCCGTGTGTACGAGTGCCCGCCGCGACCGGGTTTGAAAGTGAAGCGGTTGCCAGAGGCTAACAACTGTTTTAATAAAAAATATTATTTTTATTATCATTAATTGTTCATAAATTTAAATATAATTTCTATATGGAAAAGTGGATTTTCCAATTATTATATTTTATATTGAAGAGTCCATTATAAATACTGGTTTGGTACAATTGATTTTAAATAGTGTGAACTAAAATACAGGTACATTTAATATAATTACAAATTATGTAAGAAACATTTATTAAGATCTATTAATTTAACCTAGCATAGCCTATGTACGTTATAAACATATATACAAACAAAATCACTAAAAATCTTTGATTTGCATTCAAAATTGTAAAGTCTAATAGTAAAGCTAGTAGTAGAGCTTTTAGGTTAAAAAATGTTTTCAACAACTGTATAGAAGGTGAGTTGCGCACGCGCAGCCATTCGAACATTTCAGCTCAGTCGAGCACCGAACGTCATCGCGTAACGTCCTACAATGACATAAAAATAATTCTGTGCTGTGCAATTTATAATATATACATACATAAAAAAGAAAAAAAATCTTACTCTACATATTAGAACTATTATGATAGTGTGAGTGAAATGCTGCAGCCCAGATGTGTTTGTGCTAAAATGGCGGGTGTTTTTTGTTTTTTTGTCGTCCTCCTGTGCTTTGCGAGATGTCAAGGTAAGTCAAATGCTATGTTTTTTTTTAATAATTTTATATTTTAGAATATAATTTATGATTTTATTCATATAATATAAATCTATAAATTTGAGAATTTGAGCTGTAGAAACAATAAAATTGGACTATATATTTGAATTTAGATATTTCATATCAAAGTGAATGTGTTTGTATAAACGCGGCGTTGAGTTCCGCCACTCAATATACATTGTCTTCATTATAGAATAAGGAGATAGTAGTTCTCTCTGTCTTTTTTACAATAGGACAGACCGTGAAACTCTGACATGGCGTGATATTTTTTTTAATATAATCATCTCAAAGCTATCTTTTTTATGTCGAAATAAATTAAGGCTAGCAATATTTATATGGACATTAAAATCAAATGTAGAACTACGCAATAAATATCTTACTTAATGAGGTTGCAATGGTCGCGAAAGCTCCGAGTGGAGAAGACATCAACGCGTTTCGTAGAGATCTTTATATTAATATAAACTTGATTGTGTACGTTTCTTAGGTATTAGACAGAAATATTAATTTTTATGATTATAGAAGTCATCATCATCAGGCACAGAGGTAAAAACATTCGGTTGTAAACGGTGACGGTTGTGGGTTAAATTCCCAATCGGAAATGATTCAATTTCCGCTCTGGTATTGAGGAAAAGCGCTGCGTTGAGTTCCGCCACTCAACACTCAATGCCTTCAAAATGAGTGGATAGTCTGAATGTAAACGGAATATCGTAACACTATATGCAGAATACAATTTTAAGCTAAAAAGATAAATATTACTTATTAAGTAGACTAAATCACGGTAAAATTGTAAGTTATTTGAGTAAAATTATTAATTAAATCATTTTTTTTTATAATTTTTATTTATCGATTTTAATAATTAATTTTTGTAGATCAATTTTTACATAAATATATGAATATATATTTTATGTTTAAAATGATGTAAGATATCCGCAAATTAATTTTGACTTTTAAAATTTGTCCCAATATACACGATCTCTCGTATAAAGTTGTTTTTTCCTTGAAACACATGTTTCGCAAGTAATTTCTTCACTATATATATTATATGAATGACTGCTTATTGCGTAATATGACTTTGCCACAAATGTCAAATTTTAAGCAATTAAAATTGCGGTAATGGTCAAAATTAATGATAATTACGTTAATTACTGTATTGTAGAAGCGGCATTCCTACGAGGTATCATTCCATAGTATAAAAGGTTAAATGTTTTTTAATTGCTTCAGAATTAGTTATAGCACTAATTGATAATTAGTCATTTTGATATATGTTTTTTTCATTAGTAAAAAATAAAGGCTTAGCTTTAAAGCTTAAAGGGTTGATATTATTGCAGAACTGCCTTTCGAGCTTGTGATAGCTTTATGTTCATTCGATGATTGAAAAGTGCTAATAACAATCAATTTTTATTAATAATATTCTGAATTTGAATTTGATTATATATAAATTGGAAGCTTTCCGTGGCACAGGGGTGGAAGAAGCGTTTGAATAAAACCCCAATAGGGTGTGGGTTCTATCCCACTCGAGGAAATGAGGTATTTAATATTTTCATTTTAAATATTTTAACATCTTCGCTTTAGCGACAAGGCAAAGTTAGGCGTTAAGTTCCGCGTTTCTCAACACACTATGTCTCAAATTCGGCCCTGCCATGTGCAGGATGCAGCGAGAAGCTATAAGAAAGAAAGGAATATATATATATATATATATATATATATATATATATATATATATATATATATATATATATATATATATATATATATATATATATATATAAAACGACTTAAATTAGATTTATTATTAATACTAAATAAGTCTATTATACTAAACTAATTAAAGAAAAGTCTTAAATGGATTGCTATTTATTTAATATTAAAATTAAATAGTCCCCTTTAAGTGTTTGCGCTTATTCTTTTCAGGTCTATGTAATTTTAATAATAAAATGTTAAAAAATACAGCATATAATTATTTATTTCAAATGAATATATTTATTTTAAATTTATTCTTATAAGAATCAGGTTAGCATCCTTATTCAAGCCATCAAAAAAAATTAAGTCATCAATAAAGCAAGTATCATATTATTTAATAATTGGTTAAGCAATCATATTAAAAACTTATTATTTTTTTAATTTATTGATTATATCAAAAGCTTATTACTAAATTGACGCCTGTCGTGGCGCAGCGGCACAAGCGTGTGACTGTAACCGACAGGTTCTAGGTTCGATTCCAGTCGAGGAAATAAATTATTTAATATTTTCAATTTAACTATTTAATGTTTTGTTTCTTCGCTCTGGTAATCGCCGTAATCTGGCAAAGCGCGTCTTTGAGTTCTGCCATTCAACACGCAATGCCTCAAATTCGGCGGAAAGTGGGAACGGAAGTGGAACGGAGTGTCTTATGACTGGTTCCCGGGTTTCCTCTGTCTACCCTGCCTCGTGCGGGATACAGCGTGTAGCTTATTACTAAACCAAAATTTCTTAACACTTCAGTTAAAGTGTTCTTATAATCATTTACAGTTAGATGTGTTAAAAATGTTTGAACTTTTATATTGAGAAATTATTGAGGTCTAACGATACGATGCTGTATAAATCAGCGCCTATGAAGCAATAATTTGCAAAAGCAAAGTGAACGGTCATCGTTAAATGCCATCGCAGTATCTTCTTACGAAGATTACTTTATAGTTTTGTATTATTTAGATAGATAGCTTTTGTTTAGCTTTATTCTAAATGGCGCAACTTAACGCCGGTCACTTTGTCTGTAATGCAAAAAGTTATCATTACTAAGCAATGATTGAAGCTTGATATAGTGATTATACCTTTAAATATTGTTTAATAAATGAGACAGTATTTATATTTGAAATATATTTTTTTTTGTTTAATGAAAAACGGCGTTAGGTTGTAAAGCTTGAAATTACACAATTGTTCTCCGCTTGTTGTCTTATCGTTATAATTTTTATCTGCCAGATAAAAGTTTTAAGATATCCTATTTCATAGTCAAACTATCGACTGAATGAACTCTGTTTTCCTTAAAAGTTTCTATATTGGATATGTGCCACTAAAATCTTATAGCCTTTGTAAATTGCCTATGATCATATAATATTTATTATATACAAATTTAAAATAATAAACCGTAGCCATTTAATGGGCTGTAAACATACATCAGTTAAGATAATTAATAATAAGAATAATTTTATGATTGTTGTTGTTTGTGTCTTGATCGTATTTATACTTTATATTATTAGTTAGTTACTTTATATTGCAATTTTACACGTGAGGTCAAATGAATTTCGGTACTTCAGTTTCTTAGTAGTTTCCGCTGAGCAGCGAAACCCCAGCTTCTCGCTGGATCCCGCACATGGCAGGGTAGACAGGAGGAACTTGGGAACCTAGTGTTAAGACACTCCATTCTTGTTACCAGAGCAAGGTAATTAAAATATAGAAACTCAATTTTCTCGAGCAGAGATCGAACTTAACACCTATCACGTTTACAGTTAATTTATGACAGAATCCGCTATATCCGCGTTTGAAGGCAGTTTGCCTATTTCTATAGTAATATTTAAAATTATTTAATTCAACATTCGATTGGTTGTAGATGAAAAACTATATATAAACTTGTTGTTAACCTTGCTAAGTCACCTAAATAGCTGTATTATCTATTATTTAATAGTCGTCTCGTTCATTTCTTAAGGCGATATTGTAATATATTTAACGCTATATTTATTACTTATTATATTTAATTAACATTTTAGTTTCTATAATTTTATTTTCGTTAATGAAATATAACGATATTAATCTATTAATTAGATCATTGGCCACAATGTTCGCTTGATCATAGGTTGTCATTGTGGTATTTATTTGTCTGTCTGTGAGGGAAATAAGTTTAGGTTCGATTCCATCTCTCAATGTCATTGAATGTTTTATCAGCTCACCCAAAAACATACGACAAAGCACAGCGTTAAACTCCGCCACTAAACCCACCGTAAAGCCATAACAAAAGTGTACACTTGCTTTACAATTGATTATTATTTTTAAAAACACTCATACTTACTAAATATTTTTTTACAGTACAGTTTAGTACATTACTTTTGATTATTTCCGTTTTAAGAAAGGTCAATCGAATATTAAAGCTGTACTACCGGATATACTACTGTAATGTTATGCTCTAACATGGTTATATTTCAATGCGTTCGTACTAGTTCAATTATAAATTTAATGTAGGTAGTTCTTGATAAACAAAATTTGACTTAAGATTTCGCTACCCAGACACTCAATACCTAGTAAATGAATTAAAAATTAAACAGGTAGTGTTTTGTCACTACTTTTTAACCAAGTTTTCTCTATAACCACAGGATATATTTAAATTATCAATATATTATTATTTATGTTATATTATATAAGTAAGAAAGCTGTAGTATATATTAATATTTCTTTTTTGGGTAAAATATTAAAATATCAGATAAATTTTATACAGTCAAAAATTAATTCTATTGAACTTTTCACCCATTTCTCAATTGAAAATAACTAAATCACTACATTATACATTTTTTTGATATAAATATTTCTTCAAAACTCTCTTTTTCTTAGATTCACTCTGAATCTCTCTCAAATGGCAGGCAGAGGGAACATGTGAACCTAGTGTTAAGACACTCCGTTCCGTACCCACTTTCCACCAAATTTGAATCATTGTGTGTTGTTTGCGGAACACAACGCCGCACTTTGCCATGTTATCAAAAGCAATTTTTCCAAAACATTCCTAAGAATTTAATCCAAGTTGTTCACATGCATTTTATATTTCGGCATTATTAGATCGAGCAAGTCACGATCTCATCTAGTTCAAAAGTGAAACCACTTATTGCGTCAGGTATCTATTTTATATTATTTAAAAATCACGATCAGCTATATTGCAATACGTTTAGTAAACTGTATATCTGTTTATATCAAGTAATTAGATGGACATGCTTTTGTTTTATATATATATATATATATATATATATATATATATATATATATATATATATATATATATATATATATATATATAATATAAGCGTGCGACTGTAAACACGACAAGCCTAGAGTTTGATGCCCATCCGAATAAATGAAACATTCAATATTTTTGTTTCTACGATCTGGTAACAAGGCAAAGCGTAGCGTAGCGTTAGGGTCTATTACTTAACACATAATATCTCAAATTGTACTGAAAATGTGGAACGGTTTGTAGTATCTTAAAATTATGTTAAGTTCCCAAGTTCCCTCTGTCTATCCTGCCATGTGACGGAAGCTAAAAATAAATAAGAGCAAGTAGGTACGTTATATTACACAGATATTAAGGGAAGATTAATCGTTTAGGAGCTAGATAAGCTTGGACAAATTTTAAAATAGTTATTTTTAACTTACTTATTTAGTAATTTTTAAATTAGTTATTTTTCCTTAAAAAAATATTCAACGGCCAACGATGTATTTTTGTCACACTTACGATCATACTGAAAATCAACGCAAAAGAAAAATACTCATACTTTTATTTCATATTAAAGTTTTTTTTTTAATATAAAATAAAAATCTGTTAAATAAAAATTGAAACATAAATACATAAAGAAAACTAAAAACACAATGTTCTACAGACACTGTACTAAATCAAAACGACGTTTACCGTAGAAATATTGCGAAAATAAATTATTAAGATCCGAATAACAGTTCCCAGTAAGCGTTACGCTTATATTAACCTACAAACTAACCGCAATAAACGTTCTTTAGTAGCAAGTACAATTTGCATATAACGACGTCGTCGTAGCTCTGTGGTTAAAACACACGATTAATATGGCTTTGAATCCTATTGCATGAAATAATGTACCAGTTGAAAAATTGCGTTTGTCTTTTACGTAAGTAGTGATAGTGACTTTAACTATAAAAGTGTTGGCTGTCAGTTCGCTTCCAGCTTAGGGAAATTGATAATTTTTAATTTATTTACTCGTAGTTTAAAAACACAGTACGGCGTTGAGCTATTCTACTCAACACGCAATGATTTAAATTAAAGTGGAAAGGGAAAAATATAATGTGTAGACAGTTGACACAAAAAAAAATCTATCTAGCCGGAAATGCAGGATACAGCGTGAAACTGTATAAAAAGTGAAAAATGACTTGATCTTTCACTTCTCTCGCTTCTCTCTTCTCAACCTCTTTATTTATATACATAAAAAATATTTCTTTACAATACTTCAGTATAAGTCGTTCAATAGTATCACTCTGTAAAGTTGTTATAAGATACAACCAAGTGGAATGTCCCTATCGGGCTTAAAAATACGGTCAGTGAATTGAAACTGGCTTTAAATTACGACTATGGTATGGTTAACTAACCGAGTTTAGTTGGAGACGCTATAGTTCAATAGTTATGTTTAAGGCTAAGATTGTTAAATGGTAATGAGTTCAAAATTACCTTAAGAAATTGTGATTATTGTTGTTCTTCTGTGACGATTTTTATATGATTAATCAGATACCAAAAAAATGTTTTCAAAAGTACAGAACGAGTATTTCTAAGTTCTGTAAAGTATGCCATGCAACGCACGTACGCAACGCCATATCGTATGTTGATACCAAAATAGACCGAAAAAAAAACCACATTAATTAATTTTTCCGAACAAAAATAGAACCTAGAACCGTTTTGTCTACAGTACCACTGCGCCATGATGACCTCAATCTACTGTATTTAGTATTCTAAATTTTAAAATTATGAATCGCCTAACTAAGTATTCTTATAACTTGTCTTCACTGGGTCACGCGAGTGGGTGTGGTACACTCATACTACTGACTATTGTTTGACAATCTAATACAACCTGGTAGATTATTTAATAGACACCTGATTTCTAAAAGCTCTACGCTATGTAACGAGCTTTCGTAATTTTTAATCAGATTGATTCATTAATTATTATTATTGATATTATATTCTAGTCTTGTATACTGTAGGTTAAAAAAATATTTTTCACTGCTTCATGCTGTATTCAGGACATAGTTAGGTAGGCAAAGTATACCCGGTAACCTAGTTTAGTGGCGTAAATGAACGCCGCCATTTGCCTTGTTATCAAGAGCAAGGAAATGATAATGTTACATACACGAGCGGGGATCGAACCAACAACCTACCGAGTTTACAGTTGCAAGCTTGTGCTTATGCAAAGTGTGTGTATAATGACTGTAGGGTAGAAAATAGTATGAATATATATATATATATATATATATATATATATATATATATATATATATATATATATATATATATATATATATATATATATATATATATATATATATATATATATATATATATATATATATATATATATATATATATATATATATATATCTTGTATTTTTAAGGGTAAGTAAGAGTAAATATCCTATATTACATATGTTTTACACACTGTATATCGTTCTCATGGTCTTATAGGGAATACATGAGCTAGAGCATGTTAGCTTAAAACAAACAAAATTTAACTAGCAGTTAACTGTGCTCGGTATTTGGGTTATTTAAATATATATACTTTAAGTAAAATTTGACACCCCAGTGGCACAGTTGAACAGTATTATAATTATATATATGATGGTAGTTCAAATTCAAATTAAACTCATGAAGTAAGTTATATATGTTAAAACTTTAACATATTTTTCGACTTTTACAAAACTTACAGTGATTTTGTTTGACTTTGTGTTTTCTTAATCAATATATACAGTATGAGATATTCTCTAATTAAAAAGTAAAAGGATTTAATTAAACCAAACATTTTTAAAATTTATTAAGGCTGTTGTAGAGTGTATGTGACTGTACACGAGAGGTTTTGGGGTCGACACCCATTTGAAGAAATGAAATATTTAATATTTATACAAGTTAAAACATGGCGTTGAGTTCCGCTAATATATGTCAATGTCTCAAAATTGGCGGAGAGTGGGGAATGGAATGGAGCGTTTTAGTACTAGATTCCCTAATTTCACTCTGTCTATGCTGCTATGTGAGGGATACAGCGTGAAAAAATTACAAGAAATGTCTCAAATTAGGCCGAAAATTTGACTTGATATTCATGATTCACTACTACGGAAGATTTATACCACCAAAGAGAAATGAGCGGGTGACACTTAGGCTTTTTTATATCATGATATCAATACAAGAAGTAAAAACAAGCTGACTTCAAGTTTTCGTCTTCAAAAAGTTAGTAAGTCTTTCATGAGACATGGTACACGTATGTATAATAAAATTCCACAAGTGATTTTAGAGGAAAGTGAAAGTTCAAAAGATATTGTTGGGAAAAGCATATTTTTCAATTCAATAATATTACCATGATAATAATGTGTGGGATTAAATGCTGATGGTACTCACGCAGGTAGCTAATTATGTTATATATTTACTTTGATTGATATTTTGAAAACTGTTGTTGCAAACAAAGAACAATCCATATTGAAATAACTTTAATTTACATTAACGTTTATTACATACATAATGAAAACCGAATTAACAGATAAGATGTAAATCAATCAAAATTTTTCATAGCACAGAAGTGGTATTTACGCAATGCACTTAATATTTATATAATTGTATAATCAATAGTTAATTATTATTGATTTATAATGTCGTGACCCGTAATTATTATGGTTAAACACTTTCAAATTTTATGTACGTACATCGTAAGTCATACGCTTTATAGCTAATTTTCTTTATATGTAACAAATATTATAGTAGTAGAGAATATCTCTTACCTTAGTAGCGTCCAACAGAATGGTGTGTCTTTATAATAGTTTCCCAATTTCACTCTGGTGACCCTTCCATCTATGGGATACTGGATAAAGAAATTTAAAAAACTAAATTTGTTTTTAAGCCTTCATACAGAAAGGTAATTTGCGGGTTTCAAGTTATAATCTGCTTTTCAATTTCCGTCCCATCTTCGTGAAGCTAAAACATCTGTTTAAACAACGATGAAGACTAATAGAGGCCTGTCGTGGCGCAGCAGCGTAAGCATGTGACTGTAAACGAAAGGTTGTGGGTTCGATTCCCACTCGAGGAAATGAAATATTTAATATTGTCAAATTAAATATTTAATGTTTTCATTTCTTCGCTCTGGTAACAAGGCAAAGTATGATGTTGAATTCCGCCATTCAACACGCAATGCCTCAAATTCGGCGGAAAGTGCGTAACGGAAGTGGAACGTAGTGTCTTAACACGAGATTCCCTCTGCCTACCCTGCCGTGTGCATAGCTGTACCACGTCTCACTATAAGCTAGGATAGTTGCAGGTTTACTAACAAGATATACAAAATAGAGTGTGCAGTTTAAAACGAAATACAGAAAAATAATAATTTGTTAACAGTACTATCAATCCATCAAAATATTACCGAGTATGTTATAAAATACAGTTACGCCGTTATTTACCTCGATCATTTCCATTAATTAACAGCTTACAGCAATCACAATTCTACCGACAGATCATAAAACTTATTTTATTAGTGTCCAGTTAACATAGATTTTGGTTAAACGCGAAAGAAAATAGGCCGTCGATGTTGATGAGGGCAGCGTTTGTTTGTGAATACTACAGTGAATTCGATCCCTACTTGAGAAAAGAAATAAATTCAAATAATTTTTCACTTCGTTTAAAAAATAAGGTGTAGTTTTTTTCTAAATTTGGTTATCTATGTTTATTTTGATATGCCTGATTAAACATATATTATATACTAAATTGGAGTAATGTGTTTTCCATATTATTTTAACCTTTAAAAAATCTTATAAAATATTAAAATAAATCTTCTCGTATTTTCTTTAATACCCATGTTAACTTATCACTAAATTACACGATTATAACCTTATGTAACAAGAAAATTCCATTTTATTATTTTCTTTCTTTCTTCCTTTCACTTAGCTTCACGCTGTGTCCCATAGGTAGTAGAGCAGGCAGAGAGAACTTGGGTACCTAGTGCTAAGACACCCTGTTCCGTTCTCCAATTGTCGCATAAATCGCATTTGAAAATATTAAATATATCACTTCTACAAATGGATTTTAAGCCCACAACCTGTCGTTTACAGGCACATGCTTGTGCCCCTATGCTACAATATGCTTTAATATTTTATTATGTTAAGTTAAAAAGCATCAACTAAGTCTTAACAAAGCAAGGCCATAGGTTCGATGCTCGCTCCACACTTAATATTCAGAATACATCAAATAAATAACCATCGAATATATCGGTATCCAAGTCACCACTTTCACAAATCGAATGAAAGGTCAAACAAGTTTGTTCGTGTGTCTACAAGAGATCCACATACGATAGGCAATGGAGTTCTATAAATAAGAAAATAAGGTATATAATACTGTGCTACGTATATTAGGCAACTTTCTAATTTTTTTGTTTCATATAGTGATCTTTTATAAATTATTTTAATAGTTATATTGAAAGGGCGTTACGTTATTTAGTATTGAGCTTGAGATTAATAGCTACTAAATAGTTAAAGTACTTACAAACTTTTTAACTGTAAAAACGATGGTTATGGGTTTTGTTTTTTGTTTTAAGCTTTACACTGTATCCCGCACGAGACAGGGTAGGCAGAGGAGACCCGGGAACCTAGTGTTAAAACACTCCGTTCCACTTCCGTTCCCCACTTTCCGCCGAATTTGAGGCATTGCGTGTTGAATGGCGGAACTCAACGTCGCCCTTGGCCTTATTTCCAATAATAATTTGGTGTATATATATATATATATATATATATATATATATATATATATATATGATTTATAAAAAAGTATAAGAACTGCCTAATATGAATTAGATTGAGATATCATATATGAATATCACATTTCCTTTCTACAAGAGTAAATGAGTGTCCGAAATCGAGAAATAGAAAGTATCGTACTATGTAGCAATAAGTCAATCAACAGAACAAATACATCTCATTACCATATTATCATCATTATACTAAGTATACTGAATTGTTTGTTTTTCATACGCATTTCCATCTTTATATATACATCTCTACGTAGAGATGTATATAACCTAGAACCTAGTGTTCAGACACTCCGTTCTGTTTGCCACTTCGCGCCGAATTTAATAGGTTAAATTTGGCGGGAAGTGGGGAACAGAACGGAGTGTCTGAACACTAGGTTCCCAAGTCCCCTCTGTCTACGCTGCCATGTTCGGGATAAAAAGGAACTCATATGAAGATCTTTTCATTTGCTGCTTAGGAAATTTGATGTGAAATTATAAATTTCGACACTCAAACAAGATTATAGCCTATTTCTTTCAAAAATAGTGATTAATAAGTGGTTTTCATAAGTTTTATTAAATATTACTATATTTCAACTTTTCTTTAACAGTAAAACTTTATTTTGAATTGCAACACTTGTTTTTGTTTATTTTTTTTAGTTCCAAACTATATCTCGCACACGGCGGCGTAGGCAAAGGGAACTTGGGAACCTTCTGTCAATATTTTTCCGTATCTTTTATCTTTTTAAAAAAAAAATATCAGCTTTACATTATAAAACAAAATTACATTCAATTCATTAAACAGACAACCAACATTGGATACATCATTTATAAATCATTATAAAACATGGTCCTTACTCTTTATATTCTTGAGAGCAATAATAAGTTATCTACAAGTGGTGTATTAAATCTTTTATTCTCATGCCGAAACAAGTTTTACGGTTTCGTAAATAATTTTTAATAGAGGTCAATCTTAGCGCAGGGGCATTTAAGGGTATGAAATACTTTCCTGTGGTGGCGCAGCGGCACAAGCGTGCGACTGTAACCGACAGGTTCTGGGTTCGATTCCCACTCGAGGAAATGAAATATTTAATATTTTCAATTTAAATATTTAATGTTTCATTTCTTCGCTCTGGTAATAAGGCAAAGCGCGGCGTTGAGCTCCGCCACTCAGCACGCAATGCCTCAAATTCGGCGGAAAGTGGGGAACGGAGTGTCTTAACACTAGGTTCGCGGGTTCCCTCTTCCTAACCTGCCTCGTGCGGGATACAGCGTGAAGTTGAAAAAAAAAACTTTCCTCCTACTTAGACTGATAACGTGGTCCTCCAGAATTCAAGTTTCTTAATGTGAACAGAGCATATCAACACTAGGTTCCCAGGTTCCCCACACGTATGTCATGTGTGGAATATAGAGTGAAGTAAAAAAAATGTATATGTATGCAGATGCAAACCTAGACAAGTGTTTAGAGTTGCATTTGACAGCTTGGTATTTAGTGTAAGTGTCCAGTTTGACATCTATTTAAGGTAATTCTAAATATTTCTAAAATTATCATATTTTTTCTTAAAAAACATTACTAAAACTATGTTTTTTGTTGTAAAATCAATTATTATGAAATTAATGTATTGATTAACTAAAAATACATTATAAATTAGTTGACATACATAAAATATATATATTTCAATATTAACAAAAAGGAAATGACGATCATTCTTACTACTATTATCATCTACCAATTTACATCCGGAACTGTTACATTTGAATTGCACAACCGCCATTATGAGACTCGTAATATTATCTTAGGTTACTTATGTATAAAGATGTAGCTATTTATGTGTGTATGTTTGTATGTACATTACTTTAACTAAATAAATTCTATAAGTTTAGGTTTCCTGCTTATGTCAATTCAATTTACCACTCTGAAGAAAGCGCGGCATTAAGTTCCGCTACTCAACACACAATGTCTCAAACTTGGTGAACAGTGGGGAACGAAACGGAGTGTCTAAACACTAGGTTCCCAAATTCCCTCTGCCTACCTTGTCATGTGCGGGATACAGCATAAAGCTATGTACGATAAACGAAATTAATTAAAATGCTTTTTTTACATAATGTTAAAGTTCAAACAACTCCAATACATTAAAATATTTTTTGTAACAACTTTTAAAACATGTTGTTTCTATAAAAAAATCCATTTACCAGCGTTACCAGGAAGTGCATGTCGATATGCCGTTACTATGTAGATACCGAATTAATAAAGGTCTCAATAAGGACGTTTAGATTGTATGTCATGTGAATTTAGACTATTAGGCGGTAGCTTTTATGTAAATGGGTTAATTGAAATAACAATTATTTAGAAGGTTGTATTTAATTATACATTTTTGTTGGCAAGAGACACAGGGAGAGTTTGGTTGACCTTCGTGAACACAGTATTTATGATATTGGAGGAACGTCACGTAACATCATGAGGGAGTCCTCAAAGCTATGTAGGTAGATGTTGATGTCAGTGGACGGGACAAAAGAAGTATGCAGACCATAGTGCTTGGCGTTCCGTTCTCTCTGGCTACCCTAGTAGTTAAGCGTAAAGCTAAAATAAATAAATAAATAAAATATTTTTACATTTTTTTTCAGTACAGAAGATTAGTGGAAAATATTTATTCTATGTAATTATAAAATTTATTCTAGTCTTCGTCCTACACATTTGCCTAAATAAAAATCGAACCCATAACCACCTCAAATTAAATATTTTAAAGGTAAACTACTGTAATACAACATCTATAGGAACACATATAAAAATACTGCTCTCAACAAGATTTTCATACAAGATTAGTTCAGTTTAATTATAATGAATGAATATACACAATTACTGGCTACAAGATAAGGTAACAACCTATTATTTGTGGCAACATGTTACGGATGTTATGTGCATTTACGTTATACGTTAATAGTATGAGAATTTACATAATTTTGTCTTCCGTGTCTGTCGTGAGATGCTACTTAGGCAATTCTATATGGAAACAAATGTTGGTGATAGATTATTTTATAGCTACTGCTGCTTTATTTGTAGTGTAGTAAAAAGTAGTGTTAAAAATCGTAAACACGGTCTTACGGTCTTTTCATATCTCCTACGTCTGGTCAACCACCATCAACCTGAAGCGATACCTTTACGTGACCTATTTGAAGTATCATCGATACTGTGATGTCAAAAGTTAGCTGAGGCTTTCCTCTCTTTCTTCTCAGTATTATTTAAAATGTAAAAAAATATATTTAAAATTGTTATAAGGTTAGTGAACGTATATTTGCCATATTCAGCTTTAATTTTATGTTTCTCTTATTAACATACTGATTAAAGCTCACACACTACAAGGGAAGTCTCAAAACTTGGACGGAAACTAAGCCCAGTATTCAGTTTTCGCTCAATTTCACTAGTGTCGAACACTTATCTCCTTGAATACCCTGCTATATGGGAAATACAAGCCTTTAAAAACACCTTGAAAGATATCCGTCCCAGCATATATTCTTCCACAGTAAATAAGAAAAGAAAAACAATTAATTACTATTCATTATAAAAGAAATGAAGTGAATTTTAATCGAGTCGTTGTCAAGAACAACCTTTTAAAACTTGTCTTGAGGCCGACTACTTAAAAATGTTTGTATAGAAAGTGACATGTCCAGCGTCCACGTCTCTACGTACCACTTCCTAGTAGTGTAGGAAGCTTTTGAAGTATGTACATTTATTGAATAAATATCTAATACAGTTATACTCGTATGTATTTGGGGTATGTTGTGGCGCAGGAACACAGGGGATGCGTTTGGCTGAAAACGTGAAAGGTTGTGGGTTGAGGCTCTAGAATATTATATTTCAAATTAAATATTTAATGTTTTCATTTCTTCGGTTCTCTGGTAATAAAGCGCGACGATGATTTCCACCACTCAACACGCAATGCCTCAAATTCGGCGAAAAGTGGGGAACTGGAAGTGGAACGGAGTGTCTTAACACTAGGTTCCCGAGTTTAGTTCTCTGCCTACGTTGCCATGTGCGGGCTACAGCATGAAGTGAGTGAGCGAATCCAAATTCTCTTTGAAGGACTTATATATGTTTTTATTCAAAATAGTAAATCTAAAAGCTATTCTCGGGGGCGATTCTGTTTTACACTTTTTTCAATGAGAGTAATAAATAGTTGTTACTTCAAAGAGTCATATCACAGTGACTTAGTCATTTCTGAGTAAATGAGAGTTGATAGTAAAAAATCTACTTCATCTCGGTAGTAATGAGTTCAATTCCTCCTCCCGATTCAAACAGATTGCCGCCTTACACGCAGTTTCGGCAAAATATTTGTAATATGCAATAAAAACAAGAGATATGCTGAAATGATAAATATGGTGATATAGCCCTCGAACCATTAATTCCTATAGGTTAACGCCTTCGGTTGGTCTTTTTCAACGGTGTTATGAAGGCACAAATTATAGAGATTGGTTAACAATATTTTTCACTAAATTACCGCCAATTTTATATACTAAAAGGTACAAAATAATAAAATCATTTTAACAAGCGATTTTAAACAAAAAAAAAATGCTTAACAATTTTTAATTCAATTTCAGATTGTTCTTATAGTATGAAACATATCTTAAAGGTGTAAATTCTTAGACAGCTTTCTACTACAATAAAAATAATTAAATTACTATTGGAACGGTTATATAACAGTGATATTTATTAATATAGTCGTATATCACGGAAAAAATGTCAATGTCAATACTTTCGGCGTCTGTCCTTACAAACGCGAAATATAAATGAGTTGTCAACAAGTAGATGTGTTCTAGAATGTTTTACTTCCGTTTTCGTTAATTTTTATTATTAATACTCATAATAAGTTTTTAGAAGCTTAAAGTTTTTGCTAAAAATCCCTTTTCCGGTTGTGGATTTTATTCTAAAAGTACACATTTTGGGTATATTATTTGGTAAGGAGATGTAAAGGGAGAATAAGTGGTAAGAAAATCTGGCGAAGACCTAGGTTAATTTTCAAAAAAATTGTCGCTAATACTAGAGGAATGTCACAGAAAATATATAAGAACCCACCGTATTACGACGTGGAAAACTTATGCAGAGACCTGAGAGATGATGTGCTGGTGTCCCGTTCTCTCTCTTTGTCCCGCATAGGAAAAAAGCGTTAAAATAAAAAATACCTCGATCTTATATACAGAATCAAAAGAGTGACCTACTCGAAATCTAGATTACTATCACATACATGTATCTGACCTAGAAAACGATATAAAACATTACGAAAAGCTTCCTCTAAGCGTAACCCACGCTGTAATCTCAACACAAATTCTCTTCACGCTCGGATTGTTAACAATTTTTTTCCTTCATAATATTATTTAACAATTATGTGGTAATTATGATCTTGCAACGCATTCCGATGCGAGTGCAGCCGCGCGTAAAGTGTAGTCTAGCCGTGGGAATAACGCAATTTGAATTTTAAACCGATCTCAATTAATGCTAATGTAAATCTCATATGAAATTCTTAAATTTGGGGTACAATATATTAATTATAATAATTGAAAGTTATTTTATATATAACAAATTAAAATACAAATAATTTTTAAATTTTGCAACCTATATATATATATATATATATATATATATATATATATATATATATATATATATATATATATATATATATATATATATATATATATATATATATATATATATATATAATTTTGTAAAATATAACATATATATTTACATGCATATGTACTGATGTGAAATGGAGCTACAGTAATTTCAAAAAATCGTCTCTTAGTTACACTCCCTAAAATTTTCTGTCCTATAGTACGTTACTATTCAGACTCAGTAACGGAAGAATTTTATATTATATAGATATAGCCTCATATTTTTTATAGTATTTCAATCAATCCGAACGTAGAGACTTAAATCATGTTGAAAACCTGCCTAGCTTCACTTCGGAATGCGATCTTCTTTTAGAGAAAGCAGATTAAAAATTTATCTAGTTTTACAAATGTATGCCTTATATTTTTCCTTTAAAGTTGTTTAATTATAGTGCGAATATTTATTTAATATTTTATTTTTTGCTTATATATTACAATTTTCAAGGAAATTAAGGTAACACAAAATAATTGCAATTAATTGTTATTTACAGACAGACTGTACATTTACATTTAGGATAGCTAGGGCTATAAAAACTACGATAGTGGGTTCTATTCACACTTGAGGCCATACATTGTTTTTATTTCTACGCTCTTGTAGAAGTAACATTGCGTTGAGTTCCGCCATTCCACAAACAATACGTCAAAAATTGGGCAGTCTCTGGGTAACGGTGTTAAAACACTAATTTTCCTACCAGAACCCACAAAAAACCAAAAATATATATTTTATACGATAGTAATAAGTAGCAAAGTGAAAGTGAATTCCGCAAGCGGTTAAAAGTAGGCCCTTTGCAAATTACGCTCGAATGGGGAAAACAAGATAATGATGATCGAATTCGACATATACGAATTTTAACAAGTACGTATATATGACACAAATGTTTAAAATATATATAAGTTGCAGATAAAAAAATAATTTATGAATCAAAAGTTACATTTATTTCTTGCTTCAGTACTTTTAGTTAGGTATTTCTAGTGGCAGTATGCAGTAAATAATCAATCTCTTAAAACATCAATGTTATTTTTTTGTTTAAAAAGGATATAAGCTAGTGGTGTTTAACCTTGTAATTTAATGATATACTCAAGATGTTTAGTTTTTCTTTACGCAAAACCGCAATCATTCTTGTTGAGTATATTATTATTTAAACGCTTGAATTATAAATATGTATGTAAAAACTTATAAAATTTATCGAAAATATTATAAAACCGGATACTGAGGATGTTATTACAACGTAAAGTTCTATGAACAGACATATTCTATAGGGACGATTTTTACAATTCAAATTCCCACTTTTTAATTTGGCCATCGCCCTAAAATTTGTAAAAAAATTCTGCATTTGTTTTTTGTAAGTGACATAGATTTTGAACTACATTTATTCAATATTATTTCAGTGTATTTAAGGAAAATAATTAATAGTACCTAAATTAAGTTCGTTACTTAAAAATGGTTTATTTTTAAAAAATAAATATATTTAGCTATACCGTGTCTATATAAGATATATACTTTCGTGTCTATATAAGATATCTTCTTTCGCACGTATCTATATACGTAGGTATATCCAGTTAAAATTCCGACCCTGCGAAAGCGGCAATTTCGCCATAAATATATCCTAAATACATATGTTCATATGTTTCTCCTTCTATCTTTCAGTTAAAATGTCATAACAATCGGTTCAGCTGTAAAATAGAAGGACAGGCAGATAAAAATAATAAGTTAAAAGACTCAGTTGTTATACTCATATGCATAGATATATATATTTCAATATAATACAAATATTTTAAGAATTCAAAATGTTCTAACATTGTTAGTTCTCAGTTCTCACCAATACCGGCGATGTAATAGCTTTATGTAACACCACAATTATGCTCACTGCAAATGTCAATAACAGAACATTATATCACAGTTATGTAAAGGAACTTAAGAGGGAATTAAGAAATATATCTGAAATACAATAAAGTAGGAAACACTTTGATAACCACTGGTCTGGTTCCACGTTTTTTGGTGTGAAAAACAAACATTTATTATTATAAGTCGCACGACGTGCAAGAAATTTGTAATACAAAGTAGAAAATGGACATTTTTAGTATAATTCTTTATCTAAGGCAGAAAATTAGGCTTCACGCTGCCCAATTTTCTGTGTAAGCAATGAAAACTATCTGCGTCTATACTTCGTACTTACTCATTATCACATATGATAAATCGAAAACTATAATAAAACGTATTTATCTGCGTATAGCGATATTGCATATACACATATAAGCAGTAATACCAATCTATAGGTAAGTATCTAGGAAAGCGATTAGAAGGGCTAGTTTCAACGATTTCCGGTTTAATATGACACGACGTCTCATCTGATTGTTAACGCAATGGTTGTGGTGCCATTTTCATTTATGTAAGGTTGAATTATTTTCGTTTTTTCGCCTGAAAAATCTTCACGGAATATCTTAATATTAGTTCTTTCTTCTTAATTCCGCCAAATTCTTAGTTTTCTATCCTGCTATAATATGATAAAAGGGTAAAACCGATTTATAAAACAAATCATAAAGTATAATACATATAAATATAATAACATTATTTTGTTCACAGGTAAGTCCGCACCCTGGTTGACATTTACAACAAGTACCTACCTATAGACGTAGTGTCAACATCGCTCGCTCCATTTGCTGCTGGGTATGATTACATTGTAAGCGTTAATCTGATATTTACTGATATTTCTTCATAAAAGAAATAAGAAAGTTTTTTTTTATTATTAGCCAGAAGAATTTAGTGTTTTCATAGCATTTTTAAAGTGTCATGGTGACTAATAAGGCAATAAATAAAAAAACTGAGCTTTAACAAGTATATAACAATTTAGACGTAGCTTGATAATAATGTTTGGCTTACACGTTTTATGCTAAGAGTATTACAAAATTTATTAAATAACGAGAATAATTTTATATGACTTTTGCTTCCGAAACTTATATTAAAATTACTTCAACTCCTTTATGGTTTTATTTATTTTAATTTATATGTAGATATTTAAATATTTTTTTTAATTCACTGTTAATATTACAAGGGCATTGAGCAGATTTTTTTTATATATTTAATTTTAACAGTTTATATAAATTAAGTTATTTTAACTATATTATAATGATATTTAATATAATATTACAAACATATTTAAAAATACAACTTTATAAAAGTCAGTTTAACGCTATCAGTGAGAACAAGCCTCACTTGGTTCAAACGCTATAGACCTTGAAAACTATTCTTTCGAGTATGTTTTATAGCAATAAAAATACCTGTTTCCTTTTTCTCATAAGTATCGGAAAGTATATTTTTTTTAAATTAGAAGCATTATCTGTAAAAAAATATTTCTTTTGAATAAAAAAAAATACTTAGAGGCCGTAAAGGTGCAGCGTACAACTCTTCTTCTACTACTACTTCTTATTTAATTCTTCTCTTCAATTTTTTTTGTGGAAATGGATTATTTATTTTTTTTCACTTTAGCAGTAATAGCACGGCGTTGAGTTCCGCCACTTAATATGCAATATCTCTATATATTTTATGAAATCGAATAAAAATTTATGCTAAACCATCTTATCTAATATATCAGTTCAAAAAACAATTTTGATATGTACATATTTTTTATAATTTGGTATCCAAAGGCTTTTAACTTTTGAATATAAAACTGGGAACCAGCTTTCCTTGGATTCATCTGTCACTAGGCTGTATTTCATTAATCGTGACTGTAAGACAGTAGATATTTCCAGAAATTTCTATGCCACTATAACAACTAATACTAAAAAACAGATTAAAATAAATACTTAAAGGGTCTCCTATGCGCCTTCGCCCGTGAGATCGACACCCACTTCACTAATTTTTATAACATAATTAATATCCATATATTTTGTAAATTTGACGTAATAGAACAGTATATGACTAAATCTGATGATTAGTATAGCAGCCATTGATTGCAGGAAATTTTAACTCCAAAATATTTTTTTCGGCGGTCCGGGCAATAGAACGCAATAGAGTATGTCCCGCAACATATAATATTCTTTAGATAATCATAAATTAGATACTAGAGTGTCTTAACACTCGATAGCTTTCTTTGCATATGCAAATATTTCATGAAATTTCTTAAGTGTGACTTCATGACTCAACCCTACCTACATAGTCCAATCAATGATGTGCTAATAGGTACCAAACACGCTACCACTTTCAATGAACAATTAACTTTTGTAAACAAATTATTTGTATATGCATACATAATCAGGAATAATTTTAAGCTGTACATGCGATGAAATAATTAATCAAGTACAAAAATACTCCATTATTCAATAATTTTTCTGAACATAGATTCTTCACGTTCTTGTACAAGAGCGAGGAAAAGAAAATTACCTTTTTTTTTAAATATAAATTGAACCCGTAACCCTTGATCTTACAGTCGTACTCCTACACGTTTTCATTTAGAGTTATTCTCGTCACATATATTCATATTATACTTAAAACACTCTCATCATGTGTCTGTACAATATTCGTTTTTCGTCTCTACTTCAGATTTACGCCAAAGTAAATAATGTAATATTAAGATAGTTTAATTATAAAAATAAATGTGAAACCTATCATAATAGTATTAAAAAATGTATACTTTCGACAAGAACTAGTTATTTTATTTAAAAAATAATTGGAAAACATTTAATTTTATCTTCATCAAGCCACGCTACACGTAAATCGTGTTATACTATAGCCGCAATAAGCACTATTAATTCACTATAATTCCAACTTATAACTAAATGTTTCGTAACAGTTTTCTAATGTATAGAACTCAACTATTTTTATTCCCACAAAAAGCCATGGTCGGTCCATGGAAATAAAAACATAACATAGCCCAAGATTACTTTCACGAGTAGAAAGTGGTCATTATTCGGAACATTTCTCCATCATTGTTGATAGCATCAGAAGTGATGTACTTGATTGAATATAATGATTTACAATTCATCTGTCTGTCCGTTGATTAGTTATATTAATTCTATTGAATTTTAGGTAAATTGGTTAGTAAATGTGTAAAGCTTATATGAAAAAGTTTTTGTTCATTTTGTGTAAGATTGGTAAAATGACGAGAGATGAGTGTTTAGAAACTAATAAACGATAGATTTGTAGGTCAGTGGTTTGTAGCGAGATGAGTGTGGGTTCTTATTATTTTGGTGATGGCGTTAAATTTCGGTATTACGGCAATGATTAAAATTTAAACAAAAAGGTGAGAACGAAGTGTCTAACGCCAGATACCTGATGGATTACCTTGTTTTTGGCTATAGTTTTTATTAAAAGTTTGAACATTACCAATAATGTCATAAAGTATGATTTACAGCGCGGTGTTGAGTTCCGCCATTTAAACACGCCATGCCACAAATTCAGCGGAAAATGTAGAACGGAACGAAAAGTCTCAACGTAGTTCCCAAGTTCCCTCTACCTACGCTGCCTCGTGCAGTGGAAACCAGTGTAAAGCTGAGAAAAACTTTGTTGATTGTTATTTATTGATTTAGAAGTATTGTAGAGCCAGCATCAGTAAAGTATAGTTTTCATTTAAATAAGAACACATTATTGTATACAAAAAGTTAATACGTTATTAATGTTGTTATCACTTGGCTTTTCTATCGATTTAGCTGACGCTTGTAATGATGTAAATTTATAATACACTTAGCGGTGTTTTTGTTTCTCAGCTATTTATTAATTTTCGTTATTAAATACTTTATAGAAGTTAATATAATACAAATCAGATATTGTTGAGTTCGTTATATATATATATATATATATATATATATATATATATATATATATATATATATATATATATATATATATATATATATAGCGCAAGTTGTGGGTTCAACCCTACTACAAAGCGGCGTCAAACTCCGCCACAGAAACAGAAATTCAGAGCAAAGTGGGGAACGGAACGGGTCGGTGTCTTAAGACTAGATTCCCAAGTTCCCTCTGCCTACACTGTCATGTAGCTATAAAGAGTAAGAAAAAGAACTAAATATACCTTAGTGTAACTACTTTGAATTAAAACAAGTTATCACAAAGGCCTTGGACAATATAATTATAAAGTTACTTCAACTTGTTAATAAAATCTGCAAGCTACATGGCCTACTTTTACCTTCATTGCCCTTTGTACAGAAATATTGAAACCAGCTTAAAATAAGATATTTTTTTAGTACTTAATATAATATTTAATGATTAATAGAGTAAATGTTATTATTAATAACTGACTGATTACTTGTCTTTGTTTACTTTAAGAATATTTTTCCCTTAGGTAAATGAAACTTAGTTTATATATTTTGGAAATAATTAATTTTTACGGCGCTACGGCTTGTCTGAACACTTATATATTTCGTTAAACACAGCAATGATTCAAATTCGGTGTAAAGTGGGGAACGGAACGGAGTGTCTTATCACTAGGTTCCCAAGTTCCCTATACATACCCTACCATGGGATACAGCGTGTAGCGAAGTCAGCAAGTAAGCATTTATATTTATCTCCGTATGGACATCGAATTCATCCCCATTGTGTTTACAGTTGGACGCTGACTCAGTATATCACGATCGATTTTAATTTCTGCGACGTTATAAACCAAAATATTATTGATATTTTTCTGAACTATGCATTTCCAACATCATTCTTCTCTGTTACGGAAATCTAAGTACTTCTTTGGAAAGTATATAAATTGTTTTTTGAACGTACCTTTGATAACGAGTACCTACTCAGCCATACGTTCTCGTCAAGTTCAACTTTTGAAATTTCTTGATTTTCGTTGTTTTTAATTGGATAATTATGATACTTTACAACATAACATTACTGAATGTCCAATTTTAAAAATATATCAACATACGTGACGTCCCCCATGTCGCCTATTTTTATTTTTTCTAGTTAAATTCATTTAGCTAACAAAAGTATATTTTTAAGTTCAACTTTCTAACAATATTGCCTTCAACTAAACGCACTGTTCAGCCCCATCATATTAGTACAGATACACATATTATAGTTACGTAATGTAACATACTAAAAAAAACAGTAAACAAGTAGAAGCAATTACAACAGGAGAAAGGGCTCAAAACGCATTAGAAAGTGAGCAAGATGTCGAGATGCACAAAGATGCAGCGAGCTTTCACACGAATTCCTGCTTCGAGACACATCCTTTACTTCTATACTACATGAATTGAATATATGAATAATATTACTGCAATGTTTTCTATTTGTATTACTTTATACTTTCCTGTCGATTTAAGTAAAAGTGCTATGCAAAGATTGCTAATATGACTACATTTAATATATACACTGTCTGTTACAGCGCTGAAGGGGTTATTTATTTTAACCTTACGCTTCATCTTCCATTTTCGAATGTGTAGTATGCTGTTGGCCCTATTGGCCTTTACAGCGTCACCGGGCTTTGGGAGGCCGAGCTTAATGAGCTCTGACCTTAGCTATGGCGCCATCGAAGGCGACGCTTCATCTATAATACCGCATGGTATCAAAAACAACCACTCCCCTGAAGACGTCGAACCCATAACCAGATCGTATTTACAGAAGAACGTTCTTTTTGCCCCTTCGCCACTACGGACCATATAATATAATAACATATATGTACATGTATATAATCCGTGAGGCTGAATTCTGCATTTGTATTAGTTTAACGTCAATTTCTTCACCTTAACCAGCTCACACTACTTTTTGACAGCTGGCCTACACCTTGTGTACAGATAGCATCTTCATATATTTAATTTATTTTATTTTACCTTTGTACAACGCTACTACTACTGTACAAGAATGAAAAAATACTTGCGACTAAGCAGTAAAGAAATAAAAACATCGTGAATATGCGGTTATATAACGAAAAGATTCGTTAACTCACAACAAACATCAGACGAGTGTAAAAAATATGAGGATACAGTGCCCGGTTTAGAAGAACCAATTGATTTTTTTATATTGATTTCTTATATTAAACATTACTTTTTAAAATATTTTTTCTGGCTCTACTCATATTAAAACTAACACAAATGTGAAGTTCAGCTCAAAGGTGTACATTATTTAAAAAAATATATAAAATGATTTTTTTTCCTCTTTAAACTGGTATATAAAATAAAACATATTTACAAGTTAACTGAAACAAGTTAAACCTCATTAGTTACGTTAGAAATATATCTATATACAAAAAATCTATAGAAGAAAGTGCTCAATTAGATATATTAAGGCGAAGAAAGTCCAAGGAAAGCTTCCTGATTTACTTTCAACGCATCCCGTGCGACGGGAAATAGTTTAATTGCATCGAGTCAACTATAGATGTATTACTTTCTTCACTTTGAGTGAAGAAAGAATCCTGTTTTCAATAGAAAAGTGATCGGATGTTGAGTAATTAATCATTAAAGTTGATGTTTATTTTTTACAGTTTATTATTTTTCCGTTTTGTTCATAAATTTTCCGTATGATTGCTATGTCATGATAGTTCCATTTCGCGAGAATTTGAGTCATCACTTGTTAACGTTCTTAACTTTACAATGATGGTGAAAGAAAATGAGAATAATTTGTTACCTCAAGTGGGTCAATACCGCTATGATTGTATCCACATCATACATTTTTATGTTTTACCAAATTGAGATATAGGATAATAAGAAAACGTTAATGTTTGTTTTAAAAGATTTTAATATCTATTAACATTAAGTGCTTACAATATGATAAAAAGGCTGAAATGAAAACGAATACGTACCTATACTGTTTATCATATTATTTAAAAAACAAAGAACATGTTATATACACACATTTAAAGTAATGTAGATATATTAACTAGAGTTTTATTTCAGTATTTAAATTTAAAAGAAAAAATAATAATTCAAAACTATCACGCATAGCTTCACGCTGTATCCCGCACACGGCAGGATAGGCAGAGGGAACTTGGGAACCTAGTGTTAAGACACTCCGTTCCACTTCCATTCCCATTTTTCTACTATCACGTACATATATTTCGTTGAATATATATTTAAATTGAATTAAATTGAAAATTTTGATACTCAATTTCGTTTGTAACTGGACAGCATATATTAGTCATTCCGATGACATTATGAAATTGAAGATGACATTTAAAAAGGTGGGGAGTCGCGGCCTAGATCTGAGATATAAATATACGAAGGCCTGTCCTTTGCCCTTAGACCGATATCTGATACAAAATAATTATAGTTGTATTGTATTAAAGCGTGTGTTTGTATTGAAAATGTGTATAATGAAGAATATGTATATTATAATTTCATACAATTTTGCTACATAATATCCATAAACTAAATTTAAAAACGTATAAAATTTTTTGAACGCAACAGGATTTGAACCCGCTTCTTTTGGAAACTCTCCGCTCTGGCCAACTAAGCCATTCGTTCTCAACAAACTACGTCGAAATTCTTAAACGCTTGTTACAATTTATTTATGTTGTTAACATCTCTGTAGGGAGATTTTTACAAATTTCCTATTATATTTTTAGTCAATAGGTCAGTGCACCAGTTGTAGGCCAAGTGGTGCGTGTTACGTTCCGGTTGAAGCACCGGTCATAGAATGAGACATTTTTTTATTGAATTTAAGTAATTTCTTTACATGTTATCAAATGGTAAATAGCTTCTCGTTACATACACAGGGAACATGGTGTTAAGACTCGCCGTACCCCAATTTCCGCAAAATTTTCGAAATGAACCCCGCCATTTTCGTCTTGTCATCTTCTGGAGTAGATAACGATTCCACTAGCGTCGAATTTAGTCAGGCGCTGTGCTACGCCAAGACGATGGCTTCTTTAATACGGCCTTAATTATATAATTATGTAATAATTTATTTGTTTTTCAGAAAAAAGTTTTTTTTCATTAAATTAGTTAATTTTAGGCCATTGTGGCACAGCAGGGCATTATCTGACTTTAAACACGATTATTATGGTTTCGAACCCAACTATCAAAGTAATTATATTTAATTTGCTTTAAGTTTTTTCTCGTAGTTTTCAATTCTCGTTTTTTTAAGGCTGCTTTTTTGAATCACAAATCTCCTGCTAACAGCAAAAACAAAAATGAAATTCGAATTCACTACTATCGTGCACAGTCAGACACTCTTCCACTATACCATAATGGCTCACAATAATTTAATAATATTAATATTTACGATATCATAAATTTTATGCAAATTATACGAATTACACCAATACCCGGCCGTTACAGTCACCGTTAGTTAACGGCGGGCAAAGTGTCACGAGCTAATATTCACTACTTAAATCGTAACTGTTCGGAAAATTAGAATTCTATCCCTCTTATATGATACTTGTGATTATTGTGTAATTAATTTTGTGTAACTGTATTTAAATACAAACTTATTGAAAGTTGAAATGTGCCTAATTTAAGCTTTTAACGTCTTATTTCTTTAAGCACAAGCGTGTGATTGTAATCGTGACAGGTTTTGAGTTTGATGCCTACTCGAAGAACTGAAATATTTTATATTATCATGTTCTTCGTTCTGTGAACAAGGTGAAGCGCGGCGTTGAGTTCCGCCATTCAACACGTAATGCCCCAAATTCTATATATGATATCCACATATTTGATACTTGTGATTATTGTGTAATTATTTTTTGTTATAATTTTGTTAAAATACAAAGTTATTGAAATTGTAAATATGCATAACTCAAACTTTTAAATTTGTCTTGTAGATGAATAGTTGCCCCCGCCATTAGGGGCAATATGTAAGATATAAATTTCTTTTATTTTTCAAATCATTCTACTCATAAAATATATATCTAAATAATAAAATAATTACAATAATAGCCTTACTTATAGAAGCAATCCTAATCAGACTAATCAGATAACCTTTGGTTGTCATACAATGAACAATTTAAAAAAAAGTTTTAATATCTTTGTACCATACGTTACTGAACGAGATAAAATTATATGTAAATCACTATAGCACTTAGAATAGAATATATCATGTATCATACACAACACACCCGCACACACACACACACACACACACACACACACACAAACTTAATTATTGATCATTACACACACACACACGCAAACACACTTATTTACTATCAGTAACAGCTATTATTTTATGCATCCAACCACACTCGCAAATATATGACATACAATAAGGATATAGAAAAGAACCAATAATTTTATTTTGACAAGTTATTCGAAGCGCCCTATAAAAACTTGTAAAGTAGGTATCAGAAATTTCTAGAACTCCTTGAAGAAGTAATACACAACCGGTCTATGAAGGAACGTGCCTTACGATATACAACGTTTTGCGTGTCTGTTAAATATTGTAAATATTTATCTTAGTTGTTTCAGAGAGGCCCGTCGTGGCGGGAGGGCACAAGCGGGTTGTAAAAGCAATAAGGTGTGGTTCGATGACTACTTGAGGAAATTAATGATTTAACATTTTCATTTCCTTGCTTTGGTGACGTGGAAAACATAAATTCTGTCAATTAATGTGCAATGTCTCCGGAATTTGACGGAGAGTTTCCTGCTATATGCGGGATACAGTGTGAAGCTAAAAAAGTGTACTATTGACATACAATTGCTCTAAATAATATTAAGAACCATTGGAAATAATCGTCATTAATAATCTCCATTAACAAAATTTCTTATATTAATAAAAAAACTTTATTGTTCATAGAAGCATTATAACATTTAATTTCTGCTACTCACACACGCAATGCCTCAAATCAGGCGGAAGTAAAGACCTAGGTCTTTATGGAAACAGTGTCTTAACAGTAGGTTCCCAAGTTTCTTCTGCCTATGTGCGTGATATAACGTGAACCTAAAAAAAGTATCATGTTTCTTTTAGTATGTAGTTGTTACAAATTACAGCCTAATGTTTATATAAATTAATTAATTTCTATATGCAAGTATAAGGTAAATCGCTTCTATTACTGAGTTAGCTACTCGTAAATTAAACGCATAAGCGTTTACTAGACATGGGGAGTAAAACTATTGGATTCTGCCAAATACCGTGTGTAACGATGAAATGAGTACAGCGTTAGGAAAAAAATGTGCTTTTATTATTTTCCATTTAACGTCTTAAGGTCCATACAAAGAAAGATGTAGTTGCGTAGTTATATAAAAATGGTACAAAGAATAAATATAATTCTAATACACAAATACAGGATATACAAATTCATGAATAAAAAAAACATTTCAATATCAAAAGGTAACCGGCAGGTGGTAAAAAAATCCCATACACGCTTTTAATTTAGCAATAAACGTTAAAACGTGATATTTATTAATGTTTCGAACAATAAAACTTTACAAATAATCTACTCTGTTAAGTTAATTATTTAGAAGAAAAAATAATGATTTGCATAAAAACCGTATTGAATTGATAAGGAAGAGATGAATGGTCATATTAGCATATATTGAATTTGTTTTTGTGATAAAACGTCTTTGTATTTTAATATATATCTAGGCAAAGAGTATCTAATAAAGAAAGTTTGCTAGTGTAAATTTTACTCCCGATGTAAAATGAGAGGAGTTATAAGTTGACTTATCTGTTTGTCTGCTTGTCTTTGCTTAGTCTACAGTAAGCGCAGACAAGCACAAAACTGTAGCTCTTAAAAAAATGAAAAGAGAATTTAATTGCGGCTTTTGTTAATCAAAAACTTTGTTCATCGAGATGGTTTTTAACTATTTTTTTACGAAAATTGGATTAACAGATTAATAGCAATTTAAGTTTGGTTTTCTTGTTTAGTTTGACTTATATCTCATTATTATATCTAAATGCAAATAGAGTAAGCGAAAAAACACATATAAATACACAGTGGCTTTATCTTAAAAGAGCGGAATCTATCAAATATACATACTGTCTTAAATGAGAGAGATAGGTGGTAAAACTTAAAAGAGCTTTAAACATTGTAAGAGCTAGCTGAAAATGATTCATATACTTATTTTTATACAAAATGTACATATTTCAAGGAAATCTAGCTATATAAATATATAGCCATTATTATTAATGTAAGTTTGTTAAAGCATGGACATAAGCAAGGTGTGAAATTTTTACCATTTGACCTTGATTTAAATCGAAAGTAGATCCAACCGGACATAGCGACTTCTTGTGTATTTAAATATGTTTAAGCAACGGAGGGCCTCGACCATTAACGTCAAAAAACAGCTCTAAATCTATGACAAAGCGTTCAGATTTCAGTATATATTTAAGTGTGTAAGAATCTAATAATAAAAAGGATACATCGATGAGAAAGATGAGGCCAGTCTTGGCCCAGGGGTAACAACTTGCCTGCAGCAGGCTCGATCTCCACTCGAAAAAAATTTTAATATATTTTTTTGTTTGCTCTGGTAACAAAGCGCAGCTATAGCTTCAACTCAACATACAATGCCTTAAATTCGACGGAAAATGGGGAATGGAAGTGTAACCTTTGACTAGCTTAAGAATTGTTTCCATTGACACATTAGTGCCCTCTGTCTACCCTGCCATGTTATGCCATGCCAGTACATTAAATATTCTCATAGATGTATATATGTTATGAGGGCTTATGAGGGCTTTTCGAGAAATAGTGTAACAGATGATCATGTTTATATACCAATTTGTCAAAATTAACAATTTTTAGCAAGAAACACCATAAATCCAAAGAATTAATTTACTTAGAAACGTCGAGATGCTTTACATATTAGATAAGGTATGCAATTGAATCGCATTAACGAGGTTGTTTATATTAAATATAAATGGAGTGAAAGGTTATATCAAATATTTATTGCAACATATGGACTTCAGCTTTAATACCTCTTCCAAATACTATGTATGTATGTAACATGCGTTAAGGGTCCATAATTCTATCACTTAGGTTTTATTAGAAATGTAAAAAAATGCGATATTAGTATTGTATGCGACGGTATTTAGTCCCAATCACGCCTTAGGGAATGTTCATAGAAAAATATTTTGTTATATTTTATTTATAGATTCTATTCCCCTAGTTTATTTTGAAATATGCAGCGTTAAGATACGTCAAGTATTTCCTTTATTTTTGCAAACATAGAAAAGTACAAAAGATTAACAGACAAACGTAAAAGACATAGCACGGGAGACAAACGGAACCTATTCGTAGTGTTAAACACCGTTGCCCAGTAACAAGTCACATCGTGTGTTAAGATATAATTTAAAATATTCATTAATTTTGGAATCATTATTTTTTTTAATATACACAAGTCGCTCTATCGTTTCATATAACGACGTATTGTAACTGGTTTGTATATAAACAAATTCATTAGCATACTTCATTATTAATTCTGATCATCTTCAAACAAGTTATTCCGTGATGATTTTTAATTTCTATCATCGAAACTTCAAAAGATAACTTACTTTTATATACGTGTAAGCTGTAAAGCTCGATTTAAGTAGATTAGTTGGTCAATGTGGCATTTGCAGTATGAGAGCCTATTTCAGTTTTATTTTGGTTAATTTGCACCAGCCAAACTAAATGAATTCCTAACTTACAAATTATATAATAATATCTTCAATTTTCATTCATGATTGTTACACATTTTAAATAAAATGAGTGTGAACGGATTAATCGCGTATATTGATTTATAAATATTTTTGGAAACAGAATGTTACAAACACTTTAGAGTAGTCCGTGACCACGGACATCCGTTCCAAATCGTTATTTAAAATTATTTAAAATCACATATAGTTGGGGGGTATAATTTATAAATATGAGCTATAATTAAATAGATTTCCCCATATAATTCTTAAAAAAAATATCTTCAAGAAATACCTCGTTATGTTGAATACCTGTCGTGGCGCAGAGGTACAAGCATGTCATTGTAAACGCACCAGGATTTAGGTTCGATCTCACTCGAGGTAATGAAATATTTTAAAATAATTTAATTTCTTCGCTCCAGTAACAAGGTAAAGTGCGGTGTTGAGTACCGCCACTCAACACGCAATACTTTTAATTTCGCGGAAAGTGGGGAACGGAATGAAGTGTCTTAACACTAGGTTCCCAAGTTCCCTCCGCCTGCCCCGCCATGTGTGGGGTACAGCGTAAAGCTGAAAAAAAAAGAAAAATAAATGTAAATTTGCTTTATATGATGCGCAGAGATTTGTCTAACAATGAAAAACTAAATATTAGGAAATAATAATTCACAAACAAGATACGGAAAGGTCAGTGGGATCTATAAAGGCGTATTTTGATGACACCACAGCCATATTTTAGAGGTCAGCTTAGAACAAATGACTCACGTGTATTTTTTATAGTTAACGTTATGTTTGAATTTTAATTAAATATTGATATAAATTTATGTTATTTAGTGTCTTTTAAAAATATTTTAAGAAATAAAAATGTTTTTAGCTTTTCGTATAGTTTAGGCATATTTTAAACACGATAAACGACATATATATATATATATATATATATATATATATATATATATATATATATATATATATATATATATATATATATATATATATATATATATATATATATATATATATATATATATAATACTAAGCTTCACGCTATATCCCTAGCGGGGTAGGCAGAGGAAACGGAGCGCCGAACGCTACGGTCTCGGCATACCTCTTTCGCCTCGTCCACTATCATCAACCTCTTCATACATGCCTTCCGGGGGGTCCTCATGCTTTTTACGTGACCTTCTATATATAAATATATATAACCTAAAGTGACCCATAAAAATATAAAGAAAATAATGTAATTAGCTTCAATTTTCTCGTTCCACGTCTACACACTAGGCTAGACTCTTCCACCATATTGCAGGAAAAAGCGTGAAACTGAAAAAGTAAGTCAAAATTTAATACTAGAACAGCATCAGGATATCTTATAAACAAATAATACAAAAGGAAAGTTTATATACAATTTATATAATTATAATGCGTAGTTATTGACAACTGGACACGTTTCATCTACATACTTAATAAGGATTTAGAAAGTGATAACATGGGGACGGGCATCCGCAATTTGTACTATCGAACCATTTTAATAGCTCATAGACGTGTTCAATTAATTTAGTTAATATCAAATATCTTTACTTTCAATGTAATTAATACTGATTAGTAGATTGCTTGAGTTAGATTGAATTGTACATGGATTTTCAACAAGTAGTCTATGTCTATGGAGAATTTTGGTATTATTTATTTTGGTCAAACAAAAGATTAAATTATACTAATGATCAATCTCTTAAAAGACAATTTAAATAAATCTTAATTGATGCTTAACATTTTTTTTTCTAATGATTTTTTAATATGTTTGAAATTTCTCTCTTCTTCTTGAATGTATGTGCGGGACGGGAACCTTGACATGTGCGGGTTACAGCGTGAAGCTGATTCACGCTGTATCCCGCATATGTCAGAGTTGTAAAGTGAACATAGAGTTAAAACACTCCGATCTCGTTAAGAAAGTTTTATCCTTATTTTTACTATTTTTTTAAAGTATTATTCCACACATAGAACAGAAAAATTACATTTACTATTTTTATCCTTGTAACTCGTGCGAAAAATGAAAATATTTAATAATTCGGTTCCTGAAGAGGCCGCCTTTCTTTAAAAGTTCATAATTAAGTATAAAATATTTACAAAAAATCCATATTAAAATAAGTTTTTCTATCAACCTCTTGTAGTACAGTAGTCCCACATATTGACCCCATTACAATTTTTTGTTCCGTTTATCGAGATCACTTCTCTAGAGCTTTAGCCAACTAATCTAAAAGCTTAGTTATACGGAACCAAAACAAAAAAGCGCTTTACTTTTCAACAAGTCAAGCCGGATACGAACTCATGATCTACGCAGTACTTATTAGGTGCTAACATGAGAACTCGTTCTGTCTGTATGTAGGTCTTAGAATTTTTCTATTGCTAACACTTAGTAATTCGGTTAGTTTAATGTACTGAGTTTTACGAATTCCTAATGTAATATGTTTACTTGCTGTCGTTTGGTATGTATAGAAGCTATTTGTTTATGGGTTTTGTGGACATTTTTAAAATGTTTGCTTATGTACGAAAGGTCATTAAGTTCATATGTTTTTAATGATTGCAGCGTTGAGTTACGCCACTGAACATGCAATACCTCAAGTTCAGCGGAAAGTGGGAAACGGAAGTGGAGCGCAGTGCCTTAACACTAGGTTCCCAAGATCCCTCAGCCTACCCCGCCATGTGCGGGATACAGCGTGAAGATAAAAGTTTTGAAATGTTTGGCCTTGGTTGTGGGTACAAATCTGAATTATACCTAAGATTGTCTTTGTAATACTTAGTTAAATATACATATGTAGGTGATTTCTTGATAAGCTTTTTAATGTGGTCATAGTTTATAATAACATTTAAAATAATATATTATTAACATATATTTTGTCTATATATCTATGTTGTCGATGTAATCTGCGTTGTTGATGTATTTACATCTTATATTAATTATCACGTTTTCTATTTTCAGGTAAATGGAGCTTTCAGTTAAGAAACTAATAAAACAGCGGGTTTGTTATAAGATTTACGAATTGATCCTTATACGTACATATTTTGAAAGACAAATGCTATATTAGCTAGAATTTCAAATGAAATTGTGGGTTCTACTACTTTTTAGAGTAATTTCTGTAAATTAGCTTGTTAAGATACGCCACTTAACTCACTGTCTTCGAGAATAAAGAGAAAAATAGAGTATTTTGAAATATGTTTTCTCTTTCTAATTCGCATAATGCAGGAGATGAAATGATAAAAAGATCGTTTAACTTCCGAGACTAGGTAAGAATAACGGTGATCCACTTTGTAACACCATGTACGAGATTTGAGTTAAGGGATGTTCACATTCGATAATGTAATTATTTATGGAAGCTTTTGTATAAGCTTTTAGTTTTAAATTACTTTGTAATTTTAAAAACAGATTTTTTATGTGTTTGTTTTTGGCTCGAAATTTTGTGCTTTTGTGACTTTTTTGGCTTGAAATTCTAATGATACGCGAGGAGGTGCTCTTACTTGATAAGAATTTTTATTTTCTATATCTAAATCTCTTTCGATAAAGTTAGTTACACTGTTTGAAATAAAAAACAAGGTTTTTATTAAATTAATTGTATCTGCCAAATTAAATGGTGTAATATTGCACCATCAGAAATAAAATCGAACTACTTAGCCATTATGTAAGAAAGCATTTTAAATTTAATTTAGCTAACTATATAAGACTTTGGCTTAATATTAGATCACGAAAACGCCGTCCTTGTACTGCTTCGTGACTGTACCCACTTTCAATGTCGCTCCGTGTGTCAATCACAATGAACCTTTGAATTAAAACACTTATTTGACACTCTGGTGGTGTTGGCAAATTTGTTGAAAAGGAATTTAAACTGATTATTTTACTAATTATTACCGATATCGATTCTCTTTCTATTTCTTACCTTATAAAATATTATCGATAGCACTATCCTTAACAATGAACATCACTATTAGATAAAGAACAATAGATGATCACAATCGTTGTAGCGTGGAGACGCTGCGTACCCTAACTTAGATGATGGGTGGCCATGATTTTCTAATATTTATGTAACAAATTCGTAATAATAATTTATTTTGCATGATTTTATTGAGAGACTAATATTAAACAAACGATAGTTAAAGCTGTTTATATATAATAATATATAAGCGCTTTAGTACAGTATATTCAATTCAATTTATAAACCTGTGCATTTTTTCTATTGCAATAGTGATGATATAGGTGTGATAAAGCTATATATATAATAAGCTAAATATCTTAGAATATTAAAATATCCTTGTACAACTCATCACGTATATGACATTTACAGTTTAAAGGTTAAAAAAGCTTTGCTCGACGCATGATGTAGCAAAGGACTGTCGATGTCTTTGGCCGTTTATGACTATTTCCGAATGTTATCAGTTCAAATACGACTCGTTGGACTTTTATAAAAAACACACGAAGACTTAAGAAAAATGCAATGTAGAGCACATTAGAAAAGTTAGTCAATTTATTGAAAAAAAGAAATATTAATACATAGGCGGTTTAAGTAATAAAAAAAAAAGTATTTATATATATATAATAGCCTTTTTTATTTTATTAAGACGATCCACATTTTAATAAAATATCGGCCACTCTATTCACTGTGTTACGCGGTCGCTCCCATGACCCAACACTGATAGGGAAAAAACTATCTCGCACACCATTCTTGCGGTATTGCACATTCACTTAATGATTTTGCATGTGGCTTTGATGTAGTAAAAGTATTTTTCTTCGTTGAAATTGCAAGGATGTTATTATTAAAATAGATTTTTTTTAACTTGAAAGCTGTTGTGACACAGCGAGCTTTTAATTATAAAATTTATGGTTGTGGGTTCGATCCCTACTTGAGGGGCGAGAAACGGGGCGTTAAGTTCCTCCACTCTGGACGAGCGGAAGTACCTGGGGAACGGAGTTGAACACAGTATGTTTTCAATTACTCTGCTAAGTGCAGATAATTTTTTGTTTTTAAACTATGGAGAAACAATCTTTTGAAGATTTAATTGAAATTGAGTTTTCTTAACGTATAATCAAAGAAGTTTCATTATCTACTTACTTGGTCTGTTTATATAAAACTGAATCAACATCTCATATTTATTATAAATTAAACAATTAAATGCTGTATAATTCTAAAATATTGCATATGCTCGACATTATCATATTTTTTAATAATTTTGTTACAGCTATTACATAAATAAAGTAATAATTTGGAACAGTAGGTTAATTACTTAATTAATAAGCAAACCGGTTAATTTTTAACTGTTGTCCGGTATCAAAATTTACACTTTTAAACATACGAATAACAATAATTTGTATATAAAAATAGTGTATTTTGTCATAGGAACTGTTCCTTTAATAACATATATTATTAATAATTGTAAATCTGTTTAACGTTTGATATTAAAATAACTTAACTTGTCTCTTCTACTTGAACTACAAGCAGAAACTAGAAATTTCAAGAGTTCAGGTCTCATTTTCTTATATAAAAACGTAACCGTTTCTACAGATATGAAAAATAATTCATTTCGTCTCACAAACTCAGACACATAATCACTATGTCACGTGTATATATATATATATATATATATATATATATATATATATATATATATATATATATATATATATATATATATATATATATATATTTCAGACAGGGAACTTGGACACCTGGGCATTAAACCATGTCAATACTCACATATATTATTGCCCCGAGTGGAAATCGAACCCACAATCTGCCACATTTATAGCCCCTGCACCACACTAAGAAAGATATTTAGTGCTCATAGTGTCAAGTAGATGCAATAGTCATTATTTTTAATTTGAACGGCTATACTTCAATTCTCATTTGGAAAAAAAAAAACTGCTTGTATCTACAAAATTAAACAAAAGAGAACGTATTAAAATCTAAAAAGAACTACTCAATTAACTTTAAGAAAGCATGTACCTTATAGAAATTATATAATAATTTTTATTTGTCTTTATATTACCGCCGCTCTACAAAATGTACTATCAATAAAAATATTATGTTGCTTTCAATATTATTAAGGTGGTGTAATAACCTGGTTCTTACATAAACTTAGTGACAGACTGACGGATTAATTTATCTCGATTTCATAGTAAGTTCTATTAACTCGTTTGACTCGTTTGAGCTGTATTTAGTTCTATTTGGTGATTGTGCCTTCGATTCCTAGTTGAGCCAATGATAATATTTGAAAGATAAGATCTCCTTATCGTTTAAATAATCTGCGGCTTTGATCACTTGGTGAATTGTGGAGAATGGAAAAGATATCTCTAGATATAACCGACAGGTTCTGGGTTCGAACCCCAGTTGAGGAAATGAAATATTTAATATTTTCAATACAATGTTTCATTTTCTTCGCTCTGGTAATAAGGCTAAGCGTGTCGTTGAGTTTTGCCACTCAACACGCAATGTCTCAAATTCGGCGGTAAGTTGGGAACAGAAGTGGAACGGAGTGTCTTTACACTAGGTTGCCGGGTTCCCTCTGCTCACCCTGCCTCGTGCGGGATACAGCGTGGGTGAGTGGAGTGGAGTATGTATGTTACTTTATTACGTACTTGAATATATAGTACATTTTCAAATTTCCTAGTTAGCTTGTACGGTTGGTACCGGAAATGCTGGTTCAAATCCTGTTACCTTAAATGTTTCTAGATATTTACTAAAGAATTATAAGTCATAGAATATTGTTTTTAGGTTGAATCTGTATCTTGTATGTGGTATAGATAGAGAGAAAACTAAGACACTTCGATAGCCATTCCCACCCACTTCCATTCGTTTTCCTGTCGATAAACGGTACTCAACGCCGCACTTTATTATTTCAACCAATGCGAAGAAATAAAACAAGCCCGGAGACAAGGATATCACGTAGAAAATCGTACTTTAATATATTGTAGGTAATAAGGCAAAAGCGCGGCGTTGAGATCCGCCACTCAACACGCAATGCCTCAAAGTGGGGAATGGAAGTGGAACGGAGTGTCTTAACACTAGGTTTTCGGGTTCCCTCTGCCTACCCTGCCTCGTGTGGGATACAGCGTGAAGCTAAAAAAAATAAAAAAATAAAAAATAAAATATATTCTATGTATTTTCTTTACATACTCGTAAATAGTAGTCGTAAGATGTTTCTAACTAGCAAGTGAATGGTATTTCACCTACATGTGTCTCGTAAGCCGTAAGGTAACACCGTTACGAATGCTATGATTACCAAATTAGTTTTGCGTAGGTTAACGAGGGCAAGCCTAATGTGATGCTAGCTTTAAGGCAATGTCTATTTAAAGAATTCAATAAAAATATATGGATTAACTTTAAGAAGCTTCACGCTGTATCCCGCACGAGGCAGGGTAGGCAAAGAGCACCCGGGAACCTAGTGTTAAGAACTTGAGGCATTGCGTTAGGCTCCTTAAGAAATGTATAGCAAAAAGTTCGTTAATTTAATTATTATTTTATATTACTAAATTTATAGAAAATTTGGATGTTTCGGTATTTGAACCCGCGGTTGTAATAAACCGAGTTCAGTCCTACATTCTTATGGAGTAGCAGCAAAGTTCTATTTTTGTAATTAAGTAACTACTCTACAGGGACATTTTAACAAAAAACGTTCTACTAATCAAATATCTTTCCATAATAATTTTAGTTCCATCTCTACCAAAAATCTTATCTATATGAAGATAAATACCGATATACGGTTAATACGATGCCTTATCTCGCAATACGTAAAATTAAAAAGGATCGACTTTTAAGCTACAATAAATACATCCCAAAGAAAAAAATATTCTATATTTTATTAGAAAATTTTACTAAAACGTACTTAAATATAAAAGTTATTAGATTTTGTTATAAAAATTAACATAAATTCTAGAATTTATTTAGTGTCGTGTTATTGAACAACTATTTCTAGCCTTGAACCTGTTTGCAAATGGCTTATCTATTATTCATTATCGCCCTGGTTTTGTTTAAATATATAGTCAGTTAATTTTAACATAAAAGGTGCCTATCATTAATGAACATGACAATGACACACACACACACACACACATATATATATATATATATATATATATATATATATATATATATATATATATATATATATATATATATATATATGTACGTACTCATTTAATATTGAAGAGAATACCACTTTCATTAATTTTTTATTTCTTCATAAGCAATCAGAGGTTAAGAAATATTTTAACGTTTTTTTTTCTGTTTTAATTAATTAATATAGAAAGTATGAATATGTTATCTAAATCACTTATCAAATAATTGGAGGTTAAGTGTATGTTTTAATGACCATACAACATAGCGGAAATGTGGCAAAATTCATATAGTATTAATACATTGGTGGCTTTCGATATAATTGAAAGGTCAAAACTTGCTGTTTTTTAGTATATAATTGGTAAATAATTATTTATTTATTTATTGATAAAAATCCTGTAAATGTGGCGTTAAGTTCCGCCGCTCAACACGTCATGTCTTAACACTAAATTACATTTCCCCTCAGTCACTCAGCTGCACGCTGTATCCCGCATATGACAGGGTAGACAGAGGGAACTTGGGAACCTAGTGTTAAGACACTCTGTTTCACTTTCGTTCCCCACTCTGCGCCCCCGACTTCGTGAAAAGCCGCTTTTATTTAATTTCTGCTTTTTGGAGAAAGGTAATTACATAATTTTATTGTAAAAGTAGTTAATTTTATTTGAAAAACATTTCTTACTCAATAATGAAAGTTCTTATAAAAGTTAAATAAAAAAAACAAATACATTCGATTGACAATTCTTTATATCTACTTGGGGAATGCAAAGCAATACGAATTGTATATATTTAAATAAAAGATAGCAAGTTCAAATTCATTTCAGGGGATTAACAAAATCAATATGTATGTATTGAAGTTTATATGAGCTTTATACTTGAACTTATGTAACTAATAATATTGTATATTTTTATTGTAAGTGACTGTAGACGCGATGATTTGGGCTTCCATTCTCACTTGTGGGAATAAAATATCTAACAAATATAAATATATAACAAACATAAATATTATATATAATAAAGCAAAACGCAGCGTTCAGTTTCGCCACTTATAAAACGTAAAAAAAGATAAAGAAAGCCTGAAACGGAAATATCAAGATCATTTCACTCAGCTTTTGTGGAAATCGAACTTATAACCATTGCGCTTACAAGCAGACACTGATCCACCAAAGCTTTAATTAATTATATATTTTCTTCTTTGAAAAGAAAGCTTATCTATTTGTATAGGCCACACATTTATATATCTTTTAGTTATATGGAGTGACAGTTTAATGCCCTCGCGCAGTTTGTTTTAAGTGAAAGTGATAAAGAGATGGGAGGGTCGGTAGAAAGTGGTTTTATTGTTGAAGCCTCAAGCAAATACGAGATTTCGATTGATGTCAGATTCGAATCCACACCTGTGTTTCTTTTATATTTATCATTTTGTTAAATGTGTATTGTTTTTTTTTCTATTTTTTATTATTTTTTGCTATCATAAGGAAAAGAAAAGATGTAGATATATATAAAATAAATACCTCGCTTTTTACCTTGATGGAAGACAAGAAGAGGTTTGATAAACACATTTTACTGTAAATTTTATTAATTGAAGGTGATAAAAAACATAATTTTTCCATTTTTTTTAACATTTTTATAAGAAACTATATATAATAAATAGGTATAGAGCACAAGATCCCACTCTAGGAAACGAAATATTTAACATTTTAATTTTTTTTATAATGGTAACAAGGCAAACCGTTTCCAGTTTCCAAGGCCGTTTCCTAATCGGCGTTGAGTTCCGTTAATTAACACGTAATGCATCATACATTTTCTCGCATGAGGCAGAAAATGCAAAACGAGAACAGAGTGTTTTATCACTACATTCCCAAGTTCTCTCCGCCTACCCTGTTGTCAGCGATAAGCTGAAATAAAATATATATATGACCATTCTCTTTGGCGTAAAATATTATGAATATATCTACTAAGCTCTTTAAGAGCCAGGAAATAAAAACCACTCATACTTCACATCTTCACTTGTGATGTAAGATACACTTTTGTATGATAACAAGATAGCAAAGCAATTAAACATAATGTTCTAGATAATTTCAAATACAACAAACACGGAAAGTGATAGAATCGACATTTTCACGCTCGACGATGCGGGAATATGCGTGTTTAAACATTATTATCTTCATATATATGATTTATCAGTTAGTTAACTTGATGATTATAATTTTTTCTGGTTTTTTCATTTTCGTATTATAATAAATAAACAAAAATATTATCTTCAAATCATTTTCGAACGCACTAACAAAAAATATATAACTAACGAAAGTACTCAGTTTCACACTGTATCCGTTGATATTGAGAGGCGAAACACAACGCCACGCCTTGATAGACCTTGACGAAGAAATGAGAATATTAAATATTTAAATTGAAAATATTAAATATTTCATTTCCTCGTGTGGCGATCGAACCCACAACTTACTAACGAAAGTCTTTCAATGAGGTACTAGGTTCCTAGATTATCTCTTCGTGAAGTTGAAAAACAAATTTAATAGTGACTATGGTTAAAACATTACTTTAGCTTCACGCTGTATCCCTCACGAGGCAGGGTAGGCAGAGGGAACCCGTGAACCTAGTGCTAAGACACTCGGTTCCACTTCCGTTCCCCACTTTCTGCCGAATTTGAGGCCTTGCGTGTTGAGTGGCGGAACTCAACGCCGCCATTACTTTAGCACAAGTAAAAATATAATATTTTAATAGATGTAACATTGGCAAAGAGATGGTGGTCAACTGGCATGTCCAGTACGCTTAAATCAAACAACAGAACAGAATTTTTATACATTATTTCATTTTAACAAAGTCAAAAGCTCTATTTCAATAACAACAGGTGCTTGTCACATTGAATTACTTTTAATATATACTGTATTACCGTCTTGGAGAACAAGTCGAAGGCAATCCACGTACAGTGGATTGGAGTGGGTCAAAGTAATTAATCACATTATATATGTTTAAATTTATAGAGAGGTGGAGTATTGGAAAGGCGTCTGACTTAATGAGACAATTATGAGTTTGATTATAACTTAGTTAAATTAGTCACTTTTCCGTCCTCACCTGGTAAAAAGACAAAGCTCCGTGTTGAGTTCCGTCATTAACGATAATTGTACGGTAAATGGCACTTTAACTAGGCGCTAAAAAAGCTATATTGTATTTTTTAAAATATCATTATCTCATTATATGGACCGTCCTGATTTTACAGGTAAGTTGTGTGTGAAAAACCTGGTTGAGGTATAATAATATTTATATGAGAATGAATTTATAGCTAGATCCTTTGCAAGCTTTTCCTTCTCTTGTTCCAGTTAAATGTTATGAAAAAAATGAAACAAAATTATAAAATATATTATACATAATATTGAAATAATATAAGGAAATGACAATTTATATTACTGTCATATCAAAAATGCCACTATAATTGCTTAGACTGGTTGAAAAAATATATGATTAAACAAAGTTATAATATAATGATTATAGACATTTTTTAAATGGTTCAGGTTTCAGTGACATTTAATAAGTTGTCTTATTATTTTGATTTGAATGAAATTGTATATAAATATATAATTAATGTATATATAAATATAATGTAGAAATGTAAATTTGTTACGTAAATGCTGCAGGATAAAATTTGCACTGTCCAATAAATTTAAAATAGACTTACTGTTAGTTCATCTACCATTTGCTTCAGGTTGAGAAATAAACTATCTATCTTGGTGGAGCGACCGAATCAGAAATCAGGTTTCAATTTTCCCCTGGGTAAAAAATATTAGAAGAAGGTCTTTAAATTTTGTTTTCTTACGAATATACAGCCAAAAAACAGTTATAAAAAAAAACATAAAAAAATATATTTATGTACATTTTAGAGGCAAATAAAAGTGTATTAGAAAAAAACACCATCCAAACCAGGCAAAGTCGACGTGTAATATAGCACAGTAATAAATCGCATACAACCTTGTCAAACCTTGCATACCAGCCTTGATATTTAGATACATCGCTCATTTACTTAAGGGTTTATTTAAATACCACTTGATTTTATGCTAATATTATAGATGTTATTGACAATTATAAATTTAATTGTTTTATATAAAAATATATATTTATGGAAACGAAATGTGGGGAACGGGATGGAGTGTCTTAACACTGGGTTCCCAAGTTCCCTCTGTCTACCCTGCCATGTGCGGGATACAGCGTGAAGCTGAGTAAGGTACGGAAGTCGGTTTATGACGAATGACAACTTATTCCCGCATAGCAGGATAGGTACCACGTAGAAATCTATCATCTTGTATTCAGAGGCAAAATTAACACTGCGTTATCTCCTTACTTAAAACCGAAACTTACTGTTTCCGAATGACTTAGAAGATATCTAATGGGTACTAAGTGACGACCAGACATTTGATTCTCCTACATGTACGTAGTTTAAGCTGTCCGTGGTTTTTAATTCACTCAATAACAAATGTTTTTTTTATATATATATATATATATATATATATATATATATATATATATATATATATATATATATATATATATATATATATATATATATATATATATATATATATATATATATATATATATATATATATATATATATATATATACAAATTTATAAAATAATGTTTTATAGAAAATTTCTCTAATAGAAAACTTTATATGTAATTACATAGAAATTCCACACATTACATTTTCTAATAGCTACGCAAAAGCTCGTTGCAAATTAAGTAAACGACCGTACATTAAATGGTAGACGTCGATTCCTTATTATAAGAGAGTTATTTGTTATAATTGGTATATAATAACACTCTTAAAGCGTTAGGCTTTGAGTTAATATTGTAGAAACATAGTTTATTTTACAAGAATTATAGACTATTCTTGAGGAAAACAGTTATGAAATTGGGTTAGGTAAATATTTGTGTAACATATTTCATATAAGTTTTAAATAATTCTGCTTAACTAATAATGATTAAGTATATATATTTCTATAAAGATAAATTAAGTACATAAGCCATTTACATATTCACTTTGTATACCGCAGAGTAATATCTTGTAGCTTCCCATGTCATTATATAGATTATATAATGACATGGGAAGCTACAAGATGACATATAAAATACGTTGTTTGAAGGAATTTTATACATATAAATATTACTGCAGCACGTTGTTTTTTTAAATGTATAGAAAATGCATTTAATGGACATACCGCTTGCCAGATGCGCACGCGCTGGTGAAACGGGACAAAATTATTATTGTTTCTTCTGACTATATAGAGCTTAGTAAGGAATGTATAGACGATTGCTATTTATTATGAGAATAGGAAGTAATAATGGAATATTTATATAACAACATTCATATGGCCATATATATTATATAGGGAGCTTTCTCACCTAGGGTAACGAATTTATTTAAAAAAACGCTCACTATTCTATCCGGTAAAACAATACGTGAAATCTGCTCAACAAGTATTGTCTCGGAATTCCGTGGAAAGTGGAGAAAAAAGTAAAAGGAGTTACACGTGGCCGTGGGTGACGGTGATCACTCACCATCAGGTGACCCGTACGCCCTACCCGCTATGCGGAAAAAAGGGTGAAGCTGTGATAATAGCAATTTAAATTAAATCTTTATCTTGTATAAGTAAATTTTGAAATCTCAAACGCTTGCGTGTAATGTTCATAACAAAAATATCTATTACGTGGATACATAATTACCGTAATACTTGTTACGTTACCGTTTCGTACCGTTACTCGGATTTACTTTGCGCTTGGTCATTTCTAGGACATTTTTCGTAGTTATTTAATAAAATAAATTTATATTTGAATAATAATACAAATTTTTATTCAAAATATGTGTCTAATCATAACTTTTAAGTGTCTATGATACGCTATACCAGTATGTTTATTGAGATCAACGTGTTAATTGATTTTCTAAGGGGATGTCTACTGCTGTCAACACAGTGATTATTGGTTCGATTCCCACGGAAGAATAAAATATTTTCATTTTATCGCTCTGTTAAGAAGAGAAGGTGCGGCGTTGAGTTCCGCCACCTCTTGCTAAATCGCAATCTCTTGGACTTTCGCTACATCCCGTGGTTATTTCTCTACATTCCGTTTTATTAAAAAAAATGTTTCAATTCAACCTAAACTGTAAATTAATTTTAACTTGAGTTGTTTGAATCAACACCCGCCAAGCAAAGATAATTATGGTAATTCCGTTCACTGCCATATTATATCTTTTTTACTATTTCTCATATACAGTTAACATATCTTATCTTTTATGAATTTCATAATTTTATGATTACAGTTACAATAAAACACGTATAAAATTATCAAATTAAATAATATTAGACCATTTGATCAAAACTTCTTATTTAATTTGAAGGACCACATTAAATGATAAGATATAAAATTAATTATTGCAATGTAGGTAGATTGATATTAAATAATCACAGAGCAGGAAACTCAATTCAGACCAGTCCAACAGAAAGTAAGGCCGATTCGAGGTCAGGCGAATGTATGTATATAACAGCATTGTTTCTGTATATATGTATGTATGAATAATTTTTGATATTTAATGTATGAAATTAGTGCTATATAAGGTATTATAATAGAAAATGTAGAGCTGAGATAAGATGATTTGGTTAAACTACTGCGACCTTTTCAAGAACTAACGATCGAAATGAGAACGTTTTTGTGTGAGATTAATTTATCGAAGGCTATAGCTTCCCTTGCATATGTACTGGAGCCGATAGTCTGTACTATGCTGACATAGTACGACATATCAGCTTGGCGGGTTAAATCGAAATTGGAATTGTATCACGGAAACTCATTAGGAAATTCATAAAAAATATTTTACAGATATAAAAATATGCATTTAAAATTATTTGTATATAATATAGCAAAAAATATTAAATACTGCATATTTATATGCATATATTAATTTAAAATAATATGGAATTGTGTGAATGTATCGAACTGTATCGACGATAGTTATGTGTTCGATGCTCATTCGAAAAAAATCTGATTAAAATTTTTCTTTCCTTCTTATTTGTACAACTCCATAGCTTATAAAGTATACAATGTACGTATGTAAAAGTAGACTTGCCTATAAAATAATATCATAAAGCTTCTAGAACATAAATTATGTACCGGACTTACGACACGTTTTATCAGAGAAGCTTATTTCAACCAGTTGTTTTAACTGTATAATGTTTAAAGTTACTAAGTTAGAGGTTAACAATTTTATTATTATTTTAAAAAAATATGAAAAAGTTTAGAGTTACCTTAAATTGTGGATTCTATATTGTATGAAAGATTTGAAAATAAGATTAACCCATATTTAATAAATGGTATATATATTTATAATTATATATAAATATTTTAACATTTTATTATAAATAAAATCAATAAATGTGCGATTGGAAACTAGGAAGCTTGGCAGAGGAAACCCGGGAACCTAGTGTTGAGACACTCCGTTCCACTTCCGTTCCCCACTTTCCGCTGAATTTGAGACATTGCGTGCTGGGTGGCGGAACTCAACGCCGCGCTTTGCCTTATTACCAGAGCGAAGAATTGAAACATTAAATATTTAAATTGAAAATATTAAATATTTCATTTCCTCGATCGGGGATCGAACCCAGAACCTGTCGGCTACAGTCACACGCTTGTGCCGCTGCGCCACGACAGGCCTCAATATGGTATAGATACGTAATATCACTTTAAGTCGTATTGTACGCTTATATCGCACAACTTTTATTATTGACAGATAACCAATTTACGTAATAATGTCAAGGTTCTGAGTTGAATTAAAATTTACTTTTTATAAAAATAATATAATAAGAATAAATTATGTTTAAACGGTACTTTGAAAAATAATAAATTATATTCAATGTAGAAGGTGCGCCTTACTATATGCTTTATATATATATATATATATATATATATATATATATATATATATATATATATATATATATATATATATATATATATATATATATATATATATATATATATATATATATATATAAATATATATATACTTACTAGCTTTATATCTTAAAAATTTATAGTGTTTAACTACATTTCTATAATATTTATGCATATTTGTGTAAGATTTATATATAAATATTGAAACACCGCGGGCGGGAGAAAACCAGCGCCCAAATTGAGAACCTGTTGCTTTTCACCCGACCTCGATTTGAGTGCGTCAACGTTTTTGCACACCTCACTTTCGGTTTTGATAGCGAGTCGAATAATAAATTGCTATATTTATACTGTAACTATTAACGCGATCTATCTTTTTTTTAAGGGATTTTGTATAAAGCTACTCCGTTCTTCGTACAATCTTGCGTGTTTGAGGCGAAACGACATTGAAAGTTTTTAGGGATATGTTCACTTAACCGCAGTTTCCGCCGCGGAAAGTGCATGCACCCTTTGAGAAATACGTTTAACTCACAAGAGTAAGCTGTTAACTTGTATTTCAAACAAAATACTAACGATCAGTAACAGTTACTTTGACTCGCTCAGTTTTAGAGAATGGAAATAATTATAAAATGTAAAAATCTTTGTTGGTGGAAATGTTAATCTATTTTATTAAAATACTCATTTCTCTGGCGTTATCAGAGTGTAGAAATGAAAATATTAAAAATTTCATTTCCACGAGTGTGGATCGAACCCACAGCCTGTTGCGTCACTCTAGGCTTTGAACATAAAGCTTAATTTTCCCAAGAAACATAAGTCAACATAGTAAATATAGACATATTATATGTTCAATTGCATGTATATTTTTTTAATTCAAGCTTTATTAAACCCACCAGTGAAAAAAGGTAATATTGAATGATCGCCAATAAAGTTCGTGTGACCTCCACAGTCTACATTTTGAGGACAACGTGTCATGTTGACATTATGCCTCAATACATGTTAGAAAGTGTGAAAATTTGCTGCCACACAATGTTCTGTTTACCAACCAAGAACCTCGGTTAACCACATCAATTGGTTATTTTACGTACGACGTTGATAAAATTTTGATATATTTTAAAATAAAATATAATAATTATATTTAAAATAAATAAATGGAAAGTTCTAGATCTTTATAGTTTTTATCGCTACAGTGTAAATTTATCTAAACCTAACTAATTTAATCCTTACAGATTATAAAGACCACAAAAAAGTTATTATTCTCTTTTTTTTATATTATGTATTTATAAAAAAGAAAATAATGAAACAAAATCTTAAAAAATACACCTATTTAAAAATATTATTAATATCTTTAATGCTTAATTTAATAAAAAAAATAACATTTTAATTAATATTATAAACAATATATATATTTTTATTAAATAAACGAAAAATAAAATTAAACATTCAATATATTATTGACTGGGTATATAATATTTTTCAACAAACCTTGTTTGTATTCGCCACAGATTATACTTATATAAAATGCAAATCATCTTTCACCGATGCTAACGACCTCTATTCGAAAGTGTCCTAAAAATTATTCAATAATCGATTTCATGTACTTGACATTCAAGTCACCTGTTACGAAATATAAAGAAAAATAGTCCTTATAAAAAACAAAATAAGGTTTAAATTATTTTTCTTTCTAAATATACAAAAAGCTAAGCAAAAAGATGCTTTATTTTTATAGTGTTAGATTTAAAACTAATTTAAAGTGTCGAATAAATCGATTTTGATCTGTTTTTCTCGGTTTGGCATTTCGATCTCGTACTATATTGTAATTTGAATATTAAATAAACACTTTCTTCTAAATTCCCTCGGAATTAAGTCATAGTACTTTTGTCATTTTAACTTTTTATTAAAAAAAAAAGAATTGTTTTACCATTATTATTTTTTTATCTTTTCTTAAGTTAACGTTTAATAGATTTATTAATGTTATATAAATTTATAATATAGTAAGTTTAATTGATGGGTAGTATGTTAAAATACGATAATCGTAACATCTATGAATAAAATAATGTGTAGAAAATAAATATACGTTAATATAAAACTTCGGTTGGATTAACTATGTAGTAGCTTCCTAGCTAGAGTATCATAGGTAAAGACTTCCTCTTTCAAATTTCTTCTTCTCCTTTTATATCCAAGTCTTGAGAAAATTAAATTAGTTTTACTATGTTTTAAAGTGTTATTCCACACTTAGGACAGAAAATACTAAACTTAAATTTAAAAAGCGTATAAAAATTTTGAACGAAGCAGGATTTGAACCCGCGCCTCTGGAATACCGTTCCAGCGCTCTGACCAACTAAGCCATTCGTTCTCACCGAGCTCCGTCGAAATTCTTATACGCTTGTTACAACTTATTTATGTTGTTAGCATCTCTGTAGGGAGATTTTTACAAATTTCCGCTACCCAAAGACAACTCGTAAGAATTATCGTTTGGCAAGAGAGAATACTATTTATTTTAATATTTTTACTATGTTTTAAAGTGTTATTCCACACTTAGGAACGGCGCTGGAACGGTATTCCAGAGGCGCGGGTTCAAATCCTGCTTCGTTCAAAATTTTTATACGCTTTTTAAATTTAAGTTTAGTATTTTCTGTCCTAAGTGTGGAATAACACTTTAAAACATAGTAAAAATATTAAAATAAATAGTATTCTCTCTTGCCAAACGATAATTCTTACGAGTTGTCTTTGGGTAGCGGAAATTTGTAAAAATCTCCCTACAGAGATGCTAACAACATAAATAAGTTGTAACAAGCGTATAAGAATTTCGACGGAGCTCGGTGAGAACGAATGGCTTAGTTGGTCAGAGCGCTGGAACGGTATTCCAGAGGCGCGGGTTCAAATCCTGCTTCGTTCAAAATTTTTATACGCTTTTTAAATTTAAGTTTAAAATTACATTAGTTTTTTTTTACATAAGCTTAAGTAATTAACTTACACATATTTTTTATGTATTAAGCTAAGTCATACACGACTATAGAAACGATGGTTGCAGATTTGATTCTGAATTGAAAAATTAAACATATTTAATATCCCCTCTTTGGTATCGAGGCAAAGCGCAGCGTTGAGTTCCACCTCTCAACTTCCAATGCCTCCTAAAATCGGCGGTGTGTTGGAAACGAAAGTATCTTATTGGTACGGAGGGTCTTAACACTAGCTTTCTTCTGCCAAACATGCTACGAACGGTATACAATGTGAAGCTAAAAAAATCATATATTAGACAATTTATGTGCAACCACCCACAATAGAAAGCCTACTTGTATAAGCTATACGGTCATTACTAGATCAAACAGCATTATTTCCTTCGCCTTTAAGTCGAAAATGGCTAAGAGTTTACAATTTTTTAGGTAATTCTGAATATTTTATGACAATGGAATCTTCGCGTTTGTTATAGCGTGAACATTGAATTATCACTATACGTGTGAACTTTGCCGAATGTGAAATTCTTTCATTTACTACTTTCACTGTCGCTTTCTTGGGTCAAGCCATGGCCTTAAGAGTATAAATACGATGTTTTCTTTTTCTTTTTATTAATAGTGTGAGAAAGGTTTTATTACTTTTTGTCTAATTTTGTTTACTACGGTTATTTTTTTTTATTATGGCTAATTTACCGTTATGTAAAAGATGCGTCGTGTGTTAAATATGGGAAACTTCCAATTATCTGGCAACAAAATTATTTATACTACGCCCTCAAATAATTGCTAAAAGCAAAAGTCAATACGTTTTCCGAATTTTAAACATTGCGTGTTGAATGTCAAAACCGCTTTAACTAGATTTTTTTTTTGGTTTTGAAAATAAGATAAAAATAATTCATTCAAATGGGGATCGAATTCACAACCATCACTTACAGTTGTGAATTTCTGCAGGGCCATGACGACCTCATTTACTCGTATTTTAAGTAAGATAAAATATTTAAGATCATTCTTTACCTTGTATTGTAAGGCGTATTTGTTGTTTGTTGATAACATAAAACAATTTCACGCTTGAAGGCTTGAAGACATACAAAAAGTGTAATAATAGGCTTACAAATGTTATATGCTAATATGGTTTTGTTCCCCAGAAGATACTATCGTATTTGTATAATATTGGCTTGACTGACGTATTGAAACACCAGCTATTGTTAGTAAATACATACAGTATGTTTTATATGCAAATGCAATTTGTTAAAGTGCAGCGTTAAGTTCCGTCTATTAATTCTCAGGGAACGGTTTATTTTAAGACTAGGTAGCCTGTGTCTTCTCTGTGAAGGTACTTAGGTATATGTTACTCAGCTTTACGCTTGGGAACCTAGTGTTAAGACACTCTGTTCCGTTCTCCACTTTCCACTGAATTTGACGCATTATGTGTCGAATGGCGGAGTTCAACAACACCTGGTTGCCTGGTTCCCAGAGCGAAGAAAATGAAAACATTAAATAGTCTCAAGTGGGGATCGAACCCATATCCTGTCGTTTACACGCTTGTGCCGGTTCGCCACGACTACGTACTTATATGTCGCGTGGTTAATATTGAAATAAATTATATACGTTAAATTATAGAAAACGTTCACTTTCGTGGTAATTCTCGTATGTTTAAGTGATTACAAAGGTTAAAGATCTAAATGTTATTTTTTATGTTGTATATGTAGAATTTAGTGCTTACGTTATAAGATAGTTCTATATATAGACAGTAGGACCTCATAAATGTTAATTTTGGCTCGAGTCTGATTTGAAAACAAAGTTATAACGTTCGTTCGTATATCGCTTAATATGATTTTTTTAACAATATTTATGATTTTACTAAAATATGAAACTGCTCAGTTTGCGATCTATTTTAGTCAAAGAATATTTTATTTTAAATTATTCCAAAAAATCTATATTAGACTTTTTAAGGTTAATAATTTAATATATTTGCCTATTTATTAATATTACACTAAAATAATTGAATTGAATGATTTTTTGTACACATTTTTGAGATGTCAAAACACGGATTTTGACTATATTAAGACATGACCTCATGATGAATCATTTGATTTTGATTCAACAAATTGATTTATTATAATTCGTGCATAATATTTATTTATTTGTACAAAATCTTGTCGTGGCACAGTGAGTGGTGTAGCATGAGACTATAAACTCTATGGTAACAGGTTCAATCCAGCTTTTCCCATATATTAAATCTGGAAACGCTGTTTAATCCCTAGAGAAAGATTGCCCTGATAAAAAAATATAGAAGCTGCAAGGCCGCTTCTTGACAAACATAAAATATTTCAATTTTCTAATTGTTAATCCATACTTAGGAATGAAGAATATTTTATTAGAAAATGTCTAAAAAATAAAAGTAGCGAATTTCAAAGCTGCGCTTGAAAGCCGTCAAATTCTAAATGATTGCCAAATGTTTATATCAGGTCGAGAACGAAATCTCTCTACGTATCTACTATGCGGGATTCGACTCGGAACTGGTCAACAATTTCGTAAATATATTCAAAGCTATACTAGCTATGCAAGTATTAATTATATAAACATTTTTTATTATTAGGTCTTACATATTAGTTAGGCAAGGCCATTCCTACAGTCTCTAGAAAGCCTATCAGCTAACCGGTACTTGCTTAATAAAACTGGACTTATTTTGAAATGTTATATTGCTAATGCAAATTTTTATATTATCTTTTACTTTCTGGCTTTTGACATAATTGATTTTGTTAATGAAATATTGTGAAATTAAATATAGGGTTATTGTTATGTTTCAATTGATTTTTAAAAAATATTGGGAAATTTTCAACATTCTTACACACCTCAAAAAGAAAAGCTTATACGATCGTTTTGGTGTCTATCATCTGCTTTTGCTGCATTTTGTATGAAATTTGTTGCGTAATCAAACCAATAGGTTATTTCCCCTGAACCCTTCAGTTATAAAAGTTTGGTCTGAACTGAGATATTACAATACAAATTAAAGAAAAGTTTTTTTGTAGCTCAGAAAAGTTTTTTTTATAGCTTTTGTAGCTCAGTGGTATAAACGTGCTAATGTAAGAGCGACGGTTGTGCATTCGATGGCCATTCGAGGAAACGATATATTTGATATTCGTTCTTCTGGTAATGAGGCAAAGTGCGGCGAAGAGTCCCACCACTCAATATGCACGATTTTTTTATTTATTCTTTTTTATACCACATAAAAAAATCTATCAGCAAGTACTCTATTTTCATAATTAGATATATATTATAAAAAGTATTGTTATCAGTACTTGTTATATACACGAAATTAATATTCACATATCCTCCATTATGAGGCTTTCGCAATAAAATCTCACAATTATAACGTGACACAGTGATGTGCAACAGTTTACCACATAATGGGTTTCCAACTGTTTCCTAATAATATTTCGTATATAAATTTAAAATTACATTGCTTCTTCGTTTAAGATTTTTTTTCTCACAGGATTAAAATATACTTAAAATATAATCAAACAAAATTATTTAGTCATTTTCCATATTGAAATATGTATTTTGTTTAAACTATTAAATATTTTGATGCCTGTCGTGGCGCAGCGGCACAAACGATTGTAAATGACAGGTTGTGGGTTCGATCCCCACAAGAGGAAATGAAATATTTAATATTTTCAAGTTAAATATTTAATGTTTTCATTTCTTCGCTCTGGTTACAAGGCAAAGCGCGTCGTTGAGTTCCGCCACAATTCGCAATGCCTTAAAATAGGCGAAAATGGGATACGGAAGTGGAACGGAGTAACTTAACACTTGGTTCCCAAGCTTCCTCTGCCTAGCCTACCGTGTACGGGATACAGCGTGAAGCTGAGTGTTAAGTATTTTCATTTTGGCGTGGCGCAGAGGCACTGGCGTATTATTGTACAAGATAGTTTGTTGACTTAATCTCTTATTGAAGAAATTAAATAATTAATATTTTACCGCTTGCGTAACAAGGCGAGCCACGGCGTTGAGTTCCGCCATTTAACACGCAATTACTCAGATTTGGCGAAAAATGGGAAGCGGGACGTCTTAACACTAGGTTCCTAAGCTTCGTCCACCTATCCTGCTATGTGCGTGAAGCAAAATATATATATATATATATATATATATATATATATATATATATATATATATATATATATATATATATATATATATATATATATATATATATATATATATATATATATATATATATATATATATATATATATATATATATATATATATATATATATATATATATATATATATATATATATATATATATATATATATATTAATAATAATGTTAAAATATTCGCCTCTTTTTAAGGAACTTTTTCAACTTTCATTTTAATTAGGTATTTTTTATGTTTTAAAACCCTATCTAAAATAATATTATAATTTTATACTACAAACACTGGAAATGAAATGTCAAAGCGCATTGAACAAACATATAAATTATTTCCTTTACTTTAAAGCTATATTTTAAAAAGCTTTGTAATACACAGTGTAAAATTCTAAAAGTTGACTTTACAATAGAGTTGTTCTACGAAAATAAACTCTATCGAAATTAAATAAGATCCAAAATCAGATAAAGTTAGATATTCTCAAGTTAAGACAAATATTATTGCAACTCCCAGTGCAAAAGTAAGTGCATTGACTCACCCACTAACATAGTTAACCTGTCTCGTTCACACCCATTGAAATTTCATATATCCGTCCTTGTTATGGCTTTTTACGACACTTTTCCAGTCGTAAACGAGACTGGCTTGTTACATTGGCATTTCTTGGCAATTTGTAAATGTTTACATTTTATATATTGTGAAAGTGTGTATAATTCTAAAATTTGATATTGAAATTATTAAAGCTTTATGCTGTTGAAACTTTGTTCTTGTTCTTAGCTTTTCACTCAAGTTTTGTCATGACATGGCATTTTGAGGGAAGTCAACTAGATTTTTCAAGAAGAAGAAATAAAGAAAAATAGTTTATTCCCCTGAGTGGGAATCAAATCTGTAACTTCGTATTTACAATGAGAAACTACCATTGGTCTTTAAATAAATTATTTTCATTACCTCCATACAACGCGCGTATATCTGCCACTCAACACGTACAGTTCCGAATGTTTTTATATGCGTAATAGAGATTTAAAATAAATACATTTAGTACATTACTTTTAAGAATATATCGATTTTTCTTATAATTTACTTATATATTTATTATTTTTGACTTCGACTTCGCCGCAACGAAACATTCACGCACCACTTGTTAAGTAGAAAAACCAAAAAAATAACAAAAATCCAATAAAGAATTACATTTAAGATACGATTTCCACTCACTTTCGTTGGTCAAAGTTGCTCCGGCAAAAGTGAAACAACGCAAAAAAATACAATCAGTGCATGAAAAAATATATATGAAAACAAAATTGAGAATCAAGAGTATAAATGCTTTTGTGTTGTAATTAAGGTAGGTTGAACCATAAAAGATTTTTGAAATACTTCTCGGCTTAAACGGCTTGGCCGTTAAATGATAACGATTCATTTAACTACTTGTTGTTGTATTCTACTTATATCGCATTATAAACTTTTGATAGAAATCAATTTCGTTTTTATATAACGTATTAAAATTTAAGCGTAGCAAGATTTAAACCTGTGTCCCTTAGAAACCGTGCAAGCGCCCTGGCCACTAAGTCATACGTTCTCCTACCTGCTCGGTTCTAGATCGAAGGATCAGTTTTTATACATTTCTTTTATTTGGTGTTAAACTACACTTAATTTTCAAATTCGCCAGCTACACGCTGTATCCCGCACGACGCAGGGTAGGCAGAGGGAACCCGGGAACCTAGTGTTAAGACACTCCGTTCCACTTCCGTTCCCCACTTTCCGCTGAATCGGAGGCATTGCGTGTTGAGTGGCGGAACTCAACGCCGTGCTTAGCCTTATTACCAAATTCGAAAGATAATATTTTCTACTGTAATTGCTGCAATAATTATCAATATATTAACTTATATTTAATTGTATTTTTGGCCTATATCTCATAATTGTATATCTATTTATAGTAATTAAGCAAATCTTCCAAATATTTGGAGACCGAAAAATGAAATTACTCAAATGAGGACAATACATTTAATATACTTTCATCACTATTTTTATAGCAATAAAAGCTAAAATAGAGTAAACTTTTTAAAACAAGAGCGTGCGAAACCGACGACCAGTTTCGGTGTAATTTACACGGTTTATAGACGCCATAAAATGCTCCATTTCTTTGGAAATTAACATAAATTTATTTAGAGGAAGAATATTTAAAGTAAATTTTAAGGCATTAGCTCATGAAAACTCAGTACATAACGTCTGATCTACGCTTTACATGAGATATGTACAGTAAAAAAATATTAGTAGAAGAAATTAAAATATAAAATAGTTGCGTTTGTGTCTTGAAGCTCATATGAATATTATTTACAAAATAATATAAACAGACAAAAGTTTTTTTTTAATATACACAGTTTCAATTGAACTTTAAAATAACTAGCAATAAGTCATTTAGCTTATTTTATAGCCGTTTTAAATAACAATCGTATTTTTTACACTTGAAACTTTATAATTTTAATGCGCCGAAACAAATTGAATTAGAGTAGTTACTTTTTACTTGTTAATTTGATTAGAATAAATTCGAATACTACATTTCTACAGTTATCTTAATGAAATCATATCGAAATGACTTCATTGTAATCATATTGATATATTTTGAGGCCGTCGTGGTTGTAGGTTTGATATCCGTGCAGGGGAATGAATTAATGAGACGAAACACTGTATTCGGCGTACAATGTCTTGAACCCGTGTGGAAAGTTGGAAATATTGTTACATTATGTTCCCTCGGTCTACCATGCTATATGTAGGATACAGTGTGAACTTAAAAAAGTAGACTTTATTAGTATAATATAAGATTTTATCGATATCAGATAATATTCGCCTTGTGATATAATTCGGCGGAAAGTGGGGACCCGAGCGGAGTGTCTTAACACTAGGTCCCTAAATCTCTGTACCTTGCCATGTGCAAGATACGTGATGCTAAAAATAGCTTTATAAAAATATCTACGCCAGCTTATAAATGATAGTATATCTTTGTACGCATTTAGTGTGAGATACTTTACACGGTATAAAAAAGTTTCAAATGATACTTCTACTTTGTAAAATATACAATATACTGTTTGCTTCTTGAATATGAATATAAATAATAAACATTGTATGCTTTATTTTGAAATAAAACAATGTAATACATTGTTAGATCTTCTCTATTGCTAAGTAAATTGTAGGGGTCTGGTGTGATTATAAAAAATATATACGTTTGAGCTAAAAATTATTACATTAGGTACATTTAACAATTATTTTAAGGCCCGGCCTGTTGTGGCATGATGACACAAGCGTGCGTAAGAGGCCGTGGTTTCGAATTCCACTCCAGGTACATAATGAAATATTTAATACTCTCATTTTCCTCGATTCGTTTCCTCTGGTATCGAGATAAGGCGCGGCGTTAAGCTGCCCTACTGAACATGCAAGTGTCGATTTGGTGAAAAAGGAGGGTAAAGAAGTGTTTTAAAGGGAACGGAGTGTCTTAACACCAGGTTCCCAGGTTCTCTTTGCCTATCATATGTGATACAACCTAATAATTTTATGTGCTGCAATTACAAATGCTACTATATTTGCTCTCTCTCTCAGCTTCACGCTGTATCCTGCACGAGGCAGGGTAGGCAGAGGGAACCTGGGAACCTAGTGTCAAGACACTCCGTTCCACTTCCGTTCCCCACTTTCCGCCAAATATATATTAATATATTAATATATTTGCTTACTATATTATAACTTAAAGTGATTGATATTGGTATAATGTGGTTATACTAAAATAAGTCCAAGCAAGAAGTTAATTTGTACTGCATAGTAATGCAGATTTTTTTAAAATAATGCAGAATGCTAAGAAAGTATTGTACGTGTGTCTTAATCCTTAAATTCTTTTTGTATCTCAAAAAAAAGTATATACCTAGCTTTATTCTAAGGTTAACAAACTTAAATCTATTAGCAATAGCAGCTGCAAAATGAATCACACAACCAGATCGTAAAACATGTCCTTTGCTTTATCTAAGCTTTTAACCAAATGATAAATGAATCAACAAAGGCTTATTTATATTTATACTCCTACATTGTTTTCATGTCACATAACAATTATTACATCTCAAACAAGTATTATCTTTAAACTTTAATATTTTAAAATTTAATGAATCTGTATGGTGTATGGCGTTAATCTCAGGAAGTAATTAAAATTGATTAAATATTTAAATTGAAAATATTAAATATTTCATTTCCTCGACTGGGGATCGAACCCAGAACCTGTCGATTACAGTCACACGCTTATGCCGCTCCGCCACGACATGCCTCTGAATATATAATTTGTAAATTGATTAATATATATGGTTATATACTAGGAAATTACAAAAAAATTAAGACAATGGCATCCGTATAAAATATTATTATATACATTTTTTAACATTATTTTCGTAAATATCATTTTGAATTAACTAAATGTGCTCTGTCCATATAATTTACTTCTCGGGTCCGTTTAAAAAAAATTGTCAGTTAACAAGTCAGTATGTCAGTACATTACTCTTTACCATTTACATTTAAGTAAAGGTCTATCAACTTTAACTGCAACATCAACCTCATTAGATATCGGGCGCAATTATTATGCACTGAGTGATCTCGCCTTCCGGACTCGTTAGTGAAATTGTTCCTACATACGTTCATGAATATCAAGTCATTAAATTATACTAACTATATCTAGATGAGGCGTGTGACTGTATACACTACAGGTTGTGGGTTCGAACCCCACTTGAGCATATGAAATATTTACATTTCTTTACTCAGGTGCTAAGGGTGGCGTTAAGTTCTAGACGTTGATGTCTCAACATTTCAAAGGTTCTTGTGTCTACCCTGCCATGTGTGGGATACATCGTGAAGCTTAGTGAGTGAGTGAGATAAAGAAATAGGCATATATGTAACATAAGAAGATTCATCTATGCTCTTGTGATTATCACCTCTAGATCTACTGAGTTATCAATTATAGAATTGTACTAAACTTAATTTTTTAATTTTTTTTAAAAAGCGTATAAAAATTTTGAACGAAGCAGGATTTGAACCCGCGCCTCTGGAATACCGTTCCAGCGCTCTGACCAACTAAGCCATTCTGTCATAATGCTTAGTTGGTCAGAGCGCTGGAACGGTATTCCAGAGGCGCGGGTTCAAATCCTGCTTCGTTCAAAATTTTTATACGCTTTTTAAAATTTTAAAAATTTAAGTTTAGTATTTTCTGTCCTAAGTGTGAAATAACACTTTAAAACATAGTAAAAAATTATAGAATTGGTCAAATAGCGTAGAACGGAATATCTTATCACTACGTTTCCTGTTTTCCTGCCAAAACTGGGATACAGCGTGAAAATAAAGATTCATATTGATCATCGAAGAAATACATCTCAATTAATTTAGTAAACCTTACTTTATCTGAAATATACTTTACTTAGAACAAAAACAATTACAAAAAAATCCGTACGTAAAGACCATTTAAACTATATAGAGTAGGATACAATTTAATAAGAACCGACGACCCAGTAAACTTGACGCATGGGGAGTGTGACAGTGGGTCAACGGATACGAAGCCCGCATATATAACGTTGACACGAATACCGTATGAACGGAATGCCACTTCCGTAGGGATTTTAGTACATCTTCTTTTTTTTTTATTTCTAAGTTATTGAATTGTAATTGTTCATGGAATATATAATATATATAATAGCTTCTTTAGTCGTACTTAGTCTAGTGTTAAGAGATTTGTTTCTATTAACATTTCCGTTTTCCACTTTCCGTTAAATTCTAGAGGTATAATGTGTTGAGTTGAGTGGCTAAACTCTACACCACCCGATTTATCGTTACAACAGCTAGGAAGTTAAAATATTTAATTCTTCCCAGAAGTAATCGAACCTGCCACGTTAAAAATTGTATTGTAATAAAACACCGTAAAAAAATCCTTGCATTTGTAGTAGTATTTTCAACTTAGTTTTTCGTTTTAATAACAGTTTAATTTTTTTTTTAATTATGACATTGGAGTTATTTAATTGACTGAAAATATAGAATATTATGTAATCTCAAGTAGTAAAAACTAAAACAACATGATCACGATGCCTCTAAATTATCTAATATTTGCGAAATTCAACATTTAGCAAGAAATAATTTTACCTTTGAGAAAAAAAAACCTTGCGTAAAAAGCGAGAACAAAGGCCGCTATCAAACAATCGCGACACATAAGCCTTTCCCACAGTCACCACTTTTTAGGATATTTCCGCAAAATTGCAATTAAAAGTACTTATTTATATTATAGGTATTAAAAAGTAACTAAAATTAGTGCTAGATTCTATATCGCATAAACAAAATGGCCATATTGGTATACATAGTTACATAATTTGTAGATTTGTAGTAGAAAATAAACGTACAATATAACATTACTGTGATTATCGTGACATACGTCAACGTCTGTAATCGCGACAGTTACTTTCGATTGTTACTTGGAAAGAAGAAATGTTTCCCTGCAGTTGTAGGTCACAGCGCGGCGCTGAACTCCGCGGCTTAAGTAAAGAGTAAATTTAAGTAAACCAGAGAATCTTGATATTAGACTAATCTTTCGGACAGAGGATTACACCGTCGTTCGTGATTCAGCGGAAACCTAAGAAATCTGCATTTACTACTTATATTATATTATTGCACCGTATGATTTCATATTATTCTCACATGACCTTGGTTTGCACTTTCTACAAAACATCTGGGTTATTATTACGAAAGCGAATCTATATCGCAGCGCCAATTTGGTCATTTTTTGCGTTCTAGATAGTTTTTTGTCAGACTGATGTCATTATTATGCCTCTATTATTTACAGAAGATTTTTTAAAATTAGTTTTAAGCAATCTTTGTATTCTCAGCAAGAGTAGCTTGACGAACACTGTGAACGTTTTTCACTTTTCTAAATAAATATTATGTGTTAAGTTTAAAATCCCAATATTCCGTTATATCTAAATACGATGGAAAAACTAAAACAATCAAAATATTTTTGTTTCTTTCTTTTTTAAATATTCCATTCTTTCAAATAGGAATCAAAGTCACAACCTGTAGCATTTATAGTCGCGCTTATTACAATTTGACATTATTTAAAATAATTTTTGTAAATTATACTAAACATGTGGCTTTTATCTATGTATATACTTTATCTGCTCTTGGAGTTAACTATTTTTTCCATATTTTTCTACCTAAGTTCTTGGACATTGCGAGTTGTATTGCATCTTGTTTTGATTAATTATAAAAAAAATATTCACAAATATTATTTTATAATATTGAAAGCATTCAATAAGAGTTTATCTTTGTTTCAGAAATAGTTGAAAATGAATCCATAGACGCATCAAGGATAAAGAGAGAGGGAGTTCCAGAGAACAGGGGTGAGTAATCAAAAATAACAATATAATATAACTTTGTAAAATATGCTTGCATTCCAATAATTTCTTCTAGTTCTTTATAATTTTGTATGTTATTTATTTATTTATATTTTCATATTTTTATAATAAGTAATGTAATGTTTAAATTTCCGATACATTTCTTTTCTATAACTTCATATTATTATTCTAATTATATATCTCAATTAGACTGACCAGTTGATGATTTGAATTATCTATCTGTAATTAAATAAAATAAATGTATCTTGTTTATATTTAGATTTAACAAATCATCAACTTTGTTGTAATATTATAAAAGTTGTACAAAATTTAGTGCTAACAACTTTGCAAGTTTCCGCTGTTTTTCTTAGCATACAACATAATATATACTTTCTCCAATTATATTTCTTATATTATTAGTTTGTTTTATTAAGACCATTATAATTATATTATTGTTTCGTTTTTTTTTTTTATCTTTAAAGTGTAATATTTAAAGAAAATTGGATTAAGTATATGCATATAATGTTCTATTCTATCTATATTGCGTTATTAATTGTATGTTTTTCTTTCTCTTTCAAATCTAATCCCCGGGTCGTGGTCAACTCCGAACTCAAATGGACCTTGTAAAATATAATGCACCTCCACGATATCCCTTCCACGACTTGACGGAACTACGACTTCATGACTGATCTACTAGACTTGACAGTGTTGCTCGTTAACGATCAAAAACGAAACGAATATAACACGAAAGTCGGACGATATCACAGTATCAAGCCTTTAATCGGTCTACTTACTTCAACTGCAAGGACATTCATTCAAGATGGTGTTACAACTGAGTTTGCTACCCAAATTCTTGGAACTACTTTAGACAATGGTCGGATTTATGCACAACTTCTTACTAAATCCTCTCTCGTCCTTTATAATAAGCCTTCCAATGTCGAAGAGCCATATGTCGTTCAGCCAACACGTGTTCATTCAGCTTTTGATGGTCAGTGGAATGTCAAGCAAGATTTAGGTATTATTGATCCAGATAAATTTGTGCTTAAAAATACTGATTACTTAGCACCGAGTAGCAAAATGGAGATTGTTTACGCTAGTAAGCCAGCGCAAGAAAGTTTTAAATATTGGAATCCACCGAGTTCTTCTGATCAAATTGTTAATCAAATATTTGAAGAACCGATAGCGCGTAAAGTTGTATCTTATAAAGAAGAGCCTAAGTTTGAGGTATATAATTATCTTGACGGCCCAGCTATAGAAAATGAAAAGAAAATTAAATTTGCGCAATCTTCTACATTAGAAGACATTCATAATTTGCATCGTCAAAACAAAGCATATGAACCAATTTCTGAACCAATTAATAGCGAACCACAAGTACAGGAAGACATCCTAATAGAGTCTGAAATTGTTAAAGTAAAGCCTACGTATGATTTACCTACTTTCACTATTAAGAACGAATTTTCACCAATATTTTATTATATTGATAATGTTGAATCACGTTCGTCTAAGCAATCTTTACCCCAAACTAAATTACCTAAGAAGTTGTTCGGGCAAAAAAGTGAACCTCGTGCAAAAAAAACATTTACTTATGCAGGATTTGCTGATTTTACAACAGTTGTTGGTGACACAGTTATTATTTTCACACCTAATACTGAAACCGTCAGGCCTCCCAATCCTGATGAAGTTAATGTTTTTCCATCAGCTAAGCCAGTAGATAAGCTAGCGACTAAAATAACCTTTTTATCAGCCGATATTCCGGTTGCAACTTCAACTTTTAAGGCTCATGAAGCTAATACAGCTACAAAAATAACATCTATCAACAGTGATGATCTTAGTTCTGAAAAAACTTATTACAATGACGAAGAAGACCTAAAAAAGGTAATGTATGACGTTGACATCAAAACACCTGACACTGTAAGTGTGCAGTACAATAACGGTTTCGATCTTAATTTAGATGTCATCCAACCATCAGAACCTATTTTTACTACTACAGAAAGCACAAGAACGACAGAAGATTTAGAAATTTCACAAATAAATGATTATAATTCTAAAGCAACTGATCCCTTAATCTTATTAATGCCATCAGCAACTATCACTGAGGAGTCTAAAGAATCTGTCATAACGGAAGGCAGTGACATCAATATATTTACAAATTCCGAGGAAGAGACAGACAATACAGCTGCTGAAGTAACTGAAAAAACAGAAGAAGACGAAATGGAAGAAGACCAAGAAGATGAAAATAGTACTCAAGAAGTAGACGATGAATTGCACACTACTACTGAAAGTGGGCATAGTGATGAGTCTTATGAAATTGAAACAACAACAGAAAATAAATATGATAAACATGAAGAAATCTATTGTACTGATGGGCTCGAGACACAATCTACTATGACCACTGCCTACAAAACTTTAACATATCTCACAACATATTTTATTCCATTAGAGAGTACTGAAACTACAACGTCTGTTAAGTCAGATGTTGTTGTTGAAAGCAATGTAGGATATATAACGAACTATGTGTGTAAAACGAAAGAAAATATTACTCCAACGTCTGTTGTAAGCGATGAAGTAGAAAGTACTGAAATAAGTAATATTGAAGCTCCAGATCGAATTGAAACAAGTTTTGTTAATACTCCTGAAGAACCAGAGATTCATACTGAAAGCCCAAAAAATACAACTCCAATGGACAAAAACATTGAAATACTAACTGAAGTAGAGGAATTAATTCAAACCCAAGAAGATAAATATGTAAACTCGCAAGATAAAAACGTACTAAATGATAAAACATCAACTACAGAACGAATTTCCACAAGTCAAAGTCACGTAGAAGTTTCTGTTAGCACAGAACATACACCGACTGAAAATCTTAACGTAATAAATGATGATGATTCTGAAAACGAAATAGATCTTATATATAAAACACTTTATACAACCTATACTTATTTTACTACATTCTTTGGAGATCAAACTTCTAGTATTGAAAGTCATAAATCAGTAGTTACAAATATAATAACTTCTACTATCGATTTATCTAAAATTGATCCATCACTACTTGGCGCATTTGATGATGATATTACCCCAACTAGTGTGGCTGACGTTCAGCCCACTGAGTCTTTGGCAATAAATAGTATCATTGATTTAGTTAAAAATAAAGATGTTATTGAATCGGTTGAAATTAATAAATCTTATAGTTCTCAAACCCCAACTCCATTACTAGACGATGACCTAGTTTCTAGCATTAAACCAGATTCTGTCAAAACCTATTATACTACATATACATTCTTTACTACAATTTATGTAGGTTCTGATGCAAATGTTTGTAGCAGAAGTGAAGTGTATACTAATTATGTTGGTCCAGATGAGTTAAAACCTACAAAAACTAACCAATTGCTAAACGAAAATACAAGGGCACAATTTGATTTTAGGAATTGCATGCAAATTAAAGGAATGACAAAAGACAATACTAATGAAAATTCATCATTTGAAAGTACCGTCACAATGGAAGAAAAACAAGTAACACAAAATAAAGAAATTGAAAATCCACAACCGTCTCCTATTGAAGTAGATATGTTGTTTAGCGTCGAATCAAACCCTCTTATTTCTGAAAACTCGTATGTTACTGATGTTAAGTCTTCTTCTTCCAAAGGGGAAACAAAATTCTTAGACAATAATAATGTGCTTGATGATCAAATAAGCTCTGAAAGTAATATAGATGAAATTCTTCCATCGCCTACACTACTGCTACAAACTAGTTATACAACATTTACATACTTTACTACGATGTACATAGGAAAAGATTCTAGTAAAGTGAAAAGTCGACTTGAAACTATAACAAATGTTGTCACAGAAACAATCACACCGAAAACTGAACCCGAAGAAGAAAATAATTTGCCGATAACTTATTATACAACTTTCACTTATTGGACAACTTTATATAAGGATAAATCTACAACAATAACAAGTCGTGAAGAGATCGTTTCCAATGTTGTTACACCTTCAGTTCAATCAATACCTACTATAAGTCCTATAGATACCACACCTATTGATATTGTAAGTGTTTTACCACCTAAAGACTTAGAAATAACACTAAAACCTTCTTTAGTAGACGGTAGCCTTGAACAAGATGATGGGAAAGCTACATTTTATACAACGTATACGTACTTTACAACATTTTATGCTGGTAATACATCACAAATAAGAAGCAGCCTAGAAACTGTAACTAATATCGTTGATAACACGAAAGTAGTTGAAGACAACCAGTTAGGTAGAAAAGTGCCAAGTGGTGCTGTTGATAAAAATTTAATTCAAGATGAAAAGCCTCACATTATTCCTACTAAATTAAAGGAAGAAATTCAAGCTACAAAATTACCTGAATTGTCCAGTATATCCCAAACGGTTTTACAAGGAACGTATATTGACAATTTATTTGCAGAAGTTAAACCTCTAGATACTAGCACACCAAAATCAAATGCAGAAAAAAAGATTATATTTTCACAAGTTGCTGTTATATCCGGCGATTCAACAATAATTACAAGTGACAATAAGACTTTAATTGAAGAGCCATCCTCATTAAGTACTGCACCATCTACAACTACAGAGGGAACTATTATAAGTCCTACTCCGGAAGTAATTGAAAGTTCACTTGCTGAATCAGAAATAACAACTGAATCACAATTTGAAACTGAAGAAGATGAAGAAGACGAATTAAATAGTAAGAAGAAAGGTCGATTGACATTTACAACAAAGAAACCTTCATTCACTCCTGTTATTATTCCATTTGCTTCAAGAAATAGGCCAACATTTAGTCCTAAGCGTGTAGGTACTCCAAATAGTGCTACTACAATCACTCGAGCAGATTCTACTCCAACGATCACTGCAACTCCTACGCTAAAATCTGTAAGACCTACGGGTGCTTATAGCGGTAATCGGAAACAAGCCGCTGTGGCTAGTTCAGCAAGCGCTGGTAGAAGGTTCCCTGGGCGTAATAGTCCAACAATAAATTTATCAGCTAATATTCCTGCCTCACGTGCTGGAGGATTTCCTAGAGGAGGAAGTATTTCCCCAACTTCAAAGAGGACTGGATTTAGATCGAGTTCACTTAGAAGCAACAGCTTAGATTATGCAAGTCGATCTGCAATTCCTAGGATACGTCCTACAGTTTCATCTAGACTACGTGGAAGCAGACAATCAAGTGTTATAAACTATCCTCCACCCGATCAAAATGAATCTGAAACCTATGCGACTCAACAAGAAGAAAACGCCACTGAGTCTCTAGATGAGTTTACTGAAGCATCCCAAAGCAGGCAAACTACCAATAATCCTTTGCTAAGATTTAGAAGACCCCCGGTTGTACGACAACCAGGTACAGCTATAACTCCAAGGTCTACAACCCCATCCTCAAGGCGAAGCTTAACGACACGTGGAAGAACTACGACCACTAGACGATCAACTACGCGTTCCACCTCTAATCCTCTGCTTGCATTACGCAGACAAAGACCAACAAATTCTCTTTTCCCTAGAAGAAATCTATTCAAACAACCAGAACCAGAACCAGAGGAAGAACTAAGAGAAACTGAGCAAAACGTAGAAGATGAAGAGTTATTAGATGAGGAAGAATTCGAAGAAGACAACGATTATGAATCATCAGATAGAAAAGAACAACAAGTGGCATCTCCTATATCATCATCAACAAGAAGAAATCAAAACGCGGTTCAGATAAGACCCTTTGCATTTAAAAGACGAGTTAAGCGTCAGGTTGATTATGGTAACAGAAAATATAATAATTTTAGAAGACCTGGAGCTAAATCAGCAAGTACTCGTAAACCTGAACCTGCACCTGAAACAGAACCTCCAGCACCTGTAACCCAAAAACAAAAATCTGGACGCTATATTTCACGTGCTGGAAGTAGCAGAACTACTACTGTATCAACTCCAAAGGTTTCTTCCAGGCAACCTTTCATTGTAAGAGGAGATAGCAGTAGCAGTAGAACAACAACAACTTCGGCACCAGCATACAGAAGAGGGAAAACAAGGACTAATTCAAGAACTACAACGCTCTCGTCAAGACCTAAAGCGCCAAGGTTAACGGGTGGTAAAGCAACGCAGTCATCTAGATCTAGCCCAAGGACGACAAGCTCTAGATCTAGGTCAAGAACAACAACTAGTAGAGCCTCTAGTAGACAAAGGAATTCCTTTGAAAATTTGAGCGGAGAAAGATATAATAAATATGATAATATTTTAAATGACGGCAAAATTACCATAACCCATCAGATACCGTTTGAAGTAACAATACCGGTTGTAAATGGAAAGGTTACAGAATATAAAAATCTTTTGACAGCTAAACCTAGCGTAGAAACTTTACTACTTAATCAAGTATCGACATCACTTAGTCCTATTGGTGCTCATCAGTTGGTTCTTGTATCTGAGTCTACAGAATTGGCAGAAAATGGTGCAACAAAAATAACTAAATATGTTTTACACGAAACCCCTACAACTACAGTCATCTTTACTCCAACAACTATAAGAGGTCGCAAAACATCCTTTTCACATGTTTTGCCTAGCACTGTTTATAATGTCGAGTCCGTAGTGCAGACTGTAGCACCTGAACTTAATGCAAATGTGCCTTTAGCTAACTTGCTTTTATCACAACTTTTACTAGGAAATCAACAGCCCGCTATAAACCCATTATTAGCATTACAAGGGCAGGGATTATTGCCTCAACAACCTGTAGTACAAACACCAGTAACTGAGTACAAAACTAGATCTACGACCTATGTTACAACAATAACTGATGCAAGAGAAAGAGTTCTTCCTATTACTTTTAGAGGTATTCCAATATTAACGACAATATCTGATCCAACAACTAATGTAATAACTGCTACTGAATTTATAACCGAAACAGTGGTTACTACCCCAACAGTTTTAGCTCCACCTCCTCAGTACAACTCTTTATTACTACCGTTACTTTTACAACAACAACAGCAACAGCAGCAGGCACTATCTCTACAAACAGCTAATCCATTACTTGGTTTAGCACCATCTGATCTTGGTTTACTGCAAAATAATTTAGTACCTAATAATAACTTGAATAATGATATTTATAGTAACAGTCCCAAACCAAACATATTATCAGATTTAAACAGTAATGAAGACTTTGCTGAAGATATACAAGATAGTGGTGAAGATATTCCACCTCCGCCACCGGCTCCTTCTCGTAGAAAAAATAAACAACGTGCTCAAAAACCAGCCCCACCTAAATTAACAAGCGTTGTTACATTATACGTATCGGGCAAACATCCTGGAGAGTTTAGTACTGTGCTATCAACTGTCGTCTCTGACGATACTCAAGTTGTTAGAAAGCGAGAAGCCATTTACTATGAAGATATTAAGATATTGCCATCAATTTTGCCATCTATAGACCAACTTATAAGTTCACAGGAAGACAACGTTTTAGAAAATTCAATAATGTCTGATATGAATAGGTATTTAGCGGATACATCTATCCCATTACAAATAGAAACGCAAAGCTTAGAAAGTATAGTAGGTAAAGTAAGTGATCATGTGAATAATAATGCGTCACCAACTTATATCGTCAAATTAGAATCACCGACCACACTTAGATATTCAAAACAAAGTTCCGTTGATGATGTCTCGTGAGCCCGAACAACTGGTTAGGTCTGTAAAGTAATGATTTAGTTATTTATTTACTTTGTATCATAGTAAGTTAACTATGAATAGTGCCTTATAGTTTTAGCATTTAGTCTTAAATACAAATATTTTTGTACTTGATTTTGTAGATAGGAATTCCAATGTTTTAATAGGTATTCTTTAAGATCACCAAAAATATTATTGACGTGTTACCATATATAAAAATGTATCGTCAAAAGGAAATGTTAGGTAAGAATATATCTAATCACTGCCTAAGAGTTACTCATTAAATTTAGATATAATACTTACTATTTTATAATACTCGACATGCTTCATTTGTAAATTGCAAATTACGACTTAAAATGTTAATAATAAATTGTAATTAAAATATATTTTGTTTTATTTATCATTTATTCCTCATTTTTTTTATACAAAAAAATACTATATTGTAAATACACATAATTATAAAATTAAATAATCTCTATAGATTAGTCCTAAATTCTTATTTATTTTATATATACTTTTTTATAAATAACATTTTTTGATATTAAAAATATACAAATTTGACTTATTGACTACTGAGTATGACTGAGAGACATGAGTGGAGTTCCCTTGAAGATCTTAGATCCAATTGGATGGTTCTATCCCACGATCCGTGTCACCAACCGTCTTGGGAGGTGAGTCAGTGATCTGATAATATATTAATTCTACAATAGATAAGATGTTCTTAAAATTGCTTTTTAATAAAGTTTTTTATTTAGCATTCGATATTATTATCAATTTATCAATATTAATTTTTATAATTTTTAATTAAAGAAGCGATTTTTAGAACTTCATTTTTTTAATTGTAGTTATATGGGAATTATTAGTAAATTTACTAAAAATTTGAACTTTGAAAAAGAAAAAACTAAGAACTTGTACATATTAAGGAGATATAGGCTCTTATACATATATTTTTATGAAACTAACCAGCTATTTAAGATTTTTACAAGGTATAGTAATAATCATAATGACGATGTCTTCATAGTTAGTACATTTTTGATCGATAACTACTAACTTTCTACGTAAATTAGCAAAACTATTAGTTGCACTATTTTATGTTCAATATTTTTGCACGAATGCAATTAATATATTTTTTTACGCACATCATTAACATAATATTCGATAAGATACAATGATTTTTAATTTAAACTCTTAATTTAATTTAAATAAATTAGATATAAAAGCGTATTTATTAGCTTGTACAGTCTTTTTAAGTTTGTATATAATATATATTTAATTTTATTGTATTTTGTGAAAATACTAAGTATTTAAAATTTTCAGCTTTTAACACAAATGCTATAGTATACGATAATACACCATGGAGACCAGGAAGAGATATTGATGTGGAACATAGAAATGATGATCAAAGAAAGCTAAAAAATTTAGCTACTCGTATCATGTCAAATGGCGTCGAAGTTCTAGTAAGAGATAAAAGTTCTGATGGAAAACAAGAGAAGGTAAAATAATTTATAGATATATTGAAAATTTCACACCTATCAACATATCAAATATGTTGATGTACATACATATATCAACTTCTCTTTGTCTCAAATGATTTAAAAACAAAAATTAAATATTACTTCATTCTTCGTAATAATAAAATTATAATAAGAAATTGTTTAAAATATTCAGCAAAGTAAATAAGTCATATTAATACATTATTTACTCTCGTCTCTTTCTCAGAGAAAACTTAAAGTTATGTCTTTGCCTTCATCGAAAAGTTTCAACATTCGTGTAAGTTTGACACCACCGAATAAGTCGTTATTGTCATCAGCAACCGCTACAATTATAAACCAGCAACATATGAGTGCATTGTTTCCTTTGCATCAGCTGATGCAACACAATTATATAATCAAGACATGTATGACTACATACACTTACCTTACCACAGTAGTTCAAAATAAAAGAAGCGCTGTTTCAACATTTGAAACTATAGTATCGGTGGTTACAACAGAATCACTTACGAATCTATATGCCACTGATGTCATAGCTGATTTGAAACCTACTAAAGTAAGAACTACTCGTTTGGACCCACTTTTAATGGCGAACCTTAAATAGCCCTGGGTTCCAAGGCCCTACAGTATATACCTCTTTTCCATACCCTAATTTTTAATTCAATAGGTGATAATGTGTCCTCCAAAATTTAACTGCCCTTAAATAAACAACACATTTCTAACATTCGTTTAAATTAACATATTTCTATAGAGTGAAATCTCCATTAATAATGTTTCCTTTGTCAATATATATATATATATATATATATATATATATATATATATATATATATATATATATATATATATATATATATATATATATATATATATATATATATACATATATATATATATATATATTTAAATCCTTTAAAATATTAATTAATAAGTGATTTAATTGAGCACTAAGAATAACTTTTATTTTCAGACTAAATATATGGAAATAAAAACCATACAACCTTCAGTTGCTTCTAATATATTTATGAACAATGTTCCAAAAATTGATAAAAGAATAGATAGTGAAGAAGAAGATTTTGATATTATACAACCGTCAGAAATTAATCATGCCTCATGTACTACATCATGTTCATGCAGTCATACACAAACAGAAACTTTAAAAACTACGATTAATAAACAATCCTCTATTCTGAGTTCCCAAAAGTATAATTTAAAAACTAGCAAATTCAGTGGAATAAATGTAAATATCAAGCCAACTCTCAAAAATGCTATTGAATCTACACTATATCATCCTTATGAATATGAAAGTAGCTCTCAAACTCCACCCACGGATAAAATTGTAGAAAAATATACACAGGTGAATGATTTCTCTGATGAGAAAGATTCAAATTCTGTAGAAAATAGTGATCTACTTACAAATGAACAAGCACCACTTCCTATAAAAATTAACACAGCTCTTACAAATAAAACGTCGGAAAAAATTAAACCAGACAAGCCACAAAAAATTAACAAAAATAAATTTGTGGTTGCTGAATTAATAAAATTAGGTTCATTGGGAATAAAAGGACTTTCACAACTAGCTCCTGTCATAGAAAAAATGACAGGCGGATTTATGAAAAGGCAAGAAATAAATAAAACATTACCTTCGTCAAGCACCTTTAAGCCTTCAACTAAAATAACGTCTTATAATGCAAATAAAAGAGTCGATAATGACATTGAGTCCAAAATAGGTAATTTTCCAATTTATATACCTGTAGATGAAATGGAAGTCTCTGAATCTCAAATCGGTCTTACAAACGTAACTTTACACCAGAATTTTGCTTGGGCAGCAGAACATAAGAACCCTATATCTCATCTTATCAGACCAAAGATAGTTCACGAAAGTCCACTAGTTAATGGTGGCATACCCATAAGTCCAGGAGAAATAATAACGACTAATTCCGATGTCATTGTCGGCAAACCGGCAGTAGGTGGTCCATTAACTTTGGCCGCAAGTGGCGTAAAATTACAAAATACCGTTCATCCGCCACTTATAGATAGTGTTGTTGCCAATAATGAACTTTATATAACTAAGGAAAAACCTCTGAATGATAAGCCTATTGTAGATGATTCATTTGATTTACGCCCACCACAAATACCTAAAAGTAAAACTAAATTGAATAAAAATGTACGACCTCAAGGAAGTTACACTCATATTGATAAGTTCAATTCACATCCGGGTTCTTTAAGGGTGTCATCTAATACAAATGCAAAGTATGAATATAAGCAGCAATCTGGCCTAATAAAAGCTAATTCACCTGCATTAGTTAATCATGGCAGACCAGTATTTCTTGATTATATACCACCATTATCAAATTTTCAAGTTCTGAAAGAGCCTCAATTATTTAACAGACATGAACAGAGTAAAGATCAAGACATTCCCGACAATAACCCAAGTTCGTCAGAGATTGTAAGCACTAAAATAACAACAGATGGTGAATATGCTCTTGTAGGAAATTCTGATAGTCATAATAAGCCACTTTTAGTTGATATGCAACCATCTAGAGTTGCTAATGTATTGATTCCACATGGTAGTTCCACAGCATTGGTATTTGCTGGATCTTCTGAACCTCACAAATCTGGAGATTACGTAGACGATCCTTTACCATATCCGGAACCTGGTTATTTTGGTAGCTTCAGTATAGATGCACCAAAGATGACGAATGTGCACAATGTGGTTCCAAATAAAAATCAATTTTTGGTAGAATCATCAATTAGTACTACAAGTGAGACAAAAAACTCCTTTTACAATAAAGAGCCCAATGCACATAATGACCCTAGAGTAAAATGGAATGATAATAAGCATCCCGGAGATTTAACAAAAATTCCTCCACCTACAAGTAATCAAGAAACATATGTTCGTGTAGGCCCACAAATAACTGCCTATAATCCTGAAATTTACAAAGAATATGACAAACATATAAGAGAAAAAAAGGTAAGTACTAGCCTTAAAGAAGGAAAAGGAAATATTGATAAGGAATATGAAAATTATCTAGCAGTTCCACCACCGCCACCAAAACTACAATATAATCAAAATATTCCATATGATAAAAATAAACATAACCAACGACCGATGACGATTGTGCATAACAAACCGGCATTAGATAGTAATGTACTTATAAATATTCAACATCCTGTATCAAATCAACTTCCTCCAAAAGTAACATCAGAAATATATTTTGCGTCGCAAATGCCAAATAATTATCCTACACCAACGTACACAATTAATATGCCACCACCAACAATTATTGAAGGGTCTCACTCTAATCTACCTTTAAATCCAAGTAATCAATATAAAAAAACAAGTGATACACAACTATCTTCAAAGGCAGAAAATAAATCAAATCGTCCTATAAATAATCGAGAAAATACATATACTGTTACATTAAATACGGCAACAAATGTAGCTGGTGATAGTGTTACAGGACATATCGTTGGTTCGAGTATATCAGTACCAATAACAACTACTTCACTTAACGGGCAGATAAACGCAGATATTCCTATAGGTACCAATTTTGCGATTAGAGTAGAGGATGATCCTGCAAAATATGAAAGTGTGGCATTGCATGGTAAAAGACATCCCTCACTTGTTCACGATGATAAAGTCAACAAATACAGAATATCGGATGGAAGTTCCAACACAACAAATATATTTACGAATCAGCTGGATCACATAAACCAAAATATTATTACAAATAAAGTAGCCAGCAAAAAGGATATTTATTTGCCAATTCAGAACAGTCATGCCAATTTCCCAATAACTAATGAAGAATTTAGCGAGCAAAACAATTTAAAACATCCATTCGGAATTCTTAGTATAAATACAAAACCTAAAGTAGGTGAACGACCATTCCAATTTCTTCCAAATGTTTCAACCAACTCTCATGGTTGGTATGCTAGTGTTCTAAATGAAGAGAATTTGAAAAATATTCAAGTCGAAGTTACGACGCGTAAAATTATACCACTTGAATATGATATGAATAGCGATAAGTTACCTAAATTCGGTGAAAAAATTGCAACTGTAGGTAAACCTCCAACAGAATTTTGGGATCAAAATAAGAAGCGGCCGTTAAACAATTTCAGCGTAGGTAAGCCTTTTTCAAAGGGTAATGAAGTTCAAAACTCAGGTATATCATCTGTAAATGTGAAACAAAATTATATTCCATCGATTATTAATTATGGTCAAAAAGCTTATGATATACCAATAAAAGCGGACAGCTATGAAAAGTTTTCAATTAATTCTAGTTATTTCATGCCAACTAAAACAATTTACGAAACAGCCGATGAAATTTTTGATGGCAAAGATGGATCTGAAGATACTGAATTTGAAAGCGAAGTAAGTTCAGAATCTATGAAAGTTCCAATAATCACTTCATCTATAAAATTACAAAATATAAGTAAAGAGTCTTCGGCTAATATTACTGCCAATATTCATAGGACAAATCAAGATATTCAGTTAGTGAACTATAGTTCTGGAAGCCAAACAGAAAAACCTTTTCTTTCTCAAAATAGAACTTCTTTTCATTCTAATAGCATTAATCCCATTCGTAGCCAGACTATTTATTCGAAACCAAGGCCATTCACTCCAAATACAAATATGCCTTTGGATCATCAATTACAACAACCACATTGGCAAATAAATCAATTAATGGAAAATGTCTCTAACATATCATATGAAGATAATATGGATCTAAATATTGGTGAAGAAATGCACTCTTCATCGTCAAGCCGTCCTATTACTGTAAGAAAACCACCAATGACCAAAGATACCGATCTTAACTACAATAAGCAACAAAAACTATTTAGCTCTACCTTTAGAAATAGTACTAAATTTGGAAACGATTCTAACATTATAACATCAACAGTTCATATTCAAGATAAAAAACCTTTGCATTTAGAAGTGAATGAGAAAGCCACTACACCTGTATTCACAATAAGAGATGACTTAGAATTAGATATTGCGTCTAGTGAAATAATAGATTTGTCTCCACCTCCCCCGGTTATGGATGGTAATCATAAATTAAAATTATCAACAACACAAGACATAATGGGAATGAGTCCACCGCCTCCAAGAACGTCAGCTCCAAAATATACATCGAGAGCACCTGCAACTTCCAGACCCATTATACCAATAAGAACGTCACCGCCTTACAGAACATTGCCTCCAAGAACCTTGCAATCTAAGCAAACTGCACGACCGCCTCGGAAACCGATTAGCAAAGATGACGTTTCAACATATAGACCTACATTTAATATAGTAAATAAAGTAAAACGACCATATACAAATCGCGATCAACCCTCTTCGACTTTATTACCACCTCCGAGAGATATTCCTTCTGTTTTAGCATCAATAGATAATATATCTATGCAAATTTCAAATGCTTCACCGACAACAAATGTTATTTTCCCAACTGCAGTTTCTACAAGCTGGTTAGTGTCGTCTAATATAGAATTTCCAACAAATACTTACGATTTACCATCGTCAACTTATTTCCCAGATGCTAAGTTACCACATGAAATATCAAATACTGATATTATATTAGAAAATGTTTCTGAAAATATATTCAACTCAAATGAATATGAAACATCGAGTGAAGTAATGAACGTAAGCTATGAAAAACCTATAACACAAAAAACATTAACGGTGTCTAAATTCTTTAACAAAACTAAGCCCTCCATAGAAAAAGAAATAGATAATACTTCATCCATAGAAGCCGAATCAGGAGAAAAAGAAAATATATCTGCAGAGACTAGCCAAGTAAACAATGCTAGTAGATTGAAAGTAACAATCGGAAATAAAAATCGAACCCGTAAGCCATATCCAATACGGGGAGAAGATAAAAAAACGGTTACCAATAGGTTCAAGCCACCCTCGAGGATAATACCAATTATTAAGCCTACAAGAACGCTGTCCCGACCAGAAATATCTCAGGCTACTAGACTTACCTCAGTCAAAAAAATCGTTCGGCCAATACCATCACGGCCTCTAAGTTTTATACAGGCAAGCTTGATTGAAAGTTCAGAATCATCTCTAGAAGAAGATTATATTAGGCCGACTGAAGTTCTAAGTGAAAATCAAACGTCTATTATGCAACCACAGCTACCTTCTGTTATTGAAAAGACAATAACATCTACTCTAATCGTAAGTCAAGATATTTCTGATAAATCAAATATCCATAAAACTCATTACTCCGGCAATGAAATCAAAATTTCAGACGAGATAATACCTACTAAGACAGAATTTAAAACAACAATCATTACACTTACCAAAACTTTATCAGAACCACCACAAATTATATCTAGCATTGGCTACGTAAACTTAACCCATACGTTGACAGTAACGCATACAGAAAAAAGTTTAGTAAGTCAATCAGAAGGTGCTATTACTGAAACTCTTGTTCTTACAAATATTCATACTTCAACTATTGTTGACGTGGTTACAGAAGTATACACACAAGTACAACCAACAACAATCGTAGAAACTGTTACTAAGCATGTCCCTATTCCCCAAGTTGAAGCAACGCCAGTTTTGAGTTCAATTCCTGTAACAAAAATTGCTCTCGATGATATCAGTATGTCTTCTGAAGAGCGTGACAATTTTATAATCAGGGAGGAAGAAAGCAATGCTACTGAGAATATCCAAAAAATAGACGGAGATGAAGAAAAAGATAGCGATACGTTCTTTGTAGTAATGAATAAATCGCAAAATGGTGGTAAATCCCCACCTCTCAGTACAGATCTAGGTGATTACGATGGTGTAACACGCAATGAACAAGTAAATAGTAATGGAGTATCTCAAGTTTTATTCGGAGAAATATTATTAGCTGGAACGCCATACTCGGAGACAACAAATGTGGGACATACCGTCGGCAAGTATTTTCAAATATAAAATCTATAAAATACCCTAATAATTTGTAACATGATTTATTTTTTTTTACAATCCAGTTATTTCTATAATGTAAATGATTATAGGAGCAGGATATGGAAAGGAATGTCAGCCAGATTGTAAAGCTTCTAGAAACGAAAGATGCCAAAGAATCGATGGTGTAATGAAATGTGTGTGCAGACCTGGTTTCGCTAGAATGTTCCCAGACAGACCGTGCAAACGTAAGATTATGCAAGCTTTAATCAAATATTTAAACATAAGTTGTGCTAATAGTTTTACTTATCATTTGTTTCAGCTACTTATACATATTCCGTTAAGTTGGCTCTTGGATCCCAAGGTAAACAGCAGCTTAAATTTGACTCGAGCTTTTCAAATAATTCCACTAAAGAATATCAAAGCCTAGCTGTCGCAACTCATGAAGGCATTAACAGAATGGTAATGCAATCAGATTTGCGAGATGTTTATCACGGAGTACATATAACTGGATTTTACCCTATTGAAATAAAGCCATCGCGAGGGGAACCCTATACTGGAGTCATAAATGATTTCTATGTACAGGTATGTATAAATATTTTCTTTTCGCTCTCATTGACTCACTCAGCTTCACGCTGTATTCCGCACATAGCAGGGTAGGCAGAGGGAACATGGGAACCTAGTGTAAAGACACTCCGATTTACTTCCGTTCCCCACTTTCCGCTGAATTTGAGGCATAGCGTGTTGAGTGGCGGAATATTTTGAGTCACACGCTTGTGCCGCCTCGACAGGCCAATTTCCTTTTATTTTTTATAATTATATCCACCCCAATGACATAATATGCTCAACGCATTTATAGTTACTCATTATCAATTAGTCATCAATAAATTAAAAAAAAAAACAAAACATGAATTACTTAAGGAGCTACTTAAAATTTATTGTTTCTTTTTATTATATATTTAGTTATCCGACAATGCACATGAAAGTAGACTTAAAGAAGTTATCGAAAAATATCTGCGAAACAACAACTACAGTCTTGGAGGAACGGAAGTACATGCAGCAGAAGGATTAATGGATAGACTGAATGTCAGCGGTATGTTGATCTTACATTAATAAATAATACTTATGGTAATGCTTGAATTGAATATATTTTTGAACCATAATGACTAACAGTGAAATGTGTCAAAAATTTTAGTTTTAGTCTCATGACCATATTACGTTTAATTCTTTTTCAGCTTCACCCTGTATCCTTCACATAGCAGGGTAGGCAGAGGGAACTTGGAAACCTAGTGTCAAGACACTCCGTTCCACTTCCGTTCCCCAGTTTCCACCGAATTGGAGGCATTGCGTGTTGAGTGGTGGAACTCAACGCCGCGCTTTGTCTTTTTACCAGAGCGAAGAAACGAAAATATTAAATATTTAATTTGAAAATATTTAATATTTCATTTCCTCGAGTGGGGATCGAACCTACAACCTATCGTTTACAGACACACGTTTGTGTCAATGCGCCACGATAGGCCTCAATATACTAATCGACGTTTAAAATTATAGAGAAAATGATACTAATCAACGTTTAAAATAAGTAATCGATCACTCTGTTCCTTTTATCTGTTTGTAGTGGATGTTACTAATGTGGGGAACAAAAACTCAATAAGCAAAAAAACAATATGTATAATTAGTATAAATTTACTTTGAAATTGAAAAAAAAAAACAACGACTTAACAACTATAGAGGTTCCACTGGCTCATAACAACTACATCTCCAAACTAATTAATATACAGAAGCATTAATATACATTAATATTGCACAAGCGTCCGTCCTATTTAAAACGCCGTAGTTTGTGGGTTTTCGATCCTCACTCCAGGAAGTAAAACATTAAATATTTACATTATTCTGGTAAAGAGACAAAAGAAGGGCATTGGGTTATTTCAATTAGTACGCAACGTCTCCACAATTCGGTCGAAAGTGGGTATCGGAGGTGTCTTAATGAGAACGGAGTGTCTGAACACTAGGTGCCCTCTGTCTACATTTATATTCTAAAATGGAATATAAAATAATTAAATTATCGTTTTCACAGATTTCGACGAATGTACCAGCACACAATTCCATGATTGTTCAGAGCACGCGATGTGTTTCAATCTTCGTGGTACTTATACTTGCAGTTGCTTGGAAGGCTTTGCTGATCTTAGTGTTAATACTTTGTACCCGGGCAGAATCTGTTCATGTGAGTACTTTTTTATATTTCACGCTTTATCTCTTGTTAGAGTTTAAAGCGATATCTGCTGGGTTCGTTAGGGAAGACGAAGCGATAAACTTGGTTTTCAGCTTCGCACTGTATCCCTCACACGGCGCAGAGTATCACGACATGCCTCATCTTTTGTATGTTGAAATACTATTTCAAAACATTTCCTGAGTTTCAATTTTTTTTTTTTTCATAAAATGTCATGAAACCTGGTAAAGTCGACCTAGTAAGGTTTTAATATTTATTTACAAAACTTTAAAATTTGAGCGTAGTGGTATTTAATCACGTGCCTCTCGAAAACCATCTAATTGTTCACACAACATAAGTAGTACTACGTATAAGTATTCGTGCATAAGTATTTTTCCGTACATAATAGTGGAATAACACTATAAAAATAAAAATAATTCGATGTGGATTGCAAACTAACATAGTATTTCGTAAATAAAAACATTATATTTTTTCTATTAATCTCAATTTTATTTCAGCTGATACAGTAGGATGCGGAGGCTGCAACTACCACGGCACTTGTTTCGAAAGAGAAAGTGCTATGATCTGTGAATGCTTCAAGTGGTACGCGGGTCGGACGTGCCAGGTCAATCTAAAAGGTAAATTTGTAATATTATACAGTTTCACACTTATAATATTCGGCATTTTTTTAAAATAAGCTTGTGCTTTTATTTTTACTTAATACATTTTAATATAATTTATTTATTGTGTTATTATTTTTAATTTATTTACTATACAGACTATTTTTTTTTAAAATAACGAAAATCTAAGATCTTATTAAAAAACATACCCATTTGTAAGAACTAAGAAAGACTTTTATCATCAAAATTTTCTTTCAGCTGTGCTCATTACTGTGACGGTAGTTGGAGCTGTTATAATATTAGCGGTTACTATTTGGGCCTCGAAGAGGTGCTGCAGTCCCAAAAATCCTACGACACAAACCTTTGTTATAGGTTGTATGCAAGGCATGCCTAGTATACACCAGGTAGATACATGACTTTTATATTTTTTTTCAGCTTCACGCTGTATCCCGCACGAGGCAGGGTAGGCAGAGGGAACAAGGGAACCTAGTGTTAAGACACTCCGTTCTCCTTCCGTTCTTCACTTTCCGCCGAATTTGAGGGATTGCGTACTTATATGCTTTTTGAAATTTAATAAAATAAGTATTTGGAAATGAGTAACGCCTTCATGACAAAAAATTTACATTTTATAACAAAAAAATATTTTTGTGTGCAATAAAGTTTTTCTATCTATCTATCTATCTAAAAATTAGAGCAAGTGCATTGCATTATGTGATAAATAATTTTATAAATACTTTTAAAATATTTTATGAAAATATTTTACTTTTTTGTGAACAGTTTGATGTATAAATTTATAAGCATAACTATTTTTATTTACTATATATCACCTTTAAATTGTATAATTTTAGGGAAATATGCCTTCTAAGCAAAGAGCGGACAGACGCGCGCTGATAGCTGAGAGAATGGAAACAGCTGAAACGAGTAGTGTTCAAAACGCATCTCTACCTTACATTCCGGCCAAAGTAAGTAGTGTATAATATAAAATATGAGAAAAATGCCACATTAAGCAAAATTGATGCTCATAAGAAAATTGCTAAAGTGACTTAACCAAACGTCATTAAATTGTATGAGATATTTTTTTCTAGGTTTATATTTTAATATTTTAACATATATTTACGTTAAAAAGTATATAATCAAATTTTTTTATTACAGTAATATATTTAAAGGAAATGTGTAGAATGTATATTTTTATTCCTAATAGGTTCCTTAGGAAATAATATTATAAAATATGTTTAAATTAAGATGGTATAGCATTTAAAGAATATTGAATACATCAGTAACGAGTTTCACATCGATAAATTTATTTCTGTTTCAGTCCCGTTCACGGTCATCCTGTAGTAAGAAAATAACAGTGATATCTGAACCGCCGGCGCATGCGCCACCTCCGCCGCCCGCGCCCGCGCTCATGATACCTCGCGCTCGTCTTCATCCTTTACATTCCGATAGGTAATATTTAAGCTTTGATTCATTTTCATGGATGGCTTAAGCTTTGATTCATTTTCATGGATGGCTCGTCGTGGCGTATGGGCACAAGCGTATGACTGTAAACGCGAAAGGTTGTGGCTTCGATCCTCATTGGAGAGCATCAAATATTTAATATTTTTATTTTTTACGCTCTGGTAACAAGGCAAATAAGTGGGGAACGTAACGGAGTTTCTTAACGCTAGGTGCCCAAGCTACCTTATCTGAGCTTTTCAAATTTAAATTAATATATTTGAAACCTCATCTCTTGGAAACCATCCAGGAACTCTGATCACCAAGAAATGAGCTTTTTCAAGCTCCTTTAAAATTATTATATGTTTGGTACTTAAGAACGAGTCTTATATTACTATTGGATTTCAAGATTTTTACACAATTTCTATACATTTGTAATCACTAAATTCTGAATAATGTTCAAAACGTCTAGTTTATAATATTTTTTTTCAAACATAAAATCACGATTTTTCCTCCTAAAATATATTTAGAACATAGGTTAATATTTATTTTATATTTCAGTCGGGACAATTTATCAAGAAAGAAGAGCACAGAAATTTGCAGTGAAGCAAAACTTATCAGCTATTTAGAGTCAGGAGTCACAAATCCTGCTGAAGAAGTAAGTTGTAATTTATATATTCTTAAATTATTAATGATAATTGCAAATACAATGATTACATATCTAAGCATGATTTTAAGGAAATAGGATACGATAATTCCCTAATGGCAATAGAGTGCTTTTTAACTCTAGGTTGCCAAGGTCCCTTTGCCAACCCTGCTATACGCTAAAAGGAAATACATAGAAAGACATCATGGCACTGTGGGATGATGGCTGTCAATGTGACGGCTTGAAATCTATTAGGGAGAATGTCTTTTTTTTATTTTTCGTCCTGGCAAAACAAAGCATGGCAACACTACATTTACTAGGTTTTTTTTTGCTATATGAAGCGTGAAGATAAAATAATAATAAAATAAAGTTTTATTTTCATGCCTTATCCACATGGAAGAGGCAGATGGAATCAGGGAATTAAGTGTTAAAAATCCGTTCCATTCTCGACTTGGCGCTCACAACTCACAATACGCAACTCTTAATGAGTTGCCAGACCAAAAAATTAAAATATCAAAATATTTTCCTTGAGCAAGGATCGAACCTGCAAACAGTCACACGCATTTCCCCTTTCCTTCCTTTCTTAATTTAGATTTTTCTCATTTACAGATGCGTAGAAAACACAGCATGGAATCTTCATACAGTGTTAATAAAGAACGCTCTGGAAAACAAGGTAGTAGTCATTTTAAATGCTTATTTTTAAAACATTTAGCGGTCAATTAAAAATCAAAGATACACACACTTATATGAAATTAAAGATTAATGATATTAAAACATTATTTTAGTTAACTTTGTGGAAAAGCTATATCTCTAGCAGGGTAGGCAGAGAGAACGGAAACGCTACGATCTCTGCATACATATTTATTATTTGTACCCATTGATTAGTAAAATTGAATAGTAAATTATTTGTAATCTTCGATTATACTGTATCTCGATAATATAAATATGATAAAATATAGAGAAAAATACTATATATATATAATAAAACATAGAAAACTTGAATCTTTACGGATATTTTAAATAAGCTGTTTTTTTTTAATTTAAATAAATAATTAATTGTTTATGATATATACAAAAGCTTTACTAAAAATTGACAATACATATTTTTCAGGTGCTTTAGTTTCAGCGGGTTTCAAAGTCTCCACAACGATCCGTCCCGATGATTCCGTAAAGGAAGACAGAGACGACGCGTCATCTGTTAATAAGACCGACTTAGAAGATGCATCGCGTTTTGATACATTGAGGAAAACTTATAGGTGGGTGAAAAATACACCCTTTTGTCTCTTAAGATAGAGAGAAAAAAGTGAGACCTTGGGTTTACCCGGTTTTCCACGCACCACTGAATTTTCTGATATTTTTTTAATTTTTTTCGAGACCTTATGTATTAATGGGCACACTTCGATTTCATGCAATGTCTATTAGAGCTGGGAAATGAAATAATTATTTTCGAACGGACATCGAACCTTTATCCATCGAAGTTAACTGGATCACTACAGCCTTTATTTTATCATGATATACTCGTACTTTAATAGAAAAATTAACCTCCGAAAAATTAACCTCCGAAAAATCGAACTCCAATCTTCCCAGAACAAAGAATATATTTAAAGTTTATTTTTTTTTTAGTTTCATCCTGTATCTCGCACATAGTAGGGTAGACAAAGGGAACTTCGGAAACCAGTGTTAAGACACTCCGTTCCATTACTTCCATTCCGCCAAATTTGGGGCATTGCGTGTAGAGTCGCGGTACTCAACGCCGCGTTTTGCTTTATTATATTAAGTTTTGTTAGTAAACTCTACGCCAAATTACATGACATTATTTACAGTCAAGAGGATATGTCGGAGTGGACTGATGCAGAACGGCGTATTGGTGAACTGTGAGCAATATTTTTATAGTTTAAATTAGTGTTAAATGTTATATTTTAAAACAGAAGACTCATATTGATTTGACATAAACGTGACGTGTAATATATATATATATATATAAATATATATCTATATATATATATATATATATATATATATATATATATATATATATATATATATATATATATATATATATATATATATATATATATATATATATATATATATATATATATATATATTAAGCTTTATCATAAAGCAGGGTAGTCAAGGGGAATTTGAGAACTAAGTGACGACACACTCCGTTCTTATCAAGTTCCCTACTTTCTGCCGAATTTTGAAGATTTTGCCCATCGCCGCGCCTTACCTCGTTACCAGAGCGAGGAAAATGAAAATATTCAATACTTCCTCGAGGGAGATCGACCCAAAATCGTCGCATTTACACACACACTTGCGTCTCTGCGTCACGACGGGCCTCATAATAATATATTTTCCACATTTTAGTACCCTATCAGAAGCACGTTCAGTAGGCGGAACTCTACCAGCGAGCACTGGCAGAGCAGCCTCCTCAACAAGATTGACACATCAGGTAATAAAAAATTAAAACAATATTATATATGTAAAAAATCTTTTTGAATTCTTGTTAACTTAATAATTTGCACATTTCATCTACACTTATTCAAACGTCTAATTAAAAAAAAAAACACAATTTTGCATGAATAAAGATTTACTATTATGAAGAAATATTTTTTATGTTAAAGTAATAAAAAATATTATTTATTAATAATTGGCATACTAATTTCTAAAACGTATGATATTTGTATGTAAATAACACTCTAGGAAGCGAACACGATGGCTGAACGCGATCTTGGCTCCACTTTCCTCCTGCCCCACGTGCACCTCTATAAACCTGACCTTGTGGGTATTATTTGTCACCTAATTATTCCAATATTGTATATACTAATATCCACTTTGAATTATATTGAAACCTTAAATATATAAGTGCTTTATTGATAAACAAAATCATTTTTAATCTTTTTTTTTTCGTGTCCTCCAGTTGGGATCGAGCTCTAAACTTGTCATTTACATTAGATAGAGTCAATTATAATTATTAGGAAATAGCCTAGCTACATCTATAGTTTTATTACATAATCAATTGAAAAGAGAAAAAATAAAAAAAGAACACAATGCAGTATTCTTTTTTTTTTTTAATTTCTTATTTTTTTTATTTGAATGGTTGTCTATAGTGTCAAAATATATAGTCAATTTTTACTTTTTTTTTACTTATTATATCATATTTAATTAATAATTAAACTTATTTATTATTGTTATTTTATGATATTTAGTTATTTTTCATATTATATTTTTTTTTTTTGTTTTTTGCAGACTAGCGACGTGTCCGAGTTTGATTCCCTGTAAAGACTGTCAAAGAAACGTTATAGTATTCAAAGGCAAAACGTTACAACACTGAGGCTATATTTGATTTAGAAAAATGCATTTATTAAAAAGTTACCAAATTTTTTTTGAAAGTGACGTTTTGCTTTATAAATTTATTTTTAATATAATTTTTAGTATATAATTTAAATTTTATCAATGATTATTTATTATTTACAGTTTAGGAAAAATGCTTAAAAAATATATTTCAGATTTGGCAAAGAAAATACTGAAAGCATAAAGTATTGACCAAATACATATTTCATAATCTGTTAATTTCTTAGTAAAATAATATTTTAATGATTATAATTTTTATTATAATCATTAAAATATTTTTTGAGTAAAAAAAAACATAATTACCCATATATATTTTCTTACAAGAAAATTTGGAACCACCAAACCATATGTTTTTCACACAAAATTAAAAAAAATGCCATAATATCTATAAGTCTATCTAGATATAAGCGTCCTATGAAAGTACTTTGAATGAGAAATTAGTCACATATAAAAGATATACACACTAATCATAATTTCTCGTTTGAATATTTTCGTTGGTTTTATTTATTATTGAAAATAATTGTGCAAAAATGTGCCAATGTATGGAACAAGTGCTTATAAATATTTATAGTTTGATGCGGAGTTAATTTCCGCTTCTAAATATATTTTTGTCTTTTATTTGGACAGTGCGTGGAGAACAGAGTGTTTCACTTGGTTCTTTCTGCTATATGCGGGATAAAGCGGGAATCGCGTGTTTGTGTTGTAATATACACATAACAATAATAAAAGCAATTTTATTACATATCGCTATTAGATAACTGTTATATTTATGTGAATACTTAAGTCGTTTAAATTATTTATATTTTTTGATAAATAAATGTTATTATTACATACATATATTGTTTTATTGTTATGTTTTATATTTTTAAGAATTATTAAATATTTTTTTTTAAATAATATCTATGGGTGACTCGTATTTGCACAATCTAGAATAATTTGTTTATGGTTTAAAGTTAAATGAAGTCTTATAGCTATTACAATACACTATGAGTTCTTATTTTTCAGAATTGCCATTTAAAAATAATTTTGAAATAATAATATTCAAGAATATTAGGTACTACTTAGAAAACTTTTGTAAAATTATAAAATATTTAAAAATACTACTTTATCATAAAAATGTAGTATTTATAGCAACCAATGTATTTGTTTCAGCTTCACACTGTACCCTGCATGAGGCCATGGTAGGCAGAGGGAACCCGGGAACCTAGTGTTAAGACACTCAGTTTCACTTCCGTTCCCCGCTTGCAAACCTAACAAAACAAATGAGAAATTGGATTTTATTGAAATAAAACGCCAAGTTAAATATGAGACATAGCATTTTTATTTAATAATTTAGTTTATCGATAGAATATTCAGCAATATTACAAATACAACGTGAAACAATCTTAGCAACTTAATCGTTTTAAACTTAATACAGCAACGCTAGCATTATAATTAACATTAAAGTTAAGCACACCGATTCTTAAACAAATTAACTATTGCCAGTATTGATTCTGCGGAATCGACTGACCTAAAAACAACTGCCTTACAAAGAGCAAGTGACCGATACTAAGCTGTAATTTCGCCCTTAAAATGTCTAGATCATCTTCAGTCTCAAACCTTAAGAATTTATAACATATCCAGATATATCCAAATCCTTCCTTTACATTATAACGAATATTTCTTTACTTAATAATGGAAGTGAGCAAGCGCTGATATCTTTTAGAATCACGATCAACGTATTTCATGTTAAATTTTAAACCAAAAATTTTATTTTCTCCTACCATAATGATTTTAAAAATTTAATTTAATATAGAAAATAATGACAAATAAAACAACACGACTAGATTAAAAATACTGATCGTGAAATTTAAAATAATATCTTATAATACATTTTGTATCTACCTATCTAATAAAATTACTTTAGAAATTGTGCATGAATCGAAACCAATTTACAAAGTCCATACAAAGTCTAGTTTGAAAGCTTTAGTTTAGGGTGCGTTCAAATATTATGTAACTCATATATATGTGACGAATTTCACAGAGGCTAGAGCGTTTATGAAAAATATTATTAAACCAATTACTTTTTCAAAAAGAAAGAGATTCTATTTTCAATGTTTTTAAATAAAATTAAAATTATATTTTTAATTTTAACTAATTCTATTGTTTCGTCATCATCATTTTTAACTGTTCAATTTACAGAGTTTAAAATACCCAAGCCATTAAGTTTTTATAATTATTAAACTAGAAATTCTTTGACTTAAATTGACTTTACTCAATAAAATTGATCATTAAACATATAAGGCTAAGTGGGGTAGTCAATATTATGACACATAATACTTGAACGTTCCCATAAGCGTTAAGGACATTTAGTTCCGTTACCAATTCAGCTTCTAAAACATTATCAAAATGATTATCAGAAACGATTCTACTTACATGTATACTTATAAATTAGTTGATATTTTCTACAGTGTTAACGTCATTGAGTAAGCGAATATTTTCAAGACTAACAAGCTAAGCGCTATCTATAGAGGTTTATAGGTCAAGTAAGATGGACCGATGTCGATAAACGACGGTACAGTACAAAAGTTAGTACCAAAATACATCCAAAATTCTCTAAATATGTTTTGTATGCCTAATTTTATCATATTCCTGGTTAAACCACGTGCCCGGCACGTTTTCGTCTAACTTGTTTGGAAAATCCGTGATTCTGTCTCCAATTGTTATATTCAAATTTGTGGTTTTTAACATTTTTTTTTCATTATGTTGATAGTAGAAATCTTAGTTGTCATTCTCTTGGAGCCTTAAGCCTAGATTCATCATTACCTAAGTTTTTCATAATTAACTAGACTTGTATATATGATGCAGGCTTTTCCTTGTTAACGAAAAAGACAGATCATATACATTCTATCCAGCAAACTAACAAAAACTTATCAGGCAATGAATCAAAAATAATATTAATGTATTAATAGCCTCAACTTTTAATAATTTTGATAAATTTCAGTTACCGTTGTTTTTTATTTAACGGCGATCAATTGGAAATAGCAGACGTTTGCTAAGCCTAAGCTGATAGTAATGTAAATTAAAAGATATATTATTTCTTAGATTCATCTAAACTTGATCGTGTTGGTTTTGGAATCATTGAAAGCGACCTGGAAAGAAAAAAAGATATATTTGAAAAGAATTCAGTGGCAAAGATTCATAAAGAACGTGAAAATTTTGCTTTTATTTTAGACAAAATTGGCTTTTGAAAACAAAATGTTCACTAAACAATCCATTCTAAAATCCCATTTCATGCTTTTATTTATATAAATTGAAAACCACACATTGCAAAATTAACTAATTTGTAATTTTGTATAATATTTAATATATTCTGTTCATGAAGCAATTTGCTATGGTTATGGAATGGGTAGGGAAAATAATTAAATATAGTAATTAAAAGGCAAATAAACGCAAAAGCCATACAATATAAATAGTGTACCTATTTGCCGAGTTTTTCTTGCGAGTGACTTAAACAATAGCAGCTGCAATAATAATATTTGCATTTTAGTAGGTACATTTTAATTTAATCATAAATAATTAAAAAATATATATATAAAAAGCTATAAGTACTTCATCACCAATTGGGTGTAAATTTTATATATATAAATAAATAAAATAAATGAACATAAACCGTTATAAATGTTTATAAAGCGTTGTACATAAATAAACGTAAAAAGTAGAGTAAAAAGTATTGATATAAAAATAAATACTATACTTAAAATATATTACGCGTACTCATTACAATTATTAATTACTAACTTGTATCTGCGGGTTTGTCCGCTTTGTCGAATGTAAATAACTAAAAATTGTGTAAGGCACATAACACATTATAAAAACTCGTTACTTTAACCATAGTCACAGTGAGTTATATCAAAACTTTAACCGTGCAGTAACTTTTAACTTTTGTGTAACTTTTACGCTTTTAGCTTTGCACTCTCGATTGATAGCTGGTTTCATCGTGATATAATAAATACTAGCTTTTCTCTATAAAGGTTACTAAAAAACAAACATTTTTGTTAAATCAAGCTATTACTTTGTTAGTTCTCACGTTCCCTCCCGCGTTGAAATAAACAATCCCTTTAATAATATTAAGTATATATACTGTGATAGCATACGAAATTTTAAAATAAAATAAATAATAAATTAGCAACAAAAAATACATTTAGCGAATTTATAAATTTGGTTGATGGTAAAGTGTTATTTTTTTCTGTTTATTTATACCTTCGCTGAGCAGGTATCGGTGGCGAAGCCTGAGTCGCCGGGGGAAGCGATGCTGGACAACTTCCTGACAAGGTAGTGGGTTCTTTTTCTTCTTCATCTCGTTTCTCACCTGAAATTTAATGATGATGATGATGTGGAAATTATTTAGCTATTTCAGTCGCGACTTTTAAAGATAGAAGCAATATTTCTGTTATGATCTTCATTATTATTGTAGGGAGAATTCGGTATATATATATATATATATATATATATATATATATATATATATATATATATATATATATATATATATATATATATATATATATATATATATATATATATATATATATATATATATATATATATATATATATATATATATATATATATATATATATATATATATATATATATATATATATATATATATATATATATATATATATATATATATATATATATATATATATATATATATATATATATATATATATATATATATATATATATATATATATATAGTACTGAAAAGTTGTTGTTACATAAATAGTACTAACTCTGATTTAACAAATCAAAACAAACAATCAATGGTTAATACTATGCTTACCTTTAAGAATAGGTGTATCTCCAATGTAGAATGTAGGCGCGGGTGCTTCAACAGTCGCCTCTCTCACAGAACCGTCTCCACTGACGGCGCTAAGCGTGTCCGTGCTGTCAAACATTATTGTACGTTCCTTAGCTTGTGGAACGCGACTGTCTAGTTCCTAGAAAATGGATGTAAATGTCAACATTAATCTTTGTTTTCATATATTGATAATAATATTTTGGTTAATTTGGAAAAACTCAAATATAACTCAAAAAAATACATATTTAAATAATTACTTTTTGTTACATAACATGTATGTATAATATATACATATACATATATCAGGTTAGATTCTTGCCGGTTATTCTCCGCTGAGCTGCTTTTTAAGCCAGCGTGTTCATATTATTACGGAAATACAAAATGATTCAATTTGAATTAAAAACATTTGATATTGACTTACTCGTTACGGCCAATTTTGTTGTGCTAAAAGCATCAATAATTAACTTACCAATCTTTCAGTATCAGAATCGGGTTCCTGTACACCACAATCTTGGGAATAATGCTCGCTAGTGGACTGATGTTCTAGACTTTCCATTTGTACTGCAGTCACGGGGTCTAAGGTGTCCAGTGAGGATACCATGGTGTTCGACCCTGGAGGGCGCGCTATGTTATCTTTCTGATTAGTATCAAGCTCGGCAAAAAGCATAAAAGCTAATGGAATAATATGTTAGCAATTATTCTCTGGTATACAGTTATATTAAAATTAAGAATTGAAAATAATTGCGTTATTTTAATAACATATTTGTCTAATATTTAATGTTTATTAAGTATGTGTAAAATTATTTGAATTTTACAAAGAATTCAACATAAGCTATTAAGTTATAATAAGAAAATAGTAAAAGAAAAAAACGAAAAAACAAAATCAACAATTTTATATTTTTTTTATTCTTTTTTATTTACTTGGTCTTTAATTTAACACATTATTCCAATTATTAGTTATAAATTAAGTACTATATTGTACTAGAAGCGGGGATGGATACATCTGCAACGTCAAATGGGTTAATGAATACATATCACATGCTAAATAAATAATAATTTTAAATAAATTCAATCGGAATGGAAAGACTTTTGAAATATTTTATAATAAAATGCAGTCGCAAATACGTTTTAAAATTATTATTGACCTTATTTGATACCAATACCAATATGTCATAGGCGAATAACAGATAATATAAATTTAAAACAAATCAGCATCCGGAATTTAACTGGAAAGAATTGCATTTTAGAAAAAAATATTACAATTTATACAATTAATTTAGAAAAGAATTTAGTGATCCATGCGGAGATATCATTGCCAATTAGGGTGGTATTAGTAATATAATAATATATTTTAGGAGGTAACAATTATTTAGAAATGCTTATATTTTTACCATATTTGATGTCCTCATTTACTATTACAATTATAGATTTTTTAAAGAAAATTTAAAACCTGTAAATTTAATAAATACTGCCTAGCTATGAAGCTTCATTGTTGTATGTTTTATACAGTACACTATTGTATACATACTTATTTAAATATATAGTACACAGATACTCTAATAAAAATGAGGCTTACCTCCGGAAGTCAGACTACCCGTCATAGGAGTATCGATTTCATAATTGTAAGTTGCTCGAGTCGCATTGGAGCTCGTGGCCTCTAAGCTGTCAGTACTGCCCAGCATCATATCCGCTCGAGCCCTGTACAGTACCAATTACTTTATTATCTGTTTGAAATAGTTGGATAGTACGCGAAAATTACAAAATTAATTTGCAGTAACATTTTATTTGTTATCAAGGGTCAAGGAACTAATCACCAAACAAATAATCTTCGAAAATTTCAATATATTTTATTACAAACTACTATTCTAATATAATTAAGTCAAGGTGCGTCGTATGATTTTAGTCTACAATATTAATATATCAGTATATAAGGCCTCATTGATTTTTTTAAAACGTACCTGCTAAAACTTCCCGAAGAACTTAACTCCTCATCTTGACCACTCCAGGACCCGCTGGCTGGATCTGTGAAATGTTTTCCGGATACGATACTGTGAGCCACCGATCTCCCTGAGGAGGGAGAAAGCTCACGAATCGCGCTACCCTCACGTGAAAATTCCAAGTCCTCAGGCTTCTCTTCGTAACGTTCTGAAGATGATATTACTGTTTGCTTAGAATAAACCACTACTTCACTATCAGAAGGATGTCTTTCTATAACTGTCATTAAACTATCCATTTCTGATGGTTGTGATGCTAAGGAAGAGGACATTTCAGAACCCATTGATATACTGCTGTCATCATAAATGTTAGATCTTATTGGTATATCTACACCTTTTTCAGAATCAGTATATGAAGTAGTTTCCGATACTTTTTTCCCATCTACAATTTTTTCTTCCTTAATAATAGTAGAAGTAGTAATTTGTGCCTCTGCAATGGTATAACTCTCAGTTACTTTTCGTTCTTCTATTTTTTTACATTTTTCTTCTTGATCTAAAATTTTCATCATTTCTTCACAATCCCCTGGTATAGATTCTGCAGAGCCATCACTCGGAGCTGCAGCACAAACAAAGGAGGAAGCTTTTTGACATTCTTCAACTACTTCGCAACTTTTGGGTTCTGATGTACCTGCTTCAGGCTCCGGTACGAAAAAGGCACCCCTTTCATCAAATTTCTTAACAGTTATTATTTTTGGTCGATAATCTTGTATTCGTTGCTCCAAGGCTAATTGTTGATCAATAATTTTTCTAATTGCTACCGAATCAGACAAAAACTTTTGCGATGGGCTACCATAGCTTCCAATTTTTTGGGACGGACTTCCACCTTTTTGAGAAGGACTTCCACCTTTCTGCCCTGGGCTACCGCTCTTAAATGGTGGACTACTATCACTGCTACTATCATAAGAACGTTTTTCTTGCTCAAGAAAACTACCACTGACGACTTTAGGATCAGCAAGTAATAAAGCTTCTTTTTGTTTTGCTAGTAGTTCTGCCTTTAAAGCTTCTAGACAAGCTGTTTCAAGTCCTTCAAATTCTTTTAAACTTGAAATTGATATATCATCACCCTGACTTTTACTTAAAATATATCGACGAGGTAAAGATCCATTTAGAGAATCTTGAGACGAAGAGGAATGTTGTTGATATTGTTCCATTAAAGCCCTTTCAAGATTTTCAAATTCTTGTAAGGAGCTTATAGAAATATCGTCATTTTCGCCTTTTATTCTGAATCTCATACGAGAAGCCATTTCAGACTCCGACAGACTTCCATATGAATTTCTAAAGCTGCCATAGCTACCTATAGATTCTTTCTGAGAACTTAGACTTCCAATGCGGCTGGCATCAAAATCAGTCATTTCTTCTTCTTTAATATCCTCCAAAGGAATCCTTTCATAATCGTATCGAGGATCTCCTTCGAATTGCATTTGTATCCAACGCTTACCAGCCTCGATTTCAGCTAATTCTTGAGCTTGGAGCCTTTTTTGGTCTAATTCAAATTGTTCTTCGTCAGATAGTGAAGACCCAGACGCGCTACTAGTACTTTCTTGCTTTCTAGATGTCTTAGATAAGTATTCTTCAACTTCAGTATCGTGACGTTTCACATACATCTGTGTTTTTATTTGTAAACTTTTGCCTTCTGGGTCAGTTTCTTGAGCTTCCTTTGCAACTTCTTCAATAACAACAAAATCGTCCATTTCACTTGGTTTGTCGACCATTTCAAACTCGTCACTGGTTGGTGATTCCTGTTCTTTTTCATAGGTATGTAAAGTTTTTTCATCTGTCGTAATAATAAGTTCAGATTTACTAGTTTCTGTCATTAACTCAGATTTTAGTTCTGGCGTTTCTGATATATCGTACATATCATCAAGAACATATTCTCGTCCATTATCAGTTGATAATGAACTTTGACTTGGTGCTGAAAGAGGTGTGTGAGGAGTCGAAAGATATTCATGAGTTTTTAAGCTCGATGTAGAGCTTTGTTTACTCTCAAAGTAATCTTCAGGTGTTTTTAAGCCAGATTTTTCAACTTTTGTTTTAGGGACAGAAGAATCACTTTTTGATTTTAATATTTCTTCATACTGTTTTGTTCCTATTGGTATAATATCATCTTCAACGTCAGCAAACTCTCGTTGGCTAGGAGGCCTTTCAGTAACAGGGAATGGAATGGCACTTATATCCTTTACAACCTTCTGTACACATTCTTCTACGATTTCTTGTTGTGTTGCACTAACATGTGTTGTGGGGATGTTCTCATCTTTTTTTACCATGGTTTTCAGTATCATAGTATCATCATGGGCTAATTTTATTGGGGCGGTACTCAGACTACCATGTCTTTCTATTTCTTCATACTCTGCCGAGCCTACGGGAATAATTTCACTTTCTACATCAACAAATTCTCTTTGTGGTTTATTTACTTTCGTAACAGAGAATGGTACAGCATGATCACTATGAGTAGACACTTTTAAAAATGTTTCTTGAATTTCTTCTTTGTCTAAATCTAATTGTGATTGAGACGATGATATATCAAGTTTTGAAATCGAAGAAGATAATATCTCATCAGTCTTAAATTGACTTGATATTGTTGTATCCGATCCTTCCTTATCTTTTAAAGAATCATCATCTATATCGACACTCTCTGAAACTCCTTCAACTGGGAAATGTTCAGGTATCATATCTTTGGGTTGAAATCGCATTTCATGAGATCTTTTCATTTTACCAACGAGTTCAATACTATCTACTTTGTATTCATCGTCCTCACCTGATATTTCTTCATCACTAATTTCTTTTCCCTTTGTTACACGTTCTTTCTCGGCTTCATGCAAAAATTGTTCTACATAAGTGCTACTTTCCATTAATTCCTCTTTCAATTCATTAGCAGAAGGTACGAGAGTTTCAGATGCATCTGATATATCTATACTAGCTACATGACTAGAGCCGTCTGAATCAAGGCTTTTCATGCTATCTCTTGATGCAAGTGAGCTTCCAGCAGTATAGTAATCTTTTGACGTTCTTAAAGACTGAGAAGAAATATCATGACTAGTAAGTGCTGTTTCATATTCAGTGCCACTTTGAGCCGTCATCATTACTTCAACATCTGAAGATAGCGGCCTACTTTCAGAGTGTTCAAAACTGTGATAATGACTTTCCCCAGAGCTAGACCAGCCTTCAATATCTGATGCTGATCTCCTATCTACGACGCCTAACTGTGATTTAATATGCTTATGTGCTCTAAGTTTAACTTCAGGGCTACCCTTAGAAGAATCTTTTCCATCAAATGTAATATCACTTTCAGTTTCTAAAATAGAATGAGGACCACTATCAGATCTTACGGATATGTCTGCTTCTAAAGGTGGACTAGATTCTTTTTGATGAATAGTTTCTTTATTATCGTCAGAAAAAGTTGTGTCTTCATGTGAACTCATTTTTTTGGAAATTTCATCTGATTTACTATCAATCCATTTGTCATCCTTATCTTGAGTTTTAATCTTATCACCGTGATCATCACTAAAATGAGGTTCTTCTTTTATTACTTCAGGTCGATCAGGACTAATTAAAATTTTAAACTGAAATTCTGATGGAGATTGCTTATATTTAATACTGCCATCACTTTTCTCACTAATAATTTCAACTTGGGCTGCCTCTAAAGACTGCTTAACTTCATCTATAGTTTTCTCTAAAACTGATAAGTCAGCAAGAGGTTGAGCAGATATTAATGAATCTAATGCCACCCTTTCAGACTCAAGTTTCATCCCGTGAAACTCGGCAGAGGAAAAATCTGTATCGTAACCGCTACTACATATATCTTCTGTGCTTTTTTCTTTTAATAATTTCATTTCACTTTTTCTATGATCTGTCCCAGTAAGGAACGCTGAATCCGCTTCTGTAGAAAATTCTGATGCTTGTAATGTTTCGGCACTAACGGTTGAATCAATTGACTTTTGCAAGACCTCACCTTCATGAGATTCTAATGACTTAATCATGTTTTCAGTATCAAGGCTTTCACCAGATTTTATCATAACGTCCTTTGATGTTGTGCTGATATCATCAGACATTTCTACTGTGCTTGGTGACATGTCTTCAATTTTAATGATTTTAGAACTGAGGTCATCAGTCCTAGCTTCAAAATTGGCCGTTAATCCTATTGTGTCACCTGTAGTTTTTGTGATGACAGATGTCAGTGACGGCCCTGATTCTGTAGTTAGTGTTAAATCTTGAATTATGCTAGCGCCTTCTTTGTACACGGATACTTCTAATATAAGATCATCGGCCTGGTGAAGCGGTAATTTAACAGGAGATCTAGTACAGCTTTTATCTTTTTTTGGAGTATCATTTATTTTATCATCGTGAGGTAAATCTGGTACTATTTCAGATTCAGAATGAGTGTCTTGACTTGCTGTGCGACTAAACGTACTTTTGATAGGCGATGTAGAAATCTTTATTTCTTTTATAAAATCGACTTCATAGACTTCGTCATCTTTTTTAAACGATTTTGATTTACTTTTGGGGCTAGCATCTGATGAGTCTCGTCGGTCCGCAGATTCACTTTTAAAACTAGGCACATGAGAAGCGTCTGAACTGAGATCATCATGTTCTTTACTTTCAATTACAGATTCCTCTTTGAAGTGTTCTACTCTAGAACTTACTATTTGACCTTTTTCTGATACTTCAACGCTTGAAACAATTTCATCTTTTTCAACTATTTTTAAGCTTGAATCTACAAATGCTATTCTAGATTTAGTGTCTTCGTCTTCTTTAATATTCTCTAATTCTCCAGGTTCTGTAAAATATTCTTTACCCCATTGTTCATGAGACAAATCTCTTTCTGATATTTTTACTTCATGTTTTTTCTTTACTGTCTCATCTTTTAAAGCAGTCATTTTTTCTTCTGATTTAGTTTGTCTTCCAGTATAAAGCCCTTGTTCAGAAAATTCTCTTTCTACTTTTACTATATCTGTATCATCGGTACTCTTAAATACTGTTTTGGTTTCAATGTCTGATCGTTTCGCAGATGCTTCATGTGCTTTTTCCACTTTCTTTTGAGATGTTTCTGTCTGATCACCTTCTCTCTTAACAGTCATCTTTTCTTTAACTTCGTGTTCTTGTCCTCGTAATGTATGACTAGTTTCAGTTTTAATTATTAAAGAATCATCATCTGACGAGGATACTTGTTTTGTTTCAGAGAAAAATTCTTGCCCAGATATTTTCCTCGTTTCTGTTTCCTTGTGGGAAAGTACTGTGCTGTATTCACTGGTAGCACCAAATTTAGCAATCATGTCGGACATAACAGCCTCTGGGTCTATATTTTGGAATTTCATTTGTGTACTATCTACAGTTTTATGAATTGAAGAAGAAGACGTTGATGTCTCTATTCTAGATTGCGAGAAAAATGTATCTGTTGAAGTAGATTTTTCCATATCTTCTCCCATTTCTTTCTTAATTTGATCAATAACGTCAATGCTTTTTTCAATCGTTCGATCAACTAATTCGATAGCACCACTAGTAATTGTTGGTTTATCCACATTTACAAATGATAAATTTTCGGCAACATGTTTTGTAGGAGACTTTGGTCTAGCTGCTTCACTTAGAGCCTTAGATGCTTCTGTTAGTAATTCTGAAAAGATGAATAGATAAAAATGAGTAAAAAGATAAAATTGCTCTGCATGACGTCATGAAATATAAGTATAAAAAGAATTTCGTTTAAGGAAATACCTATTATAAATTTGACAATATTGTATCATGAAAACTGTGTTATATAAAATATATAAGTGCTAAAGCTAGTAAAAAGGTGTAGAATAATAAAATCGACTAAAGCTTGTAAAAAATATAAATTAAGCATATTAGAGGGAGAGTCAATTATAGCACAACTTCCGTTATGATATAAGAGGTGACATTTTCTCTGTATAGACACCAGACGCTTGAAATATTTTCTCTTTCAGAAAAAATGAAATTTATATGGAGGGTTACTTACGCAGTTACTAGGAAAGTAAAGTGCATAAAATATTAACTAAGTTACATAACATTACACAGTTATTTTTTTTATATTTTCTTGGGCACAATGTTAGAAATATCGTTATCTGTAACCCTTAACAAATTACAAGTATACCTACGTTAGCATAAAATAACTAAATTTTATATATGTAACTTGGAGAACTACTAAAAGGAGATGTCTAAGTTGCCAGATCGTTCTATTGGTTAGTTCATCTAGCTATACATTAAAAAGGAATCCACAGTACGGGCGTGAGGCAAAAATATTGCAGCAGAAGAGTGTCAGGTAATTTTCGGTATATTTCAATTTCTACTGCCCATACATCTTACTTATGCTGTATTATAGCTGATCATGCTCCTCAGACAGGTAAACAACAAGAGTTATTGAGGATAAACTTAGGATGCTCTGTGTTGAGATTTTCGTAATATTTTGAGAAGAAGTAAAATACTTGTTACTTGGTAACATGTTACAGACCAAGTAACATGTATTTTAGTCGTTCTCAGGAAGTATGTATAACATACATCCGGAGAACGAGATAAGAAGAATTTATTAATAATTTTATCACAAAAAGAGAAATCATAATTTGCTTTCATGATTTTCGTAGGCTCTTTGTGTGAACAACAATTTTATATAAAAAAATTGTGTAGTTTTAAAAAACCAAGCAAAACCAACCAACATAAGAGATTAGTAACTTATATGAGAATGCAAACCATACAGGCTGTAATGTGACTTGCAACAGAGAAACTACAAATTTTGGAGCGATATTTTTTTTTTCTTTTTAATTCGATTTTAAATCATAAATAATTATACACAATAAAAATTTTAGGTTATAAACTTTTTGATAAATTTCGGAAATGCTTTTCATTATTTTACATTGTTTGTATTATAGTGTTAAAACCAATTTACATTAATTATACGAAAAAGTGTTTATGGAAAGCGAAAATCATGAGAGCATGCTGCATTTGTAACGCCAGACGGACAATATGAATATTTGCGCATGCCATTCGGTCTTTACGACGCTCCATTTGTATACCAGCGCGCCATAAATGCCATCAGGTAAAATAACTGACTAACTAACCTGGCCTAACCTTACCTAAAACTGTAAGTGAAGTTAGATAATTTATGGGTTTAGCTGGCGATTTTAGAACATAGTTCCAAAATTAGGTAAAAACACATGAATTTAAAATCATCAAAGGATTATGGGACAACATAGTGTTGTAGCAACGGGGGCTGGTAAAGATAACAGGCAGGGTAAACGGTTGACGAAAGTTATAGTTATTAAGGACAACATGTCTGTTGCTGAATTTAATAGGCATTGGCATACAATATAAGAAGAATTATATTTAGTTATAAACTCCAAAATTACAAAAAATGCCAGTAAAGTCACATGAATTTATTATTTGGAAAAGGACTTTCCACCTACCATTAAAATATTACAAATTGACTATGACGAGCCGAGAGACGCCTTTGAAAAAGATAGATTGCTTGCTAACAACGTATAGACGAGCGGTATCCGTCACGATACTAGGGTATCTTTTTTAGTAATAATGTCTAAATTTATTAAATTATATTGCCTAATTTATTTCATCATTTATACATTGGTGTGTGTTTGTAAATTAAGTTTATTTTGCCTATGCAATATCCTTCCTAAAACGCCGGCTGGCCAACATGCGTACCCTTAATTCTGGTCTTGTTAGCTAGATGGGTGGGTGACGCCTTATGTATTGGCTAAGTTTTAGAATGAGTGATGGATTATTTAAAATTAAATGTAATGCATATGGCCTTATGTGTGCAAATATTATGTGTAATGTTGTTATTGTTTAATAATATTTTATACCTTTAAGATTGATATTATATAAAATCTTTGGTAATAGCAAATTATATTTTGAAATTTATTAACTTATAACAAATATTGCATTGGCTATTTAATTATATAATAATAGATATTGACTTATTGCTTAATTATTTAGCTAAATTTTTAAATATTCAAAGTAAAATTATACTATTTATTACATCGTAATTTATTTTTTTTGTTGCAACGGACCAATCAAGATACAGATTGTGAAAATGGACTCTCTACTTAAAAATACTGACTTATCGCCGATATATGTATATTTGTAATATATTACGGTAACAGGTGTCTGGCAGAGAATTAAATTCTTGCTAAATGTCATTCGATGGATAACAACATTTCTAACGTTGTGCCTAAGAAAATATAAAATAATTGAGCTGTATAATTTGACGCAAGTGAGGTACTATTGTACGAATCCTATTATTTACACAGTAACTGCCAAAGTTTACTGTCCTTCAAATTTCCTATTTCGTTATAATACTTACCTTTGTTGAGTGTATGTGCAGAGAAACTTTCAGCTTTTATAACATAACAGAACCTAGGAAACGGCTTGGATTGGCTCCCATAAAATATATAGCATTAAAAAAATATATATTGTGATAATAAAAGTAAATAATGAGAAAGCTAATGTGATGGCAAGATGTAAAAAATATTATGAAACATTTTGGAATCAAAGCGAAACATTACTCAAATGTGAACATCAATGTGAAGTGGAAACAAAAATTGATTGCTAATCAACAACAAATAAACCAATTTATTTTTTTAGTTTAAAAAGCGAAGTTAATGAAACATTAATAAATGGTTCCTCCAATTGTGTTCACTTACCTAAGCAACGTGAGGACTCCGCAAGAAAGAAAGTACATTTTACTGTGCGACAAATATTGGCATAATGTTTGTGTCTATTGCAAATTATTTATAACTTTCTTATTTAAATGACCTTATTCCTATTATATTTATATTTATTATGTGCTGCATTATTCGCTACCTTTCTAACTAGGTGCTTATTAAAATGATTTTCAATCTGTAGCATTGATATTAAATTTATATTATTAAATTGATGACAAAATAAATTATCAATATCATGCAATAGTTGGCCCAAACAAAAATGTGGCAAAATAATGTTTTAAATCAGTTTTTATATTTCTAATAATTATGAGTAAAGTTTCGCCATGACTCTACTTTGCCACGATCTAATATTAATATTAAAGTACATATATGCTTATTAAAAATGTAACTTATTCGAAATAAAAAAATCTTATTTATTATATTTGTTACTTTAGGTTAACAATACTACGAGTAGCATATAGATAAATATTTCAATATATGTAAATATGTATGTAAGTAAAATGATAAAATACATTATATTGCTTAGCACGGACATTACTTATTAGAAGTTATATTCAGTTCTCCATAGAACTTACCGCTTTGATGTGCCTCAGTTTCACTTAGCATGCTATCGCCAGCCGACGAAGCTCTAGGAGATGCTCGACTTGCGTCGAGGAAAGATGAATCGGAACCTAAATAGTACTAAGAATTAGAAACTACAAGCCGATATGTATGATTATTGTGATAAGGAACAAAATAATTGGTTTGTTGCATAATTTAATAGTGCATTATTGCTTATGTTGCGTGACTACGACAAAAGTAATGAGATTTATGACATGAGTTTCTTATTAAAAATATACAAAAAATACGAAATAAGTAATTATTAGAGTATTTGTATAGTAGTACAATAAATATGTAGCAAATTACCCTTTGGTTGTAGTCCAGTTTGCTTTTCGGTGGCACTATCCTCGGATTTTGCTCTTTCTTTCATTATTAAATCTACAGGTGATGGAGGAGGGGTTTTCGAAAACTTTGCCGACAAATCTAAAAGTAATATAATGGTAAAATAAAGTAAACTAAAATATAGTTATAATAAAATTCTATAAAATCGTACAAATTTGAGAGTAAACAAAAATAAATTGCAATAAGAATATAATTTTTTTCCACTTCAAAAATTGTTAATATTGAAATTACCGTGTGTTACATGGCTGGCATCGATTCTGATGAGAGCACCTTGTGAGGAAATGTCTTCCAATAAATTTGAACATCTTCTATTCAGTTCTTTTATATCTGGTACTTCATCTTCTTTTTCACTTTTTTCTGCTTCGTCGTCAGCTTCTTCTGCTTCTTGTTTTTTCTCTTCGCATATGATTTTTTTTCTTTCTGTCATATGTAATTCTTCCTTTAAGCTTGCGCCTTTATCTTTAATTTCTTTGAGAAATTGTCCCTTCATATCGGCAATGTCCATTTCAGATACCTTATTTTTTTCATCTTGTTCACTTAATAATTTACTCTCTGTCATAACGGAAGTTTCTTGAGACGAGCTTGTTGAAACATGAGTGAACTTGGAGGTTGAACGCTCCTCGTCTGCAAATTCTTTACTCCTTGTAAGTACATCTGATGCATCTGATGCTAATGTTTTTGATATATCAAATGAAGAATGTTCTTCAGAAAACGTTTTCTCGTCAATTGATCTTGAAATTTCTTTAACACTATCTATTGAAGCCTTTGAAAAATCTTTTGTTAAATCGACTGTTGAGTCTTTTGATAATTCATTAGTTGCAAAATCTCTAGAGGTATCTTTACTGTCTATTGAAGATTTGGAGTAATCTTTGGTCAAGTCATGAGATTTTTTTGACAGATCAGGAGTACACCTTTCTTCGGTTTGCTCATCCATCCTATATTCTTCCTTTATATCAATAGACGTTTTAGATGAATCCTTAACGAGATCTGCTCCACTCATTTTAGATAAATCAGCTGACGTACCATCTTCTACAACTGATTTTTGATCATCATCAGAGGATTTGGTGAGCGTTGATATTACAGTTGTTACAGAAGATTCAGTTGTTGACTTCGATATTAAATCGTTACGTAAAATACTGTCAACAAAATGAGTTTTCTTCACAGATCTTTCTCCTCTGTATTCATCTGATTCCCGAGGTGCACTCGAACTTGGTACAAAATCTTGAGTTAAATCATGCTTAAAATCTGATGTTATATATGATGATTCAGATACCTCTGTATATTTACCATCATCTTCAAATTCAGCCTAGAACAATAAAATAAATAACATTAATATGTTTAGATCAAGTCAGTGAAAAGTGCCTGAGTTCATATTTTTATGAAAGTAATGCTTACTTCTTTTTCTGGAAAATCGTCAGCATCATCAAGTGAATCCGTTCGAATTTTTTTTATATCAAAACTGGAAGTTGGCAATTTTCCGTCAATATCAGAAGAAGGTTCTATTATTTCTAAGACTTTTGCTTTATCCATATCTGAAAATTATGATAAAATATCATATTCCACCTCGATCTACGGATTAATCACGCCACGAGGTAGGAGTTCTTAATCTGTATTTCTTTAATACTATTTAATATGTTGTATATTTTACAAGAATCTCAAAACACTGTAAAATCACTCGACATATATAAGACCCAGGTAGGCTAACGTAGTGCCACCAACATCATGTACGAATATATTTGAGATTTGTTCGTTATCTTTTTTTTTTTACTTTATGCATATAGAGTATGTACATGGTATTAAGATACTACGTTTTTTATTTTCGACAAAATTTTCGAGTTATTTACTTGTAGAAAAAAATATAACTAATATACTTACGAGTATTTAGGAAATTGTTTTATTTTTCATTCACATGTCTCATTGTTACTGTTTTATTATTTATATTTATTTTATATTTAATATATTATGTTTATATATTGAGGCCTCTCGTGGTGCAGTGGCAAAAAGTGTGTGACTGCGAACCACAGGTTGTGGGTTCGATCCCCACTCGAGGAAATTCAATATTTAAGGATTTCAAATTAAATATTTAATGTTTTCATTTTCTCGCTCTGGTAACAAGGCAAGAATACTCCCAAGTTCCCTCTGCCTACCCTGCCATGTTTGGGATACAGTGTGAAACTGAATGAGAGTAAGTGAGTCAACTAATGGGAGACTCGTACCCGACAACTCCGTAGCGGGCCATTCAACGGCTTTCATTTCATAAATATACTAAAACATTTTTTTTATAAGATATAAAAAATCTATTAAATTGTATTTATATAATTGTTAAATAATATTTATTATTCATAAATAAATTAGAACATTATGCCCATAAAATACATAAACGTAATATTTTAAATGTATAATAAATATAAATAATAGTTCCCTACACTTAGAACAATATAAAATCATAATTTAATTATTTTATAAGTATACCTGATTCTGAATCTGTATAAATTTGCTCTTCTACTTCATCAGGAGAACTCTGCACCGAAAAAGTTCTTACTTGTTTCTTTTTTGGCATTATCATGATTTCACCACTGTCTTTTGAAAGAGATTTGATTAAACCTGGCCTTTCCTTGCATATTCTTGCATCATCAGATATTGTAAATTGTTTTGTAGTTTGTGTACACTCGTTCTCCTTATCATCAGATTTCTCTAGATATTCTTCTACAGTTTGCACAGCCTCTTCTATTATAGAATCTACAGAAACTTCACCTTCTAATTCTTTGGGGGCTACTTTTTCAACAATGCCTTCTTCAGACAAATCTAAATCTTCAGAAGCTTGTTTTATTATGATTTCTATATTATCAGCCATTTGTTTCATAGCTGAATCAGATTTTTTCATTTCATGTTTACTTTCTGTGTCTTTAGAACGCACAATACCAGCATTATCTTTTTTAAGTAGATCTTCTTCCATTTCTATTTCAGATTCTGCTATTCTTTCTAATGAAATCGCTGGGCTGATACATGAATGTCTTCTTTCTTCTTTTTGAGGAACTTTGGCATCATAAAACCTTCTTTCTGTCTCTAATATTTCTTTATTAATAATTTTGATGTCTTTTTCAATAACAGGGCTGCGAGCAGCAGCTATATTAGTACCTTTTTGGAGTATATCGTCAATTACAGGTTCCACCTGCTCAATTGTTATATCTTGAGTATTCTTTGAACATATCTCACTGATCTTAGTATCTTTATCATCAATCTTAACTTTAATAATTTTAGATTTATCTATCTCATCAGTTTCTTTTGCTTCTTTTATCTCTTCTGTTAGAATATTTGGTTTTTCCATTACATATTCTTTTTTTATTTTACATGTGGATGGATCCATGTCTACAGTTTTTTCCATTAGTATATCTGGCTCACACATTTTGCTTGAAATTATCAAATCATCTTTTACTGATGTTGACTCTCTAAATGTACTAATTTGAGTATCGAAGGATTTTATGGTTTCAGATACTTTGGTAGATATACTTTCTTCACCAGAAGGATATTTGGTCACTTCTGTTACTGTTGTTTTAATTTTCATTTGTCCATTTGGCATAGCAGTTTCTTCAACAACAGTCGTTGTTGCTATTTCTTCCCCTGCAGCACCTATCGTATTTTTAGTTTTTGTGGAACTAGTTATATATTTTTCATCGGTTCGATCCTCAGATTTCAACAACATGCTTTGAAGTCTATCTTCTAGAGAAGAATCAATACCCTCTGATGTACTTGTTGTGATAATTTCTTCTTCTTCCTCAATTAATTCTATTTGTTCTGATATTCGTTTTGATATAGTTATTTTTCCAGATGGATATTTAGTAGTTTCAGTGACAGTAGTTTTAATAATATTTTCCCCCGTTGGCATTGTTGAAGTTTCAGTCAGAGTTTCTATAGTGATTTCTTCACCAGAAGGACCTGCAACAGTCTCTACTTTTGTTGATACTTTCTTTTTATCTGCAGTTGAGTGAATTGCTTTAGTATGTTTCATAAACTCTTTCTCTTCACTAACTGGTTCTGTGGGAAGCTCAGTTCTTTCAACAACAGTTTTAGTTTTGTCACTGGAAGCAAAACTTATAATTTGTTGATCCGTAGAATCTAAGACACTGTTGCCTGCATTTTCCTGGGCGGTTTCGATTTTGGAAGCGGCATCTTCAGTTTTGTAAATATCATGATGTTTTATATCTTTACTTGTAAACTTCTCTTCTGCTTCAGAAGATTTTTTTAGGCTTGTGACTACAAGTTCTTTTTTATGACATTTTATACTTTCCGATACTCTCGTAGACACCGTTTCTTTACCAGAAGGATATATTATATTTTCAGTAACGGTTGTTTTTATTATTTCTTCTTCATGTGGCCCTTTTGTAATATCGGTTACTGTAGTAATAGTAATTTTTTCACCTGAGTCACCAGTTTTATATTCAGTTATTGTAGTGGGTTTATCCCCTTGTACGGATATCTTATCATGTTCAGATTTAATAGCTAAATCTTTAGATATTGTTGACGTTAGCAAATCTTGATCTCTGGTAGCTGTAAAAGGCTCAGTAAACTCCTTTAAAGATGTTACAGATGATTTTTGCCTAAGATTTTTTATATTTTCTGATACTTTTGTAGAAATTGTTTCTTTACCAGATGGATATAAAATTTTTTCACTTACTGTCGTTTTAACTATTTCTTCTCCAGATGGACCTTCACTTATATCAGTCACAGTAGTTATAGTAATTTTTTCACCTGAATCACCAGTTTTATATTCAGTGCTTAAAGTTGATTTCTTTTCTGGTGAATATTTTATATCCTGATCGATGTTAATGTTTATATCTGATTTCGGCTCATCAATGTATTTTTCAGTAGTTTCAATTAATAGTTCTGGTTCAGACAATACTTTAATTTTTGAGCAATCATCATCTTTTCTGACAACTGAGGCATCTTCTTTAGATTTTTCAGTTTTACTTAGAGAAATTCTAGTACCAAGTTCACGTTTTAGCTGTTCCTCACGTTCCTTAAGCAAAAATTGCCCTGTTATTTGCTTATCTGGCAAGGAACTGGAAATTTAAGAAAATATAATAAAAATTAAAAACATACTTATTAATTAAACTTAGTAAATACATAGTAAATTATAATAATATAATTTTGATTACCTAACTTCTGCTATATGTGGTAGCTTGTGAACATAATCAGCAACGTGATCTTCAGGAAAACCTTCCACGTCATCTAATGAATCTCCATGAGATAATTTAGCTATTTTGCTTTTATCAGTTACTTTCGCTGAAAATATATTGAGCAATTCATAGCATTTTATGGGAATTACGTTTTTACATAAAAGTCATTCAAAATTAATATATATAAATTGAATAATAATTATGAAAAAAATATATATTTACAAGGAGATTTAGGCCTTTCTTCTAGTTTGCTTTCCACTTTCTCTTTCACAACATCAACGTGGGTTCCCTGCGTTCCAATATCATCTTCTGATTCTTCGAATGTATAATCTCTTGATTCAGTAAGGCTATATGCATCTGAAAGCCTTTTCTCATCTAAACGTAATTCGCTTACTGATCCTGACCCCACAGATGTAACAGATTGACGTTTGTCAGGCTCAATTACTAAAAAAAACATAAAATTAAATTTGATCTGAACAACGTAATATAAACAAATTATTTTAAAATTATAAAATATAATATGAGTATAGTAGTAATATGAAGGTTCAACAGGTTATGGGTTCAATCTCCACTTAAGTGAAATGTTTAAAACTTCTGTTACAATTAGTATTTTAATTTTTTTGCTCTAGTAACAAGGCAAAGTGTAGCGTTAAGTTTCTTTGTCTACATTGCCAACGAAGTTGAAAATAAAAAAAAAATGTTTAACCTTTGTCTAAAGTATCTCCTTTTAGTGTTGCAATTTCATCGATTTCTTTGGATATTTCTTTGTTTGGTTTTATTATTTCCTTTTCTTTATCTTTTCCAAATACTTGATCATCTTTAAGGGGATCTTCTTCTGATGAGGTCTTTTTATCTGTGACGGCGTCCTCAGAGCTTATTCTATCTGAAATGCCTTCAGATGATTTTCGATCAGACATTTCCATTTCTCTACTACTTTCAGATGAAATTTTATCTGATTGTTCATCTTTATCTGATGATCGATCTATTTCCTCAGCCTCTGTAACAATCATTTGGAATTCTTGCTTCGCGGGCGCTTTAATATCACCTAAATCACTAAGTTTTGTAATTGATACAGATTCTGTTCTTGAATGACGTTTTGGTGGTATCTTTTTAAAAACTATTTCTGCTTCGTCCAATTGTGTGGACGTAGAATCAGAATCTCCTTTTTGTGACTCTAACACATGAGTTTCAATTTTAACTGCAGTAAAACCAATACTTTCTTCGAATTTCTCATCACCAAAACCACTTCCTGAATCAGCTGTTCCCTCGTATTCGGCACGTTCATCGAAATCAGAGGATGATATTTTAGCTTTTACATCAGATTGATCAGATTTTAATGAATCCGCCTCGGAATGTCTTCTAGAGTCTGTGTGATCAGAGTCCTCCAATGAATCTGAATAAATTCGTTTTGAAAAGAAACATTCTTGAACAGAATCATCTTCTGGAACTGTTTCGATAAATTGACGTGCTTTAGCACTTATAACTGGTGATTCTTTAGTTAAAACCTTTAATACAAATTTATAAATTTAAAAATAAAACAAGAATAATAATACTTTTAAAGTTATTAGTAAGTTAAGTACCAGTAAGTTATTTACCATTTCCGATTCCTTTGCTGTTAGTGTAGAGGAATATACTTCAGCACTATGCTCACTTTCGAATTTCAAAAATTCAAGGGTCTCACGTCGTGCCTCCTGAGTGACTCGAGTAATTTTTTCTTCGCTAATCTTCTCTTCATCTATTTGTTTATCTAAAGGTCTGTGCGCAGGACTTAATCCCATCTGATCATCTAGATCAGAAAATTGTGAGGTTTCGTCCAAGGAGTCACTTCTATGTTTAGATTCTTTTGAATATATCTATACAAACAAAAATAAATTTCATTTTAAAATAATAACCAGTAAGGTAAAGGAATATTTATTCATAAAAATATATTTTAAAAAATATATAAAAGATAATAAACATAAATCTAAATACATACTTTAGATTCAGTTTGTGAAACAAAGCTAACATCTCTTTCTGTACTCTGTTGTAGGTCAGCCAAGGAATCAGTCTTATCAATACCAGATGGTAAAGGTGATTCTAAAGATACTTTTTTGGCAGGTTCCTGTAAATCTGATCCCATAGAATCAGTTTTTGTAGGTTTAGTGGTATCAGATTTTGTGCTTGTTACCGACTGTTGCGTTTCAGCCTGTAAAAGTTAAGAAAGTAAAAGCAAAACTTTACAAATCATATGAGTTAAAAACCAAATTTATTAAATATACCTTTTCTTTAACTTTGTCATCTATTGAAACATCTTTTTCTTCTAAAGTTTCAGATATTTCTTCCTCACTTACTCTTAACCGAAGTTCGTCAGTTAATTGCTTTTCGAGCTTTTGTTCCCTAATAATTACACCTTGATTGTCTTTTTTATCATCATCATCATCATCATCTTTTTTTTCATCTTTGTCATCTTTTGATTTTAAGTCTAATAAGTCTTTAGCATTACTTCGTGTATCAAAAGTATGCTTAGTAATTTCAAGCTTAGATGTTTTATCTTTTTCAACTTTTACCGTTGTCTGTGACTCTGTCTCAGTTTCAGAGTCCGTTGATTTTTTTAAAAATTCACTATCTTCTTCAGATGAAACTTGCACTAAAGTAGAATCGGTTCGCATAGTCTTAGGAAACTGTTTAGGTTTATCATCATGTTTAATTTTACTATCAAAATGTTGTATCGTCTCCTTAACTGATTTTACTGTTTCGATTTGTTGTTCAGACTCAATTATAATTTTTTGAGTTTCAGTACTTGATATTTGTTTAGACTGTTCTCTCACAAACGCTTGCGTGTATTCTAAAGCTTGATCTTGCTCTTGAGTATGGCGTTTTAGAGCTTCTTTGGTAAGTTTTATAGTCTTAGTCGGTTCAATAGATGGTTCTTTTAATATTTTTATTTCAAAAGCATTAATTTTGTCTTTCAATGGTGCTTCTGCTATATCTTTCACATCATCAGTTACTAGTTCTGGGGATTTATCACCATCATCAATTTTTTCTTCTAATCTTGCACTGTCTATTTCTTTTTGTGAAATTGTTTCTTTACTATAAGTTTCTGTTTTAATTTCAGTTTGTCTTATTTCGCTTGTTTCAGCAGTTACAGATTTTCTTGGAGTAATTGTTACATTCGAGAAATCACCCGAAGGAAATCTCATTGATTCATTCCGCATATGCCTTTGCAAATGCTTCGGTGTAGGTTTTGCTGGTGAAGAGGGATCATACTTTCTAAATTGATCGACTGTTTGTGTTCTTTCTTGTTTTATTTCTTCTTTTTTCTCTTTAACATCTTTACGTGAATCAATTTCCCTTTCACCATCTACTTCTACACTATCTGAAGTTGGTGAGCTTTTTGCACGAGTATATTCTAGTTTTGAGTCAGCCTTTGCCTAAAAAATTGTAATAAAAAAAAATAATTTATTTTGTCATATTAGTACATGTGCATGTAAAGTAATGTTTAATATCAAAATGTTAGTAATTGCCTGTTGTTCGATGTCCTGGAACTTTTTTATGTCTGGTTTTATTTGTGTTTTTATCTCTATAATTTCTTCTCGTAATTCTTTTTTTTGTTTAGACGATGGAATTTTGCTTGAACTAAGCTTCTTGGTTATTTGTTCTTTTCTCTCAGCTACACTTCGCTTTACATCTAAAAATTTTAATAACTTTTGCATACAAAAAAAAACGATAAATAGTAAAAGAATAGTAAGAGTATATTAAAATTTAAAAGGTAAAATAGAAAATTTATTTAATAATGAACTCAAATATTTTTGAACAAATGAAAGATTGAACAATATCCAAATGTTAAACAAAGAATCATTTATAGACTCACTGTTATGTTGTAAGGCCGTTTACGGTTGTGTGTTATTAGCCACTAATCGTTCTAACGTACAGGTCAGTGTGTATATTTTTTACTTATTCTTTATATTACCATTTACCTATTCGACATATCTTTAACTATCTCATCTCTTAGATCTGGTTCCGAAACAACCCAGATATTTATTTTAACATACCATCATCTTCTTCGCTTTCTTCACTTGGTGTAGGTGTTCTATCCATTTCGCTTTTTTCTACAGATTTTTCCTCCGGCGAATACTTAGCTTCGTCTTGATCTAAATCCTCTGTCCTTGTGGTTTCTTCGAGTTCACTATCATCATAAATACTTTCTTTCAGCTTATTATCTTCTTCTGCTATAGCATAAATATAAAATATTACAAACCTAAATATTAAAATTTAGTCATCATTCATATATTTTCAATCTATATAAAGTAGATGGCAATTGTGGTTTCTATTCTTAATTGGTGGAGTTAATTAATCTTATATAGCAGTATTAATAAAGTTTAATATGTATCATATGAATTTTATATTAAGCCAGAAGGTATCTTTCCAGAAAGGAAATTAGAAGATTATTAAGTGAAATCTCACCAATTTTGTATTATGATAACTCAGAGTTCTTTCAAAGATAAGTATAGTAAGTGTCCTATCAGTAATATATGTAACTGTTTACTGTCGTTAGCTAGACTAATAGGAAGAAAGCACAAGGGCACCGCACCGTTCCTACATCGTGAGTTCCAATTTTAATATAAACAAACGTTCTTACTTTATAAAAGATCACATTACATTCACTGTTTATATTAAAATTGTTCTAGTTTTGTGATTCGTGATTCACTTATGACATGAATACAAATTGATAACTTGAGCGTAGTGCTGCAAAGCGGCCGATATTTTGAATTACCGCACTGCACCCACATCGCAGTCACGTCTCGAGTATTTTCTACGTTCGAAGAAGGTATTAGATAAATAGGTGAATCATATCCAATACCATGCAAGCATCTCTTACACATACCTAGCAAGCAGTGGATTCGTGAGACTGAATAGGACACGATTTGACAAACGTTCACTTCTTTTGTCTATTTTAATACAGATATCTATCTAGCTATCTATATAATAATATTACAATTTTGCGCCCTACACATATTCCTTTAAAAGAAATTCATTCTTCTAGCTAATGTAATAATATTTGTTATGTATTTAATAAGTTAAGAAGATTACTTTATAGAAAACATAAAGAAAAACAACATTTCTACATACTTATAAAGTTTATTCAGAGTAGTCAAAGTAGCCATTGTCTATAATACAGCCGTTTAAATTTATAAGACAGTTATCAATAGCGGCAAAATATTTAATAGCAAGAAAAATCTCCACTGCAATTCGTATGGATTGTTTTAGAGACTAGAAACTATCATGATATTTAGAGCAAACCTTATTCTCTAAAATCATTGTATGTTATATGATCATTGATCATAATACATGGATTGTGATCAATGATCATATAACATACAATGATTTTATGGATGGATTAAGATCAAGACTAGACGACGGCCAGTCTTCAGCTCTGATAAAATCTGGAACTTTCTAACTGGGTTTGGGTGGTTTGAGCTATATGACCCGATGCAGTGTCTTAAAGGACCATTCTTGGTTATTAAGTACGGTGTTAATAAATATGGCACCTTGATAGTCAACATTTTAAAAGCTTTTAAAGCTTTCGCAAAAATATAGTTACACCTTCATAGCTAATCAAACCATCAGTGAAGTATGGTAATGCCCACGTTGTACTCCTTTGACCAATTGGGAAGCTTTTTTAGAGCTTTCAGCATATATAGGCCATATTGTTAGATAGAATTTATCTTTTAACACAATTACCTCCAATTTTACCACCCCGTCCTTTCTCAAATAATCAATTAAGAAATAATTAGTATTATTCCTTAGGAATAAGACTAATTATAGTTACAGTATAGTTGCTGAAGTTTAAAATCAGTGGCTGGAACACTTAGTAAGTTAGTGGCTGGAGGTTCTAAGTTATAATTTAAAATATCGTCATCCTTTTAGGTGCTATCGTCAATTCCCAAGATAAAATCTTTTGCTTTCGAACATATTTTTTTAAATTCTTTCTCTTACTGTTTTGATCGCCCTTTTAATACGTGGAATAATACGTGGACGGCCAGATGGTTTTCTGTCTCAAACAGAAGAGATTTTATTATACCTATAAAATGGACCGGTTTAAAATATTCGACTAATACCAGGAGGACCAAAAATTTAAAAATTGTATTTGACTCCATACCTACTTTTTGTAATCTCACAGCGATTCGGTCCTTTTTATCGTTCCACTAGATTTTAATATCACAAAATATTTAACAATATGGCGCGAAAATAAGAAAACGCAATGACTCGTATGCCAATGACAAATTTTAAATTTAATAAAAAAAGAAATATTTTGTGTATTATTAATTCTAATAATATTGATGCCCAAACTATGTATGTACGATCGGTTACGACGCTCGGGGATCCCATTAAATACCTGAACGACTCCCGTTACATACGGTATTAAATTTTTTTCTTTATCTTTTTTTATTTCATCAAATATGAGGTACATATTTGAAATTTGGAATGAAATTCAAACACAGTTTGTTTTTAAGACAATCGACAATCACACACATACTTCAACAATCACATATATATATTTATATATATATATATATATATATATATATATATATATATATATATATATATATATATATATATATATATATATATATATATATATATATATATATATATATATATATATATATATATATATATATATATATATTTAAAATTATTTAAATAAGTTATATCAAAATCAAAATATTCTTTATTTAAATAGGCACTTTTGAATCAAAAGTGCTCAAGTTACATAGAAAGGTCTGTAGTGTCAGTCCTACAGGAAGCTACCACCAGCTCGGAAGGCGGTTCTGTTGTAAAGAGCCGGCAAGAAACTCAACAATTGCTCTTTTCAAAATATCAATTAATATAATTCCTGAATGAGTACCAACAGCATTTAATCCCACGCATCCTATCATGATAATATTCTTGAATTGAATAATATGCTTTGCCCAACAATATTTTAATTTCACTTTAAATTTTTCAAGTGGTAAATTTAAAATAACTTGTGGAATTTTATTATACATATGTATGCCATGCCCCATAAAAGAATTATTAACATTTTTACGTACAAGTATTATATTATTTGTTTCTTTAAAAAAATCTCTCAGGGATTCCCGAGCTCCCGTGCTGTAAATGGCCCGCTGTAAACTGCTCATTTTTGAATTACGAATACAGATTCGATATCTGCAGGATTGCCCCAAAGTAATATTCCCTAGGACAATATACTTTGAAATGTTTATATTATTATATAATAATATAAGTGCAAACATTTATCAAATGTATATATATGTATATACTTATTCTATTAAAAATACTTCAATTCTAAAAATCACTTTATTACTTAAACATCATTAAATATTCACCTTTATATGCTTCAATTTCCTCAGAAGCCTGTCGCTCTTGGTATATGTTCCTTTGGATCCTTCGTTCATTTGTCAGTTCCGATTGAGGAGCGATAATGTCGTCTCTTCCTATACGACATAGCGCTAATTCCAAAGAATTGTCTAAAAAATTTAAAATAATAATGTCTTTGATTTTCGCGATTGTTATACATTTTAAATGAAACACTTTTAAACGGATTAATCGCGTATATTGAATGGTAAACATTTTTGGGAAACCCGACGTTTCGAACACTTTACAGTAGTCCGTGGTCACGGGTAGACTGAGGTGGCATTTGTCTGTCAGTTGATATAATTATTATATCAAACTACCGCCAACGATTTCTTAATTGCCTCGCGTACTGCCCTGCATTCTTGCAGAATGAGCTAACTGTATCTGGTCCTCTAGTGTGGTGTGCTGGGGATTTTAAATTTTTTAATAGTGGGTCCCAGGTGGTGGAAAGTTTCCAACCATCTTCTCTATTGAAATTAGGATGTTTTTGTATTTCAATAGCCTCGCGGATCATTCTAGGGATATATCTATTCTCCCTAGCGAGTATGTGGGGTTTATCAAACCTGATGTAGTGGTTGGATTTGTTCGATGTATGCTCACACACAGCTGACTTTGATACATGCCCATTCTTGACATCGGAGATGTGGTCCTTCACCCTAACACCGATGCTTCTCTTTGTTTGACCTATATATGATAAGCCACAGTCACAATCAAGTTTGTATACACCTGCACACTGCAAAGGAATATTACTCTTCACTGATCTCAAGAATTGGCTCACTTTCTTGTTAGGCTTGAAAATAGTTTTAATAGAAGCTCTTCTTAAGATGTTGCCGATCCTGTCTGTAACACCCTTTACATATGGTAAAAGTGCTGGTTGCCTCTCAACTGTAGGTGGCTTGTTGGTCTTCTGACAATGCTGGCGGGGAACTGGCAGCTTGTTCTGATGAAGAGCAGTCTTCACCTGTCGAAGCTCGTCCTCTGCGATGCTGAACACCTAGGGGACGAGCTTCGACAGGTGAAGGCTGCTCTTCATCAGAACAAGCTGCCAGTTCCCCGCCAGCATTGTCAGAAGACCAACAAGCCACCCACAGTTGAGAGGCAACCAGCACTTTTACCATATGTAAAGGGTGTTACAGACAGGATCGGCAACATCTTAAGAAGAGCTTCTATTAAAACTATTTTCAAGCCTAACAAGAAAGTGAGCCAATTCTTGAGACCAGTGAAGAGTAATATTCCTTTGCAGTGTGCAGGTGTATACAAACTTGATTGTGACTGTGGCTTATCATATATAGATCAAACAAAGAGAAGCATCGGTGTTAGGGTGAAGGAACACATCTCCGATGTCAAGAATGGGCATGTATCAAAGTCAGCTGTGTGTGAGCATACATCGAACAAATCCAACCATTACATCAGGTTTGATAAACCCCACATACTCGCTAGGGAGAATAGATATATCCCTAGAATGATCCGCGAGGCTATTGAAATACAAAAACATCCTAATTTCAATAGAGAAGATGATTGGAAACTTTCCACCACCTGGGACCCACTATTAAAAAATTTAAAATTCCCAGCACACCACACTAGAGGACCAGATACAGTTAGCTCATTCTGCAAGAATCCAGGGCAGTACGCGAGGCAATTAAGGAATCGTTGGCGGTAGTTTGATATAATAATTATATCAACTGACAGACAAATGCCACCTCAGTCTACCCGTGACCACGGACTACTGTAAAGTGTTCGAAACGTCGGGTTTCCCAAAAATGTTTACCATTCAATATACGCGATTAATCCGTTTAAAAGTGTTTCATTTAAAATTTAAAATAAGTTTATTTTAACTTTGGCATTTTCTATTTGTTCATAGTCAATTTATTCTAATATTTAAATCCATTATGAAGTGTTCAAATCAAATATCAATTAAAATTCTAATGACCGAATTCGCAGATAACAGACTATGTAGCACAAAAATACCGAGTATAATTAAAAAAGACTCATGTTTAAGTAAATAATAAGCCAAGCTATAGTATAGATATAAAATAAAATTTAAGAAATGTAATTCTTTTATATTAGCTTCACGCTGTATCTCATATAACAGCAGGATAAGCACAGGGCACTTAAATACCTAGTGTAGAGACACTCCGTTCCGTTCCCCATTTTCCTTCGAATTTCAGGGAATGCGTGTTGTGACGCAGCCCTTTGTCTTGTTACCAGAGCGAAGTAATTAAAACAAGAAACATTTCATTTGAAAATGTTAAATATTTCACTTATTCGAGTAAAGATCGAACCAACAACCTCGTTACACGCTTGTGGTCCCGAGCCACGATACGCCTCTATCGCAATTTTGTTTACAAATTTTAAAAGTTAAAAACATAAATTCTCTTTCTCTCTCTCTAAACTAAACTATTTATAATTAAAAAAATCTTACCTTGAGCTTTAGTACCAGATTGAGTCTTCCATAGCTTCAGCATCAACTGCGCTTGTTCCGCGGCAGTTATCCTCTTCGCTTGTATTTGATTAACCGTCGCAACACTTACACCCAACTCATACGCTAAAGCCACCCAATCCTTACCTAACAAATTACAAATATCTTCTAACCTAAAAACAAAGATAGACACAATTTAATATTCACATAACACAATTATATAATAATAAATTACTTGCCTACGCTCTCAGACAAGCGCCAGAATGAAATAACATAATGTATGTTCTAATGATGTGGGTCTTACCCAGTGTTCTGAGCCGTTAGACAAATCAGGCTAATCTCATTACTGCATCAAACCAATCTTGTTATAAATATAACCTTGCGTAAGCATTTATTTACTAGTAGTTACTTATATAAACACTATATATTTTATACATGTAACGTTATTGTTTTTTTTTTAATTCAACCCTTACTTATAAGTCTTCTAAATATATTAAAATATAATAATTAAATTAAGCATAAAGATTTTTAATGACATTAAATTATTACCACTTTAGTAAATAATAGTTTTATTTATAACAAAACGTACAGCACAGATAGCAACATTTAATTTTATTACCTGGGATCACTAAGTCGTTGACGCCATATTAATTCTTGTTCTTCTGTTCTTCTTGGCATCATATCTGCTGGTAATGGTGAAGTTCTGTCTACTGGTAAGTCATCTGGTACCATTATATTCAGTACCGCGATCTTAAAAATTAACATTCAACATAGAAATGGAAAGCATTATAGGAAATAGCGTTTTTTGAAGGATATATAGACAAGGCTTGGATAAGCTTTATGATGTACAGTTTAAGCTTTACAGCTGCAATACACTACACTACTTTCAGTTTATTAGGTCAATAAAAATAGGGCGTTTCGTCAAATCATTTAAGTTAGGGTCATATATGCTTATAAGCATTTACGCTATTCTATATCTAGTGTCATACATGAGGTAGTTAGTGCACTATAAGTAGTGTCATATAATCACCATATATATTTATACTTACAGGAGCTGGCGAAGGTTCGCCTTTAGGAACTTTTGGATCCCTCATGAATTGACATCGACATATTGGTTCCAGATCTTGTGTTTTTATCATCACTGGGAATGCCATTCGGTTCTCTCTAAACGCTCGGAAAGGTATGGAAAGTTGTTCACCAGATTTAGCTACTGGTACTAAGTTTCCACCAAATTCAAGATGCACTGGCTTTCCTTCGTGCACCTGAATTTATATAATAACAGAAATTAAATCAAAGAAAATGTTATATGATGATATGGACTATTAATTATAGTAAATATTTAAATTAGTTACTATATAAAAATATATTAAGTAGAAGGTTGAAAATGACCGTTTGAATGTTTAAATGACCTTTGTTTTATTACAGCTTAACTATTTTATAACTGGATTAGATAACGCACACAGGTCTAAGAACAGGAAGCCATATTAGTGTTGAATTTCATCAAAACGTAATATTACCTCAACATCACGACTCTTCGCGACTTGTATAAAACGTTCGATTCTTTCTAGAGCCTTATCTTCCTTGTCATCAGTGACACAGAACATTCGTAATTGAGCTTGGCATTCGTCTGTTCGTTTTGCATAGACTACGAAACGGGCCATGAACGGTACATGAATTGCTTCCCTAAGTAATAAAGTAGACAATTTATTACAATTTTATTGTAACGAATGACTTTTGCGTATACGATCAGTATACGGAAAAGTCATTGGTCAATTTGAATATTTAGTAATATGTGAAAAATTAATTGATTTTTTTATTTAATTTTGTGATATGTTATTACCTGTACAACTCAGTTGCCATTTTAGTTGCATCTTCAACGTGTCTGCAATCAATCAGCCAATAACGTGCAGATACAGTTGTAGTAAATGATACACAATCATTTACAAAGGTCAATGGTGTATTTTCTGTTACATCTTCCCAATGAGCTCGATTAGTTCCGCCTGAACAAATATTAAGGCTTATGCACTTTTTATTATAGAAATTATTTTTTAAATGTAATTTACAATTTTGTTTAACTTCATCCAATTTTGCAAGCTACAGAGGCAGTATAGCTGTTTCAATGCTTTTTCAGCTGCCGAAGTAATTTTGTTTTTAATACTTCAATGCATGCAATAAGCGTTTACGTCTAGAAATAATTTATTTCTGATTTGGAATGCCTCTTTTACATTTCTACAAACTAATTTTAACATGTTAAAAAAGTACTGAAAAGAAAAGTGTTATTGAGAGTATTCAAAATTTAACAGTGATGTTCAAATCCTTATTGAATCATTCAAATCTTCAAACTTAACAACAAGGTAATTCATTGGAAAAGATAGGTTAAACAATAAAAAACAAAATAAAATGGTTCCAAAACGGCCTATAGCAAACACACAACAAGCAAGGACGACATATATCATAAGAAAACAACTAATATAACGTACCGTGTTATACTTATTTTAATGAAAAAGTGATTTAAAAATGTGAAACATTTTATAAAGTTTTGGTTACTTATGCATAGTGCAGTATATTAAAAATAATGGTACTATGTAAATTTTAAATCGATTGTTTCAAAATTCTGGTCTGAGTCATCGGAAAACAGATCTCTCGAAGGACAATCACTGAAATAAATCGAAAACAAAAATAAATAAAAAAAAACAAACTGTCCTGAACAGTGAGGTGTGATACAAATAAACATGATATAAGTAGATAAAATGATAAAAAAAATAAATGAAACTGATAGGCCGTTTTGGAAAATAACTTGACCAGTAGAAGCAAAATAATAAAACATTGGGAACATTGACGCAGAAGTATGAAATGTGTGATAGGACGTGGCACCGATTGACGTCATACATATTAATACAACCAATATATTGGTGCTTAAGTTTCTCAAAATGTGCCTTTATTTTAAAAACCGTCTAATCCTGCTTAAGAAAAACCCATATTAAGTGATATAAACTGCAGTGCATCTTTTTGTAAACTCAAGATTTATTGTATATGATACAAAGTGTATGTGACATAAGAAAGCAAAAACTTTAACACAGCCCGTGCATAGAGGAAGAATGTATGTAAAGCAAGATATGGAAAAAGCATTCAAAGTGATAAAGGGGGGGAATAAAAACATTACTGATATCTATATAGTCCTATCGCTAACATATAGATATCAATAACAGTGAACGTTCGATGGAAAAAGGGTAAAAAATAAAGGACAAATAAAAAAACCAAAAAAAAAAAACGTGAAACTTAACCGACGTACTGATTTTTTAGTTATTTGTAAAGTATGTCTAGTTTTTTTTTACCTTCGAGAGATCTTTTGCGAAATACCCCTGTTGGTGCGCGTTGATTAGAAGGCAGCGTTTAATTTAACGCCACACACGGTGAGCGTGCAACACACACAAACACACGAGAACAAAGACAATGTAGACACGCACAAAACGCACACATAGGGACAACTCCCTTTAGCTGCTCTGTGTATTTGCTATAAGCGCTTTTAATATCGATATCATATGTAATTTTGATGTTTCCCTATCCTAATATTGGTATGATATTTACTTATATATGATCTGTATAGTTAAGTAGAATGTTAGGACTAAGCTAATAATTCTTTTATTAACATGCTTATCCCACTGTCTAGATGTCTGGGATAATTTTGTTCTAATAAAATATAATTAAGTCGTTATATTGTAACTACTGCAATGTTTTTATCAATAGAAGAAAAACTATAGAATATAATCAATACTATATTGAGCTATCTTTTTAAATAGTAAGTAAATCTAAGAAATTGGAAATATATGTATGTATTTATGTTTAATACTATTTCTACCGATCTCATGTGGAACTGACTAGCCAATATACATGTACGATTTGGTTCATGATTTCGTTCTATGACTTACGACTACTTCTGTGTTGTAATGGAATATCAAATTCAATTACCAAATTATTTTACCAAGCATTACTTTTTAGCTTGTACTCAGTTAGCCTACTTACCTTAGACGTCGGCGTGGCCGTAATATAATATTATTATATGTCATATATTAGCTGATATTATAAGCCATACTCCATTGCAACACTTCACAAATACAAAACTGTTAGTCACTCAAAACAATAGTTTATATGCAATCAATGCCCGGATTACTTCAGGTTACGTTTAGAATTTAGTTATAAATCAGAATACGATTGGTTTCAGTGACTAAACTCATTAGGTATAATAATATATTCAAACATTGAAGCATACCTGAAATGGAGCAAAGAAGTCTCAATGTTGGTGCTGATGATGTACTATACTGATTCGTCATCCCTTGGGTGTGTGGTCGAGGAGCTGGCATGCTGAGGGTGATGGCTTTATGGAACTTTCTTCTTCTAGGTTCCACCGTAACTACAGGTGACACTGCTACACCTCGACCAAGTAATTTAGCAGTCAGCTCCGAATCTATTATTTGAGCCTGAAAAATATTCCTTTCTGTATTTCGATCTAAATATACTTGTACAAAACTTTATTGCAGCTAAAGACCAAACGTCAAAAAAAAAAGTTAAAAATAATATTACTTACCCAAAATGGATGATGCGATCAAATCATAGTTGAAGCTAAATATTACAATAGAAATAATAGAAGTGATGAGTGTTCAAAACAGAAGGGAAAGGCGAGAACAGTGCATAAATAAGCATTAATGAATTATGAAATCACAAGAAAAGCACAAAATCATACAAACAAATTCACATATCTCACACATGCGCATCAAAATTAAAAAACACACTAAGCTTAATTGATAAAATAAAAAAGAAAAACATGCAAATCTCACGTTTGGTCTTTAGGAAATAAAGTTTACAATCGCATTACAATAAATAGTACATATAAAAAGCGTACATCAAACATTAAATAAACCCAATAAATTTAGCAATACCTTAAAAATACGACTACCTAACACTATAACGTCACTCCAAATAATTAATCACTCCAAACAAAAATGAATAAAAACGTATACAATATTTTTTAGATTTTAATTATACAATTAGTTTTATGAGGCCTAGCGTAGGGACATAATCGTGCGACTGTGTTCTGTCTGATATTGTGTTCTGTTCCTATTTGAGAAAATGAAATATTTCCTATTTTTATTTACCAACAGAACGGAATGTCTTAACAAGAGGTTCCCAGGTTCCCTCTACACACTCTGCTATGAACGGGATACGACATGAGGCTATTTTTAGTTTTATATAAATATAGCTAACAGTATACATGCTATCAAACCTAAAGACCAACTAGAGAAGAATATGCATATGATTACAAAAACTTATCCAAACACGCATATGTGTGAGAATTTCTAATAATTTCAAGTGATTTCATGTTCAAAATGCTTATTTAAATTGAAAAACGATTGACATTCAATTTCTTTTATTTATTTTCCACTACATTATGTACTTTTAAGTGAATACTAAATTTATTGGGTATAATATTAAGGAGCAACGTCTTGTTATGTATTAACTACGGGTAACTTTGTGGTAACGATATGTTCGTATGATTAATTTTAAATCGTTTAAAAATTCTTATATTAAGAAGGTAAAATATTATATTTAAATTCTAAGTGAACACGAAAATCTATGTTAAGATACGATCATGGTCTACAGTTGGACTTAATTTCTCATAAAATGTGACGAAATTGTTTTATAGTATTAAATACTCAGTATTCAATGTCCTGATTATCAATACTATTAACTCATTTTGATCAGTCTCTCCCAACAATAATCTTCGGTCACTTTACATTATTTAGAAAAATCTATCAAACATAGCAACCTACTATAATAAAATACAAGTATAATAACCCTTTTATGATCGATCGATTGATTTTTGAGATTTCTTCGAAAATATTACAAATTACAACATATTCTGCCTTTTTTAAATTCAGATTTGGGAAGACCCTAAGCGATACCCCCAAAGTGGGATTCGAGCCCACAATCATTGCATCGAGTAAGGTCATCTAACTACACCTCTATAAGTATTTCTAACAAAATAATATCAATAAATATTTACCTATACATGTACATAAAAATGTTTTTGTAACAAAATAAATATAATCTGCAGTAAAAATAAATACAATGTATAAGTAAAATTTGGCATCCATGTTTTGTACTTCTGCAGGTATAACTATGATTCGATATGGTAGAACACAATATATTTTGGCTTTTGATTTAATGTAAAACAACCCATGATAAACTAAAATTTATTCATTCTTTATATTAAATCTAGCGTTTCAAAATCCTTATTCTTTTCCGTAAAACCTAGATATTATTAGCGCTAATTTCCAAATAACTGTCATTTCAATTAGAAAGTTGATACAAAATTATTAATGTTTTATACTCTATAATAAATCTGTCAAAACTTTTGTGTGTATGCAAAAGCTTTCTTTTTTTTCTCCATTGAATTTTCTGAAGACTTTAACAAAAAAAAGTAACATTGACGTTACCTGTCAAGTCTGTCAACTCATATTTTTTTATGACATTAGCGCTAAAATACTATAATACTAGTAAATTAATCGTTACAATTCATAAGCTTCGGTTATTATTTTCGACTTAGTCGACTTCTACATTAATTGTATATGATCTCACTCTAAAAATACTGATCGGTATTTAATATAGATTAAATATTATAACCCTACCAAATTAAAGAGAATCGTTTCTTTTTAGAAACATTGTTGACGGTTATCTTTTTCAAATTCATATCCTTAACACCTTTACGGGGCTTGAAAAGGTTTACCTGCAGGCCAACTTTGATCTTCTTAGTTAGAGCTCCTTGAGGGAAAACTGCTTGGACTTGAGGAACCACGGAGCTGGAGACCATGCCACCTGATATTACAAAAGAGAAAGCAATAATTAGATATAACACAGAGTATACAATTTTTTATATCTTAAAATCATTGTATTAACATCAGTATTTAGGATATTGTAACAGTATAATACATTTTTATTTAAAATATCAATTTAGAAAACACGTACTGAAGTTATCTTAAATATTTTTATCATTTATAAAAAGCTACAGCTACCAATCAGAGGATTTAATTTAAACAAAATCCCACGTTCTTTAGAAAAAAATGCATATTTTAAAAAATATATCTTAAAGTTTAACATAAAAATTGAATAAATTTGTTTTTGTTTATTCTTATTATTATATTGTGCTATTTTTGTTAATTTTTTTATTATATATTACCTTCAGGTCCTATGGCATGGACTTCCTGGCGTATGCGAGATATCACCGCAAAGTATTGAGGGAAGTCATGTGTTAGGATGCGAGTGACGCGCGGTGCATCCCATCCTTTCTCTTCTTCGTTGATTTCTGTTTTAGTGACAAAATAATTATTTTATTTTAATATTAGTGATTTTAATTTAATATTAGTTTCGACTTCTTAAATTACTCTATTTAATTTTTTTTTTCTAATAATAATAAACTCAAATTGCAGGTACTCGAACTGAATATTTTAAATTGATGTAAGTTTTTCTTATTTATTAACCGATTTTAATGAAACAAACACTAAATGTTAAAAGAAGGTTGCTTTAATATAATAGTAAAAATGACATTTAAATTTAGTAAAGTCGTTTCCGAGGTTAGTGCGTTCAAACGCACGAACAAACATGTTTGTGCGTTTACAAATAATAAAGATTTTTTTTTTAAAATCACTATTTTGGTCCTTATTACATTAATAAGCATCCACTGTATGATTTTTTCAAATATCATTTACAGACAGTGATGAGTTGATTAATTATAGGTATAGATAATAATTGGCGTTTTGGTCAATTGATTAGTAATTTAAGTTATGAAAACAAAAATTTCCGTTTGATACTCAAACTGAACTATAATTTTATATATTTATGTAGTCTGTGTAAGCTTGATTTGGTTTTATGTAAAACTTATATAAAACATAAATTTTAATATATTTTTAATATTTTTTTTCGTATAGTTTTACCTTCAATCTCTAAAGTCTCGTGTAGTATATCTTGTACGACATCGTCTGTGGCATCCGCGTTATGTTCTCGCCAGCTCGTTCCGTTGTCTGATCGGAGTATTACTATCTCACGCTCTTTACCGCGGAGGGATGCGTAGTGAGGTACCTCCAATATAACTGGCCTGAGTTTGAAATATAGGTTGTTAGTATATATGTATATTTGTTTTTTTTTTTTGTTTTTTTTCTCTTAGCTTCACGCTGTATCCCGCACTTGACAGGGTAGCCTGAGGGAACCTAGGAATCTAGTGTTAAGACACTCCTTTCCATTCCCCACTTTCCACTGAATTTGAGACATTACGTATTAAGTAGCGGAATTCAACGCCGCGTTTTGCCTTGTAATCAGAGCGAAGAAATGAAAACATCAAATATTTAATTTGAAAATACTAAACATTTCATTTCTTCGTGTGGGGATAGAGCTCACAAATTGTGGCGCTTACAGACACATGCTTGTGCCCTGCGCTACAACAGGCTTCTTATGTTTTTGTTTACTTTTAGGTATATACTACCATTTGTTGTAGATAATTTTTAAAGAGAAACCTAATTCAGTATTTGAAAATTTACAGTTACGTATGAGAGGGACATATATTTAAATGTAATCCTAATATATAATGTTTAAATATATATTTTTTTCGAGCTATAAAAAGATTATAATGGCTTTAAAATATTTATAATAAATAAAGATAAAAACATAACAAATCAACAATAAGTTTATTTACCCTAAAAACTTAGCAGACACAGGTCCCATTTCAAGGACACGAGCTGCGAGTGCCTCTCCCTCCATCAGTGGAGGCATGTGATTAATGCGAGATGGTTTTAAATATCTGTAAAGAAGTTATATATAAATTTGAGTTTATGTATATATTTATGTGAGTATAGATTTTCATATATTTTTTTAAATTGCAATAAAGTCTTTTTTTTTTTTTGAAAAAACGAAAATATTTGCATTAAATAAATAGCGCCTTTCGCATTTCGTTTTTGATGTTCAATATGTTTTTTTATATTTTTACATAAGCCCGTCTATCTACTTTTAGTTAAGTATTTTTTTTTCAGGCGAAATAATAAAAACTGCAGAATGATAATTTATTAAAAGATCACAAGTTTCTAATCTTCAATCTACCATAGTCCAACCAATGTACCAACACACCTGCAAGTGATCCTTGTAGGCTGCTGAGCGGACAGCGGCGGCACTATCACTCTCACGCCGCCGCCGCGACACCCGCGCAACGCACCTCCGCGCGCGTCCACCAGAAACGAAACCAGGAAGCTGGAACAGACAATCAAAACAAAGTAATTAAATGAAGTGTTTTTTATTATTTTTATATTTATATCGGTACCCACTTTCCGCCAAATTTTGAGGCATTGCTTGTTAAGTGGAGGAGATTAACGCCAAGCTTTGTCTGGTTAGAAAAGCGATTAAATAAAAATATTAAATGTTCCATTACTTCTAGTGGAAATCGAACCCACACCTGTCGCCATTACAGTCGCACGCTAGTGTCACTGCTCCACACGCTTCTGTTATTATAATGATAAATAATATATGAAAAGGAAAAAAAAATGTAATTATGTATAGTGTACAAACAATATCGTTGACTTAAAGTAGTTTAAATTTTTTTATTGCCTGTGTCTATGGAGTTTAAAAAATACTAGATTTTAATATTAAACAATTACTTACTTTTTCCATTGCAATTTTTTCCTGTTTCACATAATCCAATGTTGCATGAACATAATTTAAATGTTATATTATTATCATCAGGTATTCTGAAATATATTTTATTTATGATATTACATAAGAGATAGTTAAAATCAGTCATAAAATATTTTACATAGTAATCTATGCAAATTTCTTTTTAGCTTCACTATATACACTATAGGACGGTGAGCAGAGGGATTCTGCAAGTACTAAGATATACCTTTTCCATTAAGTCACGAAGAATGAGAACGGAATTCTCCACTCTCCGTGCAATTCTGGAGGAATACATGTTGAGTGATAGAATCTACACTTGCTTTATTAACATAGCTTAGAAATCCAAATATCAAATATTTCTTTTCTAAGAGTGGGGATCGAACCCATAACTTGTAGCGTTTATATTTGCACGCTTGCGCTCCTAGGCCACGACAGGCCTCCAAAAAGAATGTAAATTAATAATCTGAAATTATATGCCATATAATAATTTATTATTAACATTTTTCTTTCTTTACTTTTGATAGAATGTAGAAAGCCTGTATATCAGACGCGAGAATCTATAAGAGCAACCATAAATTAGAAATATCTATAAATATATATTGTTTCAGCATAATCCTTCTGGAAGCAAGAAAATAAAGAAAACGTTGACGTAAATATATATCCTAAATGGATATCGAACATACAATCATAACGACATTCGTATTGTATAGAAATTGTAAAATTAATGGTAAAAACTGACTTTGGTTGTGTAGGATCCACATTGTAGCAATATCCTTCCGGTGCCTGCGCGCTGCTGTAGCGGCTGATGCTCTTCACCACTACTTCTTGTTGGGGCTGGTACGGCATGCCATTTACTGAACCTGATGTTTTATTTGTTATATAATTGTACTTGTAATATTCATTATTTTTATAAATTATATATAAAAATGAACACATTTTTTGAAAAATTAAAACATTAATATAGAAAAAAATTAAAAAAAACCGCTTAAAACCATTAGAAAAATGTATATTATAATTTCACACCTTGTCAAGAGAAGAAAAGTTCTCCGAATGTATGTACGTAATGTTTATACATAATGTATATTTGATACATTGTCAATAAAAAACAATATTTTTCTACATTTGTAACACTACGTTCAATGTCACGCTTTATTCCGCCTATGGCATGAAATAAGAGAACATAGGGAACCTAGTTCCCAATATGAGAAAACGGAACTCAACGCCGCGCTTTCTCTTTTCCTAGACCAAAGAAATAAAAATATATAATTTTCATTATCTCAAGTGAAGTCCAAATCCAAGACTTTTTACGTCACCACGTTTGAATCCTGCAACACAATAGGCCTCATTCAACCAATGGTTTTTTTACTTTATTAAGAAAATAATTCTGTTCTTCATTTGCTGTTTATACAAGTATAAGTGACATTTTGCTCTATATTACGGAATCAACGCTTTGTACTGTTGAACAGACCGAGAAACGAAAATGATTTTAATGATGACAATCATTCAAAGGTAAACCTAATCACAGACGTTCAATATCTTTTAAAAACGCTGGACATGAAGTTACTTTTTAATAAAATATTTAATATTTAACACTATGTTTTCAACTTCTCTCTGCCTGCCTTGCCATGAGCGAGATGCAGCGTAAAGCTGAAAAAAAAAGATAATAAATAAAAATATTCTAATATACCTTGTGATATCTCCATGATGTTCTTATGACTCAGAGCGGATTCTGTACGCTCGTCCTTAGTAACATCTATAGGCAGGGAGTCGTCACCAAGTGATTTCATGTCGTCGGCTGTCAGGTAGCGATATGGTTGGTCGTTGAGGATCGTGTCTTCACCTGAGATTAAAAGATGTTAAAAACATATTTTTTATTTAAGGAAAACCAAAAATCCTGCTACTTTTTCATACTTACTAGTATATTATTTATATGTTATAAGTAATATTTGGAGTTACATTTTTTTTCTTTAATATCATATCAAGAATATTTTTTCAATATAAACTTTACTATAAAGTGTTATATACGTGAGATTATTTAACTGTTATTTTTTATATAAAAATTAAATATAACTGACAAGACAAAAAAAAAACAACATAATATACATAATATCTAAGCATAAATGTAATATGTGTATATTGGCGACCTAGTAGTACTTGTAGTAAATATATGTACGTACTCGTACATATTGATTTTGTGAAAGGAATGAAAACCGAATGTTTTTCATGGTTCACTGGATCTTCAAAATTTTAAAAATTAAATATTGCAAATTATAACAAACTTTTATTTTTTTTTAGCTTCACGCTGTATCTCGCACGAGGTAGGGTAAGCAGAGGGAACCCGAGAACCTAGTATTAAGACACTCCGTTCCACTTCCGTTCCCCACTTTCCGCCGAATTTGAGGCATTGCGTGTTGAGTGGCGGAACTCAACGCCGCACTTTGTCTTATTACCAGAGCGAAGAAATGAAACATTAAATATTTAAATTGAAAATATTAAATATTTCATTTCCTCGACTGGGGATCGAACCCAGAACCTGTCGGTTACAGTCACACGCTTGTGCCGCTGCGCCATGACAGGCCTCTATAACATACTTCTAGATCTGAAATCATTCCTTACCTCCTTCTTCCTCTGAATCAGACATAAAAGTCTCCAGCATTGTTTCAGGCGCCACTACTTTATACTTATCTTGAGACGCCGGTGCCAAAGATGGTTCGGAAACTTCTTTCAGCGTTTCCATTACGGTTACATAACCAAGCTTTGAAGCTATGTCGAGAGGAGTTTGACCATTCTGTTGAATTGATAGTATGATTTTTTTTAATTTCTATTTATTTTGCCATAGTATGTGACTGAGTTCTGTCCTTAAATACATATTTGACAACATATCAGTGCGAAGAAATGTAAATAGTAAATATTTTATTTCGTGCCAAATTGAAAGCCCTAAGTTTAAATTGCGCTTTGATAAACATATTAATAGGGAACTTTAATATGTTTATAATAGGATTCGCGATAGAATTTATTATTATCTATTTATCTATAAATATACTGTTGATTCTTTAATAACATCGATAGTCCTTTCTTTAACTTTACGCTGTTTCAGCAGCACACACGGCACCATGGAGTACATTACAGAGTAGGCAGAAGAAAACTTGTCTAAAGACACTTTGTTTCCATTAAAAAACTCCTGTTCCCCGCTTCCCGCCGATTTCTGGAAGTATTACGTATTGAGTGGCGAAACTCCACGTTTCTTTTGCTTTATTACCAGAGCAAAGAAAAATTTATTTTTCTAACGAATTCACATCCTGTCGCTATGACAGTCGTAAGCTTCTGTCCCATTTCAAAAGATAACAGATAGATAACAGATAGATAACAGACAGAAGATACAGAATCAAGAAATTAGAAATAATAGCTTGATTGTAAAATTTTCTTCATTATTTTACCAACAGTCTACAATAATTTGTACTTACAACAGTGGTAGCGTTAGCATCCGCCTTGTGTTCAAGGAGAATATTGACGATGTTAATATGACCTTGCTGAGCTGCATGATGAAGAGCTGTGTATCTGTTTATTTAATGGTAATTTAATTGATAAGTATTAAAATATATCATATTGGTTAGTGGTTAGCGAAAGCAACAGCATAAATTGGTCTAGGAAAAATAAACCAGGAAAATATATTTTTTCAAAGATATGGAATCCTGAAATAAATTAAAAAAGTTAAAATCATATTTTTTAGCTTATACTATGACATTGTGACAAGACTCTCTTCTTTACGCACTGCATAATTTTTTATTCGACATAGTACGAACGAGTGTAACTCAACGCCGTGCTCTATCTCGGAAAATCAAATGATAGTAAAAATGTTCACTTATTACTTTATTTATTTTATTCCCAATATATTTATATTATTTTACTTAGCCACATTAGTTAAGCCGAGTGAAAGCGATTGAAACCAAGATAAAATACATACATACATGAAGTTTAATCAATAATAATGAAATAAAATGTTACCCGTGTGAAGTCTGTGCCTTCACAGAGGCAGCGCTGTCAAGTAAGAACCGAACCATATTAGCTTGACCGTAGTGGCTCGCGATGTGGAGCGGAGTGTAGCCGCCTTTCGTGCAAATATCCACCTATTGATTAAACGAATTTATGTGTAAAAATGCAACAATATTCTGTATGGCAGATATATATTTTCTATAAGATTTTTTGTTTATATTTATCTATACATTAACTTATATTCACCAACGTGGTCAAATGAGAGAGTGAAAGGTTGCGTTTGAGGCATCTGTTAAGTCAATTTTTATTGTAAACAGAGTGGAAGTCAAAACGATTACCGCGTTGAAATACAGGTCACAGCATTCTTAGATAATTGGAACCTTTTATATGTTTTCAATTCAAATAAATAGTTCCTGAAATTACTGCATAAAGGAAATAGCTTTATAATATTAATATAGAATTATAAATACCTCAGCGCCATTCTTCACCAGCAGCTGTGCGACTGATACGCGGTCTTCTTGGGCCGCCAAATGCAGAGCAGCCAAACCATTCTTAGCCTGTTGATCTACTTCGGCTCCATGTTCGAGAAGGAGAGAGCACATTTCCGTGTGGCCCTGTAAAATATTTTGTTAGTCGATCGCAGGACCTAAAGAATCTTATATGTGCTCCTACCTCCATTATAGATACGACCTTATCAAAAAATGTAAGTTCTAAATAAATCTCAAAATTAAATGTAAATTAAAATATCCTTCAAATTGTGATGTTTCATTTCCGGGCAAGATTTTATATGCCAGACCCACTGGTCTACTTTTAAGTATGAATATTTTATAAAATAATATATAAATATTTTTATTACTTGTTGTGCTGCCAAATGCAGAGGTGTAAATCCAGCTTTTGATTCAGCGTTGGTAAGAGCGCCGTACTCCAGCAAAGTAGCGGCTGTTTCCATCTGGTTCTTACGAGCGGCAATATGTAGCGGAGTGTGGCCATTTTTAGCTACAGCCTATATAAAAATAATATTTATATTATAACTACGCCCCAGTAATTATTTCTTACTAATTTATACAAAGTTCTTACATGTTCTCCTACAGATGTATAATCTAAATATATTACGGTAAAGTTTAATCTTAATAATCATCGCATATAATTCAGTTCAGTTCTTTGGTTATGGTGTTCCGAGTATCACCGCTATGCTATATGCTATCTAACACGTTATATAACATTTGCATTATGTTTGTTATATGACAATCAATACACCACAAACCCTTTAATTTCTTTCAGAAGAACTTGTAGAATAAATTATAAAATGGCGAACTTACCTTAGCATCAGCTCCCTTCTCCAATAGAGAATTAGCAACAGCTTGCTGATCATATTGAGCTGCAATATGCAGTGGTGTCATACCGTTCTTCCCAGCTTGGTCTGGCGATGCTCCATGCGCAAGAAGCAAGTTAGCTACCTGATAGTGAAAGGTAAATTTTTGATTAATATTTATTATTTAATATTGTTTTTATCAAAAATATCAAAAAACTTAAATTAGAACCATTTGATTGGATTTATATTAAAGGATATTACTATTCGGGAAAGTTACTTTTATTCACTAATACTTTGTCTTTATTCTTACATTTATTGTTAATATTTTTCTACACTTTCTGATTAATTCAATCATATTTTGTAAAAAGGCGGAACTCAACGCCACACTTTGTATTAGTGCATCGGAAAAACTTATCCATATGTTGTAATTCCCATGTGATTTGAACCTACAATTTTCATGTTTGTAATTTACTATTAAATTATCTCATTCTTCTTTAGCATCACGCTTCACCCATTACATGCCAGGCACATGCCAGGGTAGGCAAAGAAAATTGGGAGCCTGATATTAAGATACTCCTTTTCCCCCCACTTTCCGCCAAATTAAAGGCATTGAGTATATTGTGTGACGGAACTCAACGCCGCAAAATTATCGTTAGAAATGATATTATACATAAATATAATAATATGACAGATACATATAAATCATGAACATATAATGAATTCAATACCTTGAGATTCCCATATTTAGCAGCCAAGTGTAACGCTGTGAACCCTTTCTTAGTAGTAGCTGTCAGTGGTGCATTATGCTCTATGAGTGCAGCGGCAACCTGTATTTAATAGGTTTAATAAATAATATTATATTTCTATAACATTTTATCAATTTTTTTTTTATTTTAAGTACAGAAACTGTTGAAAAATTAAGTTAAAAAGATTAAGTATAGTATTAAAATGTTTATTAAAAACTGTGATGATTGAAAAAAAAAAACCATATGATTCCAATGCTACTTCTTCACAAACAAAATTGATAATTTCAAAAAAGTTTTTTTTTCGTCCTTCATCTTTTATTTTCTCGGCTCAAAATATATTTAAATAACAAAATTGAACCCGGTACCTACGAGTACAGCGAACTTTACTCACATCATGGTTATGTTGCTTAGCAGCGATGTGCAAAGCGTTATAATGATCAGCAGTCATTGCTCTAACATCCGCGCCATGTTGAAGTAGCAATACCGCAATGTCAACGTTGCCGAGACGAGATGCAATATGTAGGGGTGTTTGTCGTTCACGAGCTTTGGCTTCTACTGCGGCTCCGTTGCGGAGTAGTATGCGGATTATATCCGTCTGTTGGAAAGTTTGTGTATGTTTAATACAAGAAATTGATTTTACGCGATATCTTATCTGTATACACAGTGTGATCAAAAATAATATTTTCCATCTACTGCGTCTACCAAAAACTATATATAAAACAAAATTATGTTACTTATTCTTCTGATTTCATTAACATATATATTAATTTCTTTAAACTGAGCGCTGGAATTTTGAATTAATTATAAAATAAAATAGTAATAATTATCGATTTTATGCATTTAAATTTTCAATGTACATCCCCATGTACATTGAAAATGAGGTTTAATTGCAATTAATGTACGTGTTCATTGATGGCATTTAAGCCCCAAAATGCACATATCATTTCTTTTTTTTCTTCAGTTTTCAGCTTCACGAATCAGTATCCTGTACATGGCAGGGTAGGTACTGAAACCTTGAGAACCAAATGTTAACTTCTCACCCGACCCGTTCGCCACTAAATTATAATATTTAAGTTGTTGAATTTTAAATCTATCTTATATACATGTTATATTTTACCTGATTAGCCCGAGCAGCCAAGTGCAAAGGTGTTTCCCCTCTAACAGTGGGCACGTCAGGATTAGCTTCATGTTGTAGCAGATATATTACGATGTTCATACATCCCATGAAGGAAGCTACGTGGAGTGGAGTCAAACCAGACTCGGTTGTTGCTTGGATACCTGATTATCACATAAGAAAAGTTTTAAAAGTTACTTTTATTGTTTATATAATTATATATTACAGGAAATTAGTATAAATGAAATATTTTTTATAAATAATTTTAATTATTCCCAAATAAAATATAAAAGTTTAATAAACTTCTCTGCTTCTATTTATTTACTCACGAAACGAAAAAAATCACTACAAAGGATATGATGACAGTATGTTTAGGTAAGCACTTTGTCATGATAGAAAAAATCCTTATATCCTTCCAGTATATATAAAAGGGGAAGCATTTTTGAAACTTACTTGCTCCATATTTAAGTAGTAATTCTACAACTTTGATTCTGTTCTTCTTGCAGGCGATATGTAGGGGTGTGAACCCATTTAGAGCTCGAGCGTTTGCGTCAGCATTCCTAGTTTTGAAATTAAATATACAGATTAATAACTTACCATCATTACTATGAATATTTTATTAAAAATTTAAGCGAAGAATTTTACACATTCCTTTTAGTTTTTCCTCAAGATTTTATTTAAATTAAAAATTACGTACGTACATCATCATCGTAACCAAAAGTTTACTATTAATCCTAAACAAAACCCAAGTGACTATTTTATTTCCCATTTTCCTTTTTTTTAATTATTCACACTTACCTATCCAATAATAGCTTAGCAACTTTAGCATGTCCACAATGAGCGGCTACATGTAAAGCAGTCAAGTAGTCTACAGTAACATCGTCGACTGGAGCTCTACGGGAGAGGAGAACCCGTGCTGCCTCAGAATGATCACCTTGGGCCGCCATGTGAAGAGGAGCTAGACCGTTCTATAAGAATAAGGGATTTTAGTAAAGATTACTCACTAACCAGCCACTTACTATTCAGCCATAATAAAAAATAGGCTTGTCGTTAGGCAGACAGGGTCAATAGTATGTGACTGTAAGCACAAAAAGTTCCACAACTTGTTCGATACCCACTCAATGAATTGAAATATTTAATATTTTTATTTTTTATTCTGGTTACAACTCAAAGCGCGACGTTTCGTTCGGCCACTCAACACGCAACGGCTTGAATTTGGCAGTAAGAGGACTGGAAGTGTATCAATGGGAATGGAATATCTTAACATTAGTATCCCAAAGTCCCTTCACTTAAGCTGCCATTAGTGGGATAGAGTATAAAGCTAAAAATAAAGTTAACATTTTTTCCTAATCTAGAGGAGAGAAAGTGCAAACGACAAAACATATATACAAAAAAAATGTGATTGATTTTTTTTTATTGTGTTATAGAACACAACTTGTCAAGAGGCCATTAACGCAGTAATTCCTGGCGGTAGTTTCCAGCTGCATGCTGAAGAGACTCTCATGAGCAAATGTTCGTGTGTGAAAATTATAATCTTCAAAATGATTAAACTGGTACTGGTAAAAAAATATTTTGTTTAAATATTATTAATTATATTTTGGTATAATTTTAGCATTTACAAGGGCCGTCGCACAGGAAAGAAAAGAATGGAAAAGGTTGGAGGAGGCCTTTGCCGATTGGCAAACAAATTTACAAAAAGTGAAGAAACGGCAAATATTAGATTAAATAAGTGTATTTTGTAATGAATTGTAGATCTGAATAAAAGGCTATTATTATTACAAGGGCCGTCATGACGCAGAGGCACCAGTGTATCACTGTAAAAGCCTCAGGTTCAGGGTCATCCACATGCAAAAAATTTAAAGAAATTATTCTTTTGCATCTATGAGATACACAAAAAGTATAAAAGGTGTTTTTACCTTGCTCTTGCTAGTAATAGGTGCACCACGATCCAACAGAGCTTCAACTACACGTTCATGGCCGGAACGAGCGGCGCAATGCAACGGTGTTAGACCATCGCGAGTACGTGCTTCGACGTTTGCTCCGTTGTCACAGAGTAGCGCCACCATGTTGTCTTTTCCTGAGTGGTAAAAATACATCTTATAGATCTATAATCGATCTCGAAATTTGATTATTAAAATGGTGAACAAAGTGAATGTCTTATTATTAGGTTTATATTAACCCTATGTTTGCTATACGCTGCGAATTAATTTCATATTTTATCTATATATGTCGTGGCGCAGCGGCTCAAGCATGTTACTGTAACCAACAGGTTGTGGGTTCCATCCCAACTCGAGGAAATGAAATATTTAATATTTTCAATTTAAATATGTAATGTTTTCATTGCTCTGGTACAAGGCAAAACGCGGCGTTGAGTTCCGCCACTCAATATGCAATGCTTTAAAGTCAGCGAAAAGTGGGAAAAAGTGTCTTACACTAGGTTCCCAAGTTCCCTCTGTCTACCAAGCCATGTGCAGGATACAGCGTGAAGCTGAGTAAATGAATCTACTTACCCCATTTAGCAGCAACATGTAAAGGACAAATATTGTGTTTTGCAGCACAATTCACGTCAGCCCCTTTAGCCAGTAAGAGGCGGGCGACGCCCTCGTTGCCGTAGTGAGCTGCGATGTGGAGAGGTGTGAAGCCCGATTTGGATGTTACGTCGGGATTATGTTCATTCTATTAAATAAATTAATAAATAAGCCTTTTATTTCCTATATAACATCAAGTACATATGCGTATTTATAAAAGAAAAATTATATATAAAAAATATATACACATTCTATTCTCTTAAAACATATGTATTTAAATATTCCTTTTTATTTAATTTTATTAATATTTTCTGTTATTTTGTGAACAAATGAGAGGTATTATTATTATTTTATATTTGAGTTTAGGGCTTCAAAAACCACAGTAATCTATATTTGCTGTTTTCTTATATCCCAAATAGATTAACATAGACAACAATAGCATTAGAGAAACAACAGTACGCGCCACCAGCGTAAAATTATAAAACGAGAACGTGTTTTCACAACACAAGCAAAAATATAATCAATAATTATTCATATTGAGGCCTGTCGTGGCACAGCGGCACAAGTGTGTGACTGTAACCGATAGGTTCTGGGTTCGATCCCCAGTCGAGGAAATGAAATATTTAATATTTTCAATTTAAATATTTAATGTTTCATTTCCTCAGTCTGGTGATAAGGCAGAGCGCGTCGTTGAGTTCCGCCACTCAACACGCAATGCCTCAAATTCGGTGAAAAGTGGGGAACGGAAGTGGAACGGTGTGTCTTAACACTAGGTTCCCGGGTTCCCTCTGGCTACCCTGCCTCGTGCGGGATACAGCATGAAGTTAAAAATTATTCACATGAACAAATGTCACTAGCAAGTGACATTTATTTTCTCGGTTGCGAGAAAAGCTATGGATTTTTTGAAATGAAATATTTAATATTTCCTCATGAGATATTTAATATTTTAGCTGGTTCACTCTAGTGACAGGGCAAAGCGCGGCGTTGAGTTCCGTCACTCAACAAACAATTCTTCAAACCTATCCCTGCTACCCTACCGTGTGCGAGATACAGCGTGAAGCTGAAAAAATGAAATAATAAAAATATAATTTAGCCATAAAAACTAAAAAAATTTTTCAATATCATATGAATATATACCTCAATACTGTTAACGCTGTACATATATTATTCTTAAACGTTCCACAAAAACATTAAATTACAAAATCTAACCAAAAACAAGCAAAATATCAAATTCAATAATAAATCTCAATAAAATATTACCTCAAGTAATAAATTAGCGGCCTTGACATCATCTTTCTTGGCCGCAATGTGTAAAGCGGGCAAGCGGACACGACCGCGGGTGTCTGCTTCCAACAACACAGCAACTACCCGCTCGTGGCCTTGTTGCATTGCTACAGCTAGTGGGGTGAAGCCATCCTAGGAAATATAATTTTAATGTAAGTTTTTGTTACTTTATTTTTACGTATCTATAGTTTTTAGTATCTTCATATAGCGGGTTAGAGGAAACTAGGTGTTTATGTTGTTCCCAAATATTCACTGCGGCGAAAGAGTGGCGAAACTTAACGCAGCGCTTTGGCTTGTGTTAAAATAAAATTATTTTAAAATTAATTAATTTATTTATTATACTTAAATTATATAAAATGTTATTTAAAATTAATTAATTTTATTCTCAAAACATCATTTCCGTTCTACACTTTCTGACAATTCTGGATTCATTGCATGTTGAATGGCGTAACTCAATGCAGCAATTTACCTCGTTACCAGAAGGAGAAATGAAAATATTAAATACATTATTTTCTAGACTGGGAATCGAACCTACAACAACTTATCACGTTTTCAGTAAATGCTATTCTACAATAAACTCCCAGGACCCTGAATTTTTGCAGTATTCGGTGTCTAACACTAGTTACTAAGCTTAAGAGAATTAGACTTTTATATGAAAATATTTATAATACTTACTTCAGTGGCCAAGCTTTGGTTAGCACCATTGGATAGCAAGAACTTAACGACTCCATCATGGTTTTCTTGAGCCGCCATATAGAGTGGTGTGAATCCATTTTGGGATTGAATATTGACCTGTAGTAAAAAAAAATATTATTCAGTATGTATATAAAATGAGTACGTATTTTAAGTAAATTTAGTAAAACAAATTTGATTGAACAAATCCGAATACTGCGTCCGAGAACATTTATAATAATAGAATTTTTTTATATTTTTTGACGAATAAAAGATTCCGTACAATTTATTGGATATATTAACTACGTTGTATAAATAATTTAAATATATTTATAAACATTATAAGCGAAATTTATTTTTTTAATAATATAACTAATTAATTGTAGAAGTTTTAATTTTTTTAATAAAGTTAGCTGATCCAGTATGCAGTATGTTTATTTATCACGCCATTGTTATAATTTAAAAAAAAACACTGGCCTATTGTTGTATAGCAAGACCACTAACAAAAGTGTTAAAAATATTTTTTTTATTTAAATTAAAAACTTAAAAAATAATATGTAAAGATTTTTGTTTTTTTTTTGTTTTTGGTCTTATTGCAATGTTAAAAAAATATATACTGAAGCATAAAACATTATTATTATCATAAAAGTTAAAAATGTTCTTCTTTAACCGGAGTAGTAGCGTATTTTTATCATTATACATTTTTGGAAACCCGATGGCTAACTACCCGTGACTACGGACAGCTTTAAAAGTTACGGTTCTGAAATATATTGAATACATACTAAATATAAGATATATACGATTAATCCGGATAAAAGAGTTTTATTTCAAATATATAATCACGTAAATCAAAGATATTTAAAGAAAAATATTTTAAACTTATTACAAACATTCGTCTTGACATGTTATTATATGTTTCACACTCAAATTCAAAAAAGAAATTTCTCATCCAAAATTATATCTGAATATAGTTAGCTTTAACCCATTTCAAGGCAGTTGTATTTGATTATTTTATCATTTTTATTAATGTCATTGACATAAAAAAAGCTATAAAAGGAAGTGTTCGCTATAAAATGCATCATGATTGATGGGTAACCTAAATTGGGGTTATCGGTCTGAATGTTTAATATAAAATTGATTTTACATCTGAATTCAATGTTGGCTGTTGAAGATATGCATTAATGACCTGCGAAACTTCGATGAGGTAGAGCTAAAATTAATATCGAAGTGTAACGATGAATAATCAGGACAAAGGATTTGTTTTAAAAATGTGTATCTCGGTGACGTGATTCATAAGTTATTACGTGATATCCATATTGGTTTTAAAAAATTTCGTTGTGTTTTTATGTTTAGAAATACGTACTTAAATTTTATTTAATTCTATAAATGTTGTCTAATCGAATTCAGGAAACATCTATATGTAAATTTACTTTATTATTGCACTGTTAGTGTCTCTTAATGGGAGTCAGTTTGTTTCATTCCTCACTTTTCGCCTAATTTGAGGCATTGCGTGTTGAGTGGCGGAACTCAACGCCGCGCTTTGCCGTGATACCAGAGCAAATAAATAAAAATATCAATATTTTATTCCACAAATATTAATCATTTTACTTCTTCGAGTAGGAATCGCACCGATATCATGTCGTTTACAGTCACACGATTGTGCCGCTGTCCCATGACAGGCCCGAAATAATATTTTCATTTCATCACTCTGATAACAAGGTAAACCGCGGCGTTGAGATCCTCTATAGATCACGCAATGCTTTAAATGGAACAGTGTGTCTTAACTCTAGGTTTCCAAATCCTCTCTACCTACCTTGCCATGTGCGGAATAGAGTGTGAAAAAAATCTTTCATCCTTTTCACTTAACCCCTTTATCTACTTACTTGAGCGCCATTTTGCACAAGTAGCTTGACTACTTGTTCTTGACCCGCCAATGAAGCTATATGAAGAGCTGTATTGCCCTTCTTGGTAGCAGCGTCTATGGCCGCACCACGCTGCAACAGCTCGCGTACAACTTCAACATGGCCGTCTTTGGACGCTAGGTGGATTGCGTTCAGGCCGTTCTGAAATAGAGACTATTCTTAGAATGCTTAGATTCTTTTGTTGAAAATAAAAATATAATGTTATGTTTTGAAATTGTTTTTGATGTAAATGGTATGGTATGATAGAATACGACTAAATTGTTAATGACCGTAGCCACAGGTCTAATTATTTATAAGAATACTTTTGAAAAGGCCAATAATTTCTTCACTCCTTGAATAATTCCTCCATATGGAGGACGAAGGAAATAGTGTTCAGACACACCGTTTCCCATAGTCCTTCTAATTTTTGAAACATTACGTGAAGAGTGGATGACTTCTTACCAGAGCAGGAAAATGAAGAATTTTCACGTCTATAGCCAGACACTTTTCTACTGTAAAACCAGCCTCGTTTGGATAAGATTTTCTATCTTATCCATACTGATAGCAATATATATAACATCCTTGCATATCTTATAGTTTTTGGATTGATCAATAAAATGTTTATATTATAATTTCATTTAAGGAAGAGAAACAGCTTTACGGCTTTCCCGCATAGCAAGGTAGACAGAAGTGTTAAGGCACTCTGAACTCCACTTTCCGCCTGATTTTCAAGATATTGTGTGTTAAGTGGCGGTACTTAACGCCGCACATTGTCTATTACCGGAATGAAATTAAAATAATTATAAAGTAATTATTTTCCCAGGTGCTTTCCCACGACGCCTAAACACCTTAAACCTTTTATTTTTCACCTAAAATATAAAACATAGACAAAAACTAAGTTAACATAGAATAAACAAGAAATTAAGCTCTTACAAAATTCTATTCTTTTATCAAATGTAAACAATTGAGGCTGTCGTAGTGATTAATAGTAGTTAAATTCAACCGCTTTGTTCAAGTGCACTTTTTATAACTGAAACGCGTTTTTAGGTCGCGATGATGTTTTCCGCATAATATTCATAATTCTTTGGTTCATTTTGCGTATATAATTCAGAAACTTTAAATATATTTTTATTTTAACTTTTTCATTTTGTAATATTGTTTTAATTTTTATATGATCATTTAGTTAGTGTTTGTTGAGAATTATTTTTACTCTTTTATTTTTAATATAAATGTAAGCACACCTCACCGTACTTAGTTTTTGTAATGTGTCTTCTGCAATGTGGCAATCTTTTTATAAAACATTGTGTTGGCTGATACTATTTTTTTTTTGTTTTCTCCGAGAGCCTATGGTTGGACAATTTCTCTCCAACTCAGTGTACTTATATTAAAAATAAAGTACAGTAGAAACTCGATTAACCGGATTAATTGTTGTTGTTAGGCATTCGGATAATCGAAAATCCGGATAATCGGAATTATGAAGAAAATCGGCTTTTGAGCCGATAGGTACGTAATGTTATACGTTTAATAAAAACAATTGTTCGCATAAACACGTCTTGTACGTTTACTACTATTGGTCTATAAATCGGAGAATCGCGAATCCGTATAACTGAGGGCCAGATAATCGAGTTTCTACTGTAATACAAATACTTCTCTGAATAATTCTCATGAATATGGTAATAAATGAAATATTGCTATAAGTAAATTGGAAGATCATATAAGTAATATATGCTACTTGTATTTTTAAGTCTGTCTATTAATAATACCAAGCAATTTCTGATATTTTGGTTTTATCACTTTTTTCTCTTTATTTGATTTCTTAATATCAAAGTAATACGTAAATAAATAAAAAAAAAAACAATATACTACCACTAAGCCCCTTTTCTCAAATATGTGTCAGGCAAACTATCATGGATTATATAGAAAGTTCAAGGTCTAAATCGATCCTAACTGATTATAAACATACAAACAAAAATTCCCTCTAACAAAATTACGGTGAACTTCTATAGAGGTCACGAAGACATATGAAAAGCTCGATTTGGCGAGGTCGTTGCCAAAATTTCAAAGAACTACGAGAACAAAGCACTAAGTCATTTGCATGTACTTGGCTAATATCCAACTAAACCACATTTGGTAATTCATTTGTAGAGAAAGGAAATTGGATTATGAATATTCATGCACTATTTGAATAATATCGAATCAATGACATTTAGTATGAAGTATAACTCAGGTTCACACTGTATCCCGCACGTGGTAGGTAGAGGGTAGGCAGAGGGAACTTGGGAACCTAGTGTTGAAACACTCTGTTTCATTCCCTACTTTCCACCAAATGTCAGCCACTGCGTATTGAGTGGCGGAACTCAACGCCGCGCTTTTGCCTTGTTACATTTAAATAGAAAATATTAATCATCATCCTCAAGTGAGGATCGAACCCACAAACTGTCGTTTACAATCACACGCGTGTGCTGCTGCGCCACAACAGGCCACAGGAAGTGACAATTCAAAATATACAAATTTTATGATTTTATTGGTAACGCTAGAGGTAGCTTTCGTATTCTACGATGTAACCAGAGAAAATTTGCTTTATTTACTCCATTTTAAGACGTATAGGTAGTGAGATCTCGTGGGACATTTTCGTATTATACTTTATTTATAGCAGGTATAGTATAGCAGGCTAAGCAGAGTGAAGCTAATGCTAAGCACAAGTTAATATTAAAGTGTACATTTTGTGGGTCACGATTCATATCGCTTTCTCTACAGATTGTTTTTCAGCTTCGCACTGTGTAATAGACATGGTAGGATAGGCAGAGGAAACTTGGGAACCGGGAACCTATGGGAACAGAATTATTTAAATGGCAAAAAAAATATTTTTATATTTGCTATTCTCCGTTTCAGTTTCCCACTTTCCGCCGATTTTTTAAGGTATTCCTTGTTGTATGACGGATTTCAACTCCGCGCATTGCCTTTTCCCTTGTTAAAGAAATTAAAATATTCAATATTTCATCAATCAATTCAATATATCATCGACTAGGCATCGAACCTACAACTTTGCAAGTATTATATTAATTTACAATTAAAACATTTTTGTGTACTGGCGTAGCTCAGTATACGTACGTAGGTATATATGAGTTCTTGTTTCTAATCTTGTAAAAGTAAAAAATTGTATATGAAAAACTATAATTTTATGATTATAACATTAAAATAATTGAAGGAAGCGGCGGCGAAAAATAAGGTGAAGGACCCAATTAAATATTATTTATATTTTAATCATATTTTACAGTATATCTCATAAGTAATTATTAAAAAATATATTCACGCCTATGGTCTTTTGTTAAAGAAAAAAAAAATTAAAAATCTTTCATGCTTTAAGGCCTGCCGTGGCGCAGGTACACAAGTGTGCGACTGTTAATGTATTATGGGTTCATAACTATATAGAAATATATAATAACTATATAGATATATAATAACTATATAGAAATACTTTAATAGACATAGGCTCCAAAATTCAAAGAACCATTATATATTTTTTTATTAAACTAATAATTATTTCTTATACAAAAATAACTAAATTAATACGAAGTGTACTGCAATTTAAGTCCGCATTATTTACGTAATAGCTATGAAAAATGTTCGTGACCGTATCGCGTGCCCGCGTCGCATGTAGACTGAAACTGTTTTACTAAAAAGCACTTTACTACTATAATCATAAAAGTCATTTCGTCGAGGTCAATATAACTGGTATTCGCAAATAGAGTCATATTTTTTGTAATAATAATCATTATTGACATGTGAACAATACATTAATATGGTTATAATATGTATGTACGTATGTATGGATGTCTCGCCGTTGTAATTGGACAAAGGGTGAATAATGTTGAGTGATCCCGTCTAGTATACAATTTCTTTAAATAAACTCAGCTTCACGCTGTATCCCGCACATGGCAAGGTAGGCAGAGGCGACTTGGGAACCTAGTGTTAAGAAACTCCGTTTCACTTCCGTTCTCCACTTTCCGTCGAATTTAACAATGTCTTAAATTTGGCGCCGCGTTTTACCTTTTTAACAGAGCGAGGAAATGAAAACATTAAAGTTTAGAATTGAAAATATTAAATATTTCACTTCTTCGAGTAGGAATCGAACTCACAACCTGTAGGTTACAGTCACACCCTTGTGCCGCTGCGCCACGACAAGCCTCTTTAAATATGCAGAGTGGAATATCTGTGTTTAAGTCATTTTATTACAGTATTTAATTTTATTCTTCTATTATAAGACACTTTAAATTTAATTAACAAAATCTAACAAAGAGTTAAAATTTAGTATAGACCTTGCATACATACATCATTACAATTTAATTTTAACTTTCGATATTTAATAAAAAAATAAATTATCAAATCTTCAAAGAATTTTTAAATAATTTTTTTATCTATGTAAAAAATAAATAATTACCATTACATATTTAAATTTAGGCATTTTAATCAATTCAAATAATTTGCATTAAAATACTTATTTATCATGTAATACTACTTAAGTCAAAAGTTCATTTCTTAATAAGAACGGAGTATCTTAACACAAGGTTCTCAAGTTCTCATTCTTTATTCTTCTCTGTTTTTGTTTTCTACGTCTTGTACCATAGTTAGAATAGGCTCAACAATTTAAAAATTAACAACAATTATATATATTTTTTTATTAAACTGATAAAAATATTTCTAATATAAAATGGCTAAATTCATATTAATCCTAAATGAATATGAAGTGTACATATTAGTATTAAAGAAGTGTCTTTCAAATACATCTATCTATATTTATAATCATTTACATACAAATATAAATAATTTTCTAATGCTTAAATATGTAAATGAATACTTACAGCATTGCTAACATTAATGTCGACGCCTTGCTCTAAGAGACTGATGATCTTGTCTATCTGGCCAGCCCGCGCTGCCCGCAGAAACGCGGTACTGGCGTCCGCCTGTCGACAAAAACAATGTTTAATTATTTAATTTAAAGTTTTGAATAACATTTAAAGAAAAAATAAAAGGATACGTTCTCCACTCAAGGAAATAAAATATTTAGTATTTACAAGTTTAATACATATTTTATTTCTTCGCTCTAGTAACAAGACTAAGCGCGGCGTTAACTTTCGCCACTCAACACGCAATATCTTAAATTCGGAAGAAAGTGGAGAACTCAATGGAGTGTCTTAACACTAGGTTCTCAAGTTTAATGTACCTTTACTGTACGTGGTAATTACACACATAAAAAGCAGGCCCTTAAAATAGCCAATATGGCTCTCAGGTTCTGGATTAGGGCACTAAATCCTAAAAGCCTTTGCTAAATGACCCTTTAGTCCCATATCTTTGTTCTTAGTCTGAGTATCTTCGAGTATAACACTCAGCAAGATTTATTAAAGAGGGTTTGATAGAGAACGTCCGCTGTACAGTCACAAATAACTGAAGGACCTTTAGATTTTTGGGGATCGTATTTCAATGAAAGATTTCTGATGAAGTTATTTGGCTGTGTGCAGCGGCTATAAGTTCGATATGGACCCGGAAAAAATGATTTACGTTGTATTTCTCGTTCTGGTGGAAGGGCAAAGCGCGACATTGAGTTACCCCGTTCATCTAATGTCGCGTGAATTATAATGAAACTAAAATTAAAATAAAATATATATAAGTAAGCTTACCGTACTATACGAGTGATATAGAAACAAAAATATAAGCTATGTTAAATTTTCAAATATTTTATTACGTATCATTAAAGTTTTAGAAACTTTTCAATAGTTTACCTTTACTTTAGCAAAATGGTAGACTTCAGTTTGTTTACTTAAAATAATCGTAGTAACATTTTTTTACTATATACACATCAATATAATACTACGTATCACAAAATTTACTTCAAAAATTTACTGACACGATTAAATATTACTCACAGTTATTTGTTAGAAAAAAAACTAACCGCCATCTTAAATAAGAATTAAAATTAATTTTACGCAGTACCAAATGTAACCATATAATGTTAAGAATGAAAATGTTAGGATACTTGAAAAAAAAACTACATTTTAGTTTCAAATCAAACTCAAATTCAATATTAGTTTAAAAAATATAACAATCCAAAAATATATAAATAATAATTGCAAGAAATAATAATTGCAAGACTGGAAGAAAACTAAGAGACGACTTAAATAGGCAACGTTGATAAAAATTAGCATTTATTAAGCTACATGTTATTATCATGATATGGTATGGTTCTTTGATTATGGCGTTACGAGCGTGCCAGTTGAGCACATATCACTTCACCAATGTCACGTTATATGGAGAAGACACGAAGGAGGTTGGTTATTATCATTGTCGTTAATCTCACGAGTAACTGTCATGTAACAGTAATAATAAGTAAGTTCATCATCATCATTATCATCAGCCTATCATGGTCTATTGCTGAACTTATACCTCCCCTAGAGCGCACAACGTTCGTTCTCTGTTTTCCTCGTCCAGTGTCTACCGGCGATCATACGGATGTCGTCAGACCAGGGGGTATACATAAAACTAACAATTAACGTTTATGTTCACAACTAAGTTATCTGACTAATATTATTCATTATTATTAGTTCCTTAAAATATAATTATTAAATAAAAGTCCAATTCGGCGGATAGTCGAGAACCAAACGGAGTACCTTAACACTAAATGTTCAAGTTTCTTCTGTCTACACTGCAATAAGCGGGATGCAGCGTGAAGTTAAATAAATAAAACTCTGCCGTTACTAAATGTATGACAAAAAACACATGGATAAAACTACTGTTCAGTAAGGATGTACCATAAAAAGGTACCTATCAGGAATAGGAAATAATTTGATTTTACATTTTGCTTTTAAAAATCTACATAAAGAAAGTTATGAAAGAAAATAACGATATCTTTATGCAAAAATCTACAAAAATATATATTTCATCCAAACAACTTATTCCGCGTATTATAATGCCGTGGTGCGGGCACAAGCGTGTGACTGTATATTAAATGTGACGGGTTCAATCCCCACTCGGGGAAGTATTTTTATTTCTTTACTTTGCAAACACGGAAAATGAACGCAGCGTTCAAAGCTTGAAACTCGGCGAAAAGTGCAGTACGAAATGGAGTATTTTAACACTAGGTTCCCAAGTTCCTTCTGCCAACCTTGTACTGTGCGAGGTACAAAGTGAAGTTACAACAAAATTTTCTGTTTTATATGTATGGAGAAAACCAGGTTGTTGTTTTGGCGGTAGGATCATCTCTTTAGTCTCGTTTTAGGGTTCCGCAGCTCAAAAGTAAAAAATAGAACCCATATAGGATCATACTATAGTCCGTCTGTCAAGACTATTTATCTCAAAATCATAAGAAAGGTCAAGCTAAAATTAATATCAAATATTCAGTTGTACGGTCCCTTATGATACACATATGCAACGTTTTTGTAAAATTCACCGCGTAATAAATTCCAATATGGACCCGAAGACCTACAGTTAGCTAAGTATGAACAGAGATAGAAATCTGTAACATGGCCAATACAATAAAACATTTATTTTGTAGCAATTTTATGTGAACAAAATACTTTATATTAATATTACTTTTTCATTTATGAATAACTTTTAACAAAATAATGAGTTTATTTTATTATAATTGGTTCATAAAAAAACCAAATGAAAACTTTACTTAAATTAGTTAATGAAGTTTGTCAAATGTTCTATATTTTAATTTTATTGATAGAAAAATAAATCATTTGTTTCCCTAATCTCGCTGACATATCGGCTTTATGTCCTACTTTTATTTCACCCTCTTTTGGGGTGTCAAAGTCAATACAACATTTTCCATTTTACGTTATAACATTAATCTAAATTACAAAGGGTCAGTAAATATCACGTCATGCATATTTGAATTATCGATCTGTAAATACGTTATTGTAGAATATAGTAATTGACAAAATTTTATATATTCTATCTACTAAAGGTATATTAATATGAAAATAAAAAAAAAATTAAGCACCAAAGTCAAGCTTAAGTTTAATACCAATTTAGTCACATATTTATTAAGGCTATTACGGCGTAGGGGCACAAGTGTGCAGCTATAACCATGACGGTTCTGGTTTTATTCCCAATCAGAGTATGAAATATTCACAGAGGCCTGTCGTGGCGCAGCGGCACAAGAGTGTGACTGTAACCTGTCGGTGACAGGTTCTGGGTTCGATCCCCAGTCGAGGAAATGAAATATTTAATATTTTCAATTTAAATATTTAATGTTTCATTTCTTCGCTCTGGTAATAAGGCAAAGCGCGGCGTTGAATCCCGCCACTCAACACGCAGTGCCTCAAATTCGGCGGAATTGAAGTGGAACGGAGTGTCATAACACTAGGTTTCACTTTCGTTCCCTCTGTCTACACTGCCTAGTGCGGGATACAGCGTGAAGCTGAAAAAAAAAAGTATGAAATATTTAATATATTCATTCGCTGAAAATGAGGCAAAACACAGCATTGATCTTAACTACTTGTTAAAAAAGTAATACCAGTGTTTAAATATATTGTTAATTATTCGGCACATCGCTTTTTAGGTATCAAATTCAGTATAATTTTATATGATCAGAAAATGTGTCACATTATATTTTTGTAATGATTTCTTTATATATGGTAACGCTAAAGAACGAAGTATTGTCGTGACAGTCGCATATGCCTTTCGTTCTTATCTCTCTTTTTCTTTTCGTTCAGTTTTCGCCCTTATTTTATGGTTGGCATATGGCAGGCATATTATAACAAATTCTATTTGTACAGTACTATACACTCTACGTACGTACAAAAATTACTCAGGCGTTTCGTCTCAAAGCAAATGCACTTTAAAAAAAAATAAATTTCTTAATTAATGCAGCATAAATTCTTTAATTACTACGACTAATACTGAGACTCGGTTTATTGAGGCGTATACCGTGTTCTTAAGTCCATGCATGTTCACTGAGCAAGGCGTAGGGTAGACCGCCAGCAATTATTTCAACCCCTGTAGGGTTAGTCACCCTAGTATGAGAGAAAGGGAAGTGCGATTGCAAATGAAAATTTGTGTTTGTATAATAGATACATATGTATATCTCGCTTTATATGAGTTTTTTTATATATCTAATAGCGATAGAATAAGAACATAGATTATTCGTATTGTTTTTTTTCTTTTACATATATTAAAATAATAAAAAAATATGTATATAGTTTATTGAAAACGAAACTAACACAGAAACGTTATGTATTTTCGTACAATATCCCGTAAAAAAGCGCGCTCAGTAACTTGCTACTTTCGAAAAATTAAATAGATTTAATTAATTATTAAAAAAAACATCTAAGTACAACTTATCAATGTTGCTACAAGTATATTTTATTATCAACATCAAACGTACAGTGAGCTATAGATGTACCAATATACATAATATTTTCATTTCGTCGCTCTGATAACAAGGTAAAAGCACAAAAGCGTAGCGTAGTCTTAAATTCAGCACGAAGTGGGGAGCTGAACTTAGTCTGCTAACAGTACGTTCCTATAAAATCCAGAAACTAAAATCCATTTTGAATTGAAATTTCTGAATAAAAAAAGTAACTACAAAAAACGAAAAAAGTATAGAAGATCGATCGAACTGGATATTATAGCAAAAAGTGTAACTTGGCTAATAATAATGGCAATGTTTAAGAAAATCTTTGTAAGCCAAAAGAAAAAAACCACAACAAAAGACAAATAAATACAGTTATATGTCAACAAAGCTTTCAAAAAATCCAAAATGCAATGTCACTCGAAATTAGCCGATTCATTTCTCCCCATTGTGAGATATGTAGATAAATAAAGCACGGGGCTATTTTGGGGTGGCTACCCCTGTCTGACATCATCGATAACTTTAGTTAGGCACTTATAACTGTCGCATGCGGCTATTCTCGTTTATTCCGCCAAAATATAGTTTAGATTGTTTATTTTATACTTTACGATCGGATTTTTCAAGGATGTAAAGTGGATGTCCTTACTGTCGTGGTGCAGCGGCATAAGCGTGTGGCTGTAAACGATGGGTTACGGGTTCGATTCCCACTCGACGAAATGAAATATTTAATAATTTCAATTTCAATATTGAATATTTTAATTTTTTCGCTCCGGTAACAAGGCAAAGCGCGGCGTTAAATTCCGCCACTCAACAAACAATGAATCAAATTTGTCTGAAAGTGGGGAACGGAATTGAAACGGAGTGTCTTAACACTCCGTTCCCAAGTTTCGTCTGCCTACCCTGCCAAGTGTGAGATACAGCGTGAAACAGAGTAATTATTTTTTTATCTCAAACATTTTATTAATAAGAAGATACACTGTACACGAGGTAAGTATTAGGTATCTGTGTGTGAGTGAAAAGCCGATTAACAATAACTTAATCGGCTTTTCACTAATTATTTATATTGTGAATTTTATGCCAGAATGGATTAAATCAGCCTGAAAATGGTTTTTTTTAAATATGCACCATCTACGTAAAATATGAGTATATATCTTACAATTGTATCAGTATTAAATTTGGTGATTATATGTTAATTATACAGTATAATATAACGGTATTATTGAGCTATTCTAATAATAGAATTGGAAGATGACTTATAAAATTGGATTGTCTTCTTGTAAATATAAGCGTGATTTAAGATGTAAAACTGTTTATCTTAGTTTCATAATATATCCCCCATACGACCAGTGTAGGCAGAGAAACCTCGTATCTTACACTCCGTGCTCTCACTCATCATTTTCTCTTTTTTTAACTCTTCATTTTAATTTAACATGTGATTCTATACGTTTTAAAAAAATGTCTAACACCTAGCAATTTTAGTAGACATCGCAAAATTACTATAAAACGAATATTACGAACGGAAATATATATAAATGTTAAATGAAAACACAACGGTTGCGATGTTAAAGAATCAAAGCCACAGATAGCTACTCCAAACAAGAGCGTCTGCGAGCCAGACGAGCTTTATAAAAGCTACCTGCCATTGCTACGTACATATAAAATGTACTTATGTTTATAGGAGTGTGTACATTTATTAAAGGTCAGTGACTATACTTTTTGAATGAACTTTGATTATGTAAATAGTATTTGGTTATTGTATACTAATATCTTATAGTTTTATACTAACTTTGCCTATTTTTTTAGTTTATTAAGGATCAATGGTATTACTCAGTTGTTTTTTTTTATTGTAATTAGGAAATCAATAGAGTTTGTTAAGGCGGATTTTTTTTAAACTTATGAATTAGCTCCTGACTGTTCTCTAAAGATAGGGTATGTATAAAAATAGTATAAAATCCCTGAAGATATATACATTTATGTTGCAAATCACGGACACTACACATTTTAAAAATATATATGAAATGTAGCTTCTTATCTTGTCTAGTCCAAGTTCTATATTTGTATTAAAATTCAATTATTTTATGTATATTTTAATATAACAATGATGAAAAGTAGCAGTATACATCAATATTTCTGTCAAATTGATTTCGTTCATCATTCAATTTCAAAACTACTACAGGTGCTAAGGTTAACAAAAGTTAACAAAATTGTGCCCCTAATGAGGAAATTGTATAATATACATACGTTCATACTTAATTTTTTGTGTGAAGAAGGAAAAGCTTAAGATACGCCCAAATTAAGCTACAAAAGATAGCTAGTTATGTCACACAAAAGCGTCTGCACGCCAGACGAGCTTTTGTTGAGGCAACGCTGCGTTATAAGCATCTCTTGGTTAAGAATTCCATGCCTATAGAAAAAAATATGTTTAGTTCCTTTTTGTATTACACTATTTTTGATAGTTTACTTTAATTTTTTATTAGTATTTATTTTTAAATCAGCTAAAAGAAAATATATTGTAGATTAATTGTGTAGTATACGCGTCGTGGCGCAGTGGACAATTGGAGGTTTGATGTGACATTAATAACAAAAGAAAGAGTGACGTGAAATTCCACCACTTTCTCAACATGCAACCTCTCGAAAACTAGATGAAAAGTGGGAAACGGATCTGTAACGGAGACATTTTATGCAGGATACTGCGTAAAACAATTGTCTTTAATTGTTAACTTTATTATTAGTAATCACAGTTGTAAGTAGTTGAAGTTGAAGTTAATTTCTCCTATTCACTACGTAAAATTGATATGTACAAACTACTATTTAATACTATTTTATATAGCAATATATTAAAAAATATGAAGAAACATTCTTTTTTCGTTAAAATATTAACGAAAATATGATTTTTTCTTACCTGCCATTGTGTACGAAAACTTCTGAAATTCAGACAGGCTTTCACCAAACCCTTCAGGTGAAGGATCTCTAATATAAAGTGTTTCCTTCTTGTGCACGCGGTTAATGCAAGAGGAAAGTACTTTGTCACTTTTTTCATAGACCGTTGTATTTATTTTCTAATGTAGAACTAATGGAGACTTATTTTTTTTCTTATTATTTTGAAGTATAGCGTTTATACGATATTGTAGCAATATTATAACGCTAAATGTAGATTGAGTTCCATTTTTAGAAAAGTTATTCGTTGCCTTGGTTTGTTTACTTGAAAGATCGACACAATGTGTAATTAGAAACTTTGCAATTTGACAGATTAGAGAGTGAGAGAGAGAGAGTTTTTTTTCATTCCTTATGAAACATCGTTTTACTTTTTAAGCTACTATAACAAGACTTATGGCTGTTATGGCACGGGGCTCAAGCATGTGATTAAAACGTGTTGACCCCCACTCATTGAAGTGAAATATTCAATATTATCAAAGGAAATATTTCATATTTCCATTTCTTCCCTTTGGTAACAAAGCAAAGCGTTATGTTTAGTTTCACCAATCAACACGCAATACTTCAAATTCGGCAGAAAGTGAAGAACGGAAGTCTTAACACAAGGTAACGGAGTGTCTTAACACAAAGTTCTCAGTTCCTTCCCTACCATGTGAGGGATTCAGCGTCAAGCTTAAAAAAAAAATGACAAGACTTTCGGAAGCAATATATGTAAAATTTTTACATATAAATCTCTTCCTTTAAAATTTGACGTTTTAGGTAGGTTATGGAGTAGAAGCACCTAAAAATATTTCTAATTTCTAAAATACACGGATTTTACCATTTCACAATTTGAAATTTGTGCAAATCAGCATGTGACGATTAGTTTAATTTAAAAATAATATAGTTTAAATTAAATAACAGTTTCAAAGCTATATAGTTACAGAACTTTCTACGCTAAAATAAGCTCATTTCTCGACTCTACATCGTATAAAAACCACGTATAAAGTTTGTAAGAACAAACAACGAACCACTCTAATGACAGACAAGACATTTCAATGTTGAATAGATGAATACCTGTCGGTGACTCTGAATAGGTTTTCTTTGCATTAAACTTCATATATTGCCATAGTTTTTCTATATGAGTTTTTTTTATTATTATTTTTTCTGTATATACTAGAGAGAACCGTTGGAACCTATGTAAAGATGCTCTGTCCCCCTTGAACTTTAAATATATGTGTGCGTGTTGAAAGTGAAAATAATTTAACTCAGTTTTACGCTGTATCCCGCACATGGAGGGTAGCCAGAGCTTGGGAACCTAGTGTTAAGGCACTCCGTTCTGACCACCACTTTCCGCCGAAATTGAGGCTCTGCGTGCTGAGTTGCGGAACTCAACGCCGAGATAACTGGAAATCATTTAAATAATTGTTATATCAAATGTGGATGAAACCCCAGGCATTGCGATTATAGAGTTATACTGTTTCACTGTGCCATGAAGGCCTTCGTACAATTAAGTAAAATATTATTAAGAAAAAATTGGATGTAACTAAATTCAAATACCCAAAATGGACGTATCTTACCTAATTAAATAAAAGTGGCAGAACCAATTTAGATTTTTTGGAATGTCTAAATCTGTACAGACATTTAAATTAAATATATAATTAAAATATTATTTTATTTTTATTTTTTAAACTTCACATGTGTGCAATTTGTCGTAATGCACAGTACAGTCGGCTGTAAAGCAAATGTAATGGGTTCAATTCCCTCTGGGGGAAAGTTTTTTTTCAATTTCTCTTCCTGTTGATAAGATAAAGCGCGCAAACCAATCAAAATGTAATATTTCGAGAGGAGAAAGCAGGAAATGGACGTTCTCAACAAATGCTACCTTGTTAGGCTACCCCTGCTCAGTGTGCTACGAAGTAGGTACACCCTGCTGTAAAGCTATTTATTTTTTATTTGAAACTCGTACTGCTTACCTAACCCAAAAAATATATTTTCGTAATACAAGCTATGCAAATGGATTCACAAAAATTTTCAGTCGCTGCAACCGAGTGATATAAAAGTTCGCGAGTAATTAAGCACTGAATGTGTTGGTAATGAGAAGCTTTTCAACCGAATTGGGTGTTTGGAAAATACCGTGTTTATTTTTAATTCCAGCTTATTGCTTGAACTTATTTCCAATACAAAGAGCTCGTTTGGTGGTTTAATGAGTAATTTATGCGATTTTAATTTTCTACATCATTTTGTTATTATATTGAATGTTGAAATTTTTAACTTCATTATTTATGAAGTAGGTAACTTTTCGTAAATATACATTAAAATATGGTTTCACATTTCATTACATTGAAATTGAAACCGGGTTCAGGACGGAGTGTCAGGTATGGGTATAATATACATAAAGATTTTGATAGATTCACCCGCGTGTGGCAAGGTACATAGAAAGAACTTAAGTTGTGTAAAGACTAAGTTATGTTAAGAAGAACTTGACTTGTGTTAAGACACATTATTCTCTCATTATTTATTTTAATTTAGATTTAAATCTTGCTACAAAACAATATAAACAAAAGGTGAAGCTGAAACAAAATAACAACAGTATGTACATGTATCATATATCAATAAAGAAAACAACTTCCGATGAGTTGTCTTTAGAATATATAGCTAACAGGCAACTAAGCTATTTCATCCCTTTTCTTAGTCTCGGATGTAATCTAAAATGATCAAAGTCGAGGCATAACAGAGGAAGAGACGTTATTAATTCCAGGGTCTATACGGACGTCATTTCCGGTACGGTCAGAACCATGAATTTTTCTTGTGTTCTTTTATTTGTTGATTTAAGATTTCTTTGACTTAGATAGTTAAAGTACAATAAATTTTGTTGTAAACTGTTTTAGGCATACAGTTTAATCTGTATTTATATAATGAACATAAATAATATTCATAAAATTTTAATTGGTTGTTTTATTCATCAATACTTAAGTATAATATTTGGTTATATATAATAGGGTTTGTACTTCTTTTACCTTCACGCTGTATGTATTTCTACTTGCGTAGAAAGCATGCAAACCAAAAGTAGTGCTGATACTCCGAGCTATACGTTCTTTTTATACAGTCACACAGACACGACGAAGAGCAATTCCGCACTTTGATTTTTACCAAAGCGAGGAATTATAAATACAATTTAATTCCTTGAATGGGAATTTAACTTACTAACATCGTCTTTAAAATCAGACGCTAACACCTATTTATATGAAATAGGACATTTGGATAAAATGACTTGATTTTACATCAGTCATTAGTGGCTAAGAAAACTGCATCGTTCTATTGATTATACATATATAATTATGTAGATATCAATTTTATAAATACCAAATACAGTCTGGTAGTTAGTGGGAACCTAAGGTTAAAATACTTAATTCCCGGGCATCCCTGAATTTTGGTGACATTATTGTGGAGTTTGAGTAACGGGACTAAACGCCGCGTTTTGTCAGTTAAACTCGACGGAATATTTGTATTTAAAAAAATATTTTCGATTCTCAGTCTTCAATACAAAACGCGGCTTTGAGAAAACTTGTAATTCAGAAAGAATCATACGAATGAAAATGTATGAAAAAAAAAAACATCCTATTGAGACAATAAGTATGTATGTCGTCTTCAACTTGTTTAATGATGATTTTGAATACAAATGTTCTCTAGGTCTAGTCTTAATATACACACACTCAGTCAGCTTCACACTGTATCCTGCACGAGGCAGGGTAGGCAGAGGGAATCCGGGAATCTAGTGTTAAGACACTCCGTTCCACTTCCGTTCCCCATTTTCCGCCGAATTTGAGGCATTGCGTGCTAAGTGGCGGAACTCAACGTCGCGCTTTGCCTTATTACCAGAGCGAAGAAACGAAACATTAAATATTTAAATAGAAAATATTAAATATTTCATTTCCTCGACCGGTGATCGAACCCAGTCACACATTTGTACCGCTGCGCCACGACAGGCCTCAAGTCTTAATATATCCCTATTATAAATCTCTCAAATTTAACCATTCTATACCTACCGTGCCAGCACATTCATACATGTTTTATAAACATTGTAATATTTCCTTTCTTGGCTCGATAAGTTTTTACTAGAGGCAAAAGGCCAAGGTCGAACTAAATATTACTCCAAGCCTTGTTGTTAAATGTACTATTGTTCGTTCGAATTAAAGGAATTGTAAAATCCATTTCATTTTAGGAAGTATAAATGAACACGAATGACTATGATTGATCTAAGACTGTTAAAGTTTTTTTAGGTACAGTTTTCCAGCCTTAGTGAGCCCACTCAACACGCAGTGCCTCAAATTCGGCAGAAAGTGGGGAACAAGGCAAAGCGCGGCGTTGAGTTCCGCCACTCAACACGCAATGCCTCAAATTCGGCGAAAAGTGGAGAAGTGAAACAGAGTGTATTAACGCTAGGCTCCCAAGTTCCCTCTGCCTACCCTGCTGTATGCGGGATACAGCGTGAAGCAGATTATTATGTTTATATAAAAATAAAGCTTTTCTTTTGTTTAAAATTTTGTTATTAACATTTTTTAGCTTTACGCTGTACTCCCCATATGGTAGTGTAGGCACAGGGAACTCGGGAGCCTAGTGTTAAGACACTCGATTCCTTTCCTCACTAATATCTATTTAGAAAGCTTAAATTTTAACCGATTCATATAAACATCAAAATTATACATTCTAATTTAAAAGTATGTACGTATGTTTGTACAATACATCTGTACGTACAATCTGATAGGAATTGCGATTCAACTGCGCAATAGCGGCGTCAACGTGATATGTAATCGATGTTCGGCCATGACAGTACATTTTTTACTTGTCGGCTTCAGTTTGTATCATATATGGCAGGTAAAGACATTCTGTGCACCATGCACTGTTCAATTTTCGAGACATCACGTGCTGATTAACAGAACTCAGAACCGCATTTTGTCTTGTTACTAGTGCAAGGAAAATTAAATTAATTTATTTCTCCGGGTGGGAATATAACCTACAAACCAGTGTAACCAGTATTTTACTACAAATGTGACGGTTTGCAGGCAAAAATTAGGATGTAACTGTTAGTATGATATAATATTGATACGAAAAATATAAAATCACTATATTAATTAAAGGTAAATCACTGTTTTTATATACGTTCTATTAAAAAAACAAGTCAGTTAAGTAAGGGGAATGCAACCCCTACAATATAACTCAATGACTTAGATACCCCTCTAGTACACTGTATATTTTACGTCCTTCCGATTTTTTATTTTTATAATAATTACTACATTTTTATGAGAAATCTTAAAAAAATCACATTTCTTTACTGTTGTAAAGAAAGCAGTAGCGTAGTAATATAATTCAATGTATATAAATATATATACATATATACATATATACATATATACATAAACTAAACGACCAAAAGGGTTAAAGGATTGTGGGTTCGACACGCGGCATTAAATTTTCTTCCATAAAAACTATCAAATGATGGAAATTAAGTAGTACATGTCCCATTGATTAATATGGCCTATAATCATAAATAACTTAATAGATCTAGAGCTATTAAGCTACCCATCAATCTCATTTAATAGTTTTTATAGTGCCGACTATAAAATATAGCATGTTTGAAGCCTGTTTTCAGAAGAAAATATGAAATCTTTTTTTTCTTTCGTGTAGTAAATAAATAACACAAAATTTGTACTTCTTTCTCTTCTTCTTCCTGGCATTAATCCTTGCTGTGCCAGGGTCTGCCTTCCTACTAAGCCTACTCCACTTTGCACGATCTTTTACGTCCTCAGTGGTTAGACCATTGGCTCTCATGTCCTGCATCACGACATCTAACCAGCGCTTCCTTGGGCGTCCGGGAAGTCTCACTCCAGGGACAGACATATCAAGGCACTTGCGTCCGACATAGTTCCTAGGCCGGCGCGCAACATGATCATACCTCAGGCGACGCTCTTGGAGCTTATCCGCTATGTCACGGACTCCAAGACTACCTCGAATGAAAGTGTTACGTATGCGGTCAGACCGCTTTACGCCGCACATCCACCTCACATGTGACATGAAGCTCTTCAGTGTGCGGTCGAACGATGCTCTTGTATATCAGCTCCTTGAGTTTGGTTGGTATTGTGCGATCGCAGACCACACCAGTGACCTCCCGCCATTTGGCCCAGGTAGCGCTTATCCGACTATGAACGTCGTGATCGATGCCTCCAGACTCGTGCGTCCGATAACGGATCCGAGGTACCTGTACTTTTCCGACTTAACGGTTGGTTCGGTACCTATATGGATAGTGCTCGAGTCCGGTCTCCCGCAAGCCATGTACTCGGTCGTCGACACATTTAGTTTAAGACCGCCGTCTCAAGAGTACTATTCCAGAGGTTCACTTTATGCTCTAGCGTCAGCCGGTTCTCTTCAATGAGTGCTATGTCATAGGCATACATCGTCAGCTACGGAGGCTGGTCTTGGATGTGAGCCGAGACAGTATCTAGCACTACGTTGAATAAAAATGGGCTAAGACTACCTCGAATGAATATGTTACGTATGCGGTCAGACCGCTTTACGCCGCACATCCACCTCACATGTGACATGAAGCTCTTCAGTGTGCGGTCGAACGATGCTCTTGTATATCAGCTCCTTGAGTTTGGTTGGTATTGTGCTATCGCAGACCACACCAGTGACCTCCCGCCATTTGGCCCAGGTAGCGCTTATCCGACTATGAACGTCGTGATCGATGCCTCCAGACTCGTGCGTCCGATAACGGATCCGAGGTACCTGTACTTTTCCGACTTAACGGTTGGTTCGGTACCTATATGGATAGTGCTCGAGTCCGGTCTCCCGCAAGCCATGTACTCGGTCGTCGACACATTTAGTTTAAGACCGCCGTCTCAAGAGTACCATTCCAGAGGTTCACTTTACGCTCTAGCATCAGCCGGTTCTCTTCAATGAGTGCTATGTCATCGGCATGCATCATCAGCTACGGAGGCTGGTCTTGGATGTGAGCCGAGACAGTATCTAGCACTACGTTGAATAAAAATGGGCTAAGACTACCTCGAATGAATATGTTACGTATGCGGTCAGACCGCTTTACGCCGCACATCCACCTCACATGTGACATGAAGCTCTTCAGTGTGCGGTCGAACGATGCTCTTGTATATCAGCTCCTTGAGTTTGGTTGGTATTGTGCGATCGCAGACCACACCAGTGACCTCCCGCCATTTGGCCCAGGTAGCGCTTATCCGACTATGAACGTCGTGATCGATGCCTCCAGACTCGTGCGTCTGATAACGGATCCGAGGTACCTGTACTTTTCCGACTTAACGGTTGGTTCGGTACCTATACGGATAGTGCTCGAGTCCGGTCTCCCGCAAGCCATGTACTCGGTCGTCGACACATTTAGTTTAAGACCGCCGTCTCAAGAGTACCATTCCAGAGGTTCACTTTACGCTCTAGCATCAGCCGGTTCTCTTCAATGAGTGCTATGTCATCGGCATGCATCATCAGCTACGGAGGCTGGTCTTGGATGTGAGCCGAGACAGTATCTAGCACTACGTTGAATAAAAATGGGCTAAGAGCTGAGCCCTGGTGAACCCCTACTGTAATCTGGTGAGGTATGGTGTCGTCAACAGCAGTCCTAACCATGGAAGCGGAATTGTGATACATATCTTGGATAATCTCAATATAGGCCTCAGGGATCCCTTTCTAACGCAATGCCCACCAGATACACTGACGAGGCACACAGTCAAAGGCCTTCTGCAGATCTGAAAAAGCCACATGCAGAGCTCTCCTCTTTTCCCTGTATGCCTCCGTCAAAGTTCTGAGGGCAAAAATGGCGTCCATAGTACCCTTTCCACGCTGAAATCCATATTGAGATTGAAATAGCTTCTTCATCTCTCCTTCACAGAAGCGTGATTACAGAGCAACGTGCCCTGGGAATCTTTGACGCAAATACATTTTTAACACAAAATTTGTACGTGACGAATTAAATATTACGGTTTTGATTTAAATTCTGTTATTGATCGATTTAATAATAATAAAAACATAATTTAACCATTTTAACTTACTTCTTACGTGCACCCTGCATCATGCACATAGCATGATTTGGGAACCTAGGGTTAAAGTCACTCCTTTCTCATTAGGAAATTTCCATTCTATAATTTCAGCAATTTCTGGAGGCGTTACCATAGAAACTATTAACATATTTCATTTTCTCGACTAGGGATAGGGTCCAGAAACTGCCATGTTTAAAGTCCCACGCTAGTGCACCTGCTTAACTATTGACTTCATTAAAGATAATTCTACGTACTATAATATCCTCGTTATCTATTAAAAATGGAAAACCAAGACGACCTAATTACAGACAGTTTCATGTTATACAAATATAACGCCACGCCTCGCCCCATTAGCGTTCTAATTAAATAAAATAACTCAATTAAAATACGCCTTTTTATATTTGTTTTGATGAAGTCATCGTCCTTGTCTATATAAGAAATTAATTTTGCATATGACAGCACATGAATAAATTAAATAAGTATTTTTTTAACTTTCCTTTTTTCTAGCAGAGTAAGCAGAGGGAACTTGGGAACCTAATGCTTAGGGGGTCGATTCCAATAACGAAACTTCTGTTTTCTATTTATTGTGGTGCTGTATCGTTATCACTGCAAAGAAATGAAAATATTAAATATTTTTATTTCTTCGAGTGGGAATCGAACTCACAACCTTTCGAACTTACAGTCGCGCCCTTGTACCCCTGCGCCATGACAGAGGTAAGGTAGCTTTAAAAAAACTGTAGACACATTATAAAATTAAAGATAAAGGTAAAATAGATAAATCCAGTGCCAGTTATAGGTTTTGGATTTCCAATGAATTTAACTGCCCTTCTAATTTATTGTCAGCCTATCGTTTTAACACGATCATCGGCCAATTTTATGGAACGTAGTCCACGTTTCGCTGTCCTTCCTAGATCTATAAATTAATTTTTTTTCGCCATCACTTTCCGTAAGTTCTTCGGTATACTTGTCCTACCCCTGGCCATTTCCATTGTGATATGGTTCGTGCCATGTCAGCTACCTACTTCTAATTACGGAGAGAAAAATGATGGTAATGGTGGTTGGTTTGATTCTAGGTGAAAAAATGATTATTATGTATTAAGTTGTAACACGACAAAACGTGCCGTTGAGTAAAGATATGAAATATTTTTTTCTTTAAAGGCTTCTTATTAATATTTCTTTTTATAAGAAAATAATATTTACTTATAAATATTTAATATATAAATTAAATATTTTAGCTATTTGTAAAATTATCAAATATTATTTGAGGGGGCTATCTCCTCTACTCGTTTCATTCACCATGGGTTAGAAAAATCAAAAACAAAAAATATTTTTTAATATTTTTTTTTGATAATTTTGAAGTGTTAATCAAGTATACAGTTAGGAAAGCAAAATATTTATTTAGAAAACATATAAAAAATTTGAATGTCCTTGGATTTGAACATGGAACAGTTTCCAAGAGTCGTGGGCTAGCTTGGACGAATTCCATGAGGGACTGGTTCAAAGCCTTCAACATACAAAAAAATTATACGTTTTCTAAATAAGAAACTATATAAAAATTAATTTACTGATAAAATAGACCGAATACTTTAAAAAAAAAAGAGGCTCGTTGTCTCTTTTTTTTAGGGTTTGTATGGTTCCGATAAAAACATAATTTTTGTTGGACTATTTTGTCGTCCGTCTATCAAGATCATATTACATATAGATCATAGAAGATTACTTAGACAAATCAGGCTGAAATAAGTATCAAGTCTCTAAGTTTACTGTCCCTGGAAACATAAAATAAAATCAAACTTCTTAGTTAACACAATCAAAAGATACATGCATAGTTTTTGCAACATTTGTATAAAATCGCCGCATAATCAAAACCTTAGGAAAGAAAAGTTTTCAAGAAGCGCGGGTTCAACTCCTGCTGGGTCCAAAAGTTGTATACGTTTTTTAATTTAGTACTTACAGTGTACTTCCTGTAAATCCTGATAGTAATGAAATATGGTTCGAAGTGATATTTCGTAATATAAAGAAAAAATCCGAAAAGTGAAAATTATACGGAAATATTACATTAATTCCGTTATACACCACCATCAGACCGGTAACGGTGCAAAAACATACACATATTATGTGTGTTACACCAGTATTTCGGTAGAATTATAAGAATCTTAAAACCTATAAATGATAAAAAAAGATTTTGAAAACTGTTATTAAATGTTTATAAATTATTAAATTAAAATTATCGTTTTAATCAACGTTAGTATAATAATTTATTTATTTATTGATTTAAGTAATTTATATAACATTTAGTTGATTTTGAAAATGGTCTAAATTCAAGCTTTAAAAACAATATTTACCTATGAAATGCAGATAAAACTTCCTATTCATCTTAATTTTCTTTTATTTATTTTTTTAGCTTCACGCTGTATCCCGCACGAGGCAGGTTAACCCGGGATCCTAGTGTTAAGACACTCCGTTCCACTTCCGTTCCCCACTTTCCGCCGAATTTGAGGCATTGCATGTTGAGTGGCGGAACTCAACGCCGCGCTTTGCCTTATTACCTATCTTAAATTTTCACTAATTAAGACCAAAAAAAACTCCAATACAAATACTTTTAAACTATTCGTAGTAAACGTTCAAATGCAATTATTTAAACATCTCTCTACAAAACCAGAGCCACTTTTAAAATAAAGGCTACATATATTAAATTGGCAGCACCATCTCTCTGCATACATAAAAAAAACCAACGTTCAGAGTCAAATATGCTTTATTGTCAATTGAGTCACAGCGTCCATTGTAAATAATAAATATAAATATTTCAACAAGTAACAAAGATATAAATTCTAAATTATTCTTCTAAATCTTTTATTTGCTATAAATTACACTTAGCCTTGTCAACAGACGTTAATTTCTCAAGAGAATTCTCAAAGCTTTCCAAGTTTTCATAGAATTGTATTCGAATATTTTGTGTGATAATATTTTATTTTTTTGTTAAAGCCTTTGTTACGATAAAAAAAAAATGTGCAAATTATAATTTTGATACCTTAGGGACCTTTGGGGGTATGTAATTTTATTTCTATATAATTTATATACTGATATGCAAAAGTTGGAATAAATATAGCTATTCATATAAATTTATGCTGTTCTTTGCTATATTGGCTTTTAATTTGTTGATATTTATGTTTAAAATTAATAAAATTATTACAATATTTGAAATTATGATTGAAAATCAATGTTATAAAAGTAATTTTGTTTTGTGAAAAAATATTATCTTATAAATATTAAATAATGAGAAGATACAGTAAAGTTAGTCTGTAGTATTTAACTCAATTATAAATCTAGACTGAACCCATATTAGCCTATGACGTACTGGGAGCAAAGGGAAGCCCTACAGGAAATAACAAAGTCAAGGGCAATTTAAAGAAAAGTATAGAGGATTTCCATAGGGTTAGAAGGGTTAATTATATATTTTACGAAACTACATGAGGTTTTTGTCTTTTTGTAATTAAAATAAACCGTATTAAAAAAAATAATAATATCCTTATACCCACCCAGCTTCACGCTGTATCCCGCACATGGCAGGATAGGCAGAGGGAACTTAGATACCTAGTGTTAAGACACACCGTTCCGTTTCTCACATTCCGCCGAATACTGAGGCATTGTGAGTTGAGAAGCGGAACTCAGTGCTGCGCTCAGTAACAGGGTGATCTTATTTTGAGCCGGAATCACACGGCATATGTCTCTTTCTAAGCAATTGTTTAACCAATTCAGTACGTTTCAGCTTTAGGTAATACCTTGTTTGCCAATATACTCATATTTATTCACGGCATTGCTAAGAAATACGTATTATAATCATATAATGATCGTTTTTCTTAGATAATTTGTTGATAATATGTATTTGGAAACGCTTAAAAAACATTATTATTTTATAAATATTTCTGGAATCCTTTTTTCTTTCGAAATACCTATAATATAATAATTACTTGTCTAAACACAATGGCAAAAGATACAATCAAATAGTTGGCACTATTATCATTGAAATTGAATTAGTTAAGTGAAGTTAACTCCAATCAGAAGTTGATGGATTTTCTTTGTGTTCCAAAGCAAATCCATCAACTTGTCTTTGAACATTAAGAACATGTTTTTCAAACAAACGCTTTAACAAAGTTTGTTTAAATTTAATAACTAGCTATATCTAAGAGAGAACCATCGTAGCGCAGTGGCAGAGCATGTGACTGTAAACGCGACAGGTTTTGGGTTCGACCCCACCCGATTTAATATTTAGAATTTAAATTTTCAACGTTTTCATTTCTTCGCTCTGGTAAAAAAGCAATACTCCAAACTGGTTCCAAAGTTTCCTTTGCTTATCCTGTCATGTGCAGGATAAAGTGTGAAGCTCAGTGAACGAGTAAAAGAGTAAAGAGAGAGAGAGAGTAGAGAGAGAGAGTGTGTAAATAATAAGCTTAAATTCAGAGGAAGCCTATTGCTCAACACTCCTTAACTCACACCACTCAATTTTCGAGACATTGCGTGTGGAAAGGCGGAAGTCAATGTCAAGCTTTGTCTATTGATTTATTTCTTTATACATAGCATATATTCAATTAAGTACAAGATATGTTTAAGAAAGAAAATAAAACCGGAAATAGTTATTCTCGTATCAAGCTCTGCCAATAAATAGCGTAGTTGGTTGGTTGGTGTAACTAAATAATTAGATTAGCTCCCGGCGACAGATCCAATACTTGGATAAACTCAATTATTGATAGAATTTCCCTTTCAAGAACTTACCATGATGATACTATAGCATTAAAATGTTCTTATCTTCTGCTTTAATTATCATCAACTTAACAATGTTAAAGAAAAACATTTGATAGGCTGCATTTTCACATTATTAAATATTTTTATGTAATGAATTTGTAAGTCATAAAATTTACTTGAATTATTTTAATTTTATAAATTTGAAAATAACAGATAATTCATATTTTATATATAAATATATTAGGATTTTATTAAATATTAAATGATCGTTTTATAATTCAATTTTATATTTAAAGTAACAGTAGACAAATAGTGAAACAAAATGATTAGCAATTCATCTTTCTTGTCTATGCTACAATGACAAAGGAACATAGCAGTTTGGATAATAATTCGAAGAAATTTGTAATTTTATTTACTATAATTTCTATATTTTCTATTCACAATTACATTACTTCGAAATATATTTATAAGTTTGCTCTTTTCATTATATAAGAGAAGCTAAAGACAATTGTCCTTGAAAAGTCTCTGCGGCACAAGTTACATACCTGGTTCGGCGTCGCCGTTTCAGTAGTCATCGCCGGAGGACGCTAGGCTTCAGTTTTCTTCGCTGACATCAACAGCAGATCAGTTTCACCTCGAACCCTCCTCACGAACCGCCTCCAACCACCTACAGGCGGGTTCCCATCGCGGACGAATTATCGATTTTCACCGTGTCCTTGCAAACTCACGCTATACCAATAATTCTCAATCCTGTCCAAGATATTTAAAATTAAGCGGACGAACGCGACGGATCCGCCATTTTCCTTACGAATGTAAAATTGTATTCACAAAATTTAGCCCTACTATAGAAAAAACACTAAGCGACAATTAAAGCTGAAGCGATACACGGACACATGAGATGGTACATTATAATGGATATATTTTTGTTAAAACGAAGAAAGACGTAGAAGTTGTTGCGCTTGGGTCGTCACCTCGGGGGTGTAAAAGAATTTTGCCGGCTTTGGAACGACAAGTAGATGGGTGGGGTGAGCTAGAGCGCCTGCGCGGTATCTACCCCAGTGTGGGTTACGTGCGTGTATGCTATTAGAATAGCCAATATAACCTGACCTTCCCGCGTCCCTCTGTGTCATATATTATTATGACACCCGGGACCGCTTTGCTAGGTACTAGGGGTTTGGTTATAGTGGTTTTATTCACAAATACAATCGATAATGCAGAGCTCAGAGGAAATATCAGACACGGTGTCGGACGAACAAAGCGGTAGCTAGATTCGCAAGCGTCAGACAATTATCATTTCTACTGAACTTTGTATCATCATAATATGCCATTTATGAATTATTTTTGCCTATTTATTATGAGTAGTGTCTCACTAAGTACTTTGAGATAAGTTGAATCAATAATCTTAATAATATATTTTCACGTTCTAATAATTGCCTTTATGTTAGATTACGAAACATGTTGAAATATGATTTTCCACCACTCAACATGCAATGCCTCGGGAATTCCAGAGGAAGTCGGAAACGGAAATGTCTTAATATTAGATTCCCGGGTCCCCTCAGCCTCGCTAGTTATAGCATACAGGGCGAGACTAAAATACAATATTTTGGTATTTATTGTACTACTTAAAGATTTATCATTTAACATACTTATTAAACATTTTAAACATGTATATCAATCCTCCTGGTCCTGGTGATTTACTTTGATATTTTTTTTTTTGATTTACAACTTACATCATTTAGGAAGAAGTAATAAATAAATCAGTTTCATTTACATTTTTTATAACATATATAATTATAACCAGATAAGCAATATATCTGGCCTGTCGTGGCGCAGTGGCACAAGAGTGTGACTGTAACCGACAGGTTCTGGGTTCGATCCCCTGTCGAGGAAATGAAATATTTAATATTTTCAATTTTCAATTTAAATATTTAATGTTTCATTGCTTCGCTCTGGTAATAAGATTAAGCGCGGCGTTGAGTTTAGCCACTCAACACGCAATGCCTCAAATTCGGCGGAAAGTGGGGAACAGAAGTGGAACGGAGTGTCTTTACACTAGGTTCCCGGATTCCCTCTGCCTACCCTGCCTAGTGCAGGATACAGCGTGAAGCTGAGTAGCAATATATCTGACTGCTTACAGTTGACATACATGCCTGTAAATGGTATTTCTCGAACCTGCTGTAATAAACTTTAGGGTCATATTATGTGTTTTTCGTAAAAAATCTATACTTCTATAGTATATTGGAGAGTTTGTTTGGTTAAGCACGCTTTTCTTAGAAGCTACTGATTCGATTTAAATCGAAGATAGCCTATTAATGACTAAAAGATGGTAGGATGATAGCCTATATTATATCACGGATATTTGAAATGTATTTTGCCTTATGTGTAAAGGTTAATAGAGAATAAAAGTGATATGATTATACATGTCTCCAAACAACAAGACTTTTGTGAATTAAAGAAAAAACTAAAATTCACAACAATATTGATATAAGGGACAGTTACTTAAGTATATTTGCAAGTATCTCGTTACAAAATCAAAGACATAAAAGCTTTGTAATACGATATGCTCAAAAATAAAGGAAATTATGATTGTTATCACATTTTGTATCGTTATGAGTGAAAAAGTCAGAACGTTTGTTTCTCGCTCAGATAATAGCATAATTAGAACATGGCTTATCAACGTTATACTCACGCAATCTTTTAGGTTAAAATTTCGTGAAATTAAACATTTGCATGAAGTCTACTAATTTCTTTTTGTTTAAAATAACGATTTTAAAGCTTTCACTACGTTTTAAGCAAGTATAGCAGTGTTAGAATAGTGTTGTGTCTCTAAAGTCTCTCCATTTTTTACTATTTTAGCGCAGTGTGTCTGTGAACTCAACAGATGGTAGATTCGATTTCGCGAAAATTAAACATAAAATAATAATGACTTTGATTTTGTGATTGTAACACATTTGAAATGAAACGATTGAAACGGCTCCTATAAGTCATATAAGCTATTGCTCATTATCTCGTTTATAGATCATTTGTATAGAGTATAATATATTCCCTGACCTAACAAAATTAACATGTTCACCGCGGCTTGAGTTCGATTCGGCCCCGTGGTAGACTTTCAGCTGGTGCGGCGGGTGTAACTCGTGTTTTCTCTCTGGTGCGGTAACCTTTTATAGTCAACGGTATGACATAGGAAACGCGTGCGAAGCATTGACTCGATAATAAAAAATATATATATTTGAGGTCGAAATAAGCCTTAAACAGTGTGTTTAAGGCTTATTTCTACCTCAAATATATATTTTTTTATAAGCATAAGCACAAAATTATTGAATTAGGTGCAGGTTGAGGCCGATTTTAACCTCAAGCGCTGTGTGGCGCGGGCGACTCGAGAGCAGTTAAGTCAACTTTTGTGCCGCTACCATAGTCGATATTGGACACGTTTCTTTGCGCGTTAAGTACATGTTCGTTATTGTTGTTAAATTCTTATGTTTATTGTTTGTTTGTTTCGTTATAAAATTAGACAAGTAATACATTTAAGTTAATGAATACTTTGTATTTGATTTAACAATACCCCATACATTTTTTGCACAGCACTATAACAATATAAAAAGTCAAAAGAAGTATATTCATCAGTCAGATTCAGTGCGTTTGAGGTCTAAAACGACCTCAAATATATTTTAGGTATTTTCTCCTAAACTAAAAGTCAGAACCCGGGGCGAAGCTTGGTGTAGTTAAAACAAATCCATATAGGTAGTTTTAGCATTAAACTAAATATCGAATCAAGTTACTGATCGGAGCTATATACAGGATTGGGCTAATTTCGACCTCAACCGCACCAGCTGATTTTTTTTAAAATTGAGCTCGCAGTGAACGTGTTAAGGAGCGCTGAACTTATATTCAAGTCAGGTTTATAAAAATAAAATCAAATAAAAATAAAAAATAAAAAATAAAAAATAAAAAAATAAAAAAAAAATAAAAAAGCCTTTTATTTCCTGCAGATCACAGAATAACAAGTTGAAAAAAAGTAAAATATAGTGTTTAGATTTGTTTTTTTTTTATTTTTTGACTTATTTAACTTGTTAGTATGGTTAGTTAGTATATAATCTATTATTATTATATTAATCTATTAGTCTTTAGGAACCCCAGAGTGGGTAAAGGCCTCCTCCAAAGATGACCAAGTGTCTCTGTCCTGTGCTACTTTTTGCCAGAGAGGGCCGGCTATTCTTTTAATTTCATCCTCCCAACGTGACAGAGGTCTCCCTCTGGATCTTTTGCCTAGAGGGCCCCGCCAGATTGTAGATCTGACCGTCCATCTTTGGTCCATAAGTCTCGCTACATGGCCTGCCCATTTCCATTTGAGCTTTTGTGCATAACTTAGAGCGTTAGTTGCTTTTGTGATAGACCTTATTTTAGTGTGCCTTATTTTTTCCATTCTCTTTATTTTAAGCATGCTACGTTCCATTCCTCTTTGACAACTGTTGATTATATTTTTTACTTTATTATTAAATATCCATGTTTGGCAGCCATATGTTAAACACGGTAGGAGACACGAGTTCATTACTTTTGTTTTGATAGTTATTGGCATGTTGCTCTTGAATATTTCTTTTAATCCCCAATATTTGTTCCAGGTGCATTGTATCCTTCTTTGTATCTCTAAATCATTGTTTTTTCTATCAAAACTGATTCTTTTGCCTAAGTATATGTAACTTGCAACATATTCCAGAGGTTTCCCATTTATTGTTATTTGTCTTTTCAGACTATTTGTCATGGCCATAGTTTTGGTGAGATTCATTTCTAGGCCCACCTTAATACTAGCTAAGTGTAGTGATTCAATCATGTGCTGTAACTGGTGGCTTGTGTCTGATAATAGCACCAGGTCGTCTGCGAATCGCAAGTGGCTTAGATTGGCCTTTTCTATTTTTATTCCTAAATTACTCCAGTTCAGCTTGTTAATGATTGACTCCAGTATAGCTATGAAAATTGTTGGAGAAATTGGGTCTCCCTGTCTCACGCCCCTTTCTATAGGAAAGCTTGGGCCAGTGTTTTCCAGCGTAATCTGACCTATATTGTTATTATATATGTTCTTTATAACCTCTATATATGTATTTTCCACTCCTTGTTCTTTCAGGCTTTCCCATATACTTGTAAAGGAAACAGTATCGAAAGCTTTCTGATAATCGATAAAAGCAATATATAATGGTCTTTGTTGTTCCTGGTACTTTTCTATAATTAGTCCAAGGGTGTGGATGTGATCAATTGTAGAGAAGCCTCTCCTAAAGCCTGCCTGTTCTATTGGTTGCTTTGCTTCTATAACTGTTCTGATTCGTGCATTTATAATAGAAGAAAATAGTTTGTATATGCTGGGCAATAAGCTTATTGGTCTGTAATTAGAAATATCCTTTGGGTCACCTTTTTGTACAATAGTGTTATATTTGATTCCGACCATTGCTTCGGTGTTACAAAGTTTTGAAGAATCAAATTAAAAAGTTGTGCTAGGGGTGCTGTTAATATTGTATGTGCTATTTTCAGTGCTTCGTTAGAGATATTATCTTGGCCAGGACTTTTTTCCATTTTCAGTCTCTTTAACGCTTTCAAGCAAGTCAGGTTTAAGAACAATTAAAACCTGTACATGTAAAGTGTATTTTAAATCAAATACGACTGCATTTTACTCACATAATTTGATATGTGAGATATGATAGTAAAATTCGCACGTTTTTGGCATAGCCCTATCTATATAAAGGCTTGGGAGGGATTGCAGAACGTTCTTCACAAGAAAACTTCTTCAAGATATTTCATTGCAATCAGCACTCAAAATTTATCATGAAGCTACACTATTACGACATAAGAGGACGGGCACTCAATCGTCTGACCTCCTATTTCTAAAGCTAAAAAAATTCAGTGGGTTATTGAGAATACCAAGAACCATTCTTCCCATAGGGAGCTATTCTTAGCGTTTTTCTCTTTTTATAAAATAATACATTGGCTTAGTGCTATTGATAGTAAAAAAAAGCGGTTAGTATAATTTTAGAACATTTAACACGAAAATTATAGTAGTGTCCTCCACTATATCTCAATTGACCCCAAATTATACCGCATCCGCGGGTGCATCTGTACCTTACCGGGTACACCCATAAAACCGGGAGGCTGCAAACTGATTCCAGTACCTGCTTTAGTTCTTAGTCTGTGTTCAAAGAGGCCTGGCTGCTCGGATAGTAGTAAGGCAGAGGGAAGCTTTAATACGCGCGCCGACGATTGCCTGTTCTTGAGATCAGAGGAATCTGAGCAACACGGACCCTGGTAGTCCAATACTCGGGGATAGTCAGGTCGCAGCTAGAACTACAGGTCCGGTTATTTGTCTAGGGTGCCGCGGGGACTGGATGTTGAAAGTTACACAAAATACTAGTGACATTATTTGACCTTGAAGAGGTGACCATTTGTAAGTTCTATTTGGTAGCATATATTAAAGTGCAATAAAATGGAATCTATCAAACACTCAATGGTGGAACTGACCGCACTTTAACACAAAAATGGAAAAAAAAAAAAAATTCTAATACACCACAAATCCACCCAGTAACATTGCCGCACAATTCATTGTTTTTCGCTCTATTATGTTGAATATTCTTGAGGGACTCCAACTTCAAGTTTAGCTTTTTACTAAGCAAGTTGATAACATTGAAATGCAGAGCAGAAGGAAGATCTATAAATATGGCACGGTGTCAACGAAGACAAGAAAGAAAATACTGTGGCGCAAGTTGTGGAAGTCCTATCTAAGCATCTTAAATTATCCAATTTTTGTGTAGATGATATAAATAGATGCCATCGATTGGGTAAATCATCATCAGAGAAGCCAAAACCCATCTTGATTAAGTTTAGAGATCAATCAGTATGTCCAACATAAAGCTCCGAACTAGAATTCTCTTATGCTACATCTGGCCTATTGTGTTACACGGGTGTGAAGCATGGACCCTAAAAGAAGACACCATAAGACGAATAAGGGCGTTCGAGATATGGTGCTATCGTCGCATGCTTCGAATTAGTTGAACGCAGAAGATCTATAACGAAACTGTGCTCCAGCGTGTCAACATGCCCCATAAAATGATACAAACCATCAAAAAGCGCAAAATAGTTTACTTAGGCCATGTTCTGAGGCACGATAGATACTGGTTGCTTCAGCTTATCATGATGGGTAAGGTGGACGGCAAAAGGCGTGCTGGACGCCTTTTGATCAGAGAGTGGAGCGGAATCAAATCCGTAGAATAATTATTCCATCTAGCATTGGACAGACCAGAATTTGGGAAGCTAGCCTTCTTAGATTATATATATACATATATATATATATATATATATATATATATATATATATATATATATATATATATATATATATATATATATATATATATATATATATATATATATATATATATATATATATATATATATATATATATATATATATATATATACTATATATATATATATATATATATATATATATATATATATATATATATATATATATATATATATATATATATATATATATATATATATATATATATATATATATATATATATATATATATATATATATATATATATATATATATATATATATGTATATATATATATATATATATGTATATATATATAAGAATAACGACTGGTCTGCCATAATATCATCAGACCATATTTATTTATAGTAGAATCTTTATATATACCTACTAATGAACTGATTGATATTTACAATATTCATGCCCTAGTAAAATCGATTCGTATGAAGTAAGCGTCTGCTACCTGGTTGACATAAAATATTAAATGTATTTGTATACAATGATTAACCAACATATGAGCTTGACAGAGTCAAGGTAATACTTATACAACCGGAAAATCTTAGTGTATATCAGTAACAGTTGCGAAACATCTGCGGCAGGATGTAAGATATCAAGCGTCGCTCCTTTCACAATACTAGTAAGGATCTTGTGGCGAGGCTTGTGTTCTTTAGATGGTGTAGAAGGCAGTTCAGTAAAACACAAGCACTTCACTGTAGAAAAGTTTATTGCAGCCAGTATATATAAAGCGCACAAGCAACAAATAGCGGTAAGCACAAAGGAATAGATAGTTCGTCGCGTAAGCAAGGTAGGTGAGCGATAAGAGCAGAGGCGTGCGTATGCCGTGGAAGTCGGTGTAGCACTGGCCGCGGTCGGGCGACGGCGACCGGTTCTGGCGTGATCGGCTCCCGCGCATTGTGTCATCAGCAGGTGATTATAGAAGCCTCTTACACTGCACGGCACGGCACGACACGACACGACGATGCGGCTGCTGTGAATCTCAGGTAAGTATTTTAAGGTGTGTATATTCATGTGTATATTTATGTGTATGTTTATGTGAATGTATCTAGTTGTAGTACTATAAATAGGATAGGAATATATAAGTATAAAATATTATAAATAGATATAATATGTGGTTCTACCACATCACTCCCCTCCAGAGGCCATCTTAAGATGGTCGATAAAAGTCTGGGAATCTGACTGTTCTTCCAGATCTTGTTTGGTAAGTACCTGTCTGCGTTTCTTTGAATTTTTCTTTTTCTTTGTCTTTATGTTTACTAACTTCTTTTTCAGGTACAAGTGGGAGTAATCTGGTTCTATCCTCTTCACTGCTGACTACATATGCCGGTTTCAATCGGTCTATGGAAACCAATTGTTCCTTTCCTTTTACAAGAATTTTAAAGGTTTTATCTTTCTTTTGCAGCACTTCGTGTGGACCTGTGTATACAGCTTGCAAAGGTCTTCTCACCGTATCATCTCTGAGGTACACATGACTGGCTTTAGTGAGTCCTTTGTGAATAAACACTTTTCTTTCCCCATGGCGCGTTGCAGGAACAGGTCGAACTTCAGACATGACCTTGCGCAGTCTCGTGATGAAATCCGTGATATCTGTAGATGCGTCTTCTGACAGATGGAAGAATTCTCCTGGCAATCTCAGAGTCTCGCCATAGAGCAATTCGGCCGCTGAAGCCTTCAGGTCTTCCTTATAAGCACTTCTTATGCCAAGTAACACAAGTGGAAGAGCCTCTGTCCAACTTTGCCCTTCATGGCATGTAATAGCCGCTTTGAGCTGTCGATGAAGGCGTTCGATGATGCCATTGCATTGTGGGTGATAGGCGGTTGTCTTCCTATGCTGGAATCCAATCATTTTGGACAGGCTGTCAAACAGGGCTGACTCAAACTGTCTTCCGCGGTCTGTTACTATTTGTTTTGGACATCCAAACCGAGCGAACCAACCCATGATGAGAGCTTTTGCAACGGTTTCTGCTGTGATTTCGGAAATAGGTATCACCTCAGGCCATCTCGTAAATCGGTCGATAGCAGTGAGGCAATAACGTTGTCCTTCTGAAGAGGGTAATGGTCCGATTATATCTATATGAATACATTGGAATCTAGCTCGTGGTAGCTTGTATTGCCCAAGTGGAGCTGTGACGTGGCGGGTTACTTTGGCTCGATGGCATGAATGGCACATCTTTGCCCATTCTCTCACGTCTTTATTGACGCCTGGCCACACGTAGCGTTGTGTTATAAGCCTGGCAGTCGCATTAGCACCTGGATGACTTAAAGAGTGAAGACTTGTAAATACTTGATGTCGCATGTCGCTCGTCACAAGCGGTCTATCAATATCATTACTGACGTCGCAATATATTTTCAAGTCTGTTCCAGGTATGGGTCTGAGTTCTAGACGCAGCGATGATCCACCATCAACTAAGCTTTTTAATTCAGTGTCTTTAGCTTGAGATACTGCCAATTGCGCTAAGTCTATAGGTTTGGCGATTTCTTCCACCCTAGACAACGTGTCAGCCACCACGTTATCCTTTCCGGAGATGTGCTGAATATCTGTGGTGAATTGAGCTATAAGGTCCAAGTGGCGAAATTGTCGTGGCGAACTCTCTTTTCGCTGATGAAAGGCATAGCACAATGGTTTATGGTCCGTAAAAACCGTAAAGTGCCGAGCTTCTAGCATGTGGCGAAAGTACTTTATAGCCTCGTAGATAGCCAGTAACTCTCTATCATAGGGTGAGTACTTTTGCTGTGCTGGGCTCAGTTTCTTAGAAAAGAAGGCCAGTGGTTGCCACTTTCCGTTCTTTTGCTGCTGTAATGCTGCACCGATGGCTATATCTGATGCATCCGTCACCAAAGCTAGCACAGCGTCATGGTCTGGGTGTGCTAACATTGTCGCTCGACATAAGCTATCTTTGCTTTCTTCAAAGGCTGTCCTGGTATCACTAGTAATATCTACTGGGTGTGATCCTTTTACTGATCCGATCAAAAGAGCATTCAGCGGGGCTTGAATTTTCGCAGCACCTGGATAAAAATTTATCATTCCCAAGAATCTTCTGAGTTCTTTTATCGTCCTGGGTGTTGGGAAGTCTTTAATTGCGTCGACCTTGTTTTCCAGTGGTTTGACGCCTTCAGCTGATACTTTGTAACCCAGGAAGGTTACCTCGGGGGCTCCAAAAGTGCATTTGGCTGGATTGATGACCATACTGTACTCCTTAAGCTGTACGAAAATCTGTCGAAGGTGTTCCAAGAGTGACGTCTCATCCTTGGAAAATATGAGAAAGTCGTCTAGATAACAGTAACAGAAATTTAGTCCTCTCGTTATTTGGTCCACAAAACTTTGGAATATTTGTCCTGCATTCCTCAACCCGAATGTCATGTACGGAAACTCGAATAATCCGAATGGCGTTGTAATAGCCGTCTTCGGTATGTCTTCAGCTCGCACGGGTATCTGGTTGTAGGCTTTAACTAAGTCTATAGTGGAAAAGACTGTACAACCAGAGATGGCATGACTGAAGTCGTGGATATGCCGGATGGGATAGCGGTCTGGAACTGTCCTTGCGTTCAAATTGCGATAATCACCACAAGGGCGATATTCTCCAATCTCCTTCTTCGGGACTAGGTGGAATGGTGAGGCCCATGGAATTTTAGATGGCCTGGCTGTACTATTTTTGAGCATTGCCTCTATTTTCCGTTTCGCAAACTTGACCTTGTCTGATGCTAGACATCTAGTTTTGCAAAAAACTGGTTGACCTGGCGTTGTCTCTATGTGACGCTCAACGTTGTGATGAGAGGCCCTGTGCATCCCGGATGGGCGTGTGACATCCGGGTATTGCCGGAGCAGGTCCATAAACTTTGTATGACCAGTGGTCGTCTTGACGGAAGCGATGTCAGCCGACGAAATAGCTGATGCCGCGGTTGATTTTAACGTCGTGCTGTTGTCAATAAGAAGGCCATTCCTGCAATCAACGATGAGATTGTAGAATGACAGGAAATCTACGCCGATGATTGGCTTGTTGACGTCAGCTACAACGAAGTCCCATAAAAATTCCCGTCGAAGACCCAGGTTCAGATTGAAGTTAATGGAGCCATATGTGGGTATTGATGCTCCATTAGCTGCGAACGGAGTATAGTGAGTCTGCGGTCGTCGCTCTTTACATTTAGACCGAGGAAACACGCATAAGTCGCTCCCTGTGTCCACTAGGAATTGGATTTTTGTGGCTCGATCTGTAACAAATAGGCGACCCTGAAGACTGTAGCAATCACCTGTCGCCGTTAGTGACTGCTGTTGGCGTTTCCCTGATAGTCACAAGGCTTCATACATTCCCTAGCGTTATCACCATGTTTGAAGTGAAAGTAACAAATTGGAAACTTCCTATAACTCGACTGAGTGCGTTTCCCAGATTGGCTACGGTTCCTGTGCCGGTAACTGTCGTGACGTTGTCTCGGTCTTGACGGTCGGTGGTTGGAAGCTAACGCTTTCACTTGTCGCGCTAGTTCTGCGATTTCAGCAGCCATCTTGTCCATCGCTGAGGAAGATGCTGAAGATCCAACAGCAGCTACTTGCGATGAGTTCGGTACTACCACGTCGTGAACCCGATCTGCTAGTTCTGCGAGTTCCTCGAGTGTGGCGCTTTTTCCACTGGCAACGACCGTCTGAAGGTGAACAGGCAACCGGTTAGTCCATATAGTCCTTATAAAGTCGTCTGGAACGTTTGGTCCAGCAAGGTGTTGCAGATGCCTGAGAAACTGTGAAGGACGTCTATCACCGAGTTCTTCGTGAATCAAGAGTTGTTTGACCTCTTTCTCTCTTGATATGGACAGTCTTTTGATTAGCTCGGTCTTAAGCTTCTTGTATTTATCTTTTTCCGGCGGATTACAAATTATATCCTCAACCTCGGCTGCGTACCTCTGATCCAGATATAATATGTGGTTCTGCCACAATCTCAATAAAACAAACAAGTTTGGAGATTCTTGGAGTCGTTTGGTGTAGGTAAATCCAACGACACTTGTTTAGTCTCAGTGGATCTTCATACTCTGAAGACCTTTTTAAGAAATCTTTCGGTCTGTTATAATTAAACTAAATATATATATATATATATATATATATATATATATATATATATATATATATATATATATATATATATATATATATATATATATATATATATATATATATATATATATATATATATATATATATATATATATATAATCTAAGAAGGCTAGCTTCCCAAATCCTGCTCTGTCCAATGCTAGATGGAATAATTATTCTACGGATTTGATTCCGCTCCACTCTCTGATCAAAAGGCGTCCAGCACGCCTTAAATAGACATAACCTCAGCAGGACTGTAACTTGATCGCAGCGAGTCCGTAATACTTTCGTGGGACGTGTCCACACCTAATATTCCTCTCCTATAATCGACGTCCTCCTAAGGTTAAAGGCAAAATCCTTTTTCAGTGTACCTTTAGGATCTTTATGGATCTTGAAGTGAAGATGTGAAGAATAACGACTGGTCTGCCATAATATCATCAGACCATATTTATTTATAGTAGAATCTTTATATATACCTACTAATGAACTGATTGATATTTACAATATTCATGCCCTAGTAAAATCGATTCGTATGAAGTAAGCGTCTGCTACCTGGTTGACACAAAATATTAAATGTATTTGTATACAATGGTTAACCAACATATGAGCTTGACAGAGTCAAGGTAATACTTATACAACCGGAAAATCTTAGTGTATATCAGTAACAGTTGCGAAACATCTGCGGCAGGATGTAAAGGGATATCAAGCGTCGCTCCTTTCACAATACTATTAAGGATCTCAATAAAACAAACAAGTTTGGAGATTCTTGGAGTCGTTTGGTGTAGGTAAATCCAACGACACTTGTTTAGTCTCAGTGGATCTTCATACTCTGAAGACCTTTTTAAGAAATCTTTCGGTCTGTTATAATTAAACTAAAAAAATATATAGGTTATTATAATATATAGGTTATTATAATTGGCAGCAACAGACTTAGAATTAAAAACTCCAATACTTGCTTGTGTAATGTAAGTTGGAACAAAGTTGGAAGAGGCGCTGCTAAGAGGAGTTAAGGAAATACCTACATACATATAACAAAAATAGTTGCTTCTAATTAATTTAGCTAAAGATTTATATGTTGTTTAAAAGTTTTGTGAATCATGCCTCTGCTTAAGAATTGCTGCAGTAATTATTTTTCTACATTATTAAAATTTTCATCTTATTTATATCTAAAATTTATATTTACGTGCAACGTTACCTTCCTTCTGTTATTATTTATTATTTTACCGTTACCTTTTACTCACAGACATTGAGAATGATTAATAAAACGCAAAACACTTAATATAACATTTAATTCGTTTTTGTTATTATTAAAATTGAGATCATTAAGATTTTCTACATCAGTCTCACCATACAACTATTAGTACAACAACTATTAGTATGAAAGAAAATACTTTCCAAGCTACACATCAATATGCTCGTACGTATAATATACTTATTATAATTTATAAGATTCATTCACCATGCATCCGGAAGATAACATATATCTTAATCTTCATACTTTACATATATCTTGATATAGATATACATATAGATATAGATATACTATGAATACACAAAGTTAGTTTATGAACAAATAAAGAACATAAAATATTCCTTTCTTATGATAGAATAAGTACCCCATAAGAAATGGCAAGAAATGCGACTATTTTATATTATTCACTTATATGTATATATTTTTTGAGTCATGTGAATATAGGATATCACAACCTATGTTATTTTAATTTTGGCCAACATAAGGCAAATATTTATAATATTCAATATATTCTTTAGGAATAAAACCATTATCACATAAACTAATTAAATCATTATATTTTGCTTCGCTTATAGGCAACATTTTGTTATAAGCCTTTAAAATTTTAGGACATTCTAAATGCTTTTTTAGATCAATTACCTCATATTCTTGATTAAAATCGTATTTGAATTGAACTTTACAAGGATCATCACTTGAAATATGGATTTCTTTTACATCGTCCCAAGATATCAGATTTCCCTCAATATCTTTTTGCCAATCACAATTATTAACATGACTCTCGAAATTGTAAAAGTCACCTTGTGTCATGTCAACTACTTTATAGGATTCTTGAGAATTTGTCCTAATCCATTTCACAAGATTCTTCCATTCTTCTGGTGTATATATATGTTTAGTAGACGAAACTTTTTCGATGACAGAATGTACGCTGGTTATTTCATTCTGAGCATGGTCTTTCACGTGAAAGTTATGATAAATGTTAACTTTATTTCTTATAGCTACTGCCATGTATACAGAAAATATGACACGATTTCTACTTTCGTCATTTTCTGACCAAAATCGAAACTCTTTTACGCCGTTATCAATATTAGAATTTAAAAAATCAAATAGACAGCTTGCAACTTCGTTAGCGCCGTTTTTGCCATACCGCTCATCCCACATATAGCAAACAGGACGTTTTGTTATCATATTTAGTATTGGTAAGTTGAAACAAAATAATTTTCTTTTATTATTGAAATGTGTTTGTTGTCCATTAGGACAAGGTAATAATTTTTCTATATCAAAAATAGCTGTTACAATTTTGCCACCTGAAACACTTGCGTCTAATTTGTCTTGATTCTTTTTGTTGTAAGTAGTCAAATTGTTTTGTGTATGAATTATATGTCTACCAATTTGTTCATCATTGGGCTTAGTCAGCTTACGAAAACTTTGGCACTGGTCACATTCATCCTTTTTTGATTGATGAAAATCTAAATTAAAATGTTTGTCAATAATTTGTTTATATTTTTTTTCTGATCTAGCCTTCCGGATATATTTATTAGGATCAAACCATACGTTGTAAAGTTGAAACATTTGAGAAATATTCAGCGACCCATCCAAATAAATTTTGTTGTTTTGCCTTCCTACGAAATGACTTTCAACAGGAACAAATGAGATTATATGATCTCGAACGCTTTTTATTACACTTTTAGCTATTTTACGGGCACTTATTTTTTGTATTTTTGGTTTTGGATTATCTTTTTTGTGTCCATCGCGTTTTTCCCAAGCTCCTCTTACAGTACCGTCACTAACCACGAGCGTATTCAAAAACATTCTTTTGCATATTTTTAATAAAGTACCTCTTGAATTTGGCAATTTATACGTAAATGTATAGATGCGATTATTGGGAGGTTTGCGAGTTACACACCTTTTTTTTTTATTCTTCTCTGTATGCTTTAAAATGAAATCTGTTTGCTTTTCTTTATCTTTAAGATCTTGAAATATTTGAAAAACACTTTTCCTTTCACTTTCACTTAATTTATTGGAACATTTATTTATACATTCACAAGGTTGTCCCATTACTTTGACAACAGTAACATTGCGCTGTTTACTTAAGTGTTTGACTGTTTTCTTATTGATATTTTTTTCGGGAGAAGAAGGAAGATTGCTGATTTCATTTTTGGTTTCATTTTCCTGTTCTTCTGATGACAAGGGTATGCCAGATGGTAAGGGTATGTCAGATGGTAAGGGTATGTCGGATAAGTTGGGCATGTTTGCCGTAAGTGTTGTAAGCTGTTTTAAATGTGAATTTGAATTACTGGGGGCAGCCAGAGTATTTTCAGAGGGTGTTTTGATACAATTACAATTTATAACAGCAGATGTTGCACTATGATTGTGATACTTTGAATAGTTATTTAATGGTTCAGAAATTATGTCTGCATCAATTTGATTGTGTACAGTAGATGGCTGTTCATGTTCTTTGCAGAAATGATCTTTGGAATCTGTGAGACATGGAACAATGGACTATAATTATTATAAGTAGTCACCATATCAACTTCATTGGCTATGTTAATATTATTTTGGATAACCTTCTGAGCATTTGAAATATCGTACTTAGGAACATTATAATCATTATTTGATTTATATTGATTATTGTTGGAAACATGATGATCTATTTCTAAACTTTTCTTTACTAACTCTTTATACTGTCTTTCCGTGTTTACCCTACGAATATATTTATTAGGATCAAGCCATTCGTTATACAGATGAAACATTCGGGAAATGCTGAGTGTCCCATTTAAATATAATTTTGAAATATTTTCTCCAGGATATGGAAAATTAGCGGGAGTAAATGAATTTACATGGTCACGTACACTTTTCACCATAGTTTTAACAACATTTTTTTTATGTTTTAAACGACGTCCTCTCTTGTTATGTTCAAACTCTGTACCATTTTCTAAACTTTCCCAAGCTGCTTTTATAAGCTTATCATTTACCATGAGTGTGTTGAGAAACATCTTCTTACAAACTGGAACTGTTATATCTTTCGAAACTAAAGGTAGCTTATACTTAAATGTAAATAAATGATTTGTCGATACATTGCGAATATTGCAACTGACCTTTTTAAATTTTTCTGTATGTTGTAGCAGGAAATCCATCTGGTTTTGTGGATCAGTTATTTCTGAAAAGTTTTGAAAAATTTGGACCCTTTGGTTTAAATCTATTTTACTGTAACATTTGTATACACATTTACATGGTGGTTTTATAAACCTTTCTACATTATCTGTATTTTTTACTTCTTTAAGATCCTTAGGAGGCTCTGGACTATGTAATTTTTGTTTTTTTATATCTGTATAAATATAAGTATCTCTCATGCGTTTTTTAGGAGGCAAAATCAAATTAGTTCGCGGCTCTGTCTGTGTTGGTATATCAGAACAATTTACATAATTCTTTTCACTCGTTGCCATTGTTCCATTGCCAAGTAAATTTGTTGTAACAAAATTATCTGAAGCTAACGTTGGCAACAAATATTTACTATATTCTGCTTCAAAATTATGATTTATTTTCGGTTTACTTCCTTCAAGTACACGGCGACTATCTCCTGAAGAAACAAATCCGTAATTACAGTTGTTATTACATTCATCTGAATATGTTTGGGTTTTATTTATTGGTTCTAATGTTTGCTGTCCTCTTATAGATTCAGATTCTATTCTAAAATTACGACTGCTGTCAGTTGAACAAGGGCTATTGTGCTGTGCCTGTGACAGAAGATTAGTGTTTCTATGATCTGTGTAAACAGATTCATAATTGGCGAAAGCGTTTTTACTGTCATGGACTGAAATGTCACATAATTTCGAAATATTATATTTTTTATAATGCTGTTGATTGCTATCGTTACTGTTATAGGTTTCGTTTGAATCTTCGGATATTTCTATACAATTTGTGTCATCTGTAACAAATTGAAATTTACTTAGTTTAAATATTTTTCTATTTTTAAAGTGTTGTGTTTCATTTAAAATACAATAAGTATTTTAAATGAAACACTTTTAACCGGATTAATCGCGTATATTGAATGGTAAGTATTTTTGGGAAACCTGACGTTTCGAACACTTTACAATAGTCCGTGGTCACGGGCAGTCTCCTCGTACCTAAAAATGTTTACCATTCAATATACGCGATAAATCCGGTTAAAAGTGTTTCATTTAAAATGTGTACCAGTCGCGAAAATCAAAGACATAATTATTTAATTTGTATTTTTAATATTAATATTTAGTTTAATTTCTAATTAATTTAATGTTTTAAATATTTAGTTAAATTCAAAAAGCCAATTTTAAATAGTATTCTTATTTTTCATACTTAAATATTTTTTAGAACCGGAAAAAGAACAAAATCCTTCTGATTTTGTTTTTTTTTTGTTGGTTTGTTGCAAGATATTTATTATTATTATTTTTAGCTTCACGCTGTATCCCGCACGAGGCAGAGGGAACCCGGGAACAAAGTGTCTTAACATTAACTTAAGACACTCCGTTCCACTTCGGTTTCCACTTTCCGCCGTATTTGAGGCATTGTATGTTGAGTGGGTGAACTCAACGCCGCGCTTTGCCTTATTACCAGAGCGAAGAAAATGAAACATTAAATATTTAAATTGAAAATATTAAATATTTCATTTCCTCGACTGGGGATCGAACTCAGAACCTGTGGGTTACAGTCACACGCTTGTGCCGCTGCGCCACGACAGGCTTCCTCCTATATATTTCATTCTGTTATATGCTTGTAAATTTTACTGTACTAATTACATATTAAAACATTTATTAAATTGCATTTCATTCCTATTTTTCGCATAAAGCAGGGTAGAAAAATTATAAAAATTCTGTGCCCACTTTACATAAATACAAGATGCCAACAATTTAACTAATCAGACTAGAGTAAAATATATTATCAATATAAAATAAAAAGATTAAATGGTCGCCTTGGTTAAATCGAAACATCGCTGAGGCAATATATATAGAGTGAGGAAATAATTACTTACAAAGAAAATTCCGATATTATTTTTAAATTATTAAATCTAAAGGTTATTTATGAAAATTTATTAGGACATAGTAACATACTTTTCATACACTCCATGCAATTATTGCAACTTCGTAAAAATATATATCATTATTAATTTAATAATTGTTTAATTATTCATTACGAATAAGTCCAACTTTCCTATGGTTCAATTCACAAAGTACTAACAATTCACAAAGTTCATTTACGGGGGCGCTAATTGCTTTAGATGTTTACAAAACCAGTATACAATGTCCCGGACATGGCAGAGTAGTCAGAGGGTAGCTTAGTGTTAACTTTGTAACTTAGTGTTAAGACACTCCGTACCGTTCCCCCTCCTAACATAATCTAAGTACATATTTTACGCAAAGTCTGTTTTAAAGTAATTTTATGCTTTCATTTAAAAGTAGGTAAGTGCCTTACGCCAAAACATACTATATACCAGAACTTAATAGTAATATATTTAGTTTAAGACATATTATATAACATATATATCATACAGATAATTTAACAAAAAATAATCATGCTATGCATGTTTATTTTTTCAAAATAGTACCTATATTACATAAGAATAAAAAAATATAACAAAAAAAATAAAAAAATAAAATACATATAAAAATAGCAAAATAAAGGGGCAAATGTTGCACCAAACATGACCCAATTAATTGAGAATATCCTCAACAATGAGCAAGTAAATGAAAATTAGTGGAACAACAAACTGTTTAACCCGGGGAGGGTTTAAATGAGACCATTGATTAATAATTCAAATTCATAACCAAATGAAAATAAACTACCTTTATCACATAATTTAACCGTAGTTTAAAGCATTTCAATCTATAATATAATAAAAAATAGCATTTACCTGTTGAACTAAGGTTTTCCAGGGCCATTTTACAGTTTATAATGTGAAATGGAGCGACCTAGCTTCTAGAGAACGCTTTCGCGAGTGACGCGCCGGGAGGATTCCCCCGCCGCGCAGAGGACGAAGGGCATCGATGCATTTTCCTATGCAATGAAATATGGCGTCGGTCAATACATTTCGTACATATATATAAATCATATAAATATATCATAAAGTTACAATTTTATTTGTTTAAACTAACTTAAATTAAACTTTTTAGTTTAAACTGAGATGTTATAATATAAATTTCCGGATGAAACGTTTTGGTTAGATATGAATGTGATACTATAAATGTTGTTGTCAAATATAGACTTCATATTGATTGGTTTTGTATATAGAGCAACTACCTCGCCCTGACAAAGAGGTTCGATGCCTCATATATACGATGTATAAATTATTATATATTATATATAATGTACAGATATTTATTTGAACTTTAAGCTAATTTATAGCTATTTAAGTTAGGTTGGTTATACTTGTTTGTGATTTCCCGCTTTATTCCACATAAAGGGTAAACAACTACTTACGTTTCCCCCAGCTGAATTTAGAGCCACTGCGTGTTGAGCAGCGGAACTAAACGCTGCGCTTAACCTCGTTACTAGATTGAGAATTATTGTTCAAATACCAGACCGAGAATAATTATTATAAATTTTTATTTGAAAATATATAATAAAAAAAAATATTTCCGCAGGTGGAAGTCAAACCCATAACCAAAAGTGCGTACTCTCGCACTTACTTTAATTGATTTTATTATTTTGATAGATTTTAGATTGATTAATATACCAGCTAAATATTATCTCATTATGAAAAGCTTCATGAGTAACAAGGACTGCTCAAGTCTGTACGTTTATTATATAACTTACTAACGAAAAATCGATTGAGGTAAGAATCTTCCTAGAGAGTGAAGATATAATAACTGCTAGATATTTATACATACGGGATTTTCATTTTAGCGGTTTTCATAAGCGGCAGTGAGTTGCGTGCTACGTTCTGTACACAACTTAACGCCGTCGTAATTGGACGAAATATATATAAAATTTAAAAAGAAATATCTCAGTACTAAATTTTTCTTTGATTGATTTTAAAAACTTCCACATTACTATATATGTATATATTGTATTTTAGGAAGAAAGTAATTAGTTTTACCCCTTTTAAAATTGTACATTTATTGTAAATACGACGACCACTAGCCAAGGCATTATGACTTGGCTCGTGGCACACAATGTATACGATTATTTAACTCTGACCAGCCCGGGAACAACAATATTTTTCAACTATTTTTCTTTGTCTGTTAAGAGTTGTAACTACAGCCGTTCTTTATGTACAGTAATATTGCATATCTATCATCTGAATACGTTAATATATGCAACATATAACATAATATAAAAGTTACATTAAAATCATCCTCATTATCTTAAGTTGCCATAATATTATGCAACAAAATTTCCAGGCTTATATCTATAATCTAAGTAGTCTTCAAGGTACTTAGTACCAGGCAGAGCTCATAGCAAACAAACAAACACTATTAAGCGAAAATAGGCTTGCTTAACAAGGCTATTACTTAGAGATATCAAATTATTTTTTATATATTGTACTCCGTCAACAGGTTGTGGGTTGATCCTCACTTGAAGAGGTAAAATATTTAATATTTTTTTTTCTCTCTGCTAATAAAGCAAAGCGCGGCGTTGGGTTCCGCCACTAAACATGCAATGCCTCAAATTTGGCATCACATTAGGTTCCCAAGTTTCCTCTGCCTACCCTGCCATGTATGGAATACAGCGTGAAGCTGAAAAATGATAAAAAATATACTTGTACATATAACACGCCATGAGTATAAAAGGCGGTATACACATGTACAAATTCCTCTACTCTTGAGAAGATACTGTGTGAAAATCTTGGCAATATTCGTGCCAGTCATTAATATTCGTGCCAGTCATTAAGTGCCCTAGAAGAAAAACCGGTTTATTCTAAAGGCGACAGTGGTCCATGACAGGCGCATTTTCACTGAGGCGTTGTATTGCCACTCGCGCGCATTTTTTAGGTGTCTCTTATAGGTTGATAGGGTTGAGTAGTATTATTCCAGTATTTTCATTCAATTACTACCACCATATTATTAATTCGCAGGATATATCTAATCTATCCTTCGTACAGATGGTATCTACATATACCAAGCGTTTGCCAGCGATAAAAAAAGTTAGGGCCTCAAACACACCAAACTAGAGGACTCCTTGTCCTCTAGTAAGCTCATTCTGCAACATTCTAGGGTAGCACGTGAGGCAATTAAGAAATTATTTACGGTAGTTGAATATTATTTCTAATAATGCCAAATGACAGACGAATGCCACCTCAGTGTACGGGTACACTATCGGTCACGGACTGAAGTGAAGTCTAAAAATGTATAAATATCAATATACACGATTAATCCGGTTAATTTTGTTTCATTTAAAAGGTTAGAATTATCTTAGTGTAAAATTGATATCTGATTATTCTTAGCTATTTTATACTGGGGGGCCGAATTCGACGTCGTGCAGTTGTGTCAATATAATTTACTAATAATGTAATATACGTACTTAATAGATATTTTTTTCAGTTTCGTGTTACATTCCATTTATTATCTATTTTTTGCAGAAAAAACTAAGTGTTGAAACACTTCGATCCTCTTTCGGAGATATTGCGTGTTGAGTGACAGGATTCAATACCTTGCTTTGTTTTGTTTCCAGAGCAAAAAGAAATCTATCGTGTAAAAAAAGTATGTACAAATTATGTTACATCTGATGGTACCAACGCTAGGTATTCCGGTATCATGCGTTGATGTATATAGACTGTGCTGCCAAGATGGCTTCAATAATAGTGTAATGTAGTATACTATAGGTTAGTTATGCTGGACTGACGTAGAACATAGCTGAACTAGTTAATTAGTTTTACTAAAGCAAACTCGACCTTTGCAGCCAGTTCGATTCAGAAATGTTAGCATGTTGATGTATTAAAAATGTATTTTTATTGCTTATTTTCCACGCCATTAATGAATGTATTATAATGTTTTTCTTTTGTTTCACGCTATATCCTGGATACTTGGGAACCCAGTAATAACAAAGCACTCCACTCCGGTTCAGACTTTTCCTTTCTTGACTTTACGTCGAATTTTCGAGGTACTACGTGTAGTGCGGAACTCAATGCCGCATTTTGCCTCGTTATCAGACTTTAATATCTATTTTTCTAAAGTGGGTATCGAACCCAACGCGATCGCAATCCAACTAGTCGCGGTTACAGTCGCATGCATCACGACAGGCCTTAATGATCTCATTAATAGACTGCTTTGAAGAGATGTTTAGAATATATACATTTTTAATAATTGGGCGATATATTACAATACATACACACTAGGGCAGTGAAACAATACTGTTCCATGTATATACCTACACCCTATGATTGTACTTTCAGCCTCCAGTCGAAGGATTATTTTTTTTAGATTTTCCGCTTGTCAACATAAAATAACTTAAATTGTTATTCTACTTTGGACGGATTGTTGAAACTAAATAGTTTATAAGGTCGCCAAATATGTGCCATGACTTAAAAGGAAAAATATATATTTACACAAAATATTTTCAGAAAAACTGGAAAATATAAAAATCGTTAAAAAGATCAAATCGCAAAAAAATATGTTTAGGAAAACCGTAGCCCCTACAGCCTTGATTCGGTGTTTTGTTTTTTCTGAAGGCGCATTAAACTCTGTTTAAAGCTGTTCATCCACAAAATATCCTGCAATCATGATTTAAGCTTATCTTATATATTTTAAATTATGTAATAACAGCATAAAAATAATAGAAAAAAATAATTCTTGTATCATTTGTGTTAGTTTATCTTAACAGCCAATTTACTCTAAAATTGCTTCCACAAACGAAAACTATTTTTGTATAAACTAAACAACTAAATGTAGAATTATAAACATTACTTTTGATAGTCATCATAAAAAAATATCATTTTCTTATCTACCATGTGACCTACCAAATAAGTCTTGCTTAAATGATCTCTAACATTTTAAATAAAACTATTACTGTAATCGTGTATGTTTTTACATTTTAAACCAGAAACTCGATGTTTCGTCTCTCTAGCGGTAGTCCATAGTCACGAGTAGACTCGTCCCTATAAAAAGATTCTACCCGTGATTGATTGATTTGATTACTGAAAAGTTTATAATACTTTTTTGACAAAACGAGAGAAATATTTAATCTTATTATGATTATTTATATATCCTTGTTACATTTGTATAGAAGATAATCTTAAAAATGTATAATACAAGTATTTAAATTATAATTTAGATTGAAAGGGAAAACCCATAGTGGCTATTATAAAATTTGGTTGGTAAACTGTCTTGGCTTATTACAAAAGATGTTCGATATAAACACATAATAAATTTCATTAAAATCAACTTTTACAACTTTTAAAATACTAGTTAGCCCATTAACCGCAAAAATTAAATAAGTAAAGTTATTTACAAACTTTTTTTATCTAATAACTTTTGAGGCCTGTCGTGGCGCAGCGGCACAAGAGTGTGAATGTAACCGACAGGTTCTGGGTTCGATCCCCAGTCGAGGAAATGAAATATTTAATATTTTCAATTTAAATAATTAAAATTTAATGTTTCATTTCTACGCTCTGGTAATAAGGCTAAGCGCGGCGTTGAGTTCCGCCACTCAACACGCAATGCCTTAAATTCGGCGGAAAGTGGGGAACAGAAAAGGAACGGAGTGTCTTTACACTAGGTTCCCGGGTTCCCTATGCCTACCCTGCCTCGTGCGGGATACAGCGTGAAGCTGAGTAGAGAGAGTATGAGTTTTTTATCATGTAGACATGAAATAAACATAAACTCAAGAAAAAAATACAAAACATATTATTAGGGTGCATTTGCATTATCACAATTATCACGCCTACATAATTGAGTACAGCGTCGTATTATAGATGAAAACTTTTAAAGCATATATTTTCTACACATAACGTTTCAGATTTTTTATGCATTAATTTACTATTGAATGACAAGAAACACATCGTAGTGTTTTTTTAATCTTCTGGGGCCAATTTCCTAAAGCATCTGAATCAATCCTGATACCAAAGAAGGTCGACCATTGTATTGTGCTTTCTGGCAAAAATAACACCTTGCGATGGGAAGTCGAAATATAAGCTGATCCATGCCAACCAGTACTAGTGCACGCGTACCTAATAACACACCAGTACTATTGCACGCGTACATTATAATACAACACTACTAGTGCATGCGTACCTAATAATGCATCAGTACTAGTGCATGTGTACCTTATAACACATCGCTAGAGCACGCTTACCTTATAACACACTGGTACTAGTGCACGCGTACCTTATAAAGCACCTGTACGAGTGCATGCGTACCTAATAATACATTAGTACTAGTGCACGTGTATCTTATAATGCACCAGTACTAATGCACGTGTATTTTATAATGGACCAGTACTAATGCACGCGTACCTCATATCACAACAGTACTAGTGTGCGCGCGTACCTAATAATACACCTGTACTAGCGCACGCGTACTTTATAATGCACCAGTACAGTGCACGTGTACTTAAAAACATACCAGTTTTAATACACGCGTACTCGACAAAACACTAGTCTCATTGCACTCGTACGTAATAACACAACAGCCCTAGTGCACGCGAACCTGATATCACACCAGTACTAGTGTAAGCGTACTTAATAACAAATCAGTCCTAGTGCACGGGATCCTGATAATACACCAGTACTTGTGCACTCGTATCTAATAACACACCAGTCCTAGTGCACGCCTACATAATAATATATTAGTCCTAGTGCAAGTGTACCTACTATCACACCAGTACTAGTGGACGCGCACCTAATAATACACCAATACTAGTGCACGCGTACCTTATAATCAACAAGTACTAGTGCACGCGTACTTAATAATGCATCAGTACTAGTACTCGCGTACCTAATAATGCATCAGTACTGGTGCTTGCGTACCTAATAACACACCAGTTCTAGTGCATGCGTACCTAATAACTCACCTTTACTTGTGTATGCGTACTTCATAACACGTGTACCTAATAACACACCAGTACTAGTGCAAGCATGCCGAAAAGCACATGAGGATTAATGCACTTGTACCTAATAATGCATCGGTACTAATGCATGCTTATGTGTATGTGCGCTATTACGCTATACGCTGTCCAGCGCACTAACAGAACTTCATTTTGCTTATTTCGATAAGCAAATTGAAGAAGACCGTGCCTCATAAGATTACAGGTTCGCCTGTAATCATATGAGGCGCGGTCTTCACCAAAACATTTCTCAAATAATTGTACAGAAGTGTAATCTTGTAGCTGTTTTTTTAAGTTATTTTGTCTGTTTAGTACATCACATCTTTTCAGTAGTGGTAGAAGAGTATGTTGGAGTACATTTTCGCCAAACTGGTTGATTTGACTGATCTATTTGAACTCTCTTTGCCTTTTAGACAATGGTTCATCATCACTGCTATCGCCATCATCATTTTGAACAGTGTCGTGAGCAGGTCTAAACACTTCAATATTTCCAGGCACTACCCGTGGTAATACAGCAGAAACCATGTCATTTTTGGCACCTTCATATAACAGCAAAGTCATATTTGCTATCATTGTCACTTTGTTTTAAAACAGCATTAACTGTTTCCTTTAACACGCTATAATGACGAGAAATTTGAAATCGTTTCGAATTATCACAAAAATCTGAAACAAAAGAAAAGTAATTGTTATATGGATACGGTCGCTGTACTAAATTAGGTACAGTACTATTCCAGCCACTAACTGAAATGTAAATATATGAAACTAAAGAATAAATTCGTGTTTTAATTGACGATAAGAAAGTGTTCTACCAAAAAAATATATAAACCTTTTCCTAATCAAAATTAAAAAAATATAATTTTGAGCACTTATGTATTCACAATTATTATTGTACTGCGATGTTAAAATCCTCAAAGAAACAAATTTTCTAAATGTATCCACTTAAACTGGTATTATTCCGTAGCACTATTCGTATTGGTATGGTATGGTTCTTTGATTATGGATATTTTAATTGCCTGCTATAACCATCAGTAACAGCATCAATAAGTCAGATGAATAAACAACTACACTGTACCCAAAAAAACACAGAGGCACCAAATGGGTTAATGAGACTAGTGTCTATAATATAGTCATATATAATCAATGTAAACCAAATAACCATGTATATAGATTTAAAACAAGATAATTCTACTTACTAAAGAAGCCTCTACGGCTTTTGTCTTTCAATCTAAACTATAATTTAAATTCTTACCTGAACTGTTAACCAGTTATTTTCGACAGCGCCAGCGCATTGCATGGCGCCGATACGTATTTTTCTAATTTTGTATGCGGAAATAATTCATTAGAGAAGATAGACAAACTTGATCGTAAAAATGTTTATTACATTTATATAGTATAATAATATCGTCTAAATGCTAACAGCACTACAATATGACATGAATAAATATGGATATAAGAGTTGTATCAAATTTATTTATTTAAGACACTGGAGTTGAAGCCTTTCATGGCGCAGCGGCACAAGCGTGTGATTGTAAACAACAGATATGACTGTTATCAATTCGATCCATTCCAAAAAATAAAATATTTAATATTTTTATATTTTTGCCCAGGTAACAAGCCACGGTGTTGAGTTTCGCCACTCATATCCACACAATGCCTCAAATTCCGCGGAACTGGAGAACGGAACGGAATGTCTTAACTCTAGATTCCCAAGTTCCCTCTACCTGCTAAGTGCAGGATACCGCGTAAAGCTGAGTAGTGGAGTAAAACACTGAAATTAAGTTCATGAATTTTACATACATACAAAAGAATAATAATGATAACACATTATGTTTCAAACCCGTAAGCTTATTTATGAGAAATTATGTTACCAGAGCGAGGAAATTAAAGCCTCAAGTGGGAACTGAATCGACCACCAGAGGTGTTTGCAGCTTCAGAATACATGTTAGACGAAGCATGCGGAAAAAATAAGGCAACATTTCTGTTTGGGCATAATGTTTTTCACTTACTTTTTTGGCTACAAGCATCTTTCTATATAAATATATAGCCTAAGTATATAAGTATAAAGTAGGTAGTTTAGTATGTGATATGCTTCAATTAACACTGACCGATACACTCAGCTTGACGCTGTGTCCCTCACATGGCAGGAGAGGCAAAGAGAACTTGGCAACCTAGTGTTAAGGCAGTCCGTTCCGTTCCCCACTTACTCAGAATATATATTCAACTATGTATGTTTTTATAGAAGATCTAGATTTTGTAGTGTACAGTTTTTTTTGTAGTGAAAAGTAAGTAAGTAAACAGTAAGAAAAAATAATCATTATCTTTTATTCATTTTCCTAAATACGGATTTAACCCACTATAATTTTGATTAACACATTCCAATTCCAAGCACAACAAAGCTCTTTATTTTAATGATATTTCAGTATGTGAGGCAGAAAACTCTGGTATTCCCAGTATGAGGTTGATAGAGTCACGTGCGTCATTAATTAATTTCTATTTATATTGATAAAAAAGAGTATTCATAAGTATTTAACATCAAATTTTACAATTATAAAATGAGAATGTAATAATTATTAAATAGCATTCTTATTTTTATTTAAGGCAAAAGTTTAATTATATATACATGCCTAATTGATGTGTTTGTCTGTGATTTCAATATACTCATAATTTTCCAACTGCATATTGTTATTTACACAATATACAAACAAACAGTAGTCTTTCTGTCTGGTAGGGGCTTTACTACGAAAAACCGGCGAACCGATCTTTATGATACTAACACTAAAATAGATAGAGAAGGTTATGGAGCTTACTTTTTCTCCAGAAATTCATACAGGATCGGCATTTACATAGGAAAAATCACGTTACTTGTGCGCGTGTACCTAGTAGAGTAGATATGAAATAAATAAAAAAAAATTAACATGCCCTTTCATGTGAAAATAAATTATCAAAATATTTAAATTAGATTTAATATATACATCCAATTTAATATTAATTAAATTGAAGTGTTGATCTGTGATGTCAAAATAAATATGTTTTTCCAAGTGTACGTATATTGTTAATGACACTATAGAAAGCCAAAAAGCAAGAGCACTTTTAATATTTTTGTAAATATATCTGTGTTTCTGTTCAAGAAAAATCGAAAGTTACATTTTTATTTGCCTACATATATTAAAATGTCTGACGTTAATTTCAAAATAACCAAGTGTTAAAGTGCATATTGTTATTTATAATAATAATAATATATTTTTATTAAAGTGACCAGTGAATCATTTTGTATATACGTAACTAAAATACAAACACAATTTTAAAATATTTGTCAATTCATCATTCTATTAGTCAAAAATAATCTCTAGAACAACTGAACCGATTTTTATAGGACTAAAACTAAATGATAAGACATAATTAAAGGTATATTAAGTTGTTGTTTAGTATAGATAACCATTATAAAATAATTAAACAATTTTCTATCAATAAGCTTAAATAATATGAAATAAATATTCATATATAATTGAGGCGAACAAAACCACTAGGGTCTGCTTGTATTTAAATAAAAATTATCAAATTGCAAACATATCAAAAAATATTTATTGGCAATTAATAATATTTTTAAGAAATATATTTGTTTAAATTAATTATATTTATTTGTTAATATATTTTTTTTCTATAGAGCGCGGCGTTGAGTTCCGCCACCCAACACGCAATGCCACAAATTAGGCGGAAAGTGGGGAACGGAAGTGGAACGGCGATCTTAACACTAGGTTCCTGGGTTCCCTCTGCCTACCCTGCCACGTGCGGGATACAACGTGGAGCTAAGAATAATTGAGGCGAACAAAGCCACGAGGGTCTGCTAGTATTTAAATAAAAATTACCAAATTGCAAACATATAAAAAACATTATTGGCAATTAAATATATTTTTAAGAAATACGTTTCTTTAAATTAAAATTATATTTGTTTGTTAATATATTTTTTTCTTTCTATATATATATATATATATATATATATATATATATATATATATATATATATATATATATATATATATATATATATATATATATATATATATATATATATATATATATATATATATATATATATATATATATATATATATATATATATATATATATATATATATATATATATATATATATATATATATATATATATATATATATATATATATATATATATATATATATATATATATATTTTCTATAACAAGCCAATCTCAGCAGACTAAGCTCGCTGTAAGGAGGAAGAATATATATGCTTTCTTAACACAATATTCTTATTTGAACGCTTTTATGTATGATACCTTTTTATAAGCATAAGGTACCTTTCCCTTTGGACGTTTAGATTGCCGGTTCCGACTCCCTTTGCTAGTTGTTATGATTGTAAAATCTTTTGAAGTTCTTAAAAAATTATAATTTTTACATCAATAATATAATATAAACAGTTTAATTTTCTACAAATATTTTTCTCAAAAATGTTATCATAAAATAGACAAAAGAATAGTTGTTAACTGTAAATCTTTAAATAAATTTAAAAATAACTAATAATCTTTATATAAATTTATTTTACTGTATAATATTTGAAATATTTGAGTGTAAAAGCCTTTTTTTTGGCAATTATAGAATAAATGGACGATAGAATATTTTTATAGAGGATTTATGAACATATCATTTTTGCTACAAATTTGTACAAATAATAAAAATAATTAATAATAAATAATTTTATTAATTAATAATTTTGTAATACATTAAGTGCATCTGGATTCTACGGTGTTTCATAGTTGACTGAGTTCCTGAATACTCGTAAGAATAAAATAAAAACACACCAAAAGGCTTAGCATTTTACAGGTTCGATTACCACTGACATAAGTTATTTATATATATTATATCATTATTCATCTTCGGTACAATGGTAATAATAATCATATTTTTCTTCGTCCAATATTGACAAAAGAACATCATCTAACTATCTCATTTTTCAGATGTTTTACACTTTCCGTCCAAGTAACACGTTTCTTGTTGAGATGCGAAACTTAACGCTGCATCTTATCTTATCATAATAGTTGAATGAAAATGATTCAACAGGGAAATGAAGTACGAATTGTACCCACAATCGTTTACACTCACACTGCTCCACCGAGAAACCATGGAAAATATATAACGTCAAGAATATATAAATATAATTCCTACATAAAAAATAATAATATAAGTATATGAAATTATCTCATTTTAAATATCGGTCAGTCAACGCCGGCCCTGCATCTCGATCATTTAATTTTAGCCAGTTGAAATCGCGATGCCAGCGATACCGTACACTTTCTATGTGTTAGCTTCGTCATAATTTCTTAAGTGAAAATATTCAATAGTACGACTGTGGTCTGCGGTTCGAAGAAAGTTGTATAAATCTTGTTAGTAAAATACTCCAAGTTCAGTGCGTGTTTGTGCTTGTGATTTTGTGGTTTCTGTCGACGTTGAATAGTGTTTTTTATTAAGGTAATATATCTTTTGTTTTTATTTTTAGTAGACTTATTTGTTTTTTTACTAATATAATGAAATAAACGTTACTTAGAAAAAAACTTTAAACGACTTAAATTATAATAATGATATGAGAAATATTTATTTAGTATTAAATATGTAATTAATAATTAATTCTCGACATTTTAAAATTTTCATGAGTTTTCAGTTTTTATTTTCTGATTTTTCTAATTTTGAATTCCGCACGGGACAGGGTAGGCAGATGGGACTTGGGAACCTAGTGTTAAAACACTCCACACTTCTCGCCGCTTTTCACCGGAACTCAAAGCCGCAATGTTCTTGAAATATATAAAGACTATGTGCTTAATATGTCTCCGTAAAACATATCACCGCGTCTCTCCATTGCTCTATCGTAGGGCCAGAGAAGCGGAAATTATGATGAAATAATATTTGGCAACTTTTACAATAAAAGTCACTAGCGAATCAATTGATTAACATTTTGATTATACTATGCCTTGTTATCAGAGTGGAGAAATAAAATAATTTATTCCCCCGTATAGGAATCGCACCCGCAAGCATCGCGTGTCCAGTCAGTTGTACCACTGCACTACGATGGCGTCCTTTAAAATAAATGAAATCGAGAAATAAATCAAGTTGAATTATACTTTTGATTATAATAATTTAAAGCGTTCATTTAATTTCTTTTAGTGGTGCAAAAAATATTTTCAGCCATTTCTATATTTTACATAATGTTAAATTTATTGGAATGTAAAGTTGTTCTATTTCTTTTAATTATAATATTTCATGGTAAAAAAAATCTCTAATATTAGAAACAAACCATATATTTCCATATTATATTTTTATGAAAATTCTCTTATTTTGTGTACCTGAACCAAGAGGAGCTTTTATATTTATATGCTGAAAAGCTCACATTTTCTAAAGTAATTTAATGTTAATAATGTTTTTTTTTTTCATTGTAATGACAGTTTGGCCTATAACATATAAATTTATGGCAATTTGTCCAGAACTTTTCCCAAAGAAAACTAGAAAAACATAGTTTTAAATTTTGAATTTGCGCCAAAGATCATTAATTTATTAGAAAACATCTTAATTTGAACACGTCGCGGCATTCGGTTATTAAAATTAACATTTAAAAGGTTGATTCATTTTTATATTTTACTTGGTCAGTTCAAGTTTTCATTCAGTTGGTATAATTTCTTTCAAATCTGTTTTTAAAGATTACCAAACGAGGCAAAGAGCGGCGTTGAGTTCCGCCACTCAACACACAATGCCTCAAGTTCGGCGGAAAGTGGGAAACGGAAGTGGGACTAAGCTTGACTCTAGCGTGAAGCTGTATCACGTCCATCCAAGAGGAAATTTTATATATGTTTTCTAAATAAGTAATTTTCTTTCCCAAATATGGACTAACACTTTTAAATTAGTAAGAATGAGAATATGTTCTTAAAAAAATGTCAAACACGTATTTAATATATATAAATATAGTGATTTGTTAAAAGGAACCCTAATCATTATACTTAAGCCCGTTCATTTTATTTTTTTTTTGTATTTGTAAAGTAAGTCCTGGACCGCTTCTATACAAAAGCTTTGCCAGCCCGTTCTAGTTCCATTCAAGTTGGTCATAAAATATGTTGTTACATTTTCGTGATGTTTTTTGTAAAATTCACCACAATACTGCTATAAAAGTTTTATATGTAACATTTTCCTTTACAATCACACTTTTGGAATCACTTATGAAATTATATGATTTATAAATTTTAATTGTATCTTTTAAATATAATCAATGTTTTTAGCATCACCCTGTATCCCGCATATGACAGGGTAGGCAGATATAACCTGGGAACCTAGTGTTAAGACACTCGTTCCGTTCCCCACTTTCTGCCGAAGTGGAGGTGCCCTTTGACTCGTTACTAGAGAGAAAAAACGAAAACATTAAATATTTCTTTTCCTTTCTTTGGGGATATCAGGATCTCGAGATGAAAGACCGAATACACAACCACTCGCGTAATATTATGCTAAATATTTTTGTGATAAGCCATATTATGCAGCGATTATAGGCTTAGTAGGCATAGATATTTTATTATTTAAATTTTTAGGTAACATTTTAATAACGATATAACTTTACTTCTGTAATCTTATTATTCGCGGAGTTTAAAAAAAAAGTCAATAACTCCCAGATGCACAGGAGCCGAGTGTCATTCTCACAATACTACAATAATCTTTTCACCTAATTCCAAGACACTGCGTATTAAATAGCGTAACTTAACGCTGCATTTCACCTTAACAAAGAAGGAAGATGGAAATTATTTAATTTTCGCTTAATATATTTCCTGCCACAATGATTACGCTTACGTAGTATTCCGCTACGCGAATATTCACAAGATTTAAACATATAACCCATTTCTAATGTAACACAGCAATTTTATAGTGCAGTGTAAAAACATGATCTGGACAATGTCTACAATAAAACGTATGTGTACATACATTTTGTGATGACTTTAAAAAAACTTTTTCGTATAATTGGTGTAATTCACACAGTCGTATCATAGTGTTCTTTTGTTCGTTGAAATTAGGTTATCCATAGCTAATAGACGCTTTTAACGAAATGTGGTTATGGTACATAAAAAAATGATATATTTTTTATCTTTTTTGTGTTTAAGATATAAATGATAGTACAAAATATATATTTAAATTAATAATATATAAAATATATAAAAACACATGATTTTTTATACTAATTGATTAAAATTTTAAGTTACTAGAACGTCTAAAGAGTTTCATTATTCAGTTCCTGACTTCGCCATCAGACGCAAAAGCATCTTTGAGTGTTATTATTTTTTTATACATCACCCATATATTGAAAGGGACACATTTCAAATAGACAAACATATTGTGACAAGTGTTTTCATTTTGTTTTAATTTTTTTTATGAAATCAGTACTTTGCGTCAGGCATAGCAAAATCCAGTTTTCCACATTTCACCTTCATTTTAAATAATAATACAGAAAAACTTACAAACGAACTCTTCGCCATCGTGTTCGGTAAAAAGTATGACAACTGTGTTATGTTAGGCTTGTTACACATTGTTAACGTTACGTACAATGTTAGGCTTGTTACACATTGTTAAGGTTTTTTTGGATACTTAACTACAACTACTTATTGACTACTTTCTGCTTGCGATATGAGACATTTCGCATTGATTGGCGGAGCTCAACGCCTCATTTTGTCTACCAGAGAGGATACTTACAATATAATATTAAAATTTCATTGTTTACTGTTTATATAAAATTACAAAACCAATTTTCACCATAACAAAGAATAGAAATGTTTGTTTCAGAACAAACGTCGGCCAGTTAGACCTGCAAAGGATAATTAGAAGACGATAACAGATCGGCCATGTACAATACACATATAGCGCGGACTATGCCTACACTACGTACATCACGAAATTTTCCCGTAATAAAATCTATTACATATTAAATAGAAAGTAATAACTTAACATATTAACGATAATACTAAAACCAAGGTTCTAAGTTCGATTTCTTGATATGTAAATATTTATTTATTACGCTTAAGTTAGACATAGACACTGTATTATAACTACACGTGAATTTATTTTTGTATATATTTCTAAATGTTTTGGCTAGGTTTGAATTGTATATACATATATATGTAAAAATATTTTTGTATTTTATCAATCTTTCTTACTTAATTTTCTCTTTTGTACATTACATTTAACATTTACTATTTAATACATTAATCTCATTAATATTTTCGTTTAAACGAGCCTTCTTAAAAATGAATGACTTCAGCCATTTTAGTCATTTAAGGTAAAAAAATATAAATTACGATTTATTTATTTTTTAACATCTGACCTGACCCCCAAAAAGAGAGGTGTTATAAGTTTGACCTGTTTGTCTTTGTCGTTTCATCGTAACTCCTTTTTTTTACCATGGATAAACTCTCTTACAACTATCCGCTTACCGGGTGAAATATGATGCAGATTATATGAGTCTCATGCTTCTGCATCATCCTTACTCCGTCCGTCAACCTGCATTTCTTCTCCCTCGGGTATTCATACTCTAATGTGATTTCAAAATAGTTGCTTTTTTCGCTATGCACTTATTCTTTTTGCAGCTCTTAATGTTGTTGAACGCGGGCCAGGACCAACACGCGACTTTTCTATGGTATCTTTACTTATAAGACTTCACCTTTTCCAAATCCATAAATCCATAAATTCCTTCTATGAGAGCTGCAAATTTCCATTATCATAATCAGTGCTCTTCTCTCATGCAACAAATGGAAACTAAAAAAAGCCTCTTTCTCTTTGATTTTTTTGCGGTATCATATACATAGGACTCGCTTCTTGTGTGTTTAAAGCAGTAGTCGTCTTCTTTCCACCCTACTTGTATCCCGCACGAGGCATGGTAGGCAGAGGGAACCCGGAAACCTAGTGTTAAGACACTCCGTTCCACTTCCATTCCCCACTTTCCGCCGAATTTGAGGCATTGCGTGTTGAGTGGCGGAACTTAACGCCGCGCTTTGCCTTATAAGTAAAGTTTTAATATCATTTTTCATAAATTCAATAATAATAGCCCAAAATATTAAATAATCAATATTTCTCTTTAATTACATTGCAATCCCTTATATTGTATTAGAATAAGAAAAATTACAAAGAAATATAAACAACCCCTAAGATCTAAGGAAATATTACGATTTAGTCAAATATATACGCTCCAAATACAACCATGTATCGAGGAAATGAATAAAAGATAGGAAGTCTATACAAACGACCTATTACCCTATATCAACAAACCCCTTTGAAATTTTCATTTAACTAGTGGCTTAGAAGCAGCATTAGGCCTGTCGTGGCCACGGGAAGCTCAAAGTGACAGGTCGTGAATTCGAATCCCAGTTGAAAAAAATGAATATTTAATTTTTTATTTGATATTTCTTCGTTCTGGTAATTAGGCAAAGTGGCGTTGTGTTCCGCCATCCAACAAAAATGGCTTTAGTTCGGCAAAACGTGGTGTACAGAAGTATTTTAATAGGAATAGACTGTCTTAATATTAGATTTCCATGTTATCTCCGCCTACTCGCCATGTGCAAGTGCCCGTGAAGTTAAAAAAATATAAAACTCTACATATTTCTAGAGGTTATTACTTTTATATAAAGTACGTTTAAATGTCAATATACAATAATAATATCTATAATTTTCGGCAATTGTTATACATTTTAAATGAAACAATTTTAACTGTTTCACATTTTAAATAAAACAATTTCAACAGTGACTACGAACTACAGTAATGTGTTCGAAACGTCGGATTTACAAAAATGTATATTATTCAACATACGCGATTAATCCGTATAATATGAGACATATGTAGCGACTCTAAATTAGTTCTGGCTCATATAGAATGTAATCAAAATCATATTCAAATTTCCGAGCTTCTTGGAGCATCTCTTAAGTACCTTTAAATCGTCCAGTTTTTTTTTTACAGTTTCAAAAGCAAATTACAGGAATGAGTTAAATTGGGATTTTTCATTGTATATCTTAAAATCCACATAAACTTACGGACGACGGTCACTAAAGTACCCATTAAAATACACTACATCGTAATAGAGCTACTCATTATTACTTAGCTTCACGTTGTATCCCGCACATGGCAGGGTAGGAAGAAGGAACTTGGGAACACATGCCACATGCCTATTGTACTGTGACAAAGACCCAACAAATATACAATTATCAATGCAAAAAGACTTAGACAACATAACCAAATGGGCACATGACAATGGCTTGATAATTAATGTAAATAAAACCAAGTGTATGCTAATATCATCGCCATATAATCGCCAAAAGCATTCAATAATTGTAATCAAGGGCCACACATACGACTGTTTACATAGAAGTAACAACTTAGTTAACTGCAATTGTCATCCTCTTGAACAAGTTAAGTCGTATAATTATTTAGGATTAATAATAGACAGTAATTTCACATGGAGCTTGCAGGTCGAACAAGTACGTAAAAAGTTACGCAGTGTGTTAGGTAAAATGTATTATTTAAAATGTATGATAAATAGAGGACTGCTTTATGTGTTGTACCATGCGCTAGCAGAGTCAACTATAGATTACGGGTTGGCTAGCTACGGCCTTACGTTCCCCGTGTACATAAATAAAATCAAGTCACTACAGATACGATTATTAAAAATACTGGTAGATAATAAAGTTAAAAACGCGTGTAATAAAGACTATGAAAAACTATATAAAAGCTGTAACATTGTACCCATTGACAAAAAAGTAAAAATAAAGTTAATAATAGAACAGTTTAACCAAAAAGAACACTTAGTGGAACGGAAGTATAGCTGCCCAGCTCGTAAATCTGGAAGAAAGAGATATGTGATACCAAGAATTAGTAACTATTTTGGCAAACGAATGAGACGTTGGATTATACCTACTATATGCAATGAGCTGCCATCAGGCCTACTTAACATAGCTGATACAAAACAACATTTAAAAAATATCCTAAAAAAACATTATATGTCAATGTGCCCATGAGTAAATTATCATTTCTAAATATATAGTCTAGCCCTTCCAGAGATAAGGACAAACAGACAGACGGACAAAAAGTTATAAAAAAAAAAAAAAAAAAGTTGTTTTGGATATATTCATACATCCCCAATTTAAATTCATGTCAATTTGGTGTTTTTTCTTTTTATTTCTTTTTTATTGTTGTTGTGTGTGTTTAACTTTAATTGTTAATTTGTTTAATTTGTTTATGTACATAGATATAAGCAAATATTGTTAAAATAGTTTTAGAGAACTACTGCCGATAAACTGCTGCGCAGTTTGGCAGATTTTTATAAAAGAAATTTGTTAAAGTGTATGGAACAATAAATTAAAAAAAAAAAAAAAAAAAAAAAAAAACTTGGGAACCTAGTGTTAAGACACTCCGTTCTACTTCCGTTTCCATTGCGTGTTGAGTGTCGGAACTCAACGCCGCATTTTGCCTTATACCAGAGCAAAGAAAATGAAAACATTAAATATTTAAATTTAAAATATATATTATTTAATTTCCTCTAGTGGGGATTGAACGCTGAAGATAATAATTTGAAAAGCCATGAAATAAAACATGAACATTTACATATACATATAATTATATGTACTTATACGTTTTACAATATAATACATGTTATATGTTTTATATATCCATTTATATTTAGGTAAATAAAAAAATGTCCTATTTTTTCAAGAATGATGAATATTGTGCTTACGTTAACTGCGTACATATTGTATAAATATTGTTTCCCGTTTATAGAATACGGGAGGGGAAAAGCTGAGGGATAAAACACACCGTGTTTCACTCAACGCAACGAAACACTGCCCATGCAGTGTGAGTGGTTTCCAAAGTGATAAAAGAAACTAATTTATTGCCCTTAATGAGAATCGAACTGACAACTACCGTGTTTACAATTGGATGTTCGTAGATATAAACATATAAACAGATTCAAATCCAGAATTGGTGAAAAATAGTAGAGTTAGAATTTACACGAAACCACTGTCGATAAATTTTCGTTTATTTATTCAATAAATGGAACGTAATGAGTCAGCATCCGGTTCTGTCAGCGTCTGTTCTAAAGAAAAGCTTGTTGGGCCTTTTCTATACATAATTAAGAAGTATCTCCCTTATCTTATGTGAATCGAAAAGGGGAAATCCTTATGACAAAATATTTTGTTGGTAAAAGATAGATTTTGCTATATACTTTTTTGCCGCGTGATCCCGGCTTAGAATAGGATCACCCTGGTACTGATGGTGTCGTAAGAGGCGACTAAAGTGCGTGTGGTAGAGTCACGTTGTCAGTAATGGCAACACGCATGGGCAGACTCGACCGGATTGTTACCACACCCGGCATTTAAGACCGGCGTTAAGTAGTGGCTTTGGCCACTGCGTTTCGCATTAGGGTAATGCCGGGCCCCGGTGCCCTTACACCTCATAAGACGGCAACGCTCCTGTAGCTCCTCTGGAGTTACTCGGGTTCGTGGGCGACGGTGATCACTTACCATCAGGTGACCCGTACGCTCGTTTGCCGTCTCTTCCATAAAAAAAATACTATATCAGTTGTAGTACAAAAATTTCAGCCCGTCGTAGCAAGTATGAGTTGATTGTAACTAGAGGTCATGAATTATTATCATTTCCATATCCAACATTGAGTTTCACCACTTAACTCACAATATCTCGATAATTTTGGTTGTGTGTGAGAAACGGAAAGTCTTATAAATAGCTTCCCTCTGCCTATCCTCTTGTTTACGAGAAACAGCGAGAAATAAAACAATTATTATTTCGAACTAAAAACAGAAAAAAATATTGTAGTCTATTTCACTCAGGGGTAGAAACAAAACGGTGAGCCAGTGTACGATTAAGAAGGGCCTGGAATGAATAAAAGATGTCACGCGTCGACCAGACATTGTCTCGCAGCATCCAATTATCATTAGTTCGTTGACACCGTTTCTCAAGCTGTGTATTGTAGGATTTGGCCTCAATGTGTCTATTGTTTTGTATAGAATGAATGAATTTTATTTAAAATGTATATTTTACTATATATTAATGAAAAGAAGTTAACGGCATAAACTGAATAAGTCACTCCGCTACTACACCTTCTATAAAATTTTCAAGTCATTGCTTGAAGTCGTGACAGTGCCAGCGGAACTCAACTCCGCGTTTTATCTTCTTACATGAGTGACAATTTTACGAATGAGAATTGTACTCACAACTATCGCCGCTACACAAGAACAGCTTCAAACTATATATTCTTTTTCTTACTATACATACATAACATAGAGTATACAGATGTTAATTTATTATCGGCATCTCTACTCAGACCTTTTGTAAAACTAGAGGTAGTTTTATGGTAATATGAAAATTAAATATACATTTTTTGACGCATTACGCATACGTTTTAAAGTTAAATCCAACACAATCTCCATTTTTCTACTGAAATTTAGTACGAAGTGTTTCTGTTATCTGCCTATTTAAAGGTCGCTACACTTCATCACCTAATCCACTTCTACGAGTATCTGTAAATACTTGATAACTATTCCAACCACAAATAAAATCCCATAAACAAACCGAATAACACGAGTATGCCATAAAACGTGTAAAAGGGCTACCAGCAGGTGCATAGTAAATCTTTCATCACACATAATGTAGGAGTAAATGATGAAAAAAGCTACGTAGAAAATTCTATATGTTTATTTTCATTGCAAGAACAAAAATAGTTAGCATTGATTTTATAAATTATAGTCAATTTATAAATTTGTAGGCGTTTATCTATGGTTTGAATGAAGTCTCTATGGTTTTTATAAACTGCGAATTGACACACATAGCTATGGGTTAAATTTAATATTAAAACGTTTAAAATTTAATATTTTATTGTACAAAATTATTATGCAAGAACATTTTTTACAAATGTTGTTTTCTTAATAAATAGAGAAAATCTGATAATGCAAGATACCAAATTTAAATACAAGAATGATATCGTTCGTTTTTATGCTTAACTTTATAAATAAGTATGCTAACTTTTATCTACAAATTAATAAAATAAAACTAGTTTTTGATCTTTGGGATATAGTACATAAAATAAAGAATAGCTTATATTGAGTTTCAGCAATAAAGGTTCATCGTTTATATCGTATCATATTTTAAACATACCTATATAAAACTCATACGTTACGTTAAAAAATGATTGACAGACAAAGCACAATCGTTACTACCAGACAGAAGATAAAATGAAAAAAAAAAAAAGAAAACGTTAAGAAGTCAAAAACTAGAAGCACTGAGAGCTAGAGAGATATTATTAATGTTACAGGAACGTGATAAAATGAGATTTTTAATTTCGTTAAAAATGACATTAAAATGAACAAATTCTCTCTACTCAGCTTCACGCCGTATCTCACACATGGTAGAGTAGGCAGAGGGAACATGGGAACCTAGTGTTAAAACACACCGTACCACTTCCGTTCGACACTTTCCGCCAAATTTCAGGCATTGTCGGTGGCGGAAGTCACCGCCACGTTTTGCCTTGTACCAGAGCGAAGAAATGAAAACATTAAATATTTAAATTGAAAATATGAAATATTTCATTTCCTCGAGTGGGAATCGAACACCACAACCTGTCGGTTACAGTCACACACTTGTGCCGCTGCACAACGACATTTATAGAGTTTATTATTTATTTTATTTAATATTATATTAGTCGGTATAACTCATTATTTTAATTTACGCTTAGTATACACACATCCTTACTAATGACGTCACCGGTCAGTTTATGGCCTTTTCATTACACATACATCTCGTTCGTTATGGGTTCAATGCCAGCTCAGTCGTATATCAAATTGTGTTGGGCTGATACTGAGCGTTTCTTATCGAAGAATTTCGACATTTTAATACATTGTTATATGAAGAAGAAAGCTTTTAATTTTTCAGTTTCGTGCTTAGTCTTAGATACGTAGACGTATAGCTCGGTAGGTAGAAAAAACAAAGTAAGACTACGTTCTCAGATTTCTTTTACCCCAGTTCGATATATCACGTCAGCGGCTGTAAACGCATAAGATCCCCATTTCGGGTAATTTATAATAAATTTATTAAATCATCATAAAACGGTAAGTGGCCGTCTCTCAAGAACCAATTGATTAGATATTAAATTATTTTAATTTGTTATTACTTTTGTGAAGACGCAACACTATGTTTCGCCACTCATCAGTCATAATGGATAGCTTGAATGGATACTGTTATTTTCCATATCATAGGAATATTATTAAAATTTTTAATATATAATATTTCCATGTTTCTTGTATCTCGGATGGCAAGGTAGGCAGAAGGAACTTGGCAACTTAGTGTTAAGACACTCGGTACCGTTCCCACTTTTCAATTTGAGGAATTGCGTGTTGTGTGCAGGAACTCAATTCCTGAAACTCATAACTGTACGCAAAGCGGAGAATGAAGGTAATTAATACAGTCCATATTTAAAGTATTATTCCACACTTAAGAAAGAAAAATACTAAATTTAAAAAAAAAGCTGCCCTAAGTGTGCACTTTAAATATAGTAAAATTATTCATTCTCTCTTGCCAAATGATAATTCAAAACAATTGTCTTTGGGTAGTGAAAATTTGTAAAAATCTCCCTAGAGATGCTAACAACATAAATAAGTTGTAACGTATAAAAATTTCAACGTAGCTTGGTGAGAACGAATGATATAGTTGGTCAGAGCGCTTGTACGGTTTCCAAAAGGCGCGGGTTTAAATTCTTATTATTCAAAATTTTTAAACGTTTTTTAATTTAGTATAAAAAATTTTTAGTTCTATTTTCTTTGCTACATGGAAAAAACGTGAAATTAAAAAAGGAATAAATTTACACATAATTATAGTAGAGAATGAAATTGAAATAATTGTTCCTACTAACTTTACGAATTTTGACTGAAGTATAAGGAAAATATTTAGAATTCTATTTAATGTATTTAGCATGAGAGTCACTAACCCAAATAGAACTAACTATATTTTAAACTAAACTACAAAGCGTTTAAAATATCGTTGAATGTAAATTGATGACGCCGTCATGGTGTTAATAGTACGTGCATTAATTCTTATAGCATTTTGTTTATGAATTAAGGAAAATGTTCTTTTGTAATTTGCCCAATTTCTAAAAATTAAGATTTTTTTTCGTATGACCATGTTTTACTCCGTGCCTCAAATTTGGCGGAAAGTGGAGAACGGAAGTGGAACGGAGTGTCAAAACACTAGGTTCCCAAGTTCCCTCTGCCTTCCCTACCATCTGCGGGATACAGCGTGAAGCGGAGTAGAATAGAGTAGAACTTAACTAAGTGTATGCTACGTTCTACTCTATGTAGAATAGATGATGATCAGATGGATATAAACAATGTAACCTATACTATGTGTTTCATATAATTTCTTTTAATATTTATTAACTTAACTTATCAGCCCTTTGCTTTATGTAATTTCTTGAGAAATGGCGAGCTTAGCTGGTACAAAAAAAGGAAAAAATTTCAAAAGTAACAACAGTTTATACATTTTAACAGGAAAAATACATTACAAGCTTATATGTTAGGTACCGCTTGACACGCTGTCGCTTTTCTATATATATATATATATATATATATATATATATATATATATATATATATATATATATATATATATATATATATATATATATATATATATATATATATATATATATATATATATATATATATATATATATATATATATATATATATATATATATATATATATATATATATATATATATATGTGTGGATTAATAAAAATGTAATATATGGATTCAGTTCGATACAAAATGAAACTATATTATTGAAAAAATGTATTAATGATAAAGCTACTTCTTAACTACACAAACCAAAACACAGCACATAAAAAATCTTTATATCATATATAATTAACGAATAAACCTAGAAAAAACCGTAACATACGAACAGATGATTGACATAAGAAAGTGATGAAATTATTAATAGACAACATAAATAAGGAACGTTGAACGCTCGCAGGTTGCTTTAAAAAGTGTGTAGAGATCAAAGTCAGTACGACCAAGGTCTTGTTAATTTAGATACCTATACTCAAATAACTCCAGTGGATTAAAAATAGATATTTTTTCACCTATTACTGAATAGAACGGAAAGATTTTCTTTGAACTTTACGCATTTAGTAATTTCAAGTCGTCGCGGGACAGCATTTGGTTGTAAGCGTGATGGTTGTGGCTTCGATTCCCACATGGAGCATATATTTTTTCTATTACATAATCATTCACAGTGAGAAAAAGACAAAGTGTTGCGTTACGATCAGCCACAGCAACTCATCATACTTTGTAAATTGGGCGGTGTTTAAACAGTATCTTAACGCTAGATGTCTTATGCCTACCAAGATAGATGCAGGATTCTAGATAAAGCAAAAGTTTATCGTAATGTACGTTAGTATAAGTAGATACGTAGGTAGCAATAAAACTTCATCTTTTACGTTTTGTTCACTACACTGGTTGGCTTTACGACTTCACTAGATGCCCATGATGGCGAAGCCCGAAGTTTTGTATGTAAACTGGAAAATCTAAAATATTTGTGGTATCAAAATATTTGTCGTCCAATGAAATGAAAAAATACAAGTTATAACATGACACATGACACATGACACACACACACAAAATCTTAATAATTATCATGACTGTGACCGCAAGTAAGATGGCTGTACAAATAAATTAACATAATATAATGTAACCTACAGCCTAACTAGATAAATGGATTTAACGCAAAAATAACTTTCAGAGAGTTCCCGAGATTATCGCGTTTAACCAAATGAACCATTCGTTTTCTAATATTAGTATAAAAGTATTGATGAATGAACAGAGCTGGTTACGTTTTAATTTTATGATCCACACATCTGTATTACAGTAGCATTATTATAACTATTAAAGATAAAAAGATTAGAGAAATAACCATAACAATAAATTAGAAATGTTACTCTGTTATGAGTCATTCATATTTATAATTAAATGATTTTATATTATTGTTAATATTATTATTATTTTTTTAAATTAAAAAAAAATATTTTCACACTCTAGTAGAGAAATCGCGGTGTTATGTTCCGGTACTCTACACGCAATATCTTGAAAATTGGGCGGAAAGTGGAAATCAGTATTTTCTCTCAGCACCATATTCTTAAATTCTATAAAGTCTTTGTGCTTTTGTTGTGGTTTTTGTGCCTTTTTTAGGTTCTTAGAAAAAAAAAATTACACATATAAAAGATTATAGTTTCAGGTGATCCTTAAACAAGCACAAGCAGGCAGACAACCACACAAACCATAGACTAACATAAACTCTATTTATCTATTTGTTATTAATTTATGGTTTGATTTTTCGATGACAGATGTAAAATTATTTCTAGTGTCACGACGAATATAAAAACACGATTGATATGGAGTAGAATTAATTTTGTAGAATATTGTGTACAGTCATCTCTTTTGTACTGATCAATTCCTCTCGTGAGTCTTCCATACAACGTGACATTGGCGAAGTCAATTGTGCTCAACCGGCACGCTCGAAACGCCATAATTAAAGAAATGAAATGAATGAATGTAGAATATTGTAAGTTTTGTAAAACAAATGATATAGATACGATATAAAGTTAAAATTATGTAGCGACAGATAAGTTTCTAATTCATGTGGATACTATCTTGTCACGTTTACTGTTTACTGTGGTGGGTAGAAGTGGAACGGAGTGTCTTAACACTAGGTTCCCTCTGCCTACCCTGCCATGTGAGGGATACAGCGTGAAGCTGAGAGTTAGTGAGTTCATTTTTTTGCTCTGGTGACAAAGCAATCCACGGCGTTGAGTTCAACGCGCAATGCCTCAAATTCGTTGTAAAGTGGGGAATGGAACGTAGTGTCTTTGTCGATTTTATAACTTCACGATGTATCCCGTATGTACGATGAAAGGCACAAAGCGTTGGTTAACCTAATGCTTTTTAAGTGGTGAAGTTTAAAACCCGCTCACGTTTGCTCACGTCATGCTTACCATAGGTTTGCCATATACAGCGTGAAGTCTGGAGAGATTTTTTAGCTTCACGCTGTATCCCGCAGATGAAAAGCACAAAGTGCTTGGGAATTTATTGTTTTTTGAATGGTAAAGTTAAAAACCCGCTCACGGTTTGTGTATTTACCATAAATTTAATTACATTTTAAGCCATATTTGACGTACATAGTAATTTACAATGAATAATTACAGCATAGATATTTTCCATACATTTACTAGTAGAAGCGCGATACAGACGAATGAAGATAATTATTTATATAGCGAACATAAAACAACAGTTGCCCTCTTCCAAAACAAATAAACTGACAATTCTAGAAAGCATGTACAATCTAAAATGTGAATGCCTATGTGAATAACAATATAAAAGTAGCATTTGCTTTGCTCTATACTTGCGAGAATTATTGTAGTTACTGGTTACAAGATGAAACGCAGCGTTAAGTTTCACCTCTCGTCATCTAATATGATGAGATTACAAACGAAGTGTTTTAACACTACTTTCTGTCCTAACCTACTAAATAGAGAAATACGAAAAAGAGTGTCAACCTTGTTTACGATTTTTTCATTTACTTTCTATAATAATAATAAAACGTGGCATTTTCTAGTCTTTAACTTAAGCATAAAGTATATAAAAAAGTTAATACTTTCTTTTTCGTAGCTTTAAAGTTAAAATAAACATGATTATAAATAATTTATACATGTTACATGTCTATATGAGTATATAAGTAGAAGAGGTGCCAACTGCCAAGGCCAGTGTATCCCAGATACCTATTTACTATACCGACTTTGTTTATTTAATTTCTTAAAACAGTTTCCTGTTTATAATAGCTGAAATGAAAATCGTATTTTAATTCATTAGTTCAAGGCGTACTTATGTGAATATTTAGGGACTAGGGCTACCACTAGTAGTAGCAAAGTTAGTGTAATAGTAGTATAGTTAATGTAATGTTAATGTAGTGGGGTATAGTTAATGTAATGTTAATGTAGTATAGTTAATGTATAGTTAATGTGTTAATGTAGTGGGGAACGGAAGTGAAACGGAGTGTCATAACACTAGGTTTCACTTCCTTTCCCTCTGCCTACCCTGCCTAGTGCGGGATATAGCGTGAAGCTGGAAAAAAAAAATGTTAATGTAATGTTAACACCCAATGGATCTTGCTTTTTTCTATTACGTATTTTGAATTGTTTTAGAGTAATCTTTTGCTTATAAAACAGGAAAGAAAATGGTGTCAATATACACCATTCTTCTCTTTCCAACTCTTAGAAAATATATAAATCATATTGTTTACATAATTAACTACTTTTGACAGATATTGGAAACAAAGATTTTAATGGTAAAATGGACAGTAAACCAACCAGCAAGTATTTCGTATCGTAGTTTACTATTACGACATCGCCACAGGATAGCTGAGTTGAGACCACATTTTGAGGGATACATAAAAATGTACCAGAACGTTTTTCAATTTAAGGTCATTCGAAAATTATAACTATTACTTCCATATATACAAGACAATTATTTTACAGTTCTGGAATAAAGTGGATTAACTACAAAATTCTGTATAATCTGATTTTGCTGAAAACTTCTTGAATCCTACCCTTACAATTTATAAAATCGAATAAATAGTTTTCTGTATAGAATTAATTTACAAGTATGGTGGTGGTCAGCTACCATAATGGACAGTTACCACAAAATAAATAAAAAATATGTAATTATTTAGCAAACACTTATTACTACAGTATCATCAGAACTATAACCCATCATAAAAGATACACAACTGACTATTAATTTAGATTTATTCATTCATTCATTCATTTCTTCAATTATGGCGTTTCGAATTTCAGTTCCAGTTGAGCATAGTTTACTTCAACAATGTCACGTTGTACAGAAGACCTTAACCTGTAACAAAAAATACAAATATTTACAAAACATACACACACAACAAATTATGTTAGTAATAAATAATATTTTTAATATGTGTTATTTTATATAACATAACTCTCTTATAAAAGCTTTGATTCATCAGTGAAAATGAGAAAATGATTTGGTCAGTTTAGATGAGCTAATTCCTTTAATTTGTACCAATACAAATACTAAAGAAGATCCTGTTACCTATAACAGGATCTTCTTTGATTAGGCAAACATTTATGACAATACGGGGAGAATGGACCAGACCAGGGCTTTATAAGGCGTCATAAAAAGGGAATTAGATGAATGACAAGACAAAGGGTTAGGAATAGCTATCAAGCAAATAAGGCAACGGTTTTCCTCAGTGGGCGTAGACTTCGTTGCTCCTAGGATAATCCGAAGGCATTTATATTGCTCTTGGTTCAGCTTTTTAGCAGCTACCTTATTAAAAGAGTCAAAAGCAAATAGTCCATAATCCAGCAGCTATAGAGTATAAGGGTTTGCACACACCACATACCAGACACAGCTCTCAAAGCATTAATGCCTTCTTCACACTTCCTGCTGAGATATTCAGCATGAGCAATTCCGTTCAACCGCTTATTGAGAATCATACCAAAAAAAAACAACATTTTCCGTGAAATATATAAAAATGTTATTAGACAAAATATTAAAATATCGAATAACCTCCTTTTTTAGTACTTACTACAGCTTGACATTTATCAACTGATAGTGCCGGGCCATTATAAGAGAGCCACTGGTTAAGATAGTGCAAGGCAGTATTTAAGCAAAAGTTTATGTCTCCACAGAAATTCAGCTGTAATAGATAACGATGTCATCAGCATACTGAAGGATGTTACAAAAATTAGTTACAAACAATTCGTGGTGATGAGTATATATATTAATAATAATAATAATTCTTTATTTTACACCCAGATTAAAAAAAAAAAAAAAACATCACCGAAATACAAGAGAAAAAAAAATAACTGTACAAAAGGGGGCCTTATTGCTTAATAGCAATTTCTGCCAGGCAACCTTTAGGCAAAGGAAATAGCAAATTAAGATCGGGATAGGGTGCCAAATGTATAGATTATAAAATAAATTAAAACCGTTATATACATACCATATGATGCACTCGTAATAATATACTGTATCCAAATAATATATACATACAAATATTCATACATATACAAATACATACATACCTACATATATACATACATACATACATACATATACATACATACATACATACATACATACCTACATATATAGATACACATTCAGACATAAATGCAGACATACAAATACACATCTAGAACTACATAAATAAAATGATAGAGAAAGTATGGAAAGCGAAAAAATAAAATAAAACGAGAAAGAACAAAAAAAAAACACAAATTAATTACAATAATAATAAGACTTAAATTGACAAGAAGTATATCTTTAAACGACGTTTAAAAGTTAGAAAAGGCTTAGCATTTCTAATTTCTAAGGGTAAGGAATTCCACAACCGACAGGCCGTTATCGTAAATGAGTTACTGTTAAAGGAAGTATTATGGGAAGGAATTTTTAGAGTTAGGTTGTGCTTAGAGCGAAGAGATCGGGAATGTGATTCGTCCAGAAACTGGAATCGTTCTTTAAGGTAAGGAGGGGAAATTGGACTGAACAGAATACGATACAGAAGATGAAGTATGTGAGTATTCCTGCGAAGGCGGATCGGGAGCCACTTGAGTTTTTTACGGAAGTCGGAAATGTGATCAAATTTGCGCAAACCAAAAATGAATCGAATACATAAGTTTTGAAGACGCTCAAGTTTATTAAATTGCTCCTCCCTTAAGTCTAAATAACAAGAGTCAGCATAATCAAGAATCGGTAAAAGGAGAGTATTTGCTAGCGAAATCTTAGTTGGAATAGGAAGAAAATTACGCAAACGTTTGAGAGACCCTAAAGATGCAAGGGCTTTTCTACTTACCTCACTTATCTGAGAATTCCAAGACATATCACGATCTAGAGTAATCCCAAGGTCCTTTATGGAATTGCTGTATGGAATGATGTCGTTATTAAGGAATACTGAGGGTAAAGTCGATGCATCAATTTTTGCTATAATTTTAGTGCTACCAATTAAAATAAGTTGGGTTTTCTTTGAGTTAAGATACAGACCAAATGATTTACACCAAGAAGATATATTTTCTATGCTTTTGTTCATATTCAAGACTGCGGTAGGCAGGTCTGCAATTTTAGCTTGGTTGTAAATCTGCAAATCATCAGCATATAAATGGTAGAGAGAAGATAAGGAACCAGAAATAGTATTTATAAACACAGAAAATAATAACGGAGACAACACGCCACCCTGCGGCACACCAGCAACAACAGGAGACCAGTCCGAATATGAATCTTGTATTCGTAAGCGTTGCCGGCGCCCGGACAGGTATTCACGAAACCAGTCAATCGCATCAGGAGATATGTTAAGTGACCTTAAGGTATATATTATATAGCAAAGGACTAGGAGCTGAACCTTAAGGTAGAACCTTCCAGATAAATCTGCGACGGACCATAATAAGTAGATGTTTTACAAACACCGTACGACCGATTAGCAAATTACATATGTAATGGGACAACCTCGGCGGGTTACTCAGCTGACACAATTTTTGCCTCGTCGGCAAAAACAATATTATCATAAGCAGGCCTTGGCTCTCGTAGCTTTATCTATAATAAGAAAAACGCTGGGACTATCTACAGTACATAATACTATCTAAAGCCAAATTGAGTGAGAACTAAGATATTTCTACTTTCAACTATCTATTCCAGGCGATTTTTCAAAAGCCGTTGACCAATCTTTGATAACGCGGATGCTAGGGCAATGGATTTATAAAAGTGGAGGTCAGACGTACTTCCATGAACTGGGGATAGTGCCTGATTGAAATATATTATTTATAAAACTTATAAAATAGTATTTAGATTTTTTATTTAATTTTGTGATAATTGAATAAGAAAAACGTCTTCTTGGACTGGTTTCCTTTAAATCCGTTGAGATGTTTTTAAGCTCATCAAAGGAAAAAGAAGATCAACAGCGTTGATATAAAAAGAGGCGGTGCAGAGGGAGCCGAAAACCGTTGGAGCCATAGTGAGGGATTAGTGGAATTAGGACCACTAACAATGTTAAGTGATTGGCGTAATCTCTAATCATTTGTCCACACAAGAGAGAAAAGGAGCGAGGCCTAAGAGATTCACAAAAATTTAAACAACCAAATTTTTTCTTTTTTTTTATAATACCATTTCTAAACTTCGATAGTAAATAGATCCTTACTAACAAGGTCATTTAATTATAATAAGTGTTTGTGTTTTTTTAATGGCTAGGTCAGTTATATTTTGTAGGTTAATTTAATAAGGATCCCGATCCTCCACCTGACCCCTCTGATTCTAAAGGAGGTTCTATTAATAAAATAAAGTATAAGAGAGGACACATCCCATAGACATGATTTAAATATTATTATTAATAAAAATATTATTAATCCACTGCCACCGCTTCTATCCGAAACGTTTGATTTACCCGTTTATGTCAGAATCTCCAAAATCATATATTGGTACAGGCAAAGGTCACTTTATTGTGTATGTGTCAAAGGAATCTTCTGATATCTATAAGATCTGTAGTGATATCTATAAAAGATATTAAGTTTGGGAAATGCCTTCATACTAATAAAATTAGTGATGTTGTCAATGATGGATTAAAAAATGTTTGTTGCAATAAAATCAATGTCCAGTTTACGTCTGCTGAATCGGCAAAGAAACTTTTAAGTGATCCTGTTCTTAGTCTATGTAAATATGTTTGTGTAATCTCGAAATGTTATATCACAAGGATGAGAATAATAAAGAAAGTTCCCGTTAAATGATCTTTGGAAGAGTTTTTTGGCTCTCTATTATTTCATACTACTTGTGATGAATGATTGTTCCTTTCCTAATGATTGTTGCTTTAACTAAGAATCTCCCAATTCAACAGAACTTTCAAGAGATCTGTTAATGGCTCTGACTGACACTCTCATGAGCATAATTTTAACTGCTGATAACCTCCCTATACCGTCAAACGTTGTCAAAAATTACTCAAAATTAGATTTAAATATTTAAAATTTCTGTTTGCCTTGTGACACTCGCTGACAGCTGCTGAGGAGAAACATGTACATTACAAAATGTTATGTAGAATATTCTTAAAAATAAAATAAATATAAAACGTTAATGTCTTCCTTTGGCAACAACACCATGCGTTAAACTACCATATAAAAATAACCAAAATATACATTCAGCAACTTATATATTGAGGTTGTTTTTTAAAAAACAAATATTCAATTTATTGTTCATTAGTAATGACAACCCTAATCACAGACTTAAAAACACTAAAACACCCAACATATCATAAAGCGGATACGCCGATCTCAGTATTTAATCATTAAAATATTCCTGTATTATTTTTACTGTGCATCAGTTTTACATTTAGGCAATTAAATATATCGTTGTCTGTTTAGAAAAGACAATTTAAGACTTTGCTTGGGTTCTTCTTAAATGATTATTCGGCTCATTTGGAACGGTAATGACGTCATAGCATTTAAAAATTTTATGTCAAATATATATTATTATAATTAAATTTAATATATATTGAAAGACAAATAACAAAATTAGATTGCGTTTCCTGTAATTTCACATTGTTGTACTAACGACTTATTTCGATTTTTTAGGATGCCATACTTCAAAAGAAAAAAGAAACGGAACTTATCTTGTTGTCCGTTTGTCTGTTGTTTATCATGTGAACGTATCGAGTTAAAATTAATATAATATATCTTGTCTGCGTTCTTTTGTAGAACAGAAAAACGTCAACGCAATCAGCAACCTTTTTATGGAACCACAGTATCCGTACATACGGACGAAACATTTTCAGTTCTTCATTCGCATAGCCACAGAATAGAAGTTTATTACTTTCGTCTGTATTTTCTATCTCATATTATTATATTGTCTTTAGAAGTGAAATGACAAGGTATCTTATTAGGCAAGCGTGAATCAACAATTACAATCAGGCTTGATGCAGCCAATCGCAAGCCTTTTTTAGTGAAAAAAACCTACATACTCCTCGTGTCCGAACAATTATGAATTTTGGCAAGAGATTTCAATAGAAATAATGAAAAAATCCGAGAAATCGATATTTGTAGGTATATCAAAGATTTTTCTTTGATATGCCTACTTATAATTAATAATTATAACCTTACATTTAGTACAAAATAAAATTTTATACAAAATAAGTGGGTACTACCTTAAACTTAAGTTTGTCAACTGTATCTCCCACGTAATCAAAATAGATCGGGTATTTCCAGTTGCGCTTATTTAATGAGAATATACAGTACAAAAGAAAAATAAAATTTGCAGTTTGTCCGTAAAAATGGAAATTTATGTATATGTTACAAAAAAAAATCTTATATTTGCATTTCATTTCATACATTATGCCAACATTTATATGTTGTACTTCCTGTTAACCAACAATTCTGAAATTGGTACTAAGCCCTCGATGTGCAAATTTTACTCGGTGACCGGTTTTTATTGAAAATCACCAAAAAAATATAACATATTATATCATTCATGATGATAAATTACAACAAAACATCAAAGGTTTTTTTTGAACAGTTATAAATCGAAAAATAAAAATATATTTGTTAGTTATCCGGTAAATATAACTGTTAGTCATCCATTAAAAGTTAGTATTTTAACTATACTCTGCATAACAGAGCAAATTAAAATGATTCTCCCGAATGACAATCGATTCCGTTACCACTGTATTTACTGCATTTAGTTTTACTATAATTACAAAAATTTACTTTATTAACTAATCGTTGTACAATAGCTTTCAAAAGAATAAATTTTCATACAACGTATTTCTTTTTTTATACATACCACAAATCGTTCATATATTTTTTTAAATTTAAAACATCCAAAATAAATCTACGATTCTATTTGCTAAACTGTCGACGGGATTATAAAGATGTTTATTTCAAAGTCTCCCACGTTCATGTGACGTTGATAAATGTAGTATTTAGATGTCAATTCCAATTAGTCAAGAATAAAAATATCTATTTTACTTCTTTTATAATAATGTTTTATAATTGATTAACCATTTCCTTTACAGATTTTTATATGACCAAAATATATTCAGTTAAATATCACAATTTAATTTTATAATTTAAATGGATGGGCAACATTTAAACTAAAAATAATATGTGTATTTCTGATCTACAATCTTCAATTAAGTGTTGAGTATCGAAATCCATTGCAGCACTTTTGGCTTACCAATTAACAGGATAACATATATATATTGTAAGAATATATACATTCACAATGTACTTTCGTTTTGTCTTTACATTTTAAGGACTTTTGTATAAAAGAAGGGTTACTTTTAATAACAACAATAACAAGTTTTGTAAAAGAATAGATAATTTAAAAGATATTATTCTACATGTATATTCTACACATATATTTTTTTACAATAATATTTTTTTGTATTATTACTTTATTTACCTAACTAATTTATTTAATTATATACTTTATATTTATTTAGATATATAAGAATCCCTCTAGAGGTTAAATCCAGTAAGCCGGTTAAGCATAGCTGCCCAGTTTGCCCTTGTCTGGGCTCTAACTGGACTCAACCAGTTCGCCCCAGCTTACTTGATAATATCTTCCTCCCACTTGCTTGCTGCTTGGCCAGGACCTCGAGAAAAACTAAAGATTATTTTTACTATGTTTTAAAGTGTTATTACACACTTAGGACAGAACATACTAAACTTAAATTTAAAAAGCGTATAAAAATTTTGAACGAAGCAGGATTTGAACCTGCGCCTCTGGAACGGTTTTCCAGAGGCGCAGGTTCAAATCCTGCTTCGTTCAAAATTTTTATACGTTTTTTAAATTTAAGTTTAGTATAAACTAAAGATTAGTTTTCCTCAAGGTCCTGGCCAAGCTGTCACTTTTTTCATCCACCTTAGGTATCACAGGCGTGCTACATGCCCGATCCATTTCCACTTTAGCGTCAGCGCTTGTGGATCTGTGGATTTCGTTATATTTCTAATTTTCTTATGTTATCTTTTGCATTTTTTTAGAGCTTAAGATCGAAACATGCTGCGTTCAATCCCTCTTCTGCTAGTTATTTTTTTATTTCTAGTAAGCTAGTAGGAATTAAATTCTAAAGATAATTATATCTAATTGTAAGTGCAATTAGTGTAAGTGACAGGTAAATAAGAAAATAGGTATTTATAATTAACTAACATTTTTTTTTTCTTCTTTCTCAGAGACACAAGCGTGTGACTAAACACGATAGGTCGTAGGTTCAATCCCCACTCGAAGAAATTAAAAGAAAAGTATTTTTAAATTAAATATTTAGAGGTGGGTTCGTCAATGGCTGATATAGTACCGAGTAGCCTTATCTGCCAGATTAGCAATACATTTTTGGCGTTATTGATGTCCCGTCATTTATTAAGTAGGTGATCACTGTCTACAAGATTAGTTATAAGGGAATTTCATGATAAAAAAATATATAAGCAGCCACTCTCTGTGAGATAACATTAACAGTCAGATTACTATAGGACTTTATTTTTAATGTTAATGTTTTAATTTCTTCACTCTGATATAAAAGCAAAGCACAATATTGAGTTCCGCCATTCAACACCCAATGCCTCAAATTCGACGGAAAGTGGGGAACGGAGCAGTGTGTTTATATACTAGGTTTTAAAATTTCCTGTGTAATCCACAAATGGCTAGCTATGTACGGAATACTGCGTGAAGCTAAAAAAATGTAACTAGCTAATAATTTTGAGGAACTTGAAAAAGGTATGAAGCACACGACTGTAGTGTTTATAACAAAAAAGTATTTTTAATATTTTTACTATGTTTTAAAGTGTTATTCCACACTTAGGACAGAAAATACTAAACTTAAATTTAAAAAGCGTATAAAAATTTCGAACGAAGCAGAATTTGAACCAGCGCCTCTGGAAAACCGTTCCAGCGCTCTGACCAACTAAGCCATTCGTTCTCACCGAGCTCCGTCGAAATTCTTATACGCTTGTTACAACTTATTTATGTTGTTAGTATCTCTGTATCTTTTAAATTTAAGTTTAGTATAAAGTATTTTTATTTCAATAATTACTATTTATGATTTACGAAGCGTCATAATCATGCCTTTATATAATTTTCCTAGCTTTCCAGAGCAAAATTGTACTGTACACTTGAAAAAATATTTTTCTTACAGCAAATAAAATGATTAAATGGCTCTGTTGAAAAGATTTGAATTTATATATAGTTCGGCAAATGTCCAAAATTTCATCAACATTCTCTTAATATCTAAATATATCATTAAATATAAGTAGAGACTAGAAAATAAGATTATTACATGTAAAATAGTAGAGATATAACTGGTTAGTGTTATTATTTCTATACCTTCACGTTGTATTCCACATATAAAAGTGTAGAGAAGGAAACTAGTGTTAAGACACTCCGGCACATACATATGCATATACATGCTAATACACTCCATTCTCCAATTGTCTTAACTCGAGAAATATGTAATATGAACTTTTCAATGAGCTCTATTGATTTAATAACAAAAAATATATAAATTTAATAATAAATGTCTTATTCCAAGAGGACTAAAACATTTATTATAAAATTTATATTTTTTTGTCATTAAATCATGGTCAAGAGGACCTAACCCAAAACAATCTCTACTTACTTTACAGTCAAATATCAACTGAACCACAATAGCCTCTTATATACTTGCAATGCTTACATCTGACATATATATAAATTATAAACAAAAATGAAAGACAACTTGAAAACGTTAGTAAATCTCAATCTATTTTAAAATGTGCGGAATTTTTTTTCAGTCGGTATCTAGGAACATGTTTACATGTAAAACATAAACACACTATATAAATAGAAGTGTGTTTAGAAACATTTATACAGCACGCTTAAGTTGTTAACGTAGTACAAACTGCATGGAAACGCGTTAGATAATATATATACGTAATCTGGAGTGGAGTCATGGTGTGAATTTTGGAATTAATTAAAGAAACGATCATTCTCTTATTGCGTAGTATTCTATTATCTCTTTTGTACCATCTCCAATTAACGTACCAATTACCCAATGAAAATCGGCCAAGTGACACTTTCAGAACACCAGTATTTAAGATCAGAACAAAAAAATATATAAATTATATTTAAGGTTAAATAAGTAACTATACATATATCCATTATATGGAAAAGTTTTATTTCTGACTTTTTTTTATAGCAATGTCGTAAGTTCTGTTATAAAAATAAAATTATCATTGTCTTTCAGTATTTTTATCATTATTGCGAATGAAACAATAAGAAAACAAAAATAAATAAGCATAAACAAGAAAAAGTCTCTTTTCAGTCGTGCTGTAGGTACAGAAACGGATAAGAATATTTATTTTAGACTAACAAAATATCTTATAAAATAGATTAAGTAGTGACTTATCGTCAAGAAAGACCCTACAGTGAAGCAGGAAATTAGGAATTAGGGCTTACAGATGATTTATATTATAAATGATTTACCTAACAACTGTACATGGATAGGCACATACTTGTATATTACGCAGTTAAACAAATATTATAAAGTAAATGTTATGATACATTAAAAGCTCTTAAGCTCGTTAGTTGTGAGTAAAAATATGAGCTTCAAATTTATTTTAGATACATACAATATATCAATGTACAAATAGTTTATGATTCACTAAGTGCTTTATTTTATAATACGAACAAAAACATTTCAAATATATATATATATATATATATATATATATATATATATATATATATATATATATATATATATATATATATATATATATATATATATATATATAAATATATATATATATATATATATATATATATATATATATATATATATATATATATATATATATATATATATATATATATATATATATATAAATATATATATATATATATATATATAATGTTATGTATATATAATGTCAAGTAATTTGTCTTGAACAGCCTGTTAGAGTAATTCTTTCTTCACCACATGTTTTCTCTTCACTGTGAATGTTCTGAATGTTTTGCAAGATACGAAAAAATATTGAATGAAATATTGAAAATTTTATTATCATCTTGCATTTATCAAATCGTATACAAAAAATCGTCATAAAACTAATATAGTTCATTCCTAAGTACCATGAATGGGACATTCAACCAGTTTATTTTATTAAGCCAGCTCGCTTCTTGAATGGAAGTGATGGCAATTGTAACTTGGTGAGCTGGCGCGTTATCTTGGTAACACAAAATGTCCACCCTCAGTTTGCCGCAACTTTTATTCATGATGAGAATTACTTCTTGTAAAATAACTTGAAAGCTTCTATTCTATGCAACCACTTATTGTTTACTAAACCTTTTGAAATCTCATATGCAATTGGTTCGCAAAGACTCTGAATACTCCCATGTGAATGACCTGTGACCTCAGCTACATACTTGATTTTAACTCTTTTGGCAGATCAAAACAAATTTCTAAACTTTAAGTTGTTAGGTTAAGACGTTAGGAGTTGTTTTCCGTTGAATTTCTTCCCATCTAAAACGCTTTAATCCAACGTGCACCAGCGGAGTGTGGAGGCTAAAAGCCTGTCAATTGGATACATTGGGAGCCTTTATCCTCCAAAACCAATCGTTTTGTATATTTTTGGTTGACATTTCTTTCAAGCAGAGATATTTTAGTGATTTGACCTCAACAGTTCATATTATTTTTCTGTATTAGAAAGCGTAAAGGAATAAACTATATATATATATTTTTCTGTATATTTGCTAGACGTAACCGATTATTAAATTACCCCTAGTACATGTAATTGCATAATTTTAACTAAATCTACATAAATCTCCATAAACACTTCTTGTGTTTCAATAACATGATTCAAAAAACACATTAAATCTCTAATCTATGACATTTATCTTATTAAATATAATTAGTAGAGTATATTTAACATTAAAATTCTCAAAAGCTATCTATTTAAACTAATTTATATGAATAAGTACACTTGAAAGTGATTAAATGCAAGAGCTCTCGTACTTTAATTTAACTTTAGTACAAAACTTTGTATAAAATTGTTGAAATCCGGCGAGAGAATAAGCTCATATAACAGAGAAAGCTTAAAAGCTTATTGGAAAATGAATTTGAGATGAATATTTAAAAATTGTTTTAATTTGTTTTCGATAAGATGTAATCATTATATTTATTGACGGATTAATTTTAAATTAAAATATTTAATTTCTCCACTTTTGTAAGTCAAAAAAGTCAGCTAAATTGATAAAAAAACATTGCAATTTTCTCCAAGTTAATATCTTAAATTAACGTATTTTATTTATTTTATAACCAAATTTAAATCAAACAATCACTAAATGTTGAGGGAAGGTTGCCAAAATGTTAAACTGTATTCAAATTTGTTAAGCGGTTTCTGAAATTATATTATTATATTAGTAAATATACTTACTTATACAGATTTCAGCCATTTAGAATGTGTCATCCATTATACACAACCCTGAGTTATTTTCATTTAACCATGCGGGCGAAGCCTTTTCTAACAGGTACTAAAATATGCCAATTCCATTAAAAAGTGAATATAAAACTCTATGTTAACAAAATAATAAATAAATAAAAATATTTTTTTAAAATTAAAAAGAAATGTAGCATCCGCAAAAACATACATTCTCAACTCTCCCTTTGAAGTCGGTAACAATAGATTGAACTAAAGTAACAATCTATATATCATAGAAAATCTTGGCAAGAGGCGGTGGAAGATGAAATCAATTCAGATTTTGGCTTTGAAATGTAAATTATTTTATGATTCATAAACATTTTATAGTGTCATATAGTGTGTAATTGTTTCGCTAAGTGGTCACTGTACAAACAGAATGGTTATTGCGTAACGTAGTCAACGTTGGCAAAAGGACAGATGTTGATCGTATACTTTTCATAGTCTATTAGTTATTGTCTATAATCTTTGTTTTATATACGTTTATATAAAAACGTAAGGCCGTTGTGGTGCAGAGTGTGCTTACTAAAACGATGGTTGTGGGTTCAATACCCATGTAGGGGATAATACCGGGTTGAGTAGCGGAACTCAACGCCGCCCTATGCTTTTTTTACCATATCGAAGAAATGAAAACATTGCATATTAAATTTGAAAGTGTTAAATATTTCATTTTCTCGAGTGAGGATCAACCCAACAACTTGTCGCTTTCACGTTCGCTTGTGCCACGACAGGCCTCAAGTATCATTTAGATTAGGTTTCCTGTCAGTGTTACCAATATATTAAAAATTATTCAAAAAATTAAGAAATAATATTTTAATCAGAAAGAGTTACCAAGTAACAATGGTCTAAATACAAAAGGATTGCGGTTAAAAAGCTTAATATATCGAATTTAAATTAAATTTTATGGTCTTAGCATTGCTTGTTTCTGCATATTTTTAAACAATAAAAATTTTTAGCAATTTATAATTTAATAGTTTATTGGTGGTTGATGATCTTTTTCATTATTTATGATAATTTCACTAAAAAATCAGGGACACGTAATTTGTTATATTATAATTTTAAATGTTTCATGATGTTAAAAAAAAGAGTTCTGTCGTGGCGCAGCGACACAAGCGTGTGGCCGACAGGTTGTGAGTTCGATCCCCACTCGGGGAAATCAGATATTTAATATTTTCAATTTAAATATTTAATATTTTTATTTCTTCGCTCTGGTAACACTAGGTTCCCAAGTTCCCTCTGCCTACCCTGCCATGTGCGGGATACAGCGTTAAATTCCAACAAGATTTGAAATTCATTTCGTCATCAAAATTCTTCGTGACGAATATTTTTTTTTATATGTAAAAACTTTTAGTGGCTAGTTTCATTTACCAATTGTAAACACATACGTTTTCATTCAAATTTGAGATTATATGTAAAATAACTGAACCTAACGTCATATTTTTTATCAGTAAAAATAAGAAATAATTTAATTGGGTATAATTTAAATATTATAATCATTCCCTCGGGTAGAGATCGAATCTACAGACCTCTCAACTGTACAGACATTAATGTCCCATTGTGCCATAGGCCTCCCACAAAATCATTTATATTTTTTGTACTCTACTTCATCTTTGATTTTTCTCTTTTCTTAAGAAATTTACTTTAAAATAAAACAAATATATCTATTATATGTTAGCCCTTTGATGAACGTCCCTGTGACTTGCGGTGAGACGAAACTGTTCTCAACTATTTCCATCGGGCTAGAATAGACATGCTGGAATGTAGGTCGGAGCTTCGCCATATTTGTTTTGTTTATTTAACCCTTATATAACAATAGATTCTGCATGGATTTAGACCAATTTATGTGATTCTAAATTCAGACAAGTCTTAAGCTTTTAACTGAATCTAAATACAAAATTTGTATTCAAATTTCCATTGGCTAGGCCTGTGCTGTAATGGTGCAGTGGCACAAGCGTACGATTCTACACGCGAAAGGCTGTCTGTGGGTTTGATACCCATTCAAGGATGTCAAATATTTTCATTTCTTTACTCTGACAACAAGGGGAAACGCGGCGTTCATTTCCGCCTTTGTGCACGCACCTCTTTGTATACATTGAGAAGTGGGGAATGGATCGAAGTTAACACTACGTTTACATGTCTACTCTACAATTTGATGTATGAAATATACATCAAATGTTACATCATCATGAACATCATGAACATTGGTTTCATGTCATTTTTGTCCTCACATTTAAAAACATGCGAAAATGAATAACGAAATATTTTGACACCAATTTATGAATATCTAATCTATATCTATATATCTCTATGTAAAGATTATTCGTCATTATCAAAAGTTTTAATGACAGTTCAGATCTCTTGTTATCGAGAAAAAAAATCCCAACGCATTGTTCTTTATTTTTTTACTCAACATTTTTGTACCACTTTTTATTTTTTTACCACAGTTATTTTTATAACAATTTATATCCGATAATTTTTTTTTCAGCATCACATTGTAATCCGCACATGGAAGGGTAGATAGAAAGATCTTGGGAACCGAAGGTTAAAGACTCCGTTCGGTATTCAATTTTACTCCGAATTTGAGGCATTGACTCTGAACTCCGATAGTAATCTCTATAAATATCCTCTATTACTACTAAACGTAAAACTTAAATTTGTATACTAAATTTAAATTTACGTATAGTAGGTAAGTTTTATAGTGTAGGAGAGCACTAAGCCCGGGTTTCTTGAAATTCCTTTAAAATTGTAAATTAAAAGAAAATTACAGGATAAGCGACAAATAGTACATATTACTACATATTACTCGTAACAAAAAAAAGTTACACATAGACATATGTTCCAACCAACCATACCAATCTCGGTCTCAGAATGTAGGCCGAATCTGAAAATCACGCGTTAAGTTTAACTACCTTTGTATACAATTGCTATTAATTTTATAGGCAATTTATAACGCGTCTGTTCCGTTAATCCAATTTAAACTGGCATACATGTTTATTGTTGTGTGGAATCGGACAAACATCTTATTCGATGACGCTATCTTGATATCCTCTGTACCGAAAGTGATACAATCGCGACGACTATATTTGTTAGCCTTTTTCTTTAGCCTCACACTGCATCCTGCACATACCAGGGTAGGCACAGGAATTTGAAAAAATCGTGTCAAGAAAATCCGTTTCTATATAGAAAACTCCTTTCTATCATATTCTAGAAGGGGGCAAAGTTAAAATTCTCCCCAAGTGCCTCTTTACTTTATTTCAGAAAATAATTCAAAAATTCAAAATTCAAAATATTCTTTATTCAAATAGGCTTTTGAATCGTCACAACATAAAATTACCACCGGCTCGGAATGCAGTTCTGCTGAGAAGAGCCGGCAAGAAACTCAACAGTTGCTCTTTTCAATATTGAATAAAGTCACAATTTCATTGTCCTGCATGAAATTCAAATGACCTTAATTAAATACATTTTTATCATTCAAATATTCTTCGACAGTGTAGTACGCTTTCTTAATTAACATTACTGCAACATTTACTTTAAACTTCTCTAGTGGCAATTTCAAAATATACTGCGGAATACTATTGTAGATACTCAGACCCATAAATGACTTATACTCAGACCCATAAATGACTTATTTACTTTTTGGAGGCGATAACTAGGCGTCACAAGTTTGTCCTTGTTTCTCGTCCCAATCGTGTGTCTGTCACTGTGTTTGCTATAGCACTGAATATGTTGCCGGACAAACAAAATATTGTAAAAAATATATTGAGAAGCAACCGTAAGAATACCTGTATCCTTAAAAACATCTCGCAGAGAATCTCGAGCTTTAAGATTATAAATAGATCTTACGACTCTTTTTTGCAGTATAAATATTGAATTTATATCGGCAGTGCTGCCCCAAAGTACCATCCCATAAGAAAGAATACCATGAAAATAACTAAAATAAACTAGTCGGGCAGTATTAATGTCCGTAATTTGCCTTACTTTTTTAACTGCTACCGCGGCTTTGCTGAGTTTATCTGCGAGTGTTGCAAGATGGGAATTCCACTGAAGCTTGGAATCTATAGTTATACCTAAAAACACCGTTGATTCCGTCACCTCGACAGGTTCACCTTTAATAGTAAGATAAAAATTTTGTTTTCTAACGTTAGGTAACGAAAATTGTATACATTTCGTTTTTTTTTTGCATTTAACATAAGGTTATTTACGTCAAACCAATGAATAATATGCGACAAAGCAATATTCACTTCGTCAAAGTTAACTTTACTTCTGTCAATCTTAAATATTAGAGAAGTATCATCAGCGAATAGTACAATGTCGCATAAATTCTTTGCATAAAATGGTAAATCGTTTATATATAACAAAAATAAAAGGGGACTTGTGGGACGCCCATTCTTAGAGGAGATCCAGACGATTTTACATTATTTATATTAACCTTCTGGATTCTTTGAGTTAAATACGAGGCAACAAGATCAAGAGCTGCGTCCTGTATGCCGTAGTGAGAAAGTTTTAATAGCAATATTTAGATAGAGATCGCAAAACACTCCAACAACATTTTGCGATCTCTCCCATGCGTCATAGATGTGCTTGAGAAGTGCAGCACCCGCATCTGTCGTTTCCTTGCCTTTGGTGAAACTATATTGCTCACTATGTATAGAATTGTTTCTATGTATGAATAGTGATTTTTTTTTCAGCTTCACGCTGTATCCCGCACTAGGCAGGGTAGGCAGAGGGAACGAAAGTGAAACTTAGTGTTATGACACTCCGTTCCACTTCCGTTCCCCACTTTCCGCCGAATTTGAGGCATTGCGTGTTGAGAGGCGGAACTCAACGTCGCGCTTTGCCTTATTACCAGAGCGAAGAAATGAAACATTAAATATTTAAATTGAAAATATTAAATATTTCATTTCCTCAACTGGGGATCGAACCCAGAACCTGTCGGTTACAGTCACACTCTTGTGCCGCTGCGCCACGACAAGCCTCTGAATAGTGAAATCTGAAATATGGTCAAAAATTATTTTTCAAATACTTTGCTTAGTGATGGTAAAATCGATATTGGTCTGTAGTTTCCAAGATCAAGTCTATCTCTATTTTTGAATAATAATCTAAAGTAAAATCATACATTTTAAATAGAAACAAAGTAATTAAATATGTTACAAATGGTAATTTTGTTTTGTAAACGCTACCGCAAAGCATTTATCGAACTCATATACTTCGAGATATTTATTTAAATAATTTTTCTTGCACGGTGTATATAGAAAAGGAACACGCAGAAGGAACTTGGAAACCTAGTGATAGGACGCTCCCATTTCCCACTTTCACCGAAATTGAGGTATTAAGTGTTTAGTTGAATTACGCTCAACGCCACGCTTTTAGACGGGAGCAAAACCACATTTTTGTGCTCCTTCGCCACGATAGACCAACTAATGAAAAAAAAACTAATTCATGGCATATTTTAACATAAAAATAGAAAACACTATTTTTGTTAACTTATGCTAATGCGTTCCTGGCATTAACCATGTCATTCATACACAACGGCTCATTACAAATCGCTATTTCTCTAATATTTAATATAAACACCATAAAACTCACAGTTGGTATCGTAATAAGGAATGCTAACCTATTATTCATCAAACCAAAAGCTTGTGTAAAAGAAACTACGCAGTTTGATATCTTCGAGTAACAATTGTTTTTGATTGTCTCTAATTTTGATTTTTTTTTGGTTAATTGAAACGTAACTTAACCTCACTTAGTGCTGAGTTGCCTCTATGTACCCTCTGCGAAACGTCTACAAAACATGAAATATACAAATCATATCATAAGGTATCGTCGTATCCTATATATTAGAATCAATACAGACCACAATATGTTTACATTGTTTCATTAGGTTACATTGTATTAAAAAATTAAAACGTAGCTTCACGCTTTTTTTGACATGGGAGGATAGAATCTTATTACAAGAGCGGGGAAATATCCTACTTTCCACCGACTTTTCAAGCCATTGTGTGTTAAATGGCGCTAAGGCAGATATGTCACGTTACAAGAGCGAATCCAACTCACACGCCGATCATGTAATCATTATTTCCAATAAACAATATTATTAAATAAAACGTTATTTTTAATGTTTTTAAGATAGTACTTTTTATTCTAAACTGTGGACGATTTATTCTAAATTGTGGATGGACGGTATTCTAATTCTGAGCACTGACTCTGAGGTATCCCGAGGGAAACAATATTACGCTCCAGTTCGTACTAAAATAATGATTGCAAACTCTCGCGACTAGCACTTATTTTTTTACATATCTCGCTATATATATTTTTAATGAGCTTGATAATACATTTTTTTTAAGTTAGCTCTGCTTGTGTAGAAAAATAAAAAAGATTGGTTATAACTTTTTCTTCGGAAATATCAAATTGCCTTTAGTAATGATGAGAAGCATTACTTCTCATATCTGTATTCCGCCTATAACAGTGTATGCAATATGACACTCCATTTCCCACTTTCCGTAAAATTTTTAAAATACTGAATGTTGAGTGGTGAAACTCAATAAATATGAAAATATTAAATATCTTATTCTGCCGAGTGGCAATTGAAACACGTGCTTGCCCGTGGGACTGCGCCATTACAGCCTCAATTCTATTCAGTTATCCGACTTGTTAATCTTTTATCATATTTCTTGTAGGAATTCATCTACGACACTGGAATTCATTTTAGACGCCACGAAGACGCTTGATCATCCATTTTATCTATGCCTCCAGAAACAAATAAATCGAAATATGGAATTCATATTTCGACTACTGTTTTTATCTTCTTCTTTTCTCTTCTTTGAGGTTTTTGACAATTACTGTTAAGTTTTGTTCTTTATTTATGTTGTTTCGAACAAATTGATAATTACCTACATATTATAACTAGCATATGCAATTCTCTATTTTTTAATTATGTCAACTCTACTGACATACGTCTAATGAGTTCGCTCTGCTATGCCGTATTTTCATTATAGTTTGCCATATGTACTATTGCAGCTCCGATGTCAGCACAACATCGTGAACATATCCAGCTGTACTGACGTTCCGTACACTGGCACAATATTTATGTACATACGTCAAGTTTTTAACTTTGTTGTCAATAGCTAAAGATTAATCGTTACCCTATGAGCTACAGCACAAATTATTTTTTTTTCTAGATTTTCCGTAATTGTCTTAGAAAATGTTGTGATTTACTGTTTATATATTCCAATATTAAACTATGTTCGTCTTTTTTTATTTTTCTAGTCATTAATTAATCATGAAATTAATTAACAATATTAAATGAAATTATTTTTAGTGGATTAGTGACGTGAAAAAATGGTTTTCGAGAAGATTTTTAAAATTTGATCTTTCAAGAATATCCACGTTTGTTTATCCATAGCAAGCCACCTAGCGTAACGAAAGTTTTTTCCACACTTTTCAATATTTAGTTATATCAAAAACATATAACACAATTAGCTTTCGGATCACGGGAAAACATTAGCAATATTTAATTTCAGATTGAAATATTAGCGATTTCTCGATTTTTTCTTATCTTGGATTAAATTTAAAATACATACAACTACTGTCAAACATACGAGCTTAGAACAATATGTTTTTTTTATGGAAAACAAAGCAATGGCAAACAAGCGTACGGGTCACCTAATGGTAAGTGATCACCGTCGCCCACGGCCCCGAGTAACTCCAGAGGAGCTACAGGAGCGTTGCCGTCCTTTACGGTGGATGGGCACCGGGGCCCGGCATTACCTAATGCGAAACGCAGTGGCCAAAGCCACTACTTAACGCCGGTCTTCAATGCCGGGGGTGGTAATAATCCGGTCGAGTCTGCCCATGCGTGTTGCCATTACTGGCAACGTCACTCTACCACATGCACTTTAGTCGCCTCTTACGACACCATCAGTACCACGGTGATCCTATTCTAAGCCGGAATCACACGGCAAACGTCTAGAATAACAGTACAAAATCAATTTTATAACATGAAGCTCACTAATAAAACACATTAAAAACGTTAAGAAAAATATGAACTACGGAAACAGATATTTTTTATTATCTACATAGTGGGCTCGCTTTAATATATCTCATAATTTTCCGAGACGCGTTTAGTAAACACTGAGTTATTAGTAGGCAAGGCCGTCTGTTTGTTTGTGTTTATAGCACACTTTGATATGGTTTGGGCTTACTAAAGGTCAATAATTTATATATTTTTTTGTAAAGGAATATTTAAAAAATATATATAAGTATAATGGAGCATCACGCTTCGTTCGTTCATGTAGGAGAGTAGACAGCGGTAGCCTGGTATTATCTATTAACTTAGTATATCACTCGAAAGTATGATAATAAACTTATTACTTTTACACACTAGTGTTCCTGTGCCACAACAAGACTACTCTACACCTTTGACAGATATCGACGCCGACGAGTAAATTTATTTATTTGAACGTATTAAAAATTAAATGTAAATTCAACGTAGCTTCATGAGAACGTATGGCTTAGTTCGTCAGAGCCCTTAGACGCGAAGAGGGGTGGGATCACATCCCGTTACGTACAATTTTTTATAGGTTATACAAATTATTATTTTTTTCTAAGCGTGGACTAACACTTTAAGAAAAGTAAAAATGTTTCATATATGTTGTTAGCATCTCCATATGGTGTTTTTTTTACAAATTTCTACTATGCTAAGATAATTAATTGCTTATAATAACCGTTCAAGGAAAGTCATTCAGTAAGGACTTTTTTTTAGAAAAATGCAGCAATATTTTTTTATATGCTAACCGAAAAAATATTTTCCTTTATATGCAGTTATTTTTTTATATGCTGACCAAAAAAATTAAGGAAAAATACTTTTTTCCTTAATGTCTCTTAGGGCCGATTTCTCAATCCCCAGATAAACAGACACATAGCTTTTATTCGGCAGATAGCGAGATGTTGCATTTTTCAATACCCAGGTAAGACTTATTCATCGAGTAACTCCGTTACCTGGGGAATAATTATATTTGTTGCTTCAATCGCCAGATAACCGTGTTATTCAATAACTTGAGTTGACGTCACGTGACGTTTATATCTGACATACGTCGAATTTATCTATACCATGGATATTTTTGATGACCTAGCAATCCAAGAAGAGTACATATTTAATGACTATATTGATCCAGTTGAGACTCAAGCAATGAGCGTCAGATAAAGACTTGATCACTTCAATCAGTGGGATTATAAGGAATTTCATCAGCGATTTAAACTTTTTAAAGAGTCAGTCCGTCTTTTTACTAGCTCTGACTGAGGATAAAATCAAGCATGAAATACAAAGAAACAAGCAATGTGTTCAACCGAGTTTACTTTGGCCGTTGGCCTGGTTCTACTCATGATGCCATGATTTTTAATAATTGTAATGTTAAATTCCACTGCGAGAATCATGCATTAGGGAATGGAATAATAATTGAATACAGTGTTAATCTAGAAACAGATTTTATGCCGTGTGATTCCGGCTTAGAATAGGTGCTACACAGGGCCGTGGGCGACGGTGATCACTTAACATCAGGTGACCCGTACGCTCGTTTGCCGTGTCTTCTCCATAAAAAGAAAAAAATACTGATTTTACGAAAATCCACAGACACCAGCTTTTAAGACTTTATTTAATGAATCGCAAATACGGACAAGGAATGTCATTAAAATATGCTTTGGAGTGTGGAAAAGTGGTTTTCCAGTGTAGAGTATTAAGTTAAGGTATAAGCTGCCTCTTGCACAAGATGTAATTGTGGCTGGTACTATATTACGAAACCTGGCATGAACAAAAAATTAAGAGGAACCCACATTAGAGCCTGTTGTTGTTGTCCCTGCGCAGCCAATATTCGATCCTATTGTAGTCAATCCTACAGGTGTAGGATGCCTCCATACTACCAGAAATTTGGTCACGAGGCTTTTTTTTATTCTTTTCTTGTTCAGTAGGAAATAATTAAATATTTCCTACTGAACAAGAAAAGAATGATTTTTTGAAAGCTGTTATATGTTAATCAAAATAATTTTATACTTATTATCATATTTTATTCATATAAAATTGACCATCCCATAATGGTGACTAATTAATAATACTTTAAAAAACTAAAAAAAAAACATCTGTGAATGTGTGAATCTCTCTTCCTTTCTTATATCCGCATTTGCTAGATGCAATATTTTTAATTTGTGCTCCTTTTCCACAAACTTATGTTGCTCCTTTGTGGTCCGACCAATTCCAAGCAAAAATTCTGCGAATTTCTGTACATATCTTCTCTTGTGCAATCTGCACAGCACAGACAGAATTGCACATTTTGCTTTGTGGATTTCTTTACTACTTCATATTTTAATTTTAAAGTCTTCCGCGAACGCACGTTTGTCGTTCTGTCTATTCTTTTCCATACAGATTCCTTATCCTTGTTAGTTACAGCGTCGATCTATTTATTTTCAATAATGTTCTTGTATTTGCGAACAAAACTAACTAATAACTGAATTTTAGGAGTAATAAAATTCGCTGTTCATTCACGTTTGCCTTTGCATTACATTTTAAACGTGCTTTAAGCTTTTAGGTGTACATTTATAAAACCTAGGCGTAATACTAAATATTATTGCACAAAATAAACGCAAAACATCGAATTAATATTTACTTAGTCACAATAATAAAGAAAAACAAACTTAAAAAATATATCGTTCTGACGTTGAGTTCCGCCTCTCAACACGCAATGCCTCAAATTTCGCGGAAAGTGGGGAACGGAAGTAGAATGGAGTGTCTTAACACTAGGTACCCAAGTTCCCTCTGCCTACCCTGTCATATGCAGGATGTAGCGTGAAGCTGAGTCTTTATGACAGAAAGTGACAGCTAGTCTGTCTTTTTCTACCAAATGGATAATCAATATATGTGAAGTTAGGCTGAAATATTCGGTGGAACAGAAATCCATAGAATAAAAGTCAATTCAAAAAGTGGTGACTACTTATCGGTTAGTTAAACAGACAGATGATTTTGTTCGTTAGGTAGTTATTACGCTGTTTACCAGAGGATTGAAAAACGGTCCTTAAATACGTTAAAACATTTTTGAGTTCTTCTAAAAATTTAAACAGCGAGAATACAAATAAATTATCGTATGATACTAAAGGTCAACATCGTCTGGCCGTAAAAAGCATTATTGGAATTAGGACTGGAAATATTTTTAAGAGAGCGGCGGAATCTTCTAACGTTTGTTCACACTAGAGAAGAGGTTTCATTACCCAAGATCATATTTATTATAATTCTTTTTCTTATTAAACGTTCCCTAAATACCGTATAACATGCTACAGACCTATTAACACGTTCGCCTAACACCTGTTATAACGTTACAAACACAAATACAAGACGTTAACCGTTTATTTGTACACCTCTATATCAAATCTTCATTCATTCGAAAGTATAAACGGAGCTATACTCTTTGATCGCGATAGCTGAAATGCAATGATTCATCATATGATTGAATCTCAGCCAAAAACAGTCGTAAAACAATTGAGTGAACGGCATAACACCACAATGTGTACAATAAATAATAATAAAGTAACGCGGATGCCTATTTAGCTTGCACAGTGTATGTTTTGAAGGCTATAAAACTCTGAAGTGGAATCAATGATTGAAATTACATATAATGCTGCGTCTAGGATAGGATATAATATATATTTTTACCCAACTGCGGGGACGCCTAAAGGGGTAAAGGGTTATGGTTTTAGTTTGTTTGTAAGTCCGTTCCTTTGCTTGTAGCTGTTAGCTACCGGCAAACAATATCAGCTAACCGAATCGAATTTTAAGTTTGTTTTTGCAATTGGTTTATTTTTATATAATTCATTGTTTATCTGTAGAGTCACATAAAATCGAATGATAAGGCTAAATATAGCTTTATTAGTTTGCAAGTCTTATTATAGGCGGTTTTTTTATATATTTAATATATGATACATTCCATGTCTATATTATATTTCAGTCCATTTAGAAAAACATGCAGCTGTATTCAGTAACGCAGTGTACAATACTCTAAAGAAATGATTAACAAATTAAGATGGATATCTAAAATTTCACCTACACATAAACATATATTAGGTAGTTTAAATATCAATGTGTATTGTTAAATATAAGTTTAAGACAAAAACTGACAATCTAATGATAGCCATATTTTTTTTCTCTTGTGGTTTGCCCTCAAGCTACATCATTTAAATTACAATCTAGTCTAAAGACTAATGAGTATTATACATTTAACCGAAATTTAGAAGTAAATTAGAGTAAGAATGTATCCAATAACACTTTTATTATTGTCTGTATTAAAGCAAAGACACTTTGTTAATGTGTTCTTTACGAATGATGCACATTCACTGCACACACTGCGAGCACTTACACTGATTGTACATTTAAATTGACTCAAAAGGCTTTGTCCATTTCAGTCTTCTCACTATGTGCTGGATAGCCTCGACGTTCGGGTGATGACGAATAATGATAACCATATGATATCTTTTATTACAATCCCAATACATACACTATACTATTACAAAACTGTAAAAAAAATTGTCAAATACAATTATAAGTGTAAAAGTCTAAAATAAACGTTCAAATATAAAAGAAAATTTAAAACACTCATCCCAAAACAAAGTTTATTTTTTTCAGACAATTTATATTTTACATAAGAATTAAAGTCGCAAATCAATCATCACAGAGATTAAATGCACACAAAATAGCATTTCAAGGAATATTTAAATGCAATGTGGTTCATTTGAATTTTCAAACATAATTTATAGCATTACTTAAACGTCAGGTGATCGACCTGCTCGATGTATCCGAATATAATACTGCATTGAGAATGAAGAAACAATATATTTGGATGGTATTACGCGATTCGTAACTTTGTCGTCTTATGTATTTTATTGTCTGTGTACCTTGGGGCCTGTCGTGGCCCAGGAGCACATAATCGTGTGACTGTAAACGCAGAAATTGTGGGCTCGATCCCAACTCGAGGAAGTGAACTATTTAATATTTTTAAATTAAATATTTAATTTTCATTTTTTCGCTCTGGTAACAACGCAAAGTGCGACGTTGACTTCCACCACTCAATAAGCAATGTCTCAAATTTGGCATAAAATGGGAAACGGAACGGAGTATCTTAATACCAGATTCCCAAATTCCTTTGCCTATCCTGCTGTATGCGGGATACAACTACAGATGAAGCTGAGTGAGTGATAGTCATCTTATGTTAATTTGCAACAAAATTTAAAGTATGATTATGATTTTTAGAAATTTTCTAAAACACAAGACCTAACCACTCGTGACACATACAGACTAAAGCTTCGTGATTGTATCTTTGAACTTCAAGCACGTAAAAGAACAAAAACGAGGAGGGAAACCACATCGAAATAACCTACGCAGAGAGCATCACTACTTAATACAAGCAACATATAGTATCGCTACTTTTACTATATTTTGCAAAGCTCCTAGGACTTTATTGCCAATAGAAGAGAGCTGCATTTAAAGCTACTAAAAATAAAAAATGAAGCCTAACAATCTGGCCTGAAGTTGATATATCATTAGATGCGCAGAAAAAAATAACAAAACACGCGTAATATAACCAAATTGGTGACAGCAATACTGAACCAGTTCAATTCACTACTATCTCTAAAAATCTGAGGGGTCTTTATAATACGACAAAAACTTTGGCAGGAAATTCAAACTTTGAGAAGTAGCCTTTCGTATTGTGACATCCGAAGTGTAGCTGCGACGCTAACGTGAAAATTTTATGGAAGTCTTTCAAAACCAAATTAATTTAAAGTGAACCATCTGAACCAATTAAAATGAGAAGCTGTGACTTCTCAAAAGACCATCCATCTACACATGAAGAAGTCGCTGTAGTTGATAAAGTCACTATTCTTCTAAAGTCGCTGCGGAAACACGGCTTAAAGCTGGCTATTGAAACTATTACGCCTTTGATCGATAAAATTTAGAATAGTAAATAGGTTCCTGAAGACCTAAAGAATGATCTCCATTATACTGTGCATAAAGTTAAGTCAGTACCGCAACTGAAGGTGTTATAAAAAGTTATCTTGGATAAACTGTCGTTGAGCCATTTGAGTAGCTCTTAATAATTCGTCCCTCGCTCCCTCTAACTCAACAAACAAGTTGGCTTTCTAAGTAACCTTTCGTGTAAAGACTAATTCAAAACGATCATGCATCAGGATGGCAGGGAGTTTTTGTCGATTTCAAAAATGCCTTCGACAAGTTTAAATACTACAGTTTACTGTTACACTTATCACCATCAGTGGGCCTCTGGAATTTGTACGTCTGTTTCAAGCGACTAAACAATATTTAACACAACTACCACTTCTATATAACAGTCACCTAAATCAACCCGTAGATTTCAACGGATGCCCTCTACCTTAATTTGGGTCGTACGGACAAGCAATTTAAAAATATATATATTTGAACATAAAGAATTCTGTATAATTCAATTCAATACATAAAAAGTCAAAGTGAGTCAAACAAAAGCAAACAGCGAAATAGTGAAACTTATAATTCATCATAATCATAGCAAATATTTCAAACCAAAACAAATATCAGCTCAATATCGGATTAATAGACACATTTGTTTAAAATAGGCCGTATATTATCATAATAGTATGAAATCCCATCAATTATCGATTCGGCATTACTCAGTTACTAATAATTCACCGTTATTTTGGCTTCAAATGAAAACAAGTTACTGTTTCAGTCAAGCTAAGCCCATTATTAGTTCTGGAAACATCTGTATTTAATACGTAATTAGGTCACATCCGTTATAATGAATGAGTATTTTTGAAGATCAATCAATATGGTTATTTTTGTATCAATTTGAATGTAAGTACGGTTAAATTTATCTCTTTTGTTTGTACACGGTAATGATTAGATTAAAATATTCTAAAAAGACAAGAAAAATAAGCTGGCTCCTCAAAAAATGATTTTTGAATCGAAATATGTCAGAGCATTAGCCAAAGTTTCAGTCGACCCAAACCGCAAGCGTAACTTGTTGTAACAAAGTAGTATGTTACAAAACTGTATCTTGACCTTTTTAATATTTCTATAAACAACATTAAAGCAACATTTATGAACTCAGAAATATTATTATTTGCCGACGATATGAACATTTTTAAACAAATCACTACACAAACAGATTGCGCATTTTTACAAGATGATCTGAACCGGTTATTTGATTACTGTCAGTGCAATGATATTATTTTGAACATTGATAAGTGTAACGTAATTACTTTTTCCCGTAAACGACATAACATAAAGTACAATTATTGCTTTAATAATGTAACGATTGAGAGGCTCTCTGTGGTGAGGGACCTGGGAGTTTACCTTGACTGTAAACTTTTATTTGATTATCACATTGATCACATAGTTGGTAAGGCTTTTCGGATGCTGGGTTTTGTTCTTCGGGTAGCAAAAGATTTTCACAATAGTGCTACACTTATCACATTGTACAATGCCTACGTTCGTTCTGTTCTCGAGTATGCTTCGACTGTGTGGAATCCGTTGTTTAATGTGTACATTGATAAAATTGAAAATATTCAAAAGAGGTTCAATAAACATATTAGTATTAAAGCCAACCAATACCATCTCGATAAACAACCTATTCCGACTTCTTTAAAGAACCATCGTTTGGCTAGGGACGAACTTTTCCTTTTTAAAATAGTTAATAATTATATTGATGCCCCTTTCCTTTTAAGTAATATTAGTCTGAGATGTCCTCGTCTACAAGCCCGTAATAAATCACAGTTCTATGTACCTATTACAAGAACTAAATATGGTGGAAATGTTTTTATTTATCGTGCTTGCAGCTCTCATGATAATGCGTTTGGCGATATTGACATGTTTACTATAAATTTAAAAAAAATCAAATCACTTGTCATGGAAGCTGTTTCTGAATGATTTTCTTCTGTTTTATTTTGATTTCTTTTTGATTAACTGTACATCTAGCTATTTTTTTTGTACTATTTTATGTGAAGACTTCATTGGTTAATTGAATGTAAATTTTGTTTTTATTAGCAGTACTTGTAAAACTGTATGTCTTCCTTAATAAATAAAAAAAAATAGTACACTTTTTTGCATATGACCTTTTCTATGGAAAGAATTTGTATCTTTTTTCCCCGTAATTACATTACATTGATGTATAATCTTCATTAAATGAGATATTAAGAAAATTTAATGGACCGTATACCACAAAACTGATTGTGAATCGATTAGTATATTAATGATTGTAAATAAAAAACGATTGCGTACACAAAATCGTGTGGTTCGAAGGTTATCTTTCGGTACTGCATTCAAAACTGCATTCTTATAAGAATTATCAATATATACAGAGAAGGAATTATTCAGATTTGTATATCTACTCAGCTTAACGCTGTATCCCGCACATGGCACAATAGGCAGAGGTAACTTGGGAACTTAGCGTTAAGACACTCAGTTCCACTTCCGTTCCCTACTTTCCGCCGCATTTGAGGCATTACGTATTATGTGGCGTAACTCAACGCCGCGTTTTGCCTTGTTACCAGAGTGAAGAGATGAAAACGTTAAATATTTCATTTCCTCTAGTGGGATCGAACACAACCTGTCGTTCACATTCTTACACTGCACTACGACACCACTGCACTACGACAAGCTTCAGTTTATATAACTAATAAATTAATAATACAAAAATGAATCTCTTATAACATATATCGTTCATATCTCCGAAAACTCCCAAAAAATCTTGACAAAGCACAAACCTATACTCAATAATGACCTAGATAAGAAAATCGCTAATTCAGTTCTGACCTCGCACAAAATTTAAAGAGATGCCGTCCCTGAGACGAAGCCTTGCCTTGATAAAAAATTCTTGAAACAAGATAAAAATGAAAACTTTGTCTATTGATACCTTGACCTGAATTTAACAGAAAATGCCTAATAAATTCCGAAATATATATATTTTAAAACATGTAATTTCTCTATATTTTTAATACAAATTAAACAAAACAAACTTGTTTTTTTATGGAGATGTTTAATTTAAATAACATATTTACGTACGATTTTTTAACTAAACGTTTGTTATTAAACAATACATATTTGTATTGTTACATATTTGTAATATTTCTTCATTTTATTTAGAACTAGCGACGCCAGACCCGCCCGCGACGCCTCCCCTGTTCAAGTTGACTTTATCATTTATTAATCTCAATTACTTTCTTGTTCTGATAAAGTAATTACTTTTAATACAATATCTATATTTTAAAATCTATAATATCAGCTAAATAACATTAAAAAAATATAGCGATTTTGACGAGCTAAATAATTTAAATTAACGTATTTTTTTATTCATCGACCGATTTAAATAAAACAAATACTAAATGTTAAAGGAAGAAAATATAAAAATGAAAACTGCATTTAACGTTTAAATTTGGTTAGATCCTTTTCTGAGATTAGCGTGTACAAACACACACGCACACACACACACACACACAAACAGATAAACAGAAAACAGAAAAAAAAAATCTCTATTATTAGTCTCCTATAGGTTTCTTAATGTATCTTCCATTTATAGACAGTGATCTATGGTAGTTACAGATTTATTATAAGTATAAATGGAGTGTGAATAATTTTTCTTTATTTTATTTCGAACTAATTTAAAATAGAGGTTAAAATCAATAATGTGTCAAATTTAAGCTTTTAAAAATAAAAATATAGTTATGTATATCAGATATTTAAGTTGGTACCAAACAAAATAGAAATTGTGAGATAGTTTTTTTAATTTAATTCTGACTTTATATACTTTACAAAACCCATTGTAATTGTTGTGACGCGCAATATCTTAGAAATAAATATGTACTATACATTTAACTTAATCATATAATATTTATTTGTATAAATCGTGTAAAAAAATATTTTTTATCTTAAAGAACTAAACAACTCTAGAGTCCCATCCTCAAGATGTATTCCATATGTATATCTGATTATTTTAAACACCTTGTTTGACAAAAGTTTTTTGTATCTTTTTGAGACGAAAACTAACCCACGACAATCGACCTACAAACCCATTACCAGAGCAGATAAATTTATGAAAATATTTCATTATTATATCCAGAATAATCCAGAGCAAATAAATTAAAATATTAAATTTTTCGTTTGAAAATTTCAAATATTTCAGTAATTTCACTGGGGATAAAAATCTATTTAAAAAAAATAAAAAAAAGACTAATATTAAGTTTTTTAATATGTAAAGTGTATCAGCCTCTTATTGTTGTAATAAGCACTTATCTAAAATATAGATAAACAAATTAGACTTAATCATAACATAATAGAGTAGTTATTAAGCAATTTATTTATTTTTTATTATATATATATATATATATATATATATATATATATATATATATATATATATATATATATATATATATATATATATATATATATATATATATATATATATATATATATATATATATATATATATATATATATATATATATATATATATATATATATATTTATGCAGATATGTGATTAAAACAAAGTATAATCGTTATTCGTTTTGCGCTGTATCAAACAAACAATCTTATAAAAAGTTCTTTATATATAGTTAACATAAAATTATTATGATTTATGCTTTAATACTATATACATTTATATAAAATGTTTTTGATATATCATCAAAGGTGCTTTAGTGGTGCTAAAAATATATAATTAAATATAATAAATACATAATTTCCCATAATTAAAAAAAAATGAACAAATAATATTTTTATCTATATCAACCCTATGACTCTTACTTATTTTAATTCTGGCAATTAAAATTATATCTGGCATAAGTAATATGTTAAATGATTTTATTTTTTCATATTTAATACTTCTAGAATAATAATTACTAGACAACTAGTTACAGTTAATATGATAATAGCTAACATGTATACACTAATCAAACTACAAAGTTACAAAAAAAGGTAATATTTTTATAAAGTAAGTAAGGTAAGTCTAGTTAGTAAGTAATTTCTAATTGTTGTGTTTGAATTATAAGAATCATATTTCTATAAAAAAAAAACTTTTGTGATGTTAAAATATACATTACGTCTTAAAACTACAGACTTTCTTTTTTTTCTTTAACATGTATAAAATTGGAATATTTTATTTGAGCTATTTTTGTTGTTTGCGATATTTAAAACTGTAAAAAAAAAACTGATTGAGTCAACTTTTAAACTCAGCACAGTATAGTATGACAATTTAGATAAATAAATGAAACATACAAAAAAGGAACGTGGGGAAGGAACGGAGTGTCTTAATACTTGGTTACTTCCTACCCCGCTATGTGCAAATATACATACATTTTTTATCATAGTACTTAATAAATTTGACAGAAATCGTACTCATTTAGCCACAATATACTTAATCCTTGTTTGATCAATTATACTTTTTTGTTTTTTCTTCAATGTTTTAAATTTACTACTCTAGTAGCCTCTAAGGAGAGGGGTTAATATTAATATAAAGCTTAGAATTTAGTTATTTATTTATAACAGACACTATTCACATCACTAACATTTTGAAACTTAGGAATTGTCAATTCCGTTTAAACAGTTCAAAAGAAGTACCCCGAGGTCTTCTTTGCAAAGCGTGCCCTAGGTCTCGTTATACACTGTGTTATACACCAATTCTTGAATTTTCATGCGTAACATCAGTTTCTTAGCTGGTCCCAATTTCTTGACGTGTGGAATTAGGCTATTGAAGAAACCAATGTCCTCGTCCTTAGTGACTTCTGGGGTGTCACTGTTTGCCGCACTTTTCTGCGCTTCATCGTCATCATCATAGAAATCGGTCTCCATGATGATAGGTTTTGTGTCGAACTCATCAAACTCATCTTCTTTTACGCTGACTTCGTTAGGCGTTGGTTCTATATTGTAGTAGCTACTACTTTGATCGGCGGTGGTATCAAAATCTTGGTCTTGCGTAAAATGATCATCAGTAGTATCGTTTGATTCATAATCATTAAATTGATTGGTTAAAAATTGAAGTTTCGGTAGGTACTCCCATTCGGAGCCTTGTTTGCGAACTTCTTTACGGGCTTGGTCTCTTAGATACTTCCATTTCAGTCTTGCTTCGTCGCCTGTAAATATTAATGTGATTTTGTATTATATAATTTCATTTCGTATTATATGTTCTCCAAATATGGAAAATAATTATAGTGGCTTTATTTATATTTCCGCTAGTGATTTTTTAATAAATTGTTAATTTTTACACCTTTATCTTTTCGCATAACATAGTAAATATAACTTAGCCAACATATAAATTATAAATATAGGCTTACATTTTTTTTCTATATCACACTGCAACACATCAATAAGATAAGCAAAGGAAACCAGTTGTCAAGACACTCCGTCTCTCTTTTTCCACCATATATTTAAGGTGGATTTTAACAATAACAAAATTTCAGTTCATAATTGAGAATAGAATTACAATTTAGTTTTTTAGCTTTACGCTGTATTCACAAAGCAGAGTAGACAACAAATTAAGACACTTTCGTGCCTTATTTTCCGGGGAATTCTGAGAAGCATTGCCAATTGAGTGGCGGAACTTAACGTCGTGCTTTACCTCGTTACCAGAGCGTGTAAATGAAAATATTAAATATTTAATTTCACTTCCTCGAGTAAAAATCGAAACCACAAACTGTTGCATTAAAAGTCGAAAGTCGAAGTCGAAGTCATGTGATCTTGCGCCGTGATAGGTCAGCTAAAAAAAATGGTTACTTTCTTGCCATCTTACTAAATAACCAAATAACAAGCAACTAGTTGCCAAAAATATCAAACATAATAAAACTTACGTGTAACTCCTAACTGCTGCGAAACCTCTTTCCAACTCTCATCCAATTTGTACCAATTGTGATGACCTTTCAACTGTCTGTTCCAAATTATATCTCTCGCTTGAACTAACTCAATCAACTTGTTCATATCAACATCGATAGTTCTTCTCTTATTGACAAGTAATTTCTTACGCATGGTATACCCTAATTTGGGCCGTTTAATAGATTCATCTAGAGCATTAAACACTTCATCATTCGTGTCTTCGTCACCTTCTTCCTCAGCCAGGAACTGATGATGAATAAATTTTAGTTTTTGAAAATGTGGCCACTCTGATTCGTTTGGAGACTTCTTCATTTCCTTGCGACATTGATCCTTGAGATTTTTCCATCGTTTTCTGCAGTTTAAGCCTGAAAATTATAAAAAGTAATTTAAATTGTACTCGTATAAAACAAAATTATATTTATTCTTATTTTTATTTCGTGAACGAATTGTCTTAAAACAATTATATTATATAATATGCAGTATTGGTACCGACGCTGTTATACATCAGTAAAGTATGGGTATTACCGAAGTAAAATTAAAGAAAGATTTATGCCGTGGAGATGCGATGTCTACGTAGGATATGCGGTGTTATTTTATCTGAACGAATCTGTAAAGAGTTGCAAGAAATTGTAGTTACTAGGGATAATGTCACGGTGAGAATGGAGAAGAACGTGCTATGGTGTTCTGTGTTTGGGGCACGTCGAACTCATGATTTATATAAAAAAGTCATAGAAGATTTACAAAGGAAAGATGAGCGGTGGGAGGTTGGCGGGATTTTCAAAATGTGTTTTCGATATTGATTGTACTGAAGAAAAACAAAATGTCACGTATATTGACAGTGGTAGAGATAAAAAAGTATCAAGGATAAAAGAAAAAAACATGTTCTATGTTAAAACATTTCGTAGTTCGTGTAAAAGTAATATATTATTATTTAAAATATTTTCTAATTGCATAGCCTTCGTTGTGCCGCATCATTGTTTTGATCTCTTTAATTTGTTGGTAGTAAGTACATGAAGAAAAAATAAAATTTCACTTTGAACAATGGCGTCGAACTGCCGACATGTTTAATATTGTTAGCGTTTTCTACTTATGGCTACTAAGACAATCGGTTCCGTTCCGTTTCTGAAGATATCGAATAATAAAAAAATTACATACGCGCGAAAAACGTAAATCTTAATATTCGTTTACAATCGAGAAAAAATAGTTACGTCTGGCTTTTAGAGCAAAGTGAACACTTTATAAAGTTCATAAGTAAGATATTTGTGTCAGAGACGGCTAGGAGCTGAAAATCAATGATTCACTATATCAAAACCGTACTAACAAAACACATTTAATTTCATATTATATAAAAAAATGTAAACATATCTCTAACAATAGTAGTTTATACTTATAATAAATCGCAATGGATCTAAGTCAGCCATGGAAAACATAAAAAAATGTTATTAGGGGCACGTTATAGAACAATATTTTTTTTTCTGTATTAATTTCTCTTTAAATTAATAAACTTTAATTTTAATTTGTTTTCTTTCTTTAATACTCTATCTTTTAATGTAATTTACTTTTTTTAATTTGTCTGTTTGTTTACGCAAATTTCAGAAAGGGTTTTATTGGTTCAATTTAAGTAATCATATTGGCACGGTTTCCTTAACATTTAATTAAAATGTATTTTATTGCAATCGCAATAGTTATGCCATTTTAAAGACAAAATTGGATTTTTTCGACAAAATTGGATTTCGAAAAATATTTTACTTTTATTATACTTTTATAAAAATATTTTACCTCTTGGGGTACAGAAGGGAGTGTCTAAACACTAGCTTCCCAAGATCACTCTGCCTACCCTCCCATATGCGAGATAAAGCGGCAACCTGAACGAAAAAAAAACATAGTGAAAGATTGCAAATATTTCGTCTCAGTGATAAATCAAATTGCCTAAATTTATTACACCTTGGCGCAGATTCAACATCGTTGCATACATATTTATTTTATTTAACATTCCTTTTCATATTACAAAATTCATTATAAAACTCTTAAGTTTGTATTTTCTTTTATGCGTTCTAAAATAGTATCCACCTGAGCTTATCTTATCTGAGCCAAGCTTTTTAATTATACATATTATTATGTATATATGATGTATTTTACTTATATTATTATTACATAACGAAACAGTATTGTTATATACACAAAAATAATAATATCAAAATTAACTTAACTCTTTATTTAAACAAATAAATGTTGTGAGCCAATGAAACTCAAACAGTAAAATAGTTTTAATCATTATACTATCTACAGATTTAATTAATATGCTTCAAATTCGAATCACAAATTATATAATTTACAAAATATATAAATAAATAACACAAAAATGCATAAAATCGCTAACCGACATTAATGTGTCATATAAATTATTATCTATGCCCCCATCCCAACACAGTACCAACTACCAACATAGTAAACACAAACATGGCCGCTCAGTGCTCGCTAACAAACTCGCTAAACAAGAATAAAAATGGCGTCTTACTTGTAGTACCAACTTCCGCAGCCACTTCGTTCCAGTACCTCTCCAATTTGAACCTGTTCCTATGTCCCCTATAGCTTTTATCCCATAGACATTCTCTAGCTTGGACGGCTGCAATGAGCTTGTCCATGTTTTTGGCTCTAGCGCCTTTTACTTTTACTTTCATAGCGGTGTACGGTGTAGCGGAGCGGGCGCGGGAGCGAGTGGCGCGACCGACGCGCGGCACAGTACTGCCTACCCCGCTTCCCGCTGCCGCCGCCGCCCCCGCCCCCGCTGCCCACACGCCTGAGATATCCGCTTTTATTGCAAATGCAACCCTACTTTCACGGAATGGTTTTGTTGAGGCTGGAGTTAATTTATTTTAGTACTTTGCTTAAGGAAAAATGTGTTTGTTGATTTACATTTGTGCGTTTGTTTCACTCAGTTTAAATATAATTATTGCAAATCAAAACTTTGAAATAGAAATAAATTTACATAAAAAACGTAATCAATGTTTTTTTCTTTAGCTTTAATCTGTATCAGGCATGGTAGGCAGAGAGAAGTTAAGAAGTTAGTGTTTCCATTCCTTTCTTTGTGTTCCCTACTTTCCGTCGAATTTAAGACATTGTGTGTTGATACGCTTTGCTTTGTTACCATAGTGATGAAATAAAAATATTTAATATTTCATTTCCTACAGTGTCAATCCCCTAAATATGTGACATATTATCCTTATGTTTTTCACGAATATTGCTGTATTCGAAAACTACTATAGAAATTGTATTAAGTAGTTGATGAATTCGTATTGATGGCATCGTATAGGTATGTATAGAGAAATCCTTAAAAAAACAATCGCTTTGGTTTTTCAATATTCACATTGTATAATTTAACTTGTAGCGATTTTGCGAAATTGTTATGCTTAAAACCTAAAAGAAATTGTCACTTGTGTGCCAGTACATTTACCTATTTAACTGCAAAAATAATTCTCTTTATTCCATAAATTGTAAACCTAATTCTTCAAATAGTAAAAAATCATGAGGCCTGTCGTGGCGCAGCGGCACAAGCGTGTGACTGTTCTGGGTTCGATTCCCAGTCGAGGAAATGAAATATTTAATATTTTCAATTTAAATATTTAATGTTTCATTTCTTCGCTCTGGTAATAGGGCAAAGCGCGGCGTTGAGTACCGCCACTCAACACGCCATGCCTCAAATTCGGCGGAAAGTGGTAAACGGAGTGTCTTAACACTAGGTTCCCAAATTCCCTCTGCCTACCCTGCCACGTGCGGGATACAGCGTTAAGCTGATTAACTCAGTAAATAGTAAAAACTCATTAAGAAATTATTACTCACTAAAGATACCTACAATCATAAGCTTAAGCATACCCTAAATAAAAAGAATAATTAATAATAATTTTGGGAAATTATATACATAGATGTGATAACAACCATATCAACTTGTGCGTAATATTTAAATAATTTACCCGCAGGGTATGAAGGTAAAGTAGGTAGTATAACTCAGGTAACAACGCAAAGCGCGGCGATCGACCTCAACACACCATATCTCAAACATTTTGCAGAAAATGAAAGAAAAAAGTTTACTAATAATTATATCTTTGATTTTCACGGTTTTTATATATTTTAAATAAAATACGCAATTAATCCACTTAAAATTGTTTTATTTGAAAAGTGTATTAATGTAGACCGGCCGTCATAGCACTAGATTAAAGTTCCAAAATCCTTTGGCTCTATGTGCACGATATAGCGTAAAGTAAAAAAAAACAGCATACCAATATCTAATCATTTGTTTATTTATACAAGAATTTGTTTCATTTGTTCGAGGCCATCGTCGTACAGAGCAGTAATGGTGGTAGTCGGTTCGATTTCCAATGAGTGTATATATTTTTTTGTTTATTTTTAAAATATAAGTTTTTGTTTATTTTTAAAAAACGAAAAATTGATAAGGAGATTAGTGAAAAGGTAATAAAATATGCAGATTATTAGAAAACATATGAATAAGGTATCAGGCGTGATATTGATACCATCGACAGAGATATCATAAGAATAAGATAAAAGAAAATACATTAAAATATAAATACACATATCATTCTTAAGTTTTCGACTGCCAAAATCAATTTATGAATCACTTACAAATATTGAGGACATAATGAAGAACGTTGTTGCTTTAATGGGAACAGAGTGTCTTAGCACTAGGTTTCCTAGCTGCCCTATAATGTCTGGGATACAGCGTTAAGCTACAAATATGACTTGTTGACCTGAACCTGCACTCAAGAACCGATTAAACTGACCAGTAAATAATATTTTATTGTCAAAATATATTTTTTATACCGTTTTTATTAATTTCAATATAAATACCTTATTCCGTACAACAACGTCTCCATCAGGGTCACGTGTAAAACACGCGATGGCATCGAAGCCACTAAACTACAAATTATCGCATTATTGTCATTTTAAACGTATAATAACGTATTTGTGGGATAATACTTAAGAATTCCACGTGATCACTCCATTTACAAAGGCGAGATAAAGTTTATCAAGTATAATATTGTAGTAAATTGCTTGTGTATAAATCTTGAACAATGGAACAGTGCCTTACTGTATATTTTTATTATACTTATTTAGATAACATATAAACATACGAGCGTAACGGCATTTTTATTATTTTTCTAAATATTTATTTTTCTCTCGTAAATGTGTAAAACACTTTGAAAATCCTCGTATCAGTTATAAATTCGATCTTATTTACGTAAGACGAATTTTATTTTTTAAGGATTCGAATAACTCTTAGTAGTTACTATTATGTGACAGCAACAAACACCCTGAAGTTGATAAAAAAATAATATACAAAGCCACTCTATACAACATTTTCTTAGTAATCGGTAAAATATAAATATTTATTCCAATATGTCATACGAAATAAGATTTTAAGTTTCAAAGTTGTACCTTGGTGCATTGCAGCTTGCCAAGTCTAAGAAATTTTGAAATAGAGTAGGTGCTTTAAGATTCTTACTGAAACACGACTTGTACTTGACAGATCCTTTTAACTCGACCAACCAAAAGTAAAAAAAGAACTGCACGAGTAGAGTCGCTCTCCCGTATATATAAAATTTATTTAGTACGTCCATCTATACTTATTTTTATTATTTAATATTTAAAAAAATCAATAATAAAGAATAAGTAAATTTGAACTTGAATAATTGATGAAAAGAACCAAGAGATTGTTAATCTCAATAACTATATTGTTCTTATTAGAAAAGTTATGAAACTATGACTCTTAAGATCAATATCGAAACATTGAAAACTAAAATTTCAGCTACATAAATCAACTAAATACTCATACTCATACGTAGCTTCACGCTGTATCCCGCACAAGGCAGGGTAGGTAGGGGGAACCCGGAAGGGAACCTAGTGTAAAGACACTCCGTTCCACTTCTGTTCCCCACTTTCCGCCGAATTTGAGGCATTGCATATTGAGTGGCGGAACTCAACGCCGCGCTTAGCCTTATTACCAGAGCGAAAAAATGAAACATTGAATATTTAAATTGAAAATATTAAATATTTCATTTCCTCGACTGGGGATCGAACCCAGAACCTGTCGGTACAGTCACACTCTGGTGCCGCTGCGCCACGACAGTCCTCTAATCAACTAAATGTTGTAGTAATTTTATAGAACTAAATTTATAAAATTGATGTAGCTTTTTTAGTTATTATCTGATTTAAATAAAACTAATAAAAAATGTTGAGGGAAGTTTGTCAAAATATAATAGTAAAAACTGCATTTAAATCTGGTTAGCCGTTTCCCAAATTAGAACGTACAAACGCACAGACAAACAAATAAAGAGACAAAGATATAAATTAAATTAATAATCACTATTTTGGGCAACATTACATTACCAAACGTAGGGTACGTATAGGATATCTTTCAAGTATAGACAGTGATCAGTTACATATCTATCATAAGTATAGATCTTGTGCATGTAATTACTTACGCTATAATTTTAATGCAATAAGAATGCTTCTTTAGAATTTCTATAATGAACTTTTAGATCAATCAGAATAGATTTTTTTCAATTTATTATGTATCTTGAATATTTATCAATACTCTGTAAATAAATTGAATATTTTTTGATTTTAATAATTTATTAATTTAAATGAACTTATAATAAAGAATCTTCTTAGAACAAATATTTTCCAAATATATTTAGTTTTATTATCCATTTCATTATATCACTAAAGCTACGCTACCTATAAACATAGATACTATAGAAGGAAATTTAATTATGGAGACCGATGACCTTTCGACCTTTATGGATATACCATAAGCGATCGTATTACTGCCGACCCATAAAAAATCTGATGAACAGGACTAAATAGATTTCAATATTACAGGCTTAGGCTAGACGTACATTGCGGAGTTTATAGTAGGAGCCAATTAAAGTTTAACATTGTTTCTTACAGTTTTGTCAAATGCGATTTTTTTTAAGATTTACGCTTTATGCTATATATTAGGTTTTAGAGAACATACAGTCATATATTATGCTAGAATATTTTATTATTAATAATATATTTAATTAAAAATCTATGGAATGTAAGTAAGTTGATAAACATAGAGTGAGTAATAAATTACACGTTAGCTTACTTTAAATATCAACATAAGTAATTGATTTTGTTAATGATACTACTATTACATACTTAGTTAAATTTTTTTTTATACCTACGATTATGTTAGACATCCTAAAAATCTATTAAAATAAATAACCAGAAATATCAGTAATAAAAATGATCAAACCGCCATAAACATTAAATTCAAAAAAATCACCAGTCTTCACCAAACTGCATATATGACAAAAATCAAGGAGTCCTTAAGTCTTGAGATATAAAGCCGATATTATACGTGAAACGTAGAACTTTACATAATTAAGTTAGTCGGGCAGTGCGCATGAGTCAAGACGAGAGCGGGTCAAGAGTGCTACAGGCAGTAGTCAGTGGAGTCAGTCGCTTCAGGCGTAATCTAATTAATAGACCTGCTTTTGTGTTTTACATGTAAGATCTTATTTTGTAATAGATACAATATTTAAAATCTTTTTGTGTTATTAGTGTGGAGTGTGAATTTTTTGGTGAAAATTGATGTGGTTTTCTATGGGAGTATTATTTAGATAAAATTTATTAATAATTATAAGCAAGATATATATTAATATATAATCAATTCAGTGATAAGCAGTAAGTTGATAGTTTTTAAAAAATAGTATGTCAATGTCAATTTATACATTATTTTACACCATTTTTGATAATAAATTTAATATCGCACCATGAAATGAAAACCTTTACCAATCAATCGAATATGAAACGAGAAACTAAGTACCACAAACTAACCACGAAAGTGATAAAAGTAGGTCTTATTCCGCAATTATTTGGTTATACTTCTAAAAGTTTACTTCCACCAAAGAATAATTTAAATTAATTTAATTAATAATTTTAATCAGTTTTACTTTCAATCGCAATTAATTTGAGTACTAAATTAATTTATTATTAAATCATATTTTTTCTAAAAATACTTGATACATATCTTTTCAGAGTTCATTTTAATTATTTTGCAGAAATAAAATAAATAATAATTAATTAAGAAATAAAATAAATAATAAAGTAAATAATAATTAATGTTGATCATAATTACCATAGATTAAGTTATATCTCTTATATAACTCAATATATTGTAATTACAGACAAGATAATACAGATTTTCTAAAAACAAAATCACTGCACTGCATATATATATATATATATATATATATATATATATATATATATATATATATATATATATATATATATACATATACATATATACATATATATATATATATATATATATATATATATATATATATATATATATATATATATATATATATATATATATATATATATATATATATATATATATATATATATATATATGCTATCTATGCTATCAGTAATCAAGATCTTCACGCACTGCCCCAACTTTAATCATTTTGACGTTTGATTGCCAAAATAATTGTTATTATTAAGATCCGGCTTGATGCGTTCAAATGATGAATAAGTATGCCTATTATATGAATAGGTATTACGAGTACAAACAATTAAAATTATTGTAATTCATAAACATTATTTGGTAAAACAATGTCGTAATTACACTAAAAAAAATGAAAAGTATCAATGTATAATGTAAAAACGCATTCATGTACCTGCACGTTAAACCAAATGAACAGTAAAAAAAACGTTGTAAACGACCAAGATATCCATATAAGTTACTTTTTATGAAAAAAAAACTCTAATCACATATACATATAAATATTTTCGTTCTATTTTATGTATATTATGATGGATTCATAAATATTTAAATAAAAATTTATATATATATATATATATATATATATATATATATATATATATATATATATATATATATATATATGTATATATATATATATATATATATATATATATATATATATATATGCTCGTCTTTAACAAACCAATAATTTAATAAATGATTATAAATAGACATAATGTTTCAGAAATGACCGTTAATCACGTGTAGTCACATTTTTGCTGTACCTTGTGTGTATTACCGTGTGTGTATAGCTCACGTGTTCTAGGATTATGGCCGGGTTACGTAAGTAATCGTATTCCAGACGACGCGGTTAATTTGTAAGGGATTTCCGTGCACATGCCCTCTGTGAACCTTTGATTTATATAAATTTAAAGAAAAGTCATTTTTAAGCTTTAAATATTGTATTTTTTATATTTATCAATCAAATATAAAATCTTTAACAATAATCAAAATTTAATCTTACAAATAAAACATTTCGAATTGACTATTATTCTATAAATATCATAATTCCGAGTATGTCATTAACAAAAAAAAATACAAGCTAAAGGCCTGTCTTGGCGTGGTGGCACAAGTGTACATAGTGATTGTAATGGTGACATGTTGTGGCTTTGATTCCCACTCAAGGGAATGAAATATTAAATATTTTCATTCTTCGCTTTGATAATGAGGCAAAGTCGTGCCGCCGTAACGAAGTAGTGGCGAAGTAACTATGACAAGTAAGGACCGAAACGGATTGTTCACGGAATGAACGAGGTTCCCAAGTTCCTTTGGAATTCCCTGCCATATGTGAGCTACAGCGTTAAGCTGAAAAAAAAACTAAACCTTTAATTAAGATCATATCGTTAGGACTAATGAGAAAACCTTACGCTATCGCGTCATGACTGACATATATGGGACACGGAAAAATAATTGCATGGCCTTATATAGGACAACGACCCCATAAAATGTCTAAGGATCAAGACGAGTCACGTCGCACTTTAAGTGCAATCTATAAACCATGTGTTTCATTATTGCTATGAGATAATTTAAATCAAAGATGATGGAGAAAGATATATTTTATTTGTTAATTTCCAATTTTATAATTTGTGTAATTATAGTAGGGTGTGACTGTAAACGTCACAAATTATGCGATTCCAATTCGAGGAAATAAAATATTATATATTAACAAGTTAAATATTTAATATTTTCAATTCTTTGCTTTGGTAAAAAGGCAAAGAGCGGTATTGGGTCCCGCTACTCAGCACGCAATGGCTCAATTTCGGCACAAAGTGGGGATAGAACAGAGTATCTCATACTAGGTTCCCAACTTCCCTCTGCAGCGTGATGCTGTTTTTATTTCTTCGCTGAGCTATGTTAACAAATCAATTGTCTTGTTATAAGTTATATGTGATACCGTAAACTGCATATCGACGATTCATTAAATTTATTATCACATTTCACACTAATATTATAAATGTGAAATTTAGTCTGTTCCAAACAAAACCTCTTTATCCGTCAATACTGACCGGATTTTGATGAAATTTGGTATACAGACGTATTAGGTACGAGCTGATTTGGGGGATAGGATACTTTTCATCACGATGAAATACTCCCTTCGGATATAACAGAACTCTTGATATTCAACAATCACGGATTGTATAGTTTAGTGATGTGTGCCATAGATGGCGTTGAATCTCTCTTTCTTCTTTAAATCTCTTCTTTCTTTTGAACATCTCTTCTTTGTAATTTATTTCTGTGTCGATTTGGCTTTGACTTAGCGTAATAAAATGAAATCTATTGAATTTAATAATTATCTTCTTCTCAATTGACTCTTTGTTTATTTCTTGGGTTCAATTCTTCATTTTGTTTTTGTAACATGCCCGGGAAGCACAAATCTAATTTATACAATAGGTCGAAAGATGCTCTTGCTAAGAAAGCTATGAATCAAGAAACTCCGGAATTTCTTTGGAAGGCTGGAACAGGTTGCACGTCAAGCTGCTTTCAGAGCAGCTCAAACATTGGAGCAGACAAGAAACAGTCGTAGTCAACATGTTGATTATTTAGCATCATCAAATAAGTCAAGTTCTACGCGGGCGAAGCCGCAGACAGCACCTAGTAAATGCAAAAATTATGTATATAGCATCGCTGCTCTCCTCGCTTATTAAAATTTAACTGTTCTCAATTCTGTTTCAACTATCAACTAAAAATCTGTTTTAACTATCAACGTAAAAATAATTTACGTTGATTGTTAAAACAGGAAATATTTCACTCTTTATATCAATATCATGCTTATTTATTTTAAAAAATGTTTTAAAATTTAAAATTGAATAAATATTAAAATATACAATATAAATAAAAAGTATTGTATATTAATTGTCAACAGTGTCTAATTGATTCAATTAGATCACTGAAAAAAAATATATCTACTTTATAATTGAAAGAAGGCATAAATTCTAATAATTATATATTTTTATTGTGAGATGATATATTATTTTCAGGTGTTAATCGACGTATGGAGGGGCGGCATCATGTCGAGCGTGACGGGAGCGAGCATGCTGCGTACGCGCAGGAAGGATGTCAACGTCAAACCGAACCGAAAGTAAGTGACGAGTATGGAAAATAATTAAATTATACATTGCATACCAGTTTGGTGAACATAGCGCTTGTTTTAAGCTTACCGTGAAAAAAATATATATTTAGATTTTAAGAATATTCCTTCAGACAAATTTGAAACCAAAACCACCTTGCTTAAAGTCAGATAAATCACCACCTTCGAAAGATATAAAGTTTATGAGATACCATATATTTAATTATATTATATCAGGTTGGACAGGAAATCATCCCGGGGCATGTTGTACGAGAACGAGGAGCTACGTCTACGCACTATCAATATAAATGCAGAAGTTGAAAGAGGTTAATTTGTTATGCATTTTATAAAAAAAAAAGTATTTCTCATTTAATTAAGTTGAAGCTTATAAAAATTACTCACTCAGCTTCACGCTGTATCCCGCACATGACAGGTGAGGCAGGGGAAACTTGGAACTTAGTGTTAAGACACTCCGTTCCACTTTCCGCCGAATTTTGAGGCATAGCGTGTTGAAAGGCGGAACTCAACGCCGCGTTTTGCCTTGTACCAGAGCGAGGAAATGAAAACATTAAATATTTAAATTAAAAATATTATATATTTCATTTCCTCGAGTGGGAATCGAACCCACAACCCGTGGTTACATGTGACTGTAACGTATGTGCCGCTGCGCCACGACAGGTTTCGACTAAAAATTTCATTCTTAAATATTTATGCTATTATTAGCTTTCATCTAACAAAAGTTGCCTATGTACTTAAGAAGTTTTACTACTTCTTCTTTTATGGAAACTCTATGTTAAAACCATAAATTTACAGGTCAGTCCGACATAAAAAAGTTGAAACGTGAAAATGAACAGCTCAAAAGGGAAATATCGGCCTTACGCTACGAGTACGACCGCCTCGACCGCATGCTGCGCGAACGGAGATCCTCGCCAGAACATTCGGACGTATGTTATTTATCATATTTATTAGTTTAAATACTAATAAACATTAAATTTTAAATATAAATTGTTGAAAGTTATTAAAAGAAGTAAAATTATTTTTAAATAGATTTTTTTAGAATAAGGTTACATTGTATTCTGCATCTTTAGCAACTTGAAATGACTAAACAGTATAGGCAGAGAAAGTAGTAAAGTACGTGGCTCGATCATAGAACACTTTAATTAAGCTTTATTACAAACTTTTTGTGTCACAAACAGACCCTGGAAGGCTTCAACTATGGGAAATATATATAGGTCTCTCCGAGTATGTAAGAACTTATGTCCTTGAATATAATCACGGATTGAAAGCTTACTTTGCGTTTATCAGACGTATAACGTTATAAAATATTAAATTACATATTAAAAAACAAACAAAATTTTAAATTATTTAAAATGATCGATTTCTAATTTAATATTTTCCATTGCACATATATGACCTTTAGAATTATGCATAAATATTCCTAAGTACCATACACGTGCTTTCAAAGTCTTCGCCTTGGGATAATGCACGCCACTTACAGTCTAGATCTAGTTCAAGAATAGGTTCACCTAGTTCTAGATAGTCTTTATACTTGCTAATGTGGTTTCAAATAAAATGTTTAAAATTCACTATCTTTTTTGTGGACCAAAATTTTATATACTTTCCTTTTCGCACTTTACTTATATTTTTGGATAGAGTGAAAGTATTTAGTGTTATATCACTACGCTTTATAATTTTCTACCTCTTTGGAAATATTACGTGGCAAGAATATTTCAAATATAAGCAAAAATAGTTTTAATTTAAAAAAATATATTTAGTAAATATAAATATATAATTCAAGAGTGGACATTGAGCTGACAATTATAACTTGACGGCTATGCTAATAAGCACTTATATATACGTATTTATATCAAAATAGGTATTCAGTGTCTTTAAAACAAATAATTTTATAGAATAACAATAAATTTCCATGAAGAATCAAATTTTAAAAGTCAAATAAACAGAGTTAAAGTTTTATTTTTATTTCTAGTTTTAAGTTAATTTTTAATTTTTTATTTATTTTGTTCACGCGACAGTCTCAGTCACAACACGACGCTTACGATTCTGAATATCCCAATGTGAGTATGAAGATACAATGATGTTTCATAAAAGAAACCTAACTTCATACTTTTGTAAATACATATATGTAAATAACAATAAATATATCAGTTTTAATATTTTTTAGCTAAAAAGATAATAAAAATTTATGTTTCATTTAATCTATCAACTTTTTATAGTTTTTCAATTTTTTATAGATTTTTATTTTATTTTCTATCATTTTTTTTCGGCTCTACGCTGTATCCCCTACATGACAGGATAATCACAGGGAACTTGGGACCTAGTGGTTAGACACTACGTTCCGATCATCACTTTTCACCGAATTTAAGGCATTTATTGCATGTTAAGTAGCGAAGTTCAACGCCGCACCTTCCTTGTTACCAGATTGAAGAAATGAAAAGATTAAATACTTAACTTACAAATATGAAATATTTTATTTCCTCGAATGGTGATCGAACCCACGACCTGTCTCATTTACGGTCACACGTTTGTGCACCACGACAGGCCTCAAAAGGTTCTATTATTTTTATTATGATATAATTATTTTATTTTTATTTTGCATGTTTAGTGTGAACCTGAAAATTATGAACCGGCCGACCATAGTGTAAGTGGCACTATATATAGATTAGACTACTTCATTAGTATACTATATATACTTTTGTATGCATTAGTTACTCTTGTTTTTAGTAATGTAGAGGAATATATAAAAATATTTCATTAAATAACGCTAGCAAGTTAAATAACCTTCCTTAAACAATTTGGACTCTATCATTTTATTAACTCAAGAAAATCATTTAAGTACTGTGTTTTATGGCTTCCCTATATTTTTTTTATTTCTACTATTGATATTTTATTTACCGTATACTAGATGATTTTATAAAATGCTAACATGGCTTTTTATTACTGGTGTAGTAAAATGTAGAGCTCGTTCGTTCGTAAGACATATTAAAACATAAATGTGACTAATTTTGTTTACTTTAAATATTACTAACATAGTTCCTACTACTCACTCAGCTTCACGCTGTATCCAGCACATGACAGGGTAGGCAGAAGAAACTTGAGAACCTAGTAGTAACACACTCCGTCCCACTACCGTTCCCCACTTCCGCCGATATTGAGGCATTGCGTATTGAGTGGTTATAATATTATTATTTTGTTTCTAAACATATATTTATATTTAAATAAAAATAAAAAGAGAATTTAAATATTACATAAAATAACATACAAAATATCTAAGGGTTAAAAGTTAGGGTTAAACAAATATCCACTTTACATATACGTAATAAAGCACAGTATCATATGGCAGGACAGCGCGTCGGTGTGCAGCGCGTGCCCAGAGTGCGCGGACGGCTCTGTACGCGCTGTTGCCTTTCATGATCTGAGCGTCGTGCCCGAAGAGGGGGAGGAGAGCAAGGTGAGATGGTGTTTTACTTATTTTTTGTGTATGTATGTACGTATGTTACATCATAGCCTTAGAATAGTGATTACATGTGTAGTAATTGTCATTTATGGTTAAATTTCATTACGAGTTTTAACATTATTGTAGTAGTGAAGTTACAATTGTTTTTGTCTGTTCATTTTTATTTTGTAAATGTGATATATTATACGTTGATATATATTTCTAGATGTTTCCTAGAAAAAACAAATTACTTCTTTGTTTTATATATATATATATATATATATATATATATATATATATATATATATATATATATATATATATATATATATATATATATATATATATATATATATATATATATATGTATATATATATATATATATATATATATATATATATATATATATATATATATATATATATATATATATATATATATATATATATATATATTACAATATTCATTAAAAGTGGAAAATACATATTTTTTACATACAAAGAGTAGTAAATATTTCGTCGCGACAGTTTTTTTTTTAAATTGACTATATTAATGAAAGGATTAATACGTATCGATTTTCATGTTCACGATTTGTTATGCGAGGACGGTTGTCTTATAGAAGTATCTTAAGATTTTGTGTTTACTTTGTATATTATCTTTATAGACGTAAATTCAGAATTCACTTTGAAAATTTAAATTTAAATCCTTTTTAAATTACAATATAGGATTATTTTATGGCAAATACTTTCTTCGTAATAATTATATTGTGTTTGAATTGCTTCCTAGTTCTTAATTTTGTTGAAAAATAGTTAATATTTTAATAAGCCATTAAGGAAATATTTTTTTTTGGGTTTGATGCCACAAAGGGCGGAACTCTTGTAGGATCACGTCGTTACCCGTCTGTCAAGACCTTTTAACTCAATATCGCGGCAGGTGGACAGTTATTTTTTTTACACATATATATTTGAAATTAATAGATTTGCTTATTACCGTCAAAACAAGTAGGTATAAATAAAAATAAATAAATAATATTTATTTCTTCTCGAAAATAATATAATTCTATGAACTATCCACCAAATCGACATTTAAGAGGATATAAATCAAATACTTTACTTTAAAACGTTCACAAACGATCGCTACGAAGCAAAATATTTCCAGTCACAAATACTCATACATACATATACGTTTGACGTATTAATCTCCACCAAGCATTTGCGACTACAAATAGATCCATTAAATGCTAAACTGCAGAAAACTGAGTACATTTTTAATCGAAAAGTGAAAAAGTGTATTATTTATATTAAAAAATTGAAATTGAGTAATATGAGTCAAGGGCGGACACATTTTGTATGGTTTGAAAATATTGTGGCACCTAATGTAAAGAAATTATAAATAAACCTCAGTTGAGTCTGGCCGGTCGTTCCTATCGCACAGTGACTTGGATATGCCGTAATGTGTCCAGAGACATGGTTTGTTCATATTATTTAGTTTACCTGAATGTGCTTTTTTTGTGTTTTTCACGTTTAATTTGACTTTTGGACATTATTTTGTTTGAAATTATCGAGAAAAATATGTTCTTGTTGCGATTTTGTGAGTACTTTTCTGTTACTACTATCATTAATAGGTTAGCATGTAAATATGACCTGGATAATCTATTTCTAACTGAATATCTAATGTTATTGACAGCTAATTTTGATCTACTAAACTATGGAGTTCTCTTACAACAACGTTATTTGAATGCATTATTTTTTCTAATTTTGTACACTAAATATTGACAGTTACCACAAAAAGTTGTGTTTATATTACACATTATTCTAATCTTCGAAATGTTAATTGCTGAAGTGCTTAACTCTACCTAATGTCAAAGCTCTTAAACTACTAACAGCCGATACATTTTGAACCAAGTTAACTACAATTTCAATTTACTGTAGTAACGTTCTTAGAGTTTCATTATAATTCAATCAATACATTCAATCTGCGGAAGTGTGACGCGCGTCGCGTTCTCATGTAATAACGTGACAAATCTGTCGAGGTGACGCTGTTCCTAAATCTGAAACGATCAAAGAACAGTTGGGACAAACCGCACTGGTGTCGTTTCATTTGCCTATAAACTTAATTTTATAATCCCTATTCATTTATTTTTGGGTCAACCTCAAGGATCATAGTGAAGATTTATGACGAAAAAGCTTATTTATTTTAAATACTTTATTAAATACTTAATACTTTAATGATTTATTTTTATTTATTGCTATTCTTCAATATATACAATTGTAAATATATTTAAAATGTATTATTATATGTGCATGTATAATACTTTGCATTTGACAGGATATATTTATTTAATTATTAATAGAACATGCACGTGGATCTAATCTTATAAAATATTTTAGTATTGATCTTTACCTGTAACCACTTATTGTTGCAGAGCGGTGCCGCCACTCCCTGCACTTGCGATGAATGTCAAAAAGATGCAAAACGAGCGGATGAGAACAACCAAGCGAACAAGAAGGAAACGATAACACCTAATAATACGACGCAATCACAAAACAATACGCAAACGACGCCAAATAAGGCAGACAATGGGTCGGATAGAACGGTCGACGTGCTAGTTCACGATGCTCCTAACATGCCGAGGTTCTTCCAGTGTATGACGTCACAGGCGTTCCCCGCGCCTGGCGCTCCTCCGCCTGGCTTTGTAGTCGCACCCTACCAACCCCCGCGCTTCCATAACGGAGGTAATGTCGAAGACTTACTAGGAGATGTCCAGTCGACAGCTACCATACAAACTACATACATTCAACAAAATTCTATATTCATGTGCAATACCAGAAATATTGTTCAAAATAAGTGTTGTTGTCAAAACCGCGATTCGAATGCAAAGACTGAAGTTTGTCAAGAACAAACGCCGAAATGTTACGTTACAGAGAAAAATATTGAACTAACGTACGACTATCCGAGAACGAGACCCATTCCAAGCAGCCAAACGTCTGAAGAAGTACAATCAACCACTACTGAAGTGGCGAGCACTGTTGTTTTTGTAGAGAAGAAAATGCCTACAAAGCCGAAGAAATTCGATTTCTTTTTTCGATCACGATCCGCACCTGTCGGAGAACACGAAGAGCCTATATACGCTACAGTCAACAAGTTGCCCAAAAAGCTACGAAGAATGGAGCTTGCGAACCTAGAAAAAGAAGTTGCGTACAAAAACGGCGAAATAGATTCGTCCACACGAACTGAGATCACATTAAAAACGGACACAGATTCTCAGCCGCCACCGCCAGATGACGACACGAGTAGATCTGAGCGAGAAAAGTCAACTGTATTAAGACAAGAGTCTCCAAAAGCGAAAAAACGGAAGAGGTTTTCGCTTACATTCAAAAAGCGTGAGAGGAAACGGCGTGAGAAGAAAGATAAGAATGGTGTGAAGAACGGTGTGCCAGTGTTAGTTGAGAGTGACAATGAGAGGCTGCTGGAGGAGCAGGAGGCGCGACATCGGCACTGCCCGCGTCACCGAGCCTCCGCCACCAGCCCGCGTTACAAGCGGGACAGCTACCAGGTACACGCGGGACTCTAATGAGGGCTAACATTTTAAACCAATTATTAATAAAGAAAGAAATAATAATTTAAGTATAAATTTATTTATTGGTAGATTTTAAAGAACAGTATTCTATCAGTTACAGTCGGAATCACTCTTTTGAATAAGTAAGAGTTGTTTAAAATCGACAGATTTAATATTAAAGTTAATTAAAAATGTAATTGACATATATGAGTGTCAGATGAGTTCTTAACCGAATTGATTTAAAATGTCGCCTTCATTGGGGTAATCACACGCTTTATTAGTTGCTTAATGTATTAGACTAGTAAACATTAATTTGTATCTGTAATGTTATGTATGTATATTATACTATATTCACACATAGTTGTATTATTGTTTCACCACATCCTCACAAATACCATGTCGTGGGGCAACGCGTGTGATTGCCCCTCCATTTCCCTATTATATTGAAATTCTGTTAACTTTCATTATCGTATTAGTAATAGTTTTGACGGGTCCTTTTTAAATTTTATGGCAATGTTTAGTGTGTAACTGATATCATCTAGATAGATAGTAGTGGAAGTAAAAGTTTTTAACAAATGCTGGTAAAAATTACATTGTATAAAAAAGAATTGTAATGAAAAACACTTAATATTTATAATAAAATACATTTTATTCATTTTATCGCAATGATATCGCTATGTAAGATAATAATTTAATATTGGAATCCTCACATTCAATATTATATCGTTAAAGTTAAATAAGTACGTAGCATAAGTAAAAAAATATGTCACAAAAATCAGTATAGAAAAATAAAACATGTCATCTAGTAACACCTAAAACTAAATTGTAAATATTATTGTCAATGCATTTAATTTATATAATCATAATATTAATTCAAAATTCAACAATTTTTTTTAGGAGATGACCACCTCCCATTCAGAACACGAGAGAACCAACAGTATGTGTTCATCTGTCAACTCTTTAGGCTCGGCGTGTACTCACAAAAGTCGAAAACTTTCAGCCGCTCCTCAAGACGGCTCAATACCATGGTGTGGATGCTGGGGGGCGGGATGTGTATGAATATAGTGAAAAAAAAAAACTTTTATTTACATACATAGACTATTTATGCATCAAACGAACAGTTTTAGCGGTAAGGAAATAGTGATTTTATTGAATCGAAGATGTTAATTTAGTGTCAGTGCGTTGAATGTATATGTTATCTGTAGCAATAAATCTGCTTACTTTATATGTTATTTAATCATTATAAAAATCATATTTTGATGTGTACGAACATATGTTTAATGTGATATTTCATTCATTAAGAAAACTTGCTTTTCGTAGTTCACTTATTTAAAACTAGTTAGAAAAAAAACACAATTCGTCAAGTGAGGTCCCTTTAAGGGTATCTTTTTTAAACAAAAGAAAATAATTCTTTGATGATATATCATAGTAAATAAAATAAGTATTGCAATATTAAAGTTCAAATGTATGAGGAAATAGTATGTATGAATCGAACAGAATAGTTTAAATGTCAGGTGACAGACCCTGTGTGTATCGTTTCATAGGTTTTATAAAGCTATGTAAGATTTAAATGTAAATAATGTAATACAGTGAAATTCAGAATGCTAAATGTAAAATAAATGATTCACTCCCATTGTGGAATTATTTCTGTAGTGTTTTTTTTGGATAACATCACATAGTTAGCCCTAATTTCCCAATCTTACGTCGTGTTTAAGCAGTGGTGGGCTAGGTGGCTGAGTAGGAGACAAGAAGTGGGTGACAGTATAAAAATTAAAACTATATAGCTATAAAGATATAATTGTAGCAATAATATTTAGTTTGGCTTGTTTAGTTTACTATGTTGACCCAGCAAATAAAAAGATATCTAATTATCTGAGCCCTGTGGCGCATTTCCACCAGCTTGCGACTGTTAACGCCAAATTGTAGATTCGATCCTCACTCGAGGAAATAAAATATTTAATTTTCTTTATTTCCCTCTGATAACAAGGCGAAGCGAAGCGCAAACTACTCAATTCTTCAATTCTCAAACTCAATACGCAGTACCTCATTTGGGAAAAAAGTAAAGAATAGAAGTGTTATTAATGAAGTATGTTAACACTATTTCCTTCTACTCACCCTGCCATGTGCGGAATACAACGTGAAGCTAAAAAAAAGAAGGGGCCGTCGTGGCGCTGGACCATGGTTTTAACTCGAAAATCTATTTAAATTAAATATTTTTGTTGAAATCACTTACAACTTTTAATAACTGCTTTGACGGTTATCTAAGAAATAGTAAGCATTTACATTATATTTTGCAATTTTTGTTAAAAAAAACGCAGTGTAGCATTTACAAATTTTCAAACATGTTAAGCAGGCTTCAGACTTTGGTCAGTTCGCTGGTCATAGTTACAATCAGACAATTACAACTAAATTGCACGTTTTTGTTTCAACCACAGCGAGAAAATGAAAATACCAAACATTTTATTCGATAGGAAATCAACCTATCGCATTTAGTACAACGCTTTTGCCCAAGTGTTATGACTGGCCTTAGTAATTAAAATTGTAATATAATTTATATCCCGCATTCTCCCTTTGATTTTTCACCAGAGCAAGACAAACATAAACACAAGTAAAAAGAAATAAAACAAAACATTATTACATAGATGGTTATTTATTATAAAATATGACACATTCTTTTGAACTGTGTTTTACAGTTATTTGAGACGCACATAGCAAAATTGTTCATACCGACACTTCAATTACTAATTTACCAAATTATATTTAATTAAAAAAAATTTTTTTCGAGACCAATTAAAAATTCTAAAATAACACAATTATTGTAAAATATATTTATTATTTTTTGCAATTTTAAATAGTAATTGAAGTATCAGAAAACGAAGCGTACATTGATTCTACATTAGAACATTCGAGAACCTACCAAAATGAATGAGGGACGCGAAAACGAACTCAAAATCACATTGTATAAGCAATACGTTCCAAAAATGGCACATTAATTTAAAAAAAATCTGTTTAAAATAAAACTTTTAAAAATCGCACTAAACAACAAATATATGGCTTTGAAAATTAAAAAAAAATAAATAAATAACTCGAAATCAATCAATGTACAATATTTACATCGAATATTTATAGGAAATATACTTTAAAAAAAATTAATGGGGACGTGGAGTTTGAGTGAGAAGCGAAAATATTTAAGAAAAGGATAGTACATACATAAGTAGACAAGCTAGTTGAATTTTCCTTATAAACAAATCATACTAAAACATTTTACAACTTGTTTTGTATATATTTTTGCAGAAACCAAAAAACATTAAAATTCGCCTATTCACGGCTTTAACATCTATGATTTTAGAGAAAAGATTAACAAAATATATATATAAATATATATATAAATATATATAAATATATATATATATATATATATATATATATATATATATATATATATATATATATATATATATATATATATATATATATATATATATATATATATATATATATATATATATATATATATATATATATATATATATATATATATATATATATATATATATATATATATATATATATATATATATATATATATATATATATATATATATATATAACATATATACATATTATAATTACTCATAAATTCAAACAACTTGTCTAACCTATATACATATATATAATAACATAACAAAGTAGGTTCAGTTATCTTTCCTTCTATATATATAATATACATATAGTAAAATATAAAAAATCCGCCATCATTCCCCTATTGGACACGATCGTGTGTCTCTCTCTCGCGTGACACGAGAACAACGCGCGAGAAAGAGACAGCTATATATATTGTTCATAATGATAAAAACTTACGCAACACCTTACAATACTTAACTCGACACATCTAATATATTAAATACTTAATGATAGTTACATCGATTTCACATTTTGAACGCAAATAGAAATTGCATTTCTTTCTATATATAAAAGCTTCAAGTAGGATACATTTTACATTATGCGAGTTTGAACCGAATAATTACCATTTTAAACATTGCACTGGATATAAAATTTATAATTTTAACTTAATAATTAATAATAAAAAAAAGGGAAGATCAAATTATAATTGAATATCATAAAAGTATTGAGTACATAAGTAGAATTGTAAAAAAATCTAGTCACTATGAACGAATGAAGTCTACAGTACAATTAAAAATATTTCATTGATTCAATTACTGAATTCATCATTTGGAAATAACATATAAACAAACTTTAATATAATATTTTAAAAAAATATACATAAATTAATATTATTAATTTTCAATCTGTTTACAACAACAACAAAAAAAGTGACTAAATTTTTCGCCAATTCTCATAACAAATGAAGAAACGTTAGAAATAAATATACATATAAAAATATGTTTCATTTTTGTATACAAGAACATAATGTCTATCATCAGTCTATTAAAAACCACTTAATAGGCCATCCGCTTTATAAACGGACATTATCTCCGCCTAAATATTTCAAAACCTCTTAAAACTAAACACAATAAATGTGATGTGCACGAAAAAAAAATAAACGAAATAAAAAAATATATAATTTCATTCTTGTTAATGTTATTAAGAAAAAAAAACAAACATGTCCGCTTCTAATTTAATGGACGTTATTATTAAAAGCAAGAAACAAATAATTACACTGAGATCGATCTCTAAACGTACATACGTGCGTATATAAGTAAATAATTGTTATTAATATATCAATTTGTTACAATAAAACATCGAACTACATTCAAAGGCTACATAGAAAAAAAAAACCAAAATATTGGCCATTTAAAAATACAATTGTAAATTAATTATTTAAAAACATTGAAATTGGTATTTAAATAAAAAAAAAATATATATCAGTCTCGTACAAAATTGAGATAAAACTCGAGCTGCTTTAATTTGGACAGAACAAACATATTATTATTATTATTATTAAATATTAAAAAAAAAAAACAACGGGCAAGCCTGATGGGCCAAAAAATAAGCGTTTTTGGCAAGAACTTTAAAACAAACGCCATAACCTGACAACATAATCGCCATATTGTTTCATTTCTTTTTTCAATAAACTAAAAATAACTTTCATACAGAATAATTACCATAATAATTATACAATACGTATCCACTATATTACATTATAAGATATTCCGAATATATCGGCTGACGGAATGTGCACGGTGTTTCATACATACCGACTTACAATAAAAAATCCTCATTGATAAATATTTGTGCAGTTCTTATCTAATAGCGACTACTTTTTAAAATACTGATCCAAATTTAGTCAATACCCCCCCAAATTTAGTCCATTCATATAAAAAAAAGCGTTAAATACGGAAGCGACGCGGTCTAAGCATAATATGATATGACTTTTCCAAACTGTTTGCCGTCAAAAATTATATTTATATATATATAACCGACTTCTGTCAACAGTCAAATTCAATACACGAACTGTTATCTATTGTTATACAAAAATGAGTTGAATATAACATTTGTAACATGATTTTCGTTATGATAACAATATTTCATTAATAATGGCATCTTCACACATCAAAAATTAGTTAATTATTTTTTGTATCATATGTAAGATTTTAGTGTAAGTCCAAAATGTGGTTTAATTGTTTAGGAAGTCGGTTAAGGTGACCACGGTACGGTATCGCGACGCACTATCACTGGAACGGTACAACGTTAGAGTCCACGACGTGTCACACGTCGTCCATCACGAATGCTACACGCATTGTGGGTTCCTGGAATGGATTATTAAACATATTAACTAAAAAATTACGTGTCCCTTTACCGTTTTTTTCTCCAGCGTAGCAGGTAATTTATTTTTTCAAAAATATATATTTCACGAAAAATTAAAAAAGTCAAATTTAAACTATAGCAATTATAGTAATAGCCTTATGGGAAAGCCTTTCTTATAAATTTTACATATTAATTACAACATATATTAAAAAGGGAATTTTAAAAAACAACCCACATCTAAAATGGACAAGAATTCTAGCTCCATTCTAATCTTTGCATTATGCTTTCCTTTTCGAGGACATTCAATTCTCCACTTTTCCATAAAAAAGACAAAAAATAAAAATTAATAAAATTTTAAAGTTCAATAGTGTTTATATATGTATATACTCACCCATTGCCCTCACACCATAACAAACGCCTCCTGCCCTCTGAACAGGAAGGGGTGCTGGTCTATCATGGTCTGCACGATGTCCTCCAGGTAGGGGCGCGTCATCTCGAAGCGGCCCATGTCCGAGAACTGCACGGGCAGGAGTGTGGGCCACCAGCAGATGGCCAGGTTCTTGCTGTCCATTGAGTTCAGTTTTGAATTGTCCGCCACCCTGTTGATAAATAAAGAAAATATTGAAAATAGAATTTTGTATTAGAAATTGAGTTATCTATACTTATAATAAATCTGTAATTGATCGCTGTCTGCACATGGAAGATATAATAAAAAAAATACAGAGGATCTTTATTAATATAATTCTTCTTAGCTTCACGCTGTATTTCGCACGAGGCAGGGTAGGCAGAGGGAACCCGGGAACCTAGTGTTAAGACACTCCGTTCCACTTCCGTTTCCCACTTTCCGCCGAATTTGAGGCATTGCGTGTTGAGTGGCGGAACTCAACGCTGCGCTTTGCCTTATTACCAGAGCGAAGAAATGAAACATTAAATATTTAAATTATTAATATAATAGGGTCCAAAATAGTTATTTTTAGAATTTTGTCTGTTTATCTGTGTGTTTTTACTCAGTAACGTATAAACAGATTTAAATGTAGGTTTTATAATTATATTTTGAAAATGTTCATTTAACATTTAGTGTTAGTTTTATTTAAATCAATAAAAAAGTTAAAATATTTAGTCAAAATTTCTACTATTTTTTCATTAATTTAGTAGAAATTTCAGTTTACATGATTTAAATTAAATATGTTTTAAAAGTTATAATAGTATTAGAACAACAACTAAAGATAGAGATTAGTGAGTAAAATAATGTAATTGAAGCGGGCGAAGCTACGGACAGATCGCTTTTACATTAGGACCGCGCGGAAGGAAGCGGAAATCTAAGCCATTCTACAACTGTTTATTTAAAGATGACATTTACAATTCGCTCGGAATTAATAAATAAATACGCGTACCTCGCGAAGTGGTGCAGCAGGTAGTCGAGCGCGGCGCGCGCGGGCGGCGTGAGCGCGGACGCGAGCAGCGCGCGCAGCGCCAGCAGCCGCCAGCTGCGGTCCTTCAGCTCCACGCCGCCCGCGATGCAGCCGCGCATCGCTGCGGACAACAGGAACAATGTGTGTTAGCTATTTCATGTTGGTCAGAATATTGTATTTTTATTTTTTAATATTTTTATTCTATGTAAAAAAGACCATTCAATAATATTTTATTTCTCTATTCAGCGCTTAGTGAGCAGAGGAAAATACTAGTGTTAAAATACGCCGTTCGCATCAAGTGTTATCATAGTTCTTTTGCTACTATCCAACGTATTCAAAACACTTTTTTTTTATTTTTACTATGTTTTAAAGTGTTATTCCACACTTAGGACAGAAAATACTAAACTTAAATTTAAAAAGCGTATTAAAATTTTGAACGAAGCAGGATTTGAACCTGCGCCTCTGGAAAACCGTTCCAGCGCTCTGAACGAATGGCTTAGTTGGTCAGAGCGCTGGAACGGTTTTCCAGAGGCGCAGGTTCAAATCCTGCTTCGTTCAAAATTTTAATACGCTTTTTAAATTTAAGTGTATTTAAAACACATTGCATATTCAGAGAGGGCATTGACTTCCCTCGCTGAATATGCAATGTGCTTCTCTGAGCTTTGCCTCGTTACAAAATTGAAGAAAAAAAAATGTAATATTTCATCCACTCAAAAGGAGATTGCACCCACAAAAATACTTGGGTGCAACTAGATATCGAATCCGACAATCACATTTATAATGAAATACCAATAAAAAATTATGACTAAACAAACAAACGAACATACCGGCAATATCCTCCAACTGTGCCATACTGGTTTCATCCAACAAAGGTGGTAGTTTCTTAGAGAAGAAATCTTTGAGCGCAGTCGCTACCGCATTCACCGGAATGTCTAACGATTCAAGATCTATGTTGGGATCTGAAAGATGTTTAAAAACACAAGTTATATCAAAACATTGTTTAGTAAAAAAAGAGTTCAATCAACTCTTTTTTTGACTATTTATTTAAAAAAAAAAACAGAATATATTTTTATAATAAAAACTATCCACAATATTAATGATTTTAACATAATTTACCAAAAAAAAAAACATCAATTAACAATATAACAACAACTTATTCCGGAACACACGTTTTATTAACAAACAATAAAAAAAATAACAAAAAGAGATTGGGAAACTCCCGATTCGATCCATCTTTCCACCATATCCTCGATTAGGGATCGAACCCAATATCTGTCACGTTTACAGTTAAAAATAAGAACAAACTATAGCCTACCCTCGTAAAACTTGCTGAACAGCATGTCGACATGCGCCCTGTTGCCGGGCACTCTGTACAGCCCCTCGGAGGCGAGGCCCTCGCGCTCTATGAACTCTATGCACTTCTCCACGAAGAGAGGCACGCCGTGGGGACCCTGTGTCAATTCAATAGTTCTACATTTATATTTATGCTTTATAGTGATAAAAAAATACTCATTTAGAATTAATTAGTTACAAGCGAAAATTTATAATGTAAAGGAAAAACAATCTTACAATAGGTACTAACTGTGAATATATATAATATTGTTATTAATATCATTTATATACACAAGAAAATTAGATATAATAATAAGTAAAGAAAGGGTACGGATCAAGTGGCTGTATATTAATGTATATTAAAAATTAATATTTTTAATATTTTTAGTTTTACTTTGTATTCCGCATAGATGTAGCTGGGTTGGCAGAGTTAACTTAGTGTTAAAACAATCTGTGTCTCCGTGTATAAAATTTTTACTCTTATTAAAAACTTTTATAACGGATTCAGTTACGGTTTCCGACAGTTTTGATTAACTACATACGCCTTGTAATCAGAGTAAACAAATTTATTTAAAACAACAACTAACAATACGAGTACATACGAGTTGTAACTAACATATAAAAATTTCGTCATAACTACATGTACATACATGTATGCAGAGCGCGCGCTCAAACAGTTTTAAAAAGAGGCACAGGTTCATATCCCGCCTTCCTTCTTCTTTTATACGTTTTCTGAACAAGTACTTTTCTCTCTCACTCTCTCAGCTTCACGCTGTATCCCTCACATGGCGGGGTAGGCAGAGGAAACTTCTAACTTAGTGTTAAGACACTCCATTTCAGTCCCATTCCCCATTTTCCGTTGAATTTGAGGCATGGCGTGTTGAGTGACGGATATCAACGCCGCGTTTTTCCTTCTACCAGAGCGAAGAAATGAAAACATTAAATATTTAAAATGAAAATATTAAGTATTTCATTTCCTCGAGTGGGGATCGAACCCAGAACCTGTCGGTTACAGTCACACGCTTGTGCCGCTGCGCCAGGACAGACCAAGTACTTTATGAATAAAAATAATTTACTACCCCGAATTTTTTTTAATACAATGGCCTTTCAAAGTAAACACCTGTTTATAAAATCGCCAAAATCCATACACAGTTTAAACGATTAAAAATTTACAAATAAATTTTATTTCAAATACCTGAGGTCCCCAATTCTGTATCGAATTTGTATTTTGCAACTGTGATGAGTTCTTCTTGTCTTTACTTTTTGTGAATTCCTATATAAAGAAAAAAACATTAATAATAAAAAATCAATACTATACTTCTATAAATTTTGATGTACGTCAAATTTAATTTTCTTAAACTCACATCGGCTCTCGACATATTTTTAATATCATTACTTAGTTAATACATATATGTTATCAGACTTAGTTAATATATAAACTGATCTCCATTTTACTAATACTTAAATAAGTTGCAACGAGCATATACAAGTGTTCACACTTAGTGGCTCACCAATAATAATTGATTTATATTAGTAAATTACGACGTAATGAAATAGTTGATGAAATGATTGTCATCGTTTGACAATTTATTAAATTTAAATTTAGTATTTTCTGTCTCAAGTGTGGAATAACACTTTAAAGCATAGTAAAAATATGATTGTCATCGTTTGACGATTTATTATAGATCTCCTGTTTTTCAAAAAGGACCAGGTTCGAGTCACGCTACGTTAAAAGTTTCATAAATTTTCAAGAATATTTACCATTACCACCACCACAATGAATAATTACCATTTTAAAAAAAAAATTAAACAATACTTTTCAAAAATAGGTCAAAGTACCTTATGCCGTCTATCGTGTTTCCCGAAGGCTTGCCTCCGCCGCGAGTCCGCGGCCGATGAAGACGAGTTGTCCTGAGCGGACGACGGGTATTCACCGGAAAGCATCTAAACATACAAATTTTGTAAAAATTTGTGCCAAAAATCTCCGTTTTGCTAACAGCCGCCCGCACTGCAACCTTTTTTTTTTCAATAATAAATAAAATAAAATAAAATTTTCAAGTAATTAAATACTTTCTAGTTACACGATAAAGTTCCTTTCTCAGTTGAAATCAGTAGAACACCTACTTTGCCCCTCTACCTACTTTGGTATATGCATGAAACTAAAAAAAAAATACAAACCAGTAACTCTAACATAATAAATATTAAACATGGAGACAAGTCAACCATTTATATATCAACCTAAAAAGTACAAAAAACAGTTTTTTTATATATTAATGAAAAAAAGAACATAATAAATAATTCATATAACCTTATGAGTTGGTTCATGATGAGGGGGCGGTGGCAATGGCCGAGGTCTCCGCGTCTCTCCGTCAGAACTGCCTTCACTCGAGTCACTGGCAGCTGTTAAAAAAAAGTGTTTAATCACATATGACAATTAATATTAAACAGAAATATGTCGTAATATTATTTGCAACTTTGGAAAATAGGTTTTTTTTAATGTCTCGTTCTCTTTATGTTCGACACAATGTTAGTATATCAAATATTGGTTAATATATAGCACGTTTAATTACTCTCTTCAGCTGTATATTGCTAAGTATAAAAGTATAAATATGTAGAATGTTGGTACAATACCTTTGTCCTCCTGTGTCCTTGCTCGGTAGCCAGTTGGCAGCTCCGGTGGTCCCACGAACATACCCAGCTTAGGTACTCTAGGACTTTGCACTGCTACTAGGTTACCTAAGGATCTGCAACACAAAATATATACGAAGTTTTTGAAACAACCATAGCAAAGAAATATTTTTTTAGTAAGGCATCAAGCAGATTTAGTAAGCAAACCAAAAAATACTAAATTTTATTTCATTATTATTAATCTCTAAGTTTTCTGAGAAAGAAAATAAAATATAAGAAGTAATGTATAAAATTAGTGTTATTTTTTTTCAGCTTCACGCTGTATCCCGCTAATGGCAAAGTTGTATCCCGCACAAGGCAAGACAGAAGGAACTTAGGAACCTAGCGTTAAGACACTCCGTGCCGTACCCCACCTTCTGCCGAATTTAAGGCACTGCCTGTTCAATGGCGGAAATGAAAGCCGCGCTTTGTTGTGTTACCAGAGCGAAGAAATGAAAACAACAATTTAATCTGAAAATGAAATAAAATAAAAATATTTAAATATTTCATCCTGTCCACACCCTATGTGTCACGTATTAAGTCACGCTCGTGTGCCTCTACGCCATGTTAGGCCTTATTAGATATAATCAAATATTGGATTTAATTTATCAAAATTAAAAATAAACTTATACAAAGATCTGTCTAGCTATCACAATTAACTTTACCGCTTTTTATAATGTCGTGGTGCATGGTGCGCGTGGTGCGCGTGTCGGCGGCGCACGTGTGCTCGCGCACCACCCGACGCCTCGCTGGAACCTGAGCTATCTGTTTCCGAGAACGCTGTAATCATAATTTATAATGTTATACATCTGTAATAAAATAATAAAAAAATCCTTTTAAATTACATTAAATATAACTATTTAATGTTACTATTCTCTTTATATGTAATTTTGGCAGCTAAACTTTAAAATACTATATTATCACTTTAGTATATACTGTTATCACTTTGATACTAGTGACCCACGCGCGCATAAAATTATTGGTATATTACAGCCAAAGTAAACAAAATCATTATATTATTGAAAGCTTATGTGTTATTCAGACGCATAAGTGTTCAATTATTTTGGATGTAAGTGAAATAAACATACATCTTTATAAACTGACATACTTATAATATCAGTAGCAGTAGATAAAATAAAATCAAATAAACACAAATTAAAAATTAAAAATACTTTTTACTAAATAATTATAAGCAAATTTTAATTTACATATTAACTTACACGGCTGATGTAAAGGTGCTTTCTCATGTCGTCTATGTCTCCGCAATCGCGTCATAGATGGCGCCTCCATGTATTCATTGGTTTCTTTAATCTGGACATGAAAAAAAAGCTGGTCAATAGCTTGTATTTTTTGCTAGAAATTTTAGACTTTCGTTTAGACATTAAAAACATTTAACGAAAAGTGTATTATTATCGTTACCTTGATGTCACTATATATGTAAAAAAAAATCATACATATTTTTTTACATACAATATCAATTTACTGTTTATCCTAATTAATATGTCAATAGTATTTTATTAAAATATTTTCTTTTATTGGTGCAAATAACTTCACTATCTGTAAACACGTCTCACAATTTCTGTTAGTAAACACAAACATGTTAATGTACATTTTTATATATTTAAACATGTACATACTTGCGCATACTGCGCGTCGAGTTCAGTTTCAGAGCTGACGCCCGAGGGATGGTGGTGCCCCGCCTGGCTCGAGTGCGACCAGCCGGAACGCTGCGACTGGATATAAAATATAATCATTTTATATATGAACCATATGCCTATTGTTTTTTAGTTTCTCTAAGTACCTCACACTTAGCAAAGTAAACAGAGGTTTTTTACATTATTGTTTTTTTTTTTTTATGGAAAAGACGGCAAACGAGCGTACGGGTCACCTGTTGCTAAGTGATCGCCGTTGCCCACGGCCCCGAGTAACTCCTGTGGAGCTACAGGAGCGTTGCCGTCCTTTAAATTGGAAGGGGCACCGGGGCCCCGCATTACCTAATGCGAAACGCAGTGGCCAAAGCCACTACTTAACGCCGGTCTTAAATGCCGGGGGTGGTAATAATCCGGTCGAGTCTGCCCAAGCGACTCTACCACACGCACTTTAGTCGCCTCTTACGACACCATCAGTACCAGGGTGATCCTATTCTAAGCCGGAATCACACGGCTAAAGGTTAAGAACTTTGTTTAATGGTTTCATTCAATGTCGCATACTTGGCCTAATTACAAGAGCGAGGAATTGAGAATTTTATATTATTTGTTACCGCGAGTGGAATTCGAGCCCACAACCGTCGCGTTTATGTATGACTAAGCAATGTCACTGTGCCACGACGGCCAGTAACTGTTTTAAACTGCCAAACTAAAAACGTTTTTAATGAATTGTCATAAAAAAAATTTTCTTTTTTACTTACACACTAGCCAATCTTATCTAACTCTACTGTCAAGTTTTAATTCACTTATTAGTAACTGGCATATCCTTAAAATTTTTTACGTCATTACATTTTAAATTTACAAATGGGTAGTAGATATGGTTTAAGTAATTTTGTTAGCTTTATGCTATATACCGCTTATAGCAGGAGAGGCCAAGATTTACTTTTTGGTTAACTGTGTATAAAATGATATATAAATAAATAAATAATACTAAATTGTATGTACCTTTCTCTCTCTATGTTGGGGTGGTCCAATGGTGATATGTTGGAGGGCATCGCTCACCATTGTATAGTTATTCATATCTAGTTTACCAGGTTGCTACAACAATAAACAAATTGTATTTAAAATTAACATATTATTTCTTTTAAATATATAACATATATTTAAAACATTAATAACCGTAACAGACGACCGAACCGAACCTCGACTTTGGTTCGCCATCAAACCAAGTTCGATTGCGTGGATTGGCCTAGGGCCGTGGTCCGAATAGTACTCACATTGCTCACGTCGCTTACACTGCCAACGTGCGGTCCGATATCAGTGAGCGCGCCAACGTCTGTTGGTTGTACTAATAATTCATACTACTTGTGAGCGTGCTAACTAATTTGACAAGTTAAACATAAGCTGACAGAGCATTTTTTATATAAACATGAGTGGAGTATATAGTGTAGCCGATAAAAAAATAAATAATGCTCGTGAAAATGCTTGTATTAAGCATTTTCCAAAATTGAGGAAAGTGACGATAGTGACATTGACATGAAGGATATATCGTATAACGTCCACGCTCCGACCCTTCAGCACTGTAAGCATAAGGTAGTGACGTCACAAGTGACATTATACAATTCACAGTGCCAACAGTGAGCATAAAAAGCTCAATTCGGACCGCACATTGGCGCGCTAAGAGCACTGTGAGCATAATACGGACCGCGGCCTAGATACTATCGTTCGATGGCGAACCAAGGTCGGTTCGATCGTCTGTTACGGCTACAAGGAGAAAGTTCAAAATGAATACTGGTGGAATGGGTCGTCCATATCCAATTATTTAATATGTAAATTATATATGATTACATTATCATCACCACTGGTAAAACATTCAAAATTTCAGCTTAACCAAGAAGACATTTATATAACACTAATTAACTTGCCAAGTGAATAATATAAGAATACCTTAAGAGTCTGCGAGTGCCGTAATCTCTGATGATGAGGAGGCGGTGGTCGCGCCCGCCCGGTTGTGAAAGCCCGTTGACCATAGCTAGGCTGCCATAGACCACCACCATCTGGTTTGTTTAAAAATATATATTTGTTATTATTTTACAAATTTCTTTAAAATACTGATGATAACACTAAAATATAATAAAATGTTTATAAAACTAATTTACACAGTAAAAAAATACATATATTATTAGATTTTTTTATACACACAGATAGCATCAAATATTTTTTTAACAATTATATATTAAATATAACTAATATTGACATTTAATAACATTATATTCATGCTTTAGTTTCTTTAATTCTAATCACATCTAAAAATATAATAAACTAAATTTATGAAAATTTATTAAAATAAGTTTTAAAAAGTTCTAATTTATATGGTTATATAGTATGCAGTTATATAGTAGTAGTTGTAGTTATATAGTATTTTAAAATAATTTGAAAAATATAAAAAAGTGTACGATAAAAAATATATCTAGAGGAAAGAAACATTTCAATTAGAGCAGCCATGGTAGCAAAATGGCCAAATGGGACCCCAGCAATATTTTAGTCAATACGTCCGTAAGTTAGTGTCTTTGTAATTGTCAGCTTGTAAAATACTATTATTTTATTCGCACAACATGGTAGTGCATGATTAAAATTTGCAAAGTAAGTGTTTTTTTTAAGAATCGCAAGAAAATTACGTTATGTGATTTTGAAGAAAAAATCATTATTGAGGATAACACTCCATACATGTAAATGGGAGGGATGAAAAAAAAAACGAGATGCGAACACGAGAGAAAGAGCTACTTTCTAAATGTTATGGAGGTTACTATTCAATTTTGATTATGCCAATAAGTCGACGACGAGAAAAATATAGACTTCCATTCAATTTGCAAATGAAAATAGATTTGTAACCAATTGATTTCATCATTTGAAGATTAATTTTGATAAAAATTTTGATATTCAGTCTTTGAGTAATCACCTAACATATACTCATAAAAATCAAACGGTCGATTTCATTTCTCCTACCTAATTATTGAAGTCAAAATCGAGGTTAAAAAGAGTAATTTACTAAAAAGATTATAAAAAGTAAGTACTAGTGAATAAAGTAGTAAATGTAAATAAACTTTCATTTCATTATCTTAATATATAATATAATTGATATAATTTATTAAATACTATATTCATACTATTACAAAATATAATAATCAATTTAAATAATTTAAGTATATAAGATTAATTAAAATCGACCACATTCACTCCCAAACTATTCTACGTACTATAAAATAAAACATGCAAACATTTTTAAATACAACTACCCACATTTTTATTGTAGAAGTAACGTTTTTTAAATAGATTCATAAAATCTGGAAAAAATCTTTATAAAACGGCGTTGAGCTCCGCAACTCAACACTTACAATGGTACTTTAGAATAGTTTCCAAAATTTCCTCTGCCTACATTGCCATGTATGGGATACAGCGTGAAGCTATGTACGTATGTATCTTTATAACAGATAATAACAAAAATAATTACAAAGTCATCATTATAATACATGTAAAAATATAACATACCAATTGGCAATACCCATTTGAGGCAAGAAAGTAAACTCTGACAATTGCCGAAATTAAGGACATAAAGAAGAAGACTTATTTATAAGTTAATTAATTAATTAGCTTCACGCTGTATCCCGCACAAGGCAGGGTAGGCAGAGGAAACCCGGGAACCTAGTGTTAAGACACTCCGTTCCACTTTCGTTCCCCACTTTCCGCCGAAATTGACGTTTTTATAAGGAAGGAATTTATAAGTTGAAAATTAAAATTATCACATTTTATAATAACATGTGCAAATTTCAGAAGAAAATAAATAATAAATTAACTGTTATGGCCAAAGTATAATCAATATTTTAAGTATAAAATGTGGATAGCTAACCAGAATTTACCAACATATTTAAAACAATTCATAATAAAAAAAAATAAAAACAAGGCATTCGAACAGACAAACTGACAAATATTTATCTAGTAAAATATAACAAAATATCTATACACTTACACTGTGACAGATACAGTATAGTAACAAAAGAAATGAACATAAGCATTCAGACAAACAAACTGACAATTATCTATCTATTAAAGTTTAACAAAATACCTGTATAAGTATCTATAGTATAGTTGACGAGTTTTGACCACTATAATGTAGTTTTGTGAACTTTTGCGCATTATTCACTTGGTAATAAAAATAATGAAAAGTAAGAAAAATCTATAATGTACTTCGCGGAGGGCCACAACTCGTCGACCGTACTATACAAACATCTACATATCTACACTGTGCGGTGAAGTCAAAGGTAATGGTAACATGCAGTCACCTGACTCGTGGGTGCTCAGCGAATCCTCCGAGCAGTTCAGATCAGCTGCGTTCAAATTATCTTTTTTTTATTATGTACGCTTATCATATACAAATTTTACAAATATTGTTGATAGTTTTATGGTAAACAAAATAACATTAAATTATTTATCAATGTTTAAAAGCTACATCTTTGTAAGTTTACAAGTATCTTATATCTTTATAGCTAATACATTTCAATAGTCCAAAATGTAATATAAAACACTTTTTCTTATGTAAATAAAGCCTCATAGAAAACACTCATGTAAAAAAGAGAACAACTTACGCGACAAATCCGCATGCATCCTGTGATCAGGCGGTGCGGGTTCCGGGGGCGTGCTCGGGGGAGGATATACACTAAAACCTATGTTAAGAAATATAAATGCATTATATATGTTTCTTTGTTATATACAAATATTATTTTAATTTATAACTCCATTTGTAAAGGACTAAAGGTTGGACCTATTAAGGCAAAATTTTTGAAATGATATAATTATAATTTCACAGATTTTGTAGTATAAACGACAAAGGTCTTAATGAACTGTAGTCGTTTATACACCGTCATAGTCTAGTATATTTTACAATGAAAAAGTTGCGCAAAATTTCAGCTTTGTTTTATCGGGCATGTTCCTCTCTCTCTCTCTCTCTGTATTGGGCATGACCCAAGAAACCAGAGGGAACCAGAGGGAATGTTAAGATACTACTATTCTATAATACTTCTCCACTTTCTGTCCATTTTTATAGGCATTGAGTGACGTTTCTCAACGCTGCGCTCTGACTTGTAACCAGAGCGAGGAAATAAGAATATTAACTAATTTATCCCCCTGAGTGAAGATCGAACCTCAACCGTACAACAACCGTAGCGTTTACAGTCAAGTGATTGTGCCACTTCGCTACGACGGACCAACTTATAGTCGTGCCCTGCCAATATTACCTTTTAAGAAACTTCTATTTTTGGAATTGTTCAAAGTGTCACTGTACTCGGAGTCGATGTCAGCGCGAGAGTCCGGCCCGATGAGAAGATCCAAGGAATTAGTGAGCTTGTGCTCCATTCTACAAAAACAATAGCCATTTTATATTTAATAACACATCAATAATCGTAAAAATGATCTTTATTTTGTTACTATATATAATAAATGAAAAAAAAAATCCCTGAGTAGAATTTGAACCCAAAGAAGAAGAATTATAAAAAAAAGATATAAAAAAAAGGTAAGTGTCAACTTACTTATGATCCAAATGGTAAGAATGTAGGCGCGGTGGTGGAGCCGGCCTGGCAGCGGCCACGTCGGGCAGGTTGTGGGGGTTCAACGGGTTCAAGGGGTTGTGTCGGGGAGGAGCTTCGAGGCGGAACGCGCGTTCTATCTCGCCCTTGCGCTCCCACACTTCCTTGAAGAATGGCGTGTAGAATGCCGCTGTCGGAAGAATAATTAATTATATTAATATTTTTTAACGCCTATCGTGGCGCAGCGGCACAAGCGTGTGACTGTAAACGATAGATTCGATCCCCACTCGAGGAAATAAAATATTTAATATTTTCAATTTTAATATTGAATATTCTCATGTCTTCGCTCTGGTAACAAGGCAAAGCGCGGCGTTGAGTTCCGCAACATAACACGTAGTGCCTCAAATTTGGCAAAAAGTGGGGAACTGAGTGTCTTGACACTAGGTTCCCAAGTTCTCTCTGCCTAGCCTGCCATATGCGGGATACAGCGTGAAGTATGAGTAACTTTTTTAGCCTTATACAATTTATTTCAAAAAGTACTTATAAACACATTAATAATATAACATTTGTATATATATAATATAAATAAATATGCACTAACTGACAATCTTTCATCTATAACACAGACAAAAATCTTTGTCAGCACATTCCGTTCTGCACTTTATTCGAGATAGTGCGCATTGAGTTATATATAACTCATAGACCACAAAACTACTACAAGTAGACAATTTATATTTTGTTTTTCAAGTTCGCGCTGTATCCAGCACATGGCAGACAAAATTAGGTAAGGGAAATTCTGAATCTACTCTTAAGATACTGTTTAGTTCCTCACTTTCCGCAGAATTTTAGGCATTGAGTAATGGAACTCAACGCCGCGCTTTACCTTGTTACCAGAACAAAAAAAATAAAATATAAAGTATTGAATTTCGTCGAGTTTAGATCAAATCCACAACCTACCACGTTACAGTCACGAGAGTTTAAGTCAGTGGTCAGTGGGTCATTAACCCTCTATAAATATATATATACAAAAAAAAATATCTAAACATCTACTCACATTTATTCTCAGCACTACACGTATACGTAGTAAAATGAGCTCCAAGTCTATCAGCAGTCGCGTTTCCTTCAGTAATGAGGGCGTGCCCCACATCGGTGCCGAAGAAAGCGTTAGCCGCTGAGCCACCACCGTCCGAGACCGCCACCATTTGTATTGGCAGATTCGGGATGTTCATTGAGAATGCACTGAAAAGAACGCAAGATTATATAGTAAAAATTATATTCTTCGACCATAAACAAGGCTTTTTTAATTTTTGCTTATTATTTACTCGAGATATATGAAAGAGTAAGAAATATTATACAATCATATTTGTACATCCATCTACAGCTAACTTCAGGGCATTACTTGTCTACGATGTTGTAAATTCCTTAACTTTAATTTAGTAGTAAATTATTAGTTATTCAGAAAACGTACAAAAATTTGAACGTAGCAGGATTTGATTTCGCCTTTTGGACAGTTTTCAAACTAAGTATTTTACATTCCTAAGTGTGAAATAACCCTTAAATACTGGTTAAAAAAAACATAAGTTTCACATTATACTCTGCCTATAACAGGGCAAGTATATGGAACAACAGTTCCTTACGTTTCATTTAAAAGCCGCACTGTCTTTACTACAGCTAGGAAAATCTAAATTACCCTTTCAATCAACTTAACAAAATTAAATACAACATAAGAGGAATAATACAACATGACCAGTCGAGGAAATGAAATATTTAATATTTTCAATTTAAATATTTAATATTTCATTTCTTCGCTCTGGTAATAAGGCAAAGCGCGGCGTTGAGTGCCGCCACTCAACACGCAATGCCTCAAATTCGGCGGAAAGTGGGGAACGGAAGTGGAACGGAGTGTCTTAACACTAGGTTCCCGGGTGTCCTCTGCCTACCCTGCCTCGTGCGGGATACAGCGTGAAGCTAAGAAAGAAATACAACATAAAATGATTAAATGTTAGTACTTACTTAAGTGTAGCCAAACTTGCTTTCCGCTTAGCTGAATATATCAGAATGAAGCCATGTATGAGCTCTTCTCTAAATTGACTAGCGCCATGGAAGCTAGAAATAATTACCTGTAACAAATTAACATTGCAAAAATTAAATCATCATTATTATTGAGGCCATCATGGCTTACTAACCCCGTTGTTTGTGAGTTTGATGCCTACCTGTAGAAATATATTCTTACCATTTTTTTTACTTTTGGTAAAAAAAAATGCAACGTTGTTTACTCTATACACGGTGAACGAATGAAGTGTGTTTTGACCTACCTTACTATATCTATACTAATATAACAAATCTAAAGATTTCATTGAACCTTTTAATCTGTTAAAACTAGTGATTGAAATTTATAAAATCTTTATTTATAAAACAATCAATTTTTCGAAAAATGTGTATAAAAGAAGGCTATATGAAATCTAGTTAATTATTTCGATATAGGTCCCTGTATCTGCAGTAAGTTACTTCAATAGTGTCCATACACAACTCTTACTTCATTTACTTAGTCATGAGAGGGAAGACTGATAACAGCTTTTTAAAAACGGAAAACAATAAAAATATTTAAACTTTTCCTCTTGGCAAAGTGCTGGTAGCTTTTAAGCCGCTAATCCGATTATGATAAAACATTGCTAAAAGATCAAAAGCCCGCACTCAAAGTCGGATTTCATAAACAGAAACACAGACAAACTATTTTTTTAACATTCCTCTTTTGCGTGTCGGGAGTTAAATAAATATAATGCAAATAAACACATTTATATATTGGAAAAAACTAACTTACTTCAACTTTCCGCTTGGAGTCTCCCAGGAAGGTCTCAATGAGTATGGAGCGGTCGCCGGTGAGGAAGCAGGCGCGGTGCAGCAGCAGAGGTGACAGCACTCGCTCCGGGGAATACGGATCGTCGCAAAACATACACACCATTATACTGGAAATAATAAAAAGTGTATTTGTATGTTTCATTTCATTTTAAGTGTGATTGTAAACGATAGGTTGTGGATTAGTGAAATATTTAGCATTTTCATATCTTCGTACTGATTAAAATGTAACGCGCGGCGTTGAGTTCTGCCACTCAACACGCAATACCTAAAATTCAAAGGAAAGTGGAAAACTTATTTCCACTTTTCTTTGAAATCTTCTTCTTTTTAATTTGAAATCTTGAAATTATTTTCTTTCTTAGTGGAAATTTTATTTGATTGTCTTAACACTAGGTTTTCAAATTCCATCTGCCTCCCCCGCCATATGCGGAATACAGAGTGACGCTGAACATATACTATATTACATACATTATATTCTTTTAGATAAAATGCGACCCTAAGGTCCGCTTTCGTTCTAGAAGTTTGAGCAGGAATTGAAGAAAAGACCGTGCTGCATACGTGAGTAAAGTTAATTAAATGTAGTAAAGAATATAGAGCAGTTTCAATTTTTAGTTTAGAATATACATATTAAGAGTAAATAAATATTTTATTAAACACAAAATATCTCGCTGAGTAATAAACCTACACCTACAAGTTATATTCATAATTTTACACTATAAGGCATTTGAAAATCATCATGATATCATTGTAAATATATTTTTTTGTATTTTATTTATATTAATTTTAAAACAAAACTCAGGATATATTTTACAACATAAGATTATCTTAAGTTAACAATTATCTAAATTATTTATTTATTTTTATAATAATGATGATGAGTTCTAACTTAAGCTGACAGACACACATACTATTATTTCTAAAATATAGGCAATAATTAAAATGCTTAAAAAACTTATTAAAACATAATTATTACGTATTTATGATTAACTCCGGCTAACAGCTGACTATACCTACACTTCATTCAAGAATATTTGTAAAAAGTACAGTAAACTTAACAAATGGTGTCCACCCTCAAGTTAGTTCAAGATGGCTACTCAATTTTTTTTTAACATTTTTCAAATTACTAAACTTAAATTTAAAAAGCGTATAAAAATTTTGAACGAAGCGGGATTTGAACCCGCGCCTCTGGAAAACCGTTCCAGCTTTTTAAATTTAAGTTTAGTATTTTCTGTCCTAAGTGTGGAATAACACTTTAAAACATAATAAAAATATTGATCAAATTGTTCATAAGACAATGCGTTTAAAAACCCTAATCTTCAGGATGGCTACTTAGGAAAAAAAACCTTAACGCTTACCGTATATCAGCATCGAAGCAAACAATAAGATCTTTATATAGATGCGCGTAGCTGGCCTTCTCTCTGTTAGCTCGTATCAGCTCTTGTATGGCGTCCGCCGTGAGCGCTTCAGTACCGAGCTCGTTTACGGAGGCTTCCATATATGAACAATGGAGACTAGAATTAAAATGGAAAATATATATAATTTACTTGATATAAAAAACATCGTTTAAGATTACATATATATTGAAAGTAAATGAATTTTCGGAATATTGCACATTAATACATATAATTACCCTGAGTAGAATCAAACCCACATAGGCCTTTATTTCTTTTAAATGCTTATAAAAATAGCAATGGATGAAAACATTCTTGAAAATAAATAGTCATTAATATAGTACTAACTTATCAGCAAGATTTTGTCCTTCCTCTTGCAGTCGAGCCAGCTCCTTCTTATCCATACCCTCATCTTGGACAAACATTACTACTAGGGGTAGCCCCTGTAAAAGTAATAAACAAAATATTCTTTATAATGCCATTATATTCATGATGCAAAATCCTGAGATTAACAAAACGAATTAGCATCCAAAGAAAAATATTTAATTTATAACATTAGTATAGATATAATAATGTAAGTCAAGACACATCATTCTCCTTTCACCATCCATTATGTGGAGGAATTCAGAATCGCAGCTTTTCTTGCCAAAAAAACAAATAGAAATAATATATTTCATCAGGTAAGCATCGACCCCCAACCATTATTAGGGTTTAATAAAAATGATAGTGAAACTTTCAAAACATGTAATAATATATAATAAATACCTGAAATGGCAGCTTATCCTCTTGCTCCAGACTAGATAATAGAGTTTTCTCGGCACAACCTCGTATATACTCGAAAGACTCTTGATCTTGATATACACAGAAGTAACCTAGAAGTAAAAATAAAAAAAAATAATTTGAAAACACTTTTTACTTTCAACTTCACGCTGTATCCGCACATGACAAGGTAAGTGATATAAGTGATTATATTAAATTATATTATAAAAAAGTCATTAAAACTTCAACAACAACTCAATAAATATATCTATAATATAATATAACAACGTTTAGTCATAATATGACATAATGAAATTATAACTAAACGCTGTTAGCGATAAGGAACATATATGAGAAAAACTATTAATATAAAGGCGTTAGAATCCAAAACAATAATTATTATTTTTTGCTGTTTGTACTGTGCGTTTGTACATACTAATCACAGAAACATCTTGACAGATTTATTGCATATTTTACTGTTGTGTATTGGTAAACCTTCCTTTTCTAAACTAATTAGTGTAACATTTCTATTTCAAACGTTCAATAAATAAATAAAATATTTATATCACAAACATTATTTTATTGCAATACCTGTTTTTTTTAATATAAATATATATATTTTTTTCATGTAAATATAAACTTATTAAATTATTTTAATATTTAAATCAATTGCATCCAACGTGATTTATATATACAATTCAAAACAAACCAGTTAAGAGAGGGTGGTGAAGATATCGATGTAACCTTCGAAAACATATATCTACGATACTGGAAGATCACGTAAGAAGCATAAGGAAAACCCAGGGAGCATAGCAAAACAAACCATTAGGGGCAAAGTCCCTGGGCGGGTCCGCGGCGAAGTCGTCCGTCCGCAGGCGCTGCTCCACGCGCCACGCCGTGCCGCCCACGCACACGCGGCGCTCGCCGTCGCAGCCCGCCGTGAGGCGCTTGCCGAACTCACCCGCCACGCCTTCCACCTGGGTGCGTTCAAAAACATACTGACTTTAGCTTAGTTCCAAATACATAGTGAAAAACATATTATATTATAATACATCAAAAGAAGATTATAATACAATACAAATATATATATTTTTAGTTTTACTCTGTATTCCGCATATTACATAAATGCTGAGTAGGCAGTGTGGGCAGAGAAAACCTAGTGTTAAGATCCTGCGTTCCCTTCGCACCGACGAAATTTGAAGACATTGCAAGTAGAGTAGCGGTGAAACTTAACTCCGCGTATACATACCCCAAGTATAATAAGATTAATTTGTGATGAATCAGTGGTGAGCGCCCACGGCGCCGCCGGCGGACCCGCCTGGCACTGAGACTCGTTGGACGACGTCAGCGATCTGGAACAAAGCATTTTAATATTACTTATATGTTTACTACATATTTGCCTGTACAAGAAATTTGTAGTCATCATAACTATAAAGCCTTAATAAAAATGAAATAAATATTTTTCTAACTTTACACTATATCCAGTATACAGAACCAGCAGAGAAATCCTAGTATTAGGTACTTAGTCCTTAAATACAATGCCTCGAAAATATTACGTTGTAATATATGTAACGCCTCACCTTGCCACTAAAATAATTAATAAAACTTATTCAAAGAAAGATTGAGGCCTGTCGTGGCGCAGCGGCACAAGAGTGTGACTGTAACCGACAGGTTCTGGGTTCGATCCCCAGTCGAGGAAATGAAATATTTAATATTTTCAATTTAAATATTTAATGTTTCATTTCTTCGCTCTGGTAATAAGGCAAAGCGCGGCGTTGAGTTCCGCCACTCAACACGCAATGCCTCAATTCGGCGGAAAGTGGGGAACGGAAGTGGAACGGAGTGTCATAACACTAGGTTTCACTTTCGTTCCCTCTGCCTACCTGCTTAGTGCGGGATACAGCGTGAAGCTGACAAAAAAAAGAAAAAAAAAATCAAAGAAAAGTTCTACAAATATTTTTTTTTAGTTTCACGCTGTATCCCGCACAAGGCAGGGTAGGTAGAGGGAACCCGGGAACCTAGTGTTAAGACACTCCGTTCCACTTCCGTTCCCCACTTTCCGCTAAATTTGAGACATTGAGTGGCAGAACTCAACGCCGCGCGCTTTGCCTTATTACCACTAGAAATATATGATAACTAAATATATATACATACCCGACTCTAGTGTTAAGTATGACAGGCAGAGTCGCGTCCAGGCAGTTAGCGCCGGCGGGGCAGTGCTCCCGCATCGGACAGTGCACGAATCCCAAATGCTGGAATAGCATCAGCTTTCTGTCTTGCTCCATGCGATCCAACATTTTATATCTATAGAAAAAATAAAAATTATACTAATTTTCTTTCGATACATCACATATTTACCAATACACTTCTATATTATTTCATAATAAAGTTAAAACTAATAAATTATCTGAAAAATATATGATCTTCATGACCTAAAGCGACCATACTTGTATGAACATTTTAATTTTCATGAATCTCATAAATTAAAAATAATTAAATCAGACTATTCTTAGTTTCACTTAATTTGAATAAAAATTGGAAACAACCAAAAGTAAATACATATCCATCATACTCGACCATCACAAGTAAAATCGTAATAAACATTATATGGTTACGACATTTTTTTTTTCAGCATCATGTTGTATCCCGCTCATGGTAGGATAACAAGAGGGAGATTGGGAATCTAGTGTTAAGACACTCTGATCTGTTTCACATTTTACGAAACGTAAGGCAATACGTGTTGAAGGACGGACCTCAACGCCACGCTGTGTATTGTTACCAGAGAAAGAAATTTAAATATAAAATATTTAAGTTTAATATATTAAATTTCCTGGAATCAGTATCGAACCCTTAATCCTTGGCGTTTATAATCACATTGCACTACGGCAGGCCTCAAATATTATCATTTATCATTTACCTAAAATCATCTTGCAACACATCCGTAATCTCCTTGATATCCTCTTGTGTGATGGTCCCGGTGGGCGATATCCTCTTGAAGTGATAGAACAAATCCGCATGTTCTAATAATAATTCCTAAAAAAGATAGTTTCATTGCATAAATATAACTTTTTGTTTTATTGTTAATATTAAGACTTCGATAAAAAGATATCAGTTTAAAGCAGCCTTACACATTTGCTTAACATAGCAGCGCAACTACGTTTTATTTTTATCTTTAAAAATTGTGTTCTGTATATTTATTACTGGAAGTATTTATTATAGATTAGTAATTTTTATATCATATTTTTTGCTCAATTTTAATTATAATTAAAGTTACATATATACAATATTATACTCTACTCTACTCAGATTCACGTTGTGTCCCGCATATGGCAGAGTAGACGGAGGGGACTTGGGAACATAGTGTTAAGACACTCTGTTCCACTTCCGTTTCACACTTTCCACCGAATTTGAGGCATTGCGTTTTGAATGGCAGCACTCAACGACGCGTTGTTAAAGTTATATATATATGTATATACAATATTATAGTATTTAAAATAAGAATTTTTCAACTTTCATGCCCGGTATTTAAAACTGTAGTAAAATCCTATATGAGTAAAATCACGTCAACTGGACCCCCTATTTACCACTTGATCATAAAAATTTAATCTATATATATTTTTTATTAGTACTTATGATAGAAAATTGATCCCCCAAACAATTTTTCAAAATTTCGATTTTAACAATTTTTTTTTTTATAATGAAAATTTTAAGCACTTTTAATTGAAAAATGGATTAAAAATCAACCGCAAGAGATAAATTTGTGAAATTTTCAGGATCCATGGTCAAATGTCTATATTTTAAGAATATCTTTATGACTTAAAATTATTTATTTATTTTCATATTGTTAATTAACTTTTAAGTTAACAAATGAAAATTTAACTGACTTCTCGGGCAGAAAATGCAGTTTTTTTTCATCGGTCACATGCTTTATCCATTTAAGTTTAAAATTCCGGAAGAGAATTTCACTGCTCGCCATTAGTTTAAATAAAATTAATTTATTTATGACAGCGCGCCAGGCGCCGAGCGCTGTGGAAATGCCGCGCTGCCGAGCGTCTTGAACTACACTAACGCTTTTATCAATGATAATTTATAATAACATTACAAAATATTATTATAAAACAAATTTTATTATTATTTATCTTATAATTTATTATAATTATTATTAATAATTTTTTTTTTTAACAATGTTATAAGGAATGTAATCAAAATTTCTTCTTATTTTTACCAAACAGCGGAAATTAAAAAAAAAATAATCAATTTTAAATGTTTAAAACTGTTTCGGTCTATGTGTATTTTCTTTTAGGTAATTTAGTAAATTATTATTTTTTAATTTATCCAGTCAACACTCCATCTTTACTTAACAAAAGAAAAACCGCTCAGTTACGATTTTCATTTGTTTTTCGCGTATTGGAGTAAATAACAAAATCATTTTAGAAGTCATTCCTGTAGATTCGTGACATAAGTTTATACGGAAAACAGTGAAATAATTATTTAAAATAGCAGCTGTTGTTGAGTTGTATTTTTTAGTTAATATTTAAGTATTATAATTTTTGATTGTAATAATATTTTCTCTGATTTAAAATGGGCCGAGTGAATAAATGTTGCAATCCGTTAAATAAAAAAAATCACAATAATGTGTTAAAAAAATTAGTTATAATTAGAGCTAATCGTGCTTGCCAATTCAAAGCCTTTATAGGAAAATATATGTGCAATTCTTGTGAAAGGGCAATTTATCTGGGCCGCAAACCTGAGATACTTAAAAATGCATGCAATAAACTTATAAATAATGATCCTATTGTTGATACGACTGAACCAGAAGTAGATAAAATTAGAGATGATGACAAGAAAGATCCGACTTTCAAGTGTGATTCTATTAACAATCAATTGAAAATTGAAAAAATTAATAAATTGCTATCGGAAGTTGGTGAACCACCGATAAAATTGAGACGAATGTCAAGTATTGCTGAGTGTAAGCAAGCTATTTTGACTTCTGTAAAAAAATTAAGTGGTAATGATATTAATAATGATAACTGTAGTGACGTTCTGTTAAATAATTTTAAGTCTGCTTTTGATCAAAAAACTAGCAGATCCGAGAAAATCCAAGTTTTGACTACTCTTCCACTAGATTGGTCCATTAAAATGATACGACGTGAGTTTAAAGTGTCAAAGAGAATGGTACAAGCTGCGAAAAACATTAGAAAAAATTCAGGATTTGCGTCACAGCCTGACTCTAAAAAAGGTAAAAATCTGGACAATTCAACACTTGATCGCGTGAAAAATTTTTATTATTCAGATGATGTTAGCCGTGTGATGCCGGGAATGAAAGACTATGTTACGGTTTTAGAAAATGACAAAAAAATACAAAAACAAAAGAGACTCTTACTTTTTAACATACATGATTTATATAAAAAATTTAAAGAAACATATCCGGATGAAAAAATTGGGCAGACTAAATTTCAAACTTTAAGACCGAGAGAATGTATTTCTGCTGGAAAAAGTGGAACACATAATGTATGTGTATGCAAAATTCACCAGAATGTAAAATTACAATTACATGGACTAAAAAATGAACTGAAAAAAAAGGTGTTGATTTTACTGAAAGTTCTAATGACTTGATTTAAAGTTCTGTTTGCGCCCAACCTACATCATCATGTTTTTTTTTCGACCTGTAAAAAGTGTCCAGAAATTGATGCTGTTATTAAGAAGTTTAAATTATTAATTGAGAGCCACGAGATAAAAGAAATATCGTTTAGTCAATGGAAAAGTACCGACAGGTAAGGATAAAGGTTAAATATAAATGATTTAGGTTTACCAATTTCTCTAATGATTGATTTTTATACACAGTTCATTATCTAATAATTTTTTTAAAAATTTTGCAGGACTGAAATCGTTGAATCTACGTATTCGAAGGAAGATTTTTTGGCTGAGTTGAGCAATAAATGGTCTGAGCTGTTGAAGCATGATTTTGTGTCTAAGTCTCAAGCATCTTATTTCTCCAAACAAAAAGAATCTGTTGATGATGGAGAGTTTGTAGTATGTCTCGATTTTTCCGAAAATTATTCTTTTTTCGTTCAAGATGCTATTCAATCACACCATTGGTCCAATGATCAAGCTACACTTCACCCTTATGTCATTTATTATAAAGTAAATGGAGAAATGAAGCATGAGAATTTTGTTGTGATATCAGAAAAAGTTAGTCACGATGCAAGTTCGGTACATTTGTTTAATACTAAATTGATAGGATTTTTGAAAACTAAATTTGGTGCTGAAAAAATTAAAAAAATCAAGTATTTTTCCGATGGAGCAGCTTCACAATATAAAAATAAATATAATTTTGCCAATTTAGTTAATCATAAAAATGATTTTGGTGTTGATGCTGATTGGACTTTTTTCGCTACATCTCATGGCAAAGGAGCGTGTGATGGCTTGGCAGGAAGTGTAAAGAGACAAGCTTATCGTGCTAGTCTTCAACGTGATAAGAATAACCACATAACAACAGCACTTTCCTTTTTTCAGTGGGCCGAAACTTCTTTTAAGAAAATTAATTTTGCTTTCTGCACTATTAAAGATCATGAGCTACATAAAAAAAAATACCAACCACGATTCGAACGCTTAACTACAATAAAAAATACTCGCCAATTCCATTATTACAAACCATTGGAAAATTTTTCACTACAATGTAGGCTCGTTTCAGAAGATGAAACAGTGTTTATTAACAGAGTTTTTAAAAAAAAATAAAAATAACTGACTACATAATTTATTATTTAATAATTTAAGCTTGTTTCTTCTATTCAGTATATTATCATTGTATTCTTTATAACAATGTTAAAAAAAAAAAAAATTATTAATAATAATTATAATGAATTATAAGATAAATAATAATAAAATTTGTTTTATAATAATATTTTGTAATGTTATTATAAATTATCATTGATAAAAGCGTTAGTGTAGTTCAAGACGCTCGGCAGCGCGGCATTTCCACAGCGCTCGGCGCCTGGCGCGCTGTCATAAATAAATTAATTTTATTTAAACTAATGGCGAGCAGTGAAATTCTCTTCCGGAATTTTAAACTTAAATGGATAAAGCATGTGACCGATGAAAAAAAACTGCATTTTCTGCCCGAGAAGTCAGTTAAATTTTCATTTGTTAACTTAAAAGTTAATTAACAATATGAAAATAAATAAATAATTTTAAGTCATAAAGATATTCTTAAAATATAGACATTTGACCATGGATCCTGAAAATTTCACAAATTTATCTCTTGCGGTTGATTTTTAATCCATTTTTCAATTAAAAGTGCTTAAAATTTTCATTATAAAAAAAAAATTTGTTAAAATCGAAATTTTGAAAAATTGTTTGGGGGATCAATTTTCTATCATAAGTACTAATAAAAAATATATATAGATTAAATTTTTATGATCAAGTGGTAAATAGGGGGTCCAGTTGACGTGATTTTACCAATATATATATAAAAAATACATATTAAAATAAAAAAGAGGTACCTGCAAATTGTGCTTGGCCCGCCTCTGTATCTCGCGCTGGTGCTCGTCGTACACGCGCTGCTGCTGCTCCTCGCTGAGCGCCTCGTAGCACTCCCGGCCCATGAGCAGCACCCGCACCTCCGACAGCTGCTTGCCCGGCGTCACGTAGCCCGTCTCCTCCAGCAGGCGCTTGAATTGTTGACACCATCTGGAAACATCATTCATCACTTAATAATACTCTTAAGTAGATTAAGAAGAACGGAGATATTCAGAAGTCACTTCTGTGTTTATTCAGTGGAAGAAATTGTTATCATGTTTTTGTTTTCATAGCAAGATAAGGGGCGCCGTCAATCATCAATTATTACATATATTTGTACTTTGGTAAAATCACGTCAACTGGACCCCCTATTTACCACTTGATCATAAAAATTTAATCTATATATATTTTTTATTAGTACTTATGATGAAAAATTGATCCCCCAAACAATTTTTCAAAATTTCGATTTTAACAATTTTTTTTTTTATAATGAAAATTTTAAGCACTTTTAATTGAAAAATGGATTAAAAATCAACCGCAAGAGATAAATTTGTGAAATTTTCAGGATCCATGGTCAAATGTCTATATTTTAAGAATATCTTTATGACTTAAAATTATTTATTTATTTTCATATTGTTAATTAACTTTTAAATTAACAAATGAAAATTTAACTGACTTCTCGGGCAGAAAATGCAGTTTTTTTTCATCGCTCACATGCTTTATCCATTTAAGTTTAAAATTCCGGAAGATAATTTCACTGCTCGCCATTAGTTTAAATAAAATTAATTTATTTATGACAGCGCGCCAGGCGCCGAGCGCTGTGGAAATGCCGCGCTGCCGAGCGTCTTGAACTACACTAACGCTTTTATCAATGATAATTTATAATAACATTACAAAATATTATTATAAAACAAATTTTATTATTATTTATCTTATAATTCATTATAATTATTATTAATAATTTTTTTTTTTTTTTTTAACATTGTTATAAAGAATACAATGATAATATACTGAATAGAAGAAACAAGCTTAAATTATTAAATAATAAATTATGTAGTCAGTTATTTTTATTTTTTTTTAAAAACTCTGTTAATAAACACTGTTTCATCTTCTGAAACGAGCCTACATTGTAGTGAAAAATTTTCCAATGGTTTGTAATAATGGAATTGGCGAGTATTTTTTATTGTAGTTAAGCGTTCGAATCGTGGTTGGTATTTTTTTTATGTAGCTCATGATCTTTAATAGTGCAGAAAGCAAAATTAATTTTCTTAAAAGAAGTTTCGGCCCACTGAAAAAAGGAAAGTGCTGTTGTTATGTGGTTATTCTTATCACGTTGAAGACTAGCACGATAAGCTTGTCTCTTTACACTTCCTGCCAAGCCATCACACGCTCCTTTGCCATGAGATGTAGCGAAAAAAGTCCAATCAGCATCAACACCAAAATCATTTTTATGATTAACTAAATTGGCAAAATTACATTTATTTTTATATTGTGAAGCTGCTCCATCGGAAAAATACTTGATTTTTTTAATTTTTTCAGCACCAAATTTAGTTTTCAAAAATCCTCAAATAAGAAGAAATTTTGATTACATTCCTTATAACATTGTTAAAAAAAAATAATTTTATTAATAATAATTATAATGAATTATAAGATAAATAATAATAAAATTTGTTTTATAATAATATTTTGTAATGTTATTATAAATTATCATTGATAAAAGCGTTAGTGTAGTTCAAGACGCTCGGCAGCGCGGCATTTCCACAGCGCTCGGCGCCTGGCGCGCTGTCATAAATAAATTAATTTTATTTTAACTAATGGCGAGCAGTGAAATTCTCTTCCGGAATTTTAAACTTAAATGGATAAAGCATGTGAGCGATGAAAAAAAACTGCATTTTCTGCCCGAGAAGTCAGTTAAATTTTCATTTGTTAACTTAAAAGTTAATTAACAATATGAAAATAAATAAATAATTTTAAGTCATAAAGATATTCTTAAAATATAGACATTTGACCATGGATCCTGAAAATTTCACAAATTTATCTCTTGCGGTTGATTTTTAATCCATTTTTCAATTAAAAGTGCTTAAAATTTTCATTATAAAAAAAAAATTGTTAAAATCGAAATTTTGAAAAATTGTTTGGGGGATCAATTTTCTATCATAAGTACTAATAAAAAATATATATAGATTAAATTTTTATGATCAAGTGGTAAATAGGGGGTCCAGTTGACGTGATTTTACCAACTTATTTCAAAGTTTACAATTACAAAAGAAATAAAAATACTATCCTGCCAAATGATTCTAAGGAATTCCTTAAATATCTTTGGGTAGCGGAAATTTGTGAAAATCTCTCTCCAGAGATGTTAACAACAACATAAATTTTAACAAGCGATTGAGGATTCCAAGAGGCACGGATTCAAATCCGTTAATTTCATATACATTTTTTAAATAATTAATAACAAATAAACATATTAAATAAATTAATAATCATACTTACTCATAATTTCGTTGTTTCTCCTGTGCTTCGTGAAGGTAAGTTTTAAATATAGCAGCTGCTTCGTTGGTCTCTAGAATCTCATATGGTATCTTCTGTGACTGACCGAGCGTCTGTGGAATCGTTTAACGTTGAATTAAAACACATTTTATATTTAGGGAAAACGTCTTCTTTACGATCTAGTTGATCGGTTAATCATCGTTTCGTTTATTTAAGACAAAAATTACAAAAAATCCAATTTATAACGATAATAACTGTACATTAGTTGTAAAATATGTCGCGGTTATAAATCATCAACATCACAATTGATGGGAATTTCATGGTATTTTTACATATAACAGGTAGAATTTACATATAAACAGGTTTGTCTCATTTAAGACGATATCAATATTGTAATACGACTATAATCACATTCACTCACGAAAATCCTTTAATAATATATGTTCCTACAAATCATTAATAACATATTTCCATATGTATTATCATCAATTTAATTATAACAACCCCTTTAAAATCGTCATATCACATATAATTGTCAGTAGAGTTAGTCCTACACGGTCCTCTATGCTGGGTTTAACAGTTAAGCTAACTTATATATAATTAACTTTCACCTGCAATTTCAAAGTGCAAAAGAGAATATCAATATATCAATACTTTATGTAACATAATCTATACATAGTCTTTCTCAATAAATAGATTATCCAACACACAAAGTTTTAATTCAAACCAATAATCCACAAAATTAGCGCGGTCAAAAGAAAATTAACTTAGCTTCACGCTATATCCCTAGCGGGGTAGGCAGAGAGAACGGAGCGCCAAACGCATACCTCTTTCGCCTCGTCCACTCTCATCAACCTCTTCATACATGCCCTCCGGGGGGTCCTCATATTTTCGAAGATCAACCGAGGTCTCCCCCTCCCTCTCTTACCACTCACTTTTCCTTCATAAATCTTTTTTACCATTCTTTCTTCACTCATTCGTTCGACGTGCCCAAAGCACCTGAGCACGTTCTTCTTTAATATGAATAACATTACAATGTCACCTATTACCACAGCACAAACGACCCAGAAGTGAAGTCAAACAATACAAAGACAAACAAGACCTGGTAGCGCGCGCGGTCGCCCACCCGCAGCGTGGCGTCGTCGGGCGGCGCCGGCGCGTCGGCGTCGGAGGCGGAGGAGCGCGAGGGCGGCGAGGGCGCGCGCGCCGTGAAGTACACGCCGAAGTCGCGGTGCGCGCGCAGCTGCGCCACCACCGCGCACCAGTCGCTGTGGGCGCCGCGATGTACTGTACTACAGCGGAGGGGGCTTGGGAAGTGTCTTATTTCTTTTAACCACTCGAATATATAATTATATACTTTATATTTTTATATCTTCACTCTTCAGATTAAATCTGCCACACGGCAAGCAATATCGGCTTTGGATTTTTTTTTGTTTAGTTAAGAAATCACAATATGGAATGTGTGTTTAAAGTCAAAGATTTGTTGCTCCTGTTTCACAACCGATAACCACACAAAGTAAATTATATATATTATTTTTTTTCTTAAAATAAAAGCAAAGAGTCTGAACATTCCAGAATACATTACTATTAGTATTGATATATTTAAATTATTAAACACTCTACGCGTTTGAACCAGTACTATTGGTAGTATTTTGATTTTATTCTTAGTATTTCAAACTACTTACGAAATAAAATATTAAATCATTATTCATTAACAGACAAAGCGCAACGTTGATCTGTTGTTAGTCAACACGCAATTATTATTATTGAAATAAAGAATGATTGCCTTAACATGTTTATTAATATTATATAAATATTATTATTAAATTTTAGTATGTTTGTCTGTGCGTACAAAACGCGCTAATCTCCTGAAACGGCTAACAAGATTTAAATGCAGTTTACACTATTTTGAAACATTCCCTCAACATTTTGTGTATTTAAAATATTTAGTTTAGTAAAATTCTCTTTTAGGCAGAGGGAACCCGGGAACCTAGTGTTAAGACACTCCGTTCCATTTCCGTTTCCGTTCCCGCCGAATGCCGCCGAAGCGGGTGCTGGCGTTATCTTTTATATATAACGACATACTTCTCTTGCAGGTCCTCAGTGGGCAACTGCATTCTGGCCAACACTTGCGGCAACTTGGCAAGTTGCTTGCGAAGCTTCTTCGCAGAACGCTCCTCCTTCAACCTCTTTATGTGACGTCGGAATACCACCTGTTTAACAAAAATCAATGATAAATTGATGAACTGAACTTTTTTTTATTTGACCTAGCAAGTTAAATGTTATGCGCCATTATTAAAAATAATACGTGTGAAACGTACCTGAGTCCCATCATTTCCGAACTGCTGGACGAACTTAATCCACTCAGGGTGATGGCACAATCTCTTACTAACCGCTGACCACATTTCTCTGTTAAATGTAAATAAAACACAATAAAAAGACAAAAAATACATATAACAATATTATAAATACACTTTAAATATTATATTTTTATTATTTTTAAAGCCTTTATCAACTTCAACTACTTCAAAATATCAAAAAGTTATTATTTTTTATAGTTTTTCATTAACTGCCTGAATGAGAAAATATTGCTCTAAATATTTTCAGTACATTTTATCAGTCCATTGTTATTTTCTCATACTTACACAAGATCTATACACTAATACAAAAGAGTATAAGAGCTTTAAATGAAGGTATTAAAAAATTAAATATGTTTCTAAGATACTAAACACCATTCAACAATGACACAGGTCTTTTTTATAATTAGTAAATAACAAAAATTTTACTTGTGATCCTGGACGTGTATTCTGATGAGTTGCGTAAAAGCCTCCGTCACGAAATCTAAAGTCTCCCTTCTTATTCGCAACGCTTCCGCATAATTGGCCACCTTGCAACAAAATGGATGTCATGTTTAATTTTAATATCTATATAGTACGTGTTTGCAGAGAAATAAGGAAAAAATAAGTCTCTTTCAGCTGTGTTTAGTTTAATTTTAAGAAGCTCATCAGCTTCACGCTGTATCCAACTACTTTGTTACCAAAGCGAAGAATTAAAAACATTCAATATTTAATTTTGAAAGTATTAAACATTTTATTTTCACGAGTGGAGGTCGAATCCACAGCCTGCCGCATTTACAGTCACATGCTTGTGTCCCTGTGCCACGAATATCGAAAAATTAAGTAGCAATTATTAACAAATACAATGAAATAACAAAATCCAAAAGGTTACTCGGACATTAACAAGACATCGGACATAGCAAACCTACGAGAAAAACAAAGAAGATGAACATCAAACATGAGCTTAACTGATAAACCCTCCTCTACCATCCAAATGAAAACTAAAATAGACATCTAGAATGAAGACCACACCCAGCCTTTCCAAGACACTAAGATTTAAAAACATCAAGAAATCACAAAACCAAAAACGGACAAAGGCACTGCCGATAGAATTCAGTGGAGTATTAATATACACTAAAAATTATCATACAATTATAAACTTTGTAGTCGGATTCAGTACTTCATTCCATTTTCTAGGACAGAATTGATGTATTCCTGAAAGATAAATTATATTACTAAACTTAAATTTAAAAAGCGTATAAAAATTTTGAACGAAGCAGGATTTGAACCCGCGCCTCTGGAATACCGTTCCAGCGCTCTGACCACTAAGCCATTCGTTCTCACCGAGCTCCGTCGAAATTCTTATACGCTTGTTACAACTTATTTTTGTTGTTAGCATCTCTGTAGGGAGATTTTTACAAATTTCCGCTACCCAAAGACAACTCATAAGAATTATCGTTTGGCAAGAGAGAATACTATTTACTTTAATATTTTTACTATGTTTTAAAGTGTTATTCCACACTTAGGACAGAAAATACTAAACTTAAATTTAAAAAGCGTATTAAAATTTTGAACGAAGCAGGATTTGAACCCGCGCCTCTGGAATACCGTTCCAGCGCTCTGACCACTAAGCCATTCGTTCTCACCGAGCTCCGTCGAAATTCTTATACGCTTGTTACAACTTATTTTTGTTGTTAGCATCTCTGTAGGGAGATTTTAGTTTAGTAAATTTAAGTTTAGTATTTTCTGTCCTAAGTGTGGAATAACACTTTAAAACATAGTAAAGATAAATTATATTGCCAGTTAAATATAATATTGGCATTTACCGCATGAAGCAATGGAACCTCAACACACTCAAACTCGGGAACTAATTGGAACTTTACAATTGGCCCTCTCTTACTTATTGCTTAATCAGTACCAAATTATATCATTTTGTAGTAGTTTACAGGCTATTCGGAGCATCTGTGACATCGAAGGCCTAGGTCAAACTAATTTTTTAAATCTCCATTAAAGAAAATCTATATATACAGTAAAATTATAACTGATAGTGTGTATATAGTAGATATATTAGAAACTTTATTACAGTCGTGTAAAAAAAAACAAAAAATAAAAAAGATTTAGAAAATAAAGGTTTACGCGTTTGTATGACGATTTTAATATAGTTTTCGTTTTTGTATTTCGACAAATTTCTCGTTACATTTAGTGTATGTTTTATTTAAATTACTTCATTAATAAAAAAGGTATATCAATAAGCTCTTAATGTACAGATATTGTGATTAAAATGATAATGTTATTAAAGCACGAAAGTAATTCAGATAACGGAATAAATAATCCAATTCAAGCGAGTGAACCCGCGAACGCGTCGCTAGTTTATATATATTCGTTAACAAAACAAATGTTTCGTTAGACTGAGAGCTCTTCAAAAGAATATATATACAACTTATAACCCTAATGAAGTTCCAGACAACTTAATAATATCGACTCGTTACTTTATTACGAATCTACCTACGTTGAAATACGCAAAAATGCGGGAGCTACGCGAACATTGAAAATAATAATGTTTTATTCGCAAATCTCAACTGATAAAGATGGATGTAGAAAAATTATTCATTTTTTTTAACTTCACGGCATATAGCAGGGAACTTGGAAACCTATTGTAAAGATACTCTATTCTCGTTAGAGTACTCCTGTTTTCCACTTTTAACCCAACTTTTGAGACATCATGTGTTAGATGGCGGAATTCTTGTAATAAAAGTAATGCTGATGAGATAGAGTCTTTGAATGAAAAACACATTGCTTACAAAACGGTGAAATAGAAGTGTAAAAAATAATAAAGTGCAGAAGTCTCGACATTTAGCCAAAATTAGAGAAAAAGGGTAAATTCAATAATTGCAAAAAAAAAAGAGAGAACATTTGCATTATTAACTACAATAATTTACATACAATTTCTTAGATAGTTAAACATTATTAATCATTCTTAATTAACAGGAACTTTTTGCTCCATCGTCAACCAGTTAAAGTAAACTATCAAGAACGGGGATTAAATTAATTGGATCAAGAGGATGTCACGTTATATTTATAGCGATGAATGCCTATATATGTATGAACGTAACTACCACGACTTGCAAAACGAGTGTTGATTATACCTTATAAAATTATGCTTTGTGAACAGAGAAATATATTTTTTACGGTTTTAAGTTATGCTATTATTTTATGTAAAATTATATTACGAAAATATGTACCACTTTAACTTATTCTCATAATTGCTTCATTTATGATTCATCAAAGAAAAATATATTATTTATATTAAACTATCGTGGCACATTGTTCCACCACGCGGGCCCAAAATGGTTCTTTCTAAAATATATATCAACCCTGAACTGACTTATGCGTCACTACTATGTATAATTTTTCGGACTGAAATACCTTAGGAAAATGTGACAAAGACCAAATTTCCATTACACGAACCAAACATAAATAGCAAAACGAATCATAAAAGTAAACAGGAAGACGATGTTTACTGAAACGCGATATGATGATAATGACCTAGCTAGTAGATACCTAGTTACTACTTGACGATACGCTTTGTTGGCTTTGTACTGTGAGCTAAGACAGCGACAATAATGTGCAAAGACTTTTTGCATACGGAACTACTGTTTTAAAGGTCAAAAAAAATATTACTTCACTTGCTAAGGTTATTTTTAACACATTTTTAAAATTTTATGAAATTTATATTTAAGATTTTTTTAAAAGTTGATTACATATAATCGTTGCTTTCATGACGGGCTTATATGTGAACAATGCACACTTTTCACAATTACATTTTTCTTTGAAATTAATTTGTTTAACCGCCAATTTGAACGAGAAGAGTATTATAGATTTGACCTGTCTGTCTCTGGCAACGTAACTCCTGAACAACTCCTGAATAAATGAAGTGGTTTTTTAATTTATTATTAGCTATTATATTAATTAGCTTCATAGAACATTCATTTTCATTAAGATTTTCCATTTTCTTTTATCCACTTAACCTTAGTTCGTCATCACAATTGTAGTGGTTATGTTTCATAAAAACCTAATTAGACAGTTTAAGAACTAAAAGCTTTATGTGTGCCAATGACATGCACTCATTGACGAGACCCGGATGATGCTAGAGCGTAAAGTGCGAACCTCTGGAAGGATACGTTTGAGAACGGACGGACGCGGTCCAAAGCTAAATATGTCAAAGACCGAGTACATGGATTGCGAGAGACCGGACTCAAGCACTATACATATAGGTCCTGAAGTAACTGTTATGTCGGAAAAGTTCAGGTACCTCAGATCTGTTATGGAGGCTTCGATCACGATGTCCATGCATAATCATCACAGAATAAATAATTCGACCGGTTCTTTTATACGGCAGCGATTGCTGGCCAGTACTAACTCGGCACACTAAGAAGCTTCAACTCACAGATGTGAAGATACTGAGGTGGATGTTTGGTGTAACGAAGTTTAAACGTATAAGTAGCACATTTCCGTAGCGGATAAACAAGCTTCAAGAGCGTCGCCTGAGTTGGTATGGCCACGTTGCGCGCCGGCCTGGGAACTACATCGAATGCAAGTGCCTTGCTATCTCGGACCTTCCGGACGCTCAAGGCTGCGCTGGTTGGATGTCGTGATGCAGGACTTGTCTCCTCTCAGACCATTGGCTCTCATGAGCCAAGATTGCTAATGATTTATAAATTTAAAACTTTACAAGGCTCGGGAGACCAACGATTGTTTAACCAACACTATTTAAATCAATATCGAAATAAAAACATTATAACTCAATCCGTAGGGCACGGATGTGTCTTCGTGGGGCTGAAGTGTCCTAATTAGTATATAGACCATTAAATTCCCAAGATTTCTACGACTAATCTGCCATGTGCGGGATACAACGTGACTCTGAAAAAAAAGGACTAAAATAATAATAATTACATACCTTAATCCTAGCTTTGGACTTGTCCACCATTTGGGCGAGCAGGAAGAAGGCTTGGTCAACATTAACATTATCGTGGCTAGACGTCTCTACTATAGGAATGGACCCTTTGAACTCTTTCCTCTGGACCAACCTCTCGGCTTCTCTCACTCCTTGTTCGCACGCTTCATCGTTTTTAGATGTCACTAAGACCACTGGTTTCTTTAATTTGAGTATATTTTGGAGTATTGCTGCTAGTGTTTCGTTCTGGGAATAGAAGTATGATCTCTTAACATGAGTTAAAAAAATATAATATAATTATGTACATAAGTGAACATAACAGACGGGTTAAAAATTTATAAAATCTTTGCTAAGTTTAAAGTTATAATTTAAAATAATCCAAATATCTTCTTTCCATTGCATTCACTGTGCTTACAAAGCCTATTTGTTTTGGTGGGTAATTCAATTCTTTGAGAAAACCATAAGTTACGATTTAATTACATCTAAAATGTAACATTAATTTTATATAAATAAAATTATATTATTTTATATAACTTTTGATTGCATTATCTAAAACAATATGAATGAATATTTTATGTTGGAAAAAATATACTTATTTTCATATTAAAACTAAAAAATACGATAATTCTTAACCCACTTAGATTCTAACTATAATTACGAAAAAACCACAACAAATAAAAAAAAATCCAAAAACGACTAACCTGTTTCTCCCAACTGCGACCCGGCACTAAGCTCACATCGTACACGCATAGAAACCCATCCACGCTCAGCTTGCCGTCCGGCATCAACTTCTGCTCATATTCCTTCTCTATACCCAGCTGGTTCTTACAGACGTACATCAGTTTTTCAGCGGACTGTAACTTTGTTGCTACACATCTCTTTATATAGGTCTCCGTTTTGCCCACTGCTTTAAAATTTAATTTAAAAGTTAGTTAAAAAATACGCAAATAAAAAAAATAGCTAATTATTACGTAAACTACATTTTATCATTGAAACTATTATTTTTGTTAATTAAAAAGAGACTATAACCTGATGTTTTTGATGACAAATAAGAGACCTACATCTAAACTAACCTTTAAACGGCTGGAAGCACGCATCATCCACGAACTCGGTCTGTTCGACCACTTCGAACCTATACTCCTGTTCATCTTGCTCTTTTTGAACGCTGCCCCAGTACAAAAAGTGATCATTGTTTACTACACGTCCGCTGAAGTCCGACTAAAAATATATATTTATATAGTAAAATCTATTAAATTATATTACAATCTAGATACAAGATTTTTCTAATTAACATTTATAAAGGACCGCAATGGCACAACATTTCCGGTATACATGAAAATTATAGGTTTGATTTTCGCTGGATGTTTTTTTTCTTTTATTTCCTCGGTCTACCAACAAGAAAAAGCGCAGAGTTGAAACATTAAACGGAGTTCTAACACTTGCATCCCTCTGCCTACAAAAAAATATTTTCATATTGGAAGTAATAGCTTTTTTTCAAGTCATTCAAAGAAAATAATATAACATAATTCGTATATAACTGAATACATTATAAAGCGTGGATTAAAGACTCATTACATGTAAAATGTTTAATGTTTCTTAATTAAGGCTTTTAAAGTTAAACAAAGTAGTCAATTTAAGAGTCGTCGTAACCTTTTAAAATAAAATAAATATACATTTTGTATAGTATCATATTCTTTTGTATTTATTTAATTGACAAGACAATGATATTTCATACTTTATTGTGAAATAAAATTATTATAACATTTTTTTTATTAAAACACCAAATAATAACTACTGTGTACTACTTTTTTTAACATTTTGACTATATATTTAAAAAATATATAAGATCTCAAAATACGTAATATTTATTTTATTGCCTATGGCAACAAATACAAGTAACAAAGGTACAAATGCACACATTTTAAATATCTACATTTATACTTTAATAAATTTGGAAGTGATCGCTGTTTGTATATGGAAGAAGTTTATTGATGTGTAATAGTGATTATTTTTTCTAAATTTGTCTGTTTGTCTGTCCGTTTGTACGCGATAATCTCTGAAACTGTTATACAGATTTAATGCAGTTTTCGTTATTATGTTTTGGCAACCTTACATTTAGTGTTTGTGTTCATATAATAATCAGTAGATAAATAAAAAAAGGTGCGCCAATTTAAAATATTTAGTTCGTCAATTGCTACAAATTTATTAACTGAAATTTAAGTTTTTAGTGTATACATATTGTCTTATAAGTGATAACTTTACAAGAAGTCGCTACGTACACAATAAATACAAGAGTTTATGTAATTTTCTTCTTCCTATAAAAAAAAACTAGAGCCTATATCATAAATAAATTGTATATATCAAACGTGACATTGAAATGAAGGACTTATTTTTATTTTCAATTACCAATATGACCGCAATATCGGAGTAAGTATAATTGGAACGGTTGAAAATTGAAAATATGTTAACAAATCTGATATTAACTATACTAAAACTTTACGAATAAAATTATAATGATTGTGCAATATATAGCTATATTATGAAGCTGGAAATATCAGCAAATACGGGTTAAAATTAAAAAAAAAAAACATGTTTGTATTGGATAGTCTATTACACAATACACTGTGGTCACTGGTCACAGTTACCCCAGGATTTGCCTGGGGGTAACATATAACACTCTGAATTATTATAACATATATAAATTATAGACATATAAGAACATACCAAGCTTTCACCCTCGACCGTCTGTCTATATACGCATTTACTAAGATGAACATACGCAATGTTACTTCTGACAGTTACGTAGTCAGCTTATTAATGTTTCACAGAAAGTTGTCCGTATACTAATAGGCCAATTTGTCGAGCTAATAATACATTCAGACTTAGCAAGTTTGGTTTACTTAGGCAAAGTTGGTAACTCAATTGTATGAGTACTGAATGAAAACTCTTATGTAAGTTATTAAAATACTCAGATAGAGGCCTGTCGTAGCCCAACGGCATAAACGGGTGACTGTTACCAACAGGTTGTGGGTTCGATCCCCACTCGAGGAAATGAAAAATTTGATATTTTCAATTTAAATATTTAATGTTTTCATTTCGCTCTGGTACTAGGCAAAACGCGACGTTGAGCCGCTCAACACGCAATGACTCAAACTCGGCGGAAAATGGGAAACAGATGTGAAACGGAGCGTCTTAACACTAGGTTTCCAAGTTCCCCCTGCCTACGCTGCCATGTGCGGGATACAGCGTGAAGCTGAGTAAAATACTCAGCTTGTCATTGTATTCTGCATATAGCAGGGTAGCCAGAGGGAACTTGGGAACCTAGTGTTAAGATGCTGCGTTCCACTTTCGTTCCCTAATTTCCGCCGAAATTCATTCGATTCACTCAACGCCACAAAAAATGACTAAACACATTCACATGCATATAATATAATATAATTTAAAAATTTGATTTCATAAAAAAAAAGGCACAACCTATGAGTTCTTTGCTTTGTGTTCTTTGCGGTTTTTCTCAAGTCTGAGGCACTAATTTAAGTGAACCGGTGGTAAGTTGTTTGACAATAAAATAAATAATATTGAATTAAATTATGAAAATACTTATTACTTACTTGACTTAAAACAGATATATGGTCAACATTGTAATCGTCAGCGTCTGTACGTACGAAACGATTACAAAGGCAAGATTTGCCGACACCTAGCTGCCCTTTTTCTTTTTCAGTACCTAAAATAAAAGAAATAATTAAATAACATTCTTCAATGTTTCCTCATCATGACTCTGTTGTACGTGTTCATTATGACTTTTGGTGAAAGGAGTTGAATATTGTGCTTAAATTTACTGCTTCTTTTATAAATTTAAAATTAAATTTTAAGTTATCTTTTTTAGTTAGGTAGGCCTTGTGTTAAGGTAATTAATTCCCATTAAACAACTATCAAGTATCTGCTGAACTCTAGAGGCAAACTGCACTCAACAAACAATGCAAACAATTGAACCTGCGTCCATTGCATTGACATAGCTTGTGCCTCTGCTCCATGATAGCCTTGATTTTTTGTTCTTTTTTTTCTACAAATATTAAGTTGCAACACTACTTAATATTGAAACATAATCCAATTTATTTAACTCAATGCATCTTAATTTAAATCAATCATTCACATGATTTAATATGTCAAAATATAATATTTTCTTATCACAAAAAAATATCTACATCTAAAATTTATATTTTTAAAACTTCTCTTTTTCTTGTTCATCTTTACAATTTATACCACAAATAGCACATGACAACATTAAGGAGGAAGTGGATTATTCTCCATTTTTGTATTAAACACAATGCTGCATGTTTAGTAATAATTCTCAACATCATGTTTTGTCTTGCCAGAGTAGAGAATTGGAAATAAATTAATTGCATTGACCAGGAAACAAACTTGGAACTATCACATTTATAGTGACATTCCAGCGCATTGAATAACCACACATTTTATTATCAAATGTGGACAAATCATTTAATTTTTAAATTCTATATAAACCATTCACATAATGCCTATAAAGTAAGAAATGTCATTGTTATATATTTATTGATAAGTAAATAATTTATAGTACAAAAGGATGTTCAAAACAAGATGTGATAACATTACAATAGACATGTACAAATGATGTCTGGCTAAGGGCCATATATGAAACATTAGATATCACAGGCAACTTCTTTATTGTATTCAACTTAAGCTTTAATTAAAATTTAAATTTTGTCTACTAATAAATAAACTAATAACAATGTATAACACTGCATTCTAATGCTTTGTAACTAGTGTATGCCAGTATGCCATAATGATTTCAGTCCTGTAAAGAATTTTATTAAATTTTATTATTTTTTTCAGTCTTACTCTATCTCACTAATAGTAAAGTTAGCAGAGAGAACTTGTTTCTATACACTCCACCATCTTCTTTATGCTTTAATTAAAAATTGAAGGGCAAATTACACAGTCCATTTTGTCTTGAAGGCAATTATAAAAATAAAACTAAATCATATTTCTTAGAAAGGAAACCACATTTACCATTAACATTATCCTACTACCCAGCTTCACACCGTATCCTGCATATGGCAGGGTAGGCAGAGAACACTTGGGAACCTAGTGCTAAGACACTCCGTTCCACTTCTGCTTCCCACTTTCTGCCGAAATTGAGACATAACATATTGAGTGGCGGAACTCAACACGCGATTTGCCTTGTACCAGAGCAAAGAAATGAAAATAATTTCCTCGGGTGAGGAATGAACCCAAAACCTGTCGGTTGCACACACTTGTACCTTGTGCTCAATTATCATACTATGTCACTGTAATCTCTATTTTTTAATGTTAAATCAGCACAAATAAAATTATATGGATTATATAACATTATACACAAACAAAGATGTTGAATTTGTTGACTTTGTAATATCAACTTAGTACTGACCTTGAAAATTAAATTGATTTTACATTTAGTAGTATGAAGGTTTAATAAAGGATCAATAATTGATAATGAAGAAACTGAATTATAAATACTATATTAATAACTGTATGTATACAGCTAGGTACAAAATTACATTGTTATAGACTTACATTTCATTTATACTAAGTAAATTATTCAATTTATATTTAGCCTTTAACAATTATATTTATTAAAAAAGAAACATAATCCTACTTACCAGACAATCCCACAACTGATATAGTGACCAGCTTGCCCCCAGTGTTCTCAGACTTTTTAGCCATTTTATGATCTATCACTCTAATGGGAGAATATACAACAAGATAATATCACTTAATTCACACATCACAACACAAAATCACTGCTAAAAATAAACAAAATATTTTTAAAAACACAATAAATATACAAAATTTGGATTTAATAAAGAAAATTCATACACAAAAAAAACTATTTACAAAACAGGCTTGTGCAGTTAAATATGAATGCTTAAAGAGCTTTAATTTCTCTTATAATAAGTGCTACCAATAATTTTTCTCGCCAATTAGTGAAAACGCAAAGAAATGATCGTCTGAGCGTAATGAATTCCAGATGTACGGCTGTGTAGTAACAACACTTGAATTGGACAGACAAATTGCACAAAATAATACACATTTAATTAAAATGATAAATATTTCATTGATATTAAGACACCCATCGGAATAGAAACTGTAAAGACAATTTATTGTGTTCTCGTTATAGCCCTATTACTTTGACACATTGTATCAAATTGGAGCTCCTTATGCGAACAGAGAAAAATGAAATAAATATAGTAAATGTGATCACGTACGTATTTATTGAAATATAAGCTGCAAATTTACATTTTTTAATTGTAATCCTATTAATTTTACATGAAAACGCAATATTCCACCACTGACACAACTCGCGTTGCTTTGTACAAATCAGAATAGCCAACATAAAAATACTTTCTTTTCAGTTCGTGGTCATTTCCACAGGACAGGGAGTGATAATTGATAAATTGATATCTTACCAAAATAAAAAGTTAAATTACATTTTTGCAAATATAACTATTTTAATAAGGTAATTTACTATGTTAAGAATAGCGTTATTTCACAAAAATATTAAATAAATAACCTGCGTTGTATTTTTAGTACTACATTGTAATAATAATATTGTAATTGTAAATTCTTGTCCTAATTGATTCTATTTTATTTTAAAGGTTTATAGTTTAAAATGTGATGATACGACTTATTAAATAATTACTACATTGAACAAATATATTGCTTTATTACGGTATGTACCGTAGGTATTAATAAAATTGACTGACTTGAACGACCGATTTATGTATATTTTAAAAAAACTAAAAAAAATACTTATATTACGCTATATATTTATAAGTGGGCATAAGATAAAAAGTGATATTTTAAATGCACAATGTATTTCTTTAATCAAATTTTATTACAAATAATATTCTATTACTTTTTACTTTTTGCTTGTATTTTATTATGGTATCTTAAATTTATTTATGTCATCAGTTAACACCGTACATAACTTTGACAGCACCATTACGAAAACACAAGCGCATAAATGTCTCTCCGCGATATTTTCTTGAGAAATGACTTCTACAAATGATGGAAAAGAAGTGAAAAGTAATCCAACAAGTGGCCATAAAGGCAAAATATATTATATTGAACTTTACAAGGTAAGTGTAATTCTTGTATATCTAAGGATAGGATGAAATAATGGGACGCCGTTGTGATCGTAAAGTTCACTTTACGTCCGCCATATTTGTCTCCTATGAAGTCTTGTTTTTCTGTATTTCCGTAAACCTCTTGGTAGTTTTAGTGTAAATATTCATATAACACGTGAAAAAAAAACTTTGTTTACAAATGAATCCTACAAATTCTTGATTACTTTAAATCTTATTCCACTTACATTGTGTTGTGTCAGCTCATTAGGGCTCCATATTATTTACAAAATTATTACTATCTCATCAAATTATACATAAAACACTTAAAAGAATTAACCCAATAACAAAATAAGTATATTTTAATATATATTCCTCATGATAATGAACAATATTCGTAATATAAACGACATATATTTGCACGTATTTTTTATTATTTGTTTGACAGCCATCATACTTCTGCATCAGTCCCGTACTCCATATATTATATACCTAGAAATTATTGGAGATATACGTTATATTATATATTACTTGCCAAGATGACATCATATTTCAGATAATATTGTTTAGATAATCAAATAGGTACCTGACAAATGAGTACTTAACAGAAGTAATTACTACACATTTTATCAACCACATGCTTTGAAATGGTTCAAACAATAATTTGACTGTATAGAAAATTAATTGTTGACATGACATTTTATTGTTTTCGTTTATATAGTCATACTGTCTTAAATTTATTATTCCATTATAATATTATTTGTATTAAATCAAAAATTCTTGTTATAGAAATTCATTATTATTAAGTAAGCAAAAGAATATTAATTTCTGTTGGATCCTATTTTGCCTTATATTTGCTACAGAAATTGGGAACTAGGCAACTTAATAATTATACATGAAGTGTTGAATGCCAGAACTTAAAGCTGCATTTTGCCTGATAAATAGAGCCAGGAAATGAAAATATGAAATATTTCACCAACCCATCTCCCTAGAGACTCGTTCACCTGTTCCAAACATGGCTGAGCGACAAACCTCTTTTACTTGTCTTAAAAATGTAAAATATCTTTTCATTTTCTTCAAACAAAGTAATCATTACCAATATTACTATTTTATTATTTTTTTTCATAACTATAATTGCTTTTTAAAATTGTGATAATTTTATTTCTAATGTTTACATCCATAATTTACATGATAACAATAAATCATACAGCATGTAGGTTATATAAAAGTAATTAATTTTATGTACATTTTATTATCAATTTATGCCTATACCTATTTTATTTGGTGGGTTTGATGATGGATGGTATGTGTATTCCAAGAGATAACAGTTTTATAATTTGAGACATTAGTATCTGGTATTACTAGCCTAACTTTAGGTTACATTGTCTGTTCTATTATGTATTAGTAATACTTTTCTTTAATTTCTTCTAGTAAACTACTGGAGAAATTAGTTTGCATATTCTTGATATAATACATAATTTTTTATTGCTAATATTATTTTTTGAAACATCAATGAAAATGTAAGGGTTTTATAATTTTGATATGTCTGTTTTTGTATAATAATAATATTTAGTCTGACCAAAATTGCTACAATTTTTTAATTCATTAAGCGGAAATTTTAGTTTTTAGCTTATAATAAATATTATACTTAGCTTCACGCCGTATCCCACGCATGGCAGGGTAGGCAGAGGAAACTTGGGAGTCTAGTGTCTCTCTATTTTGCTCTGAATTTGAGGCATTGCATGTTGTGTAGCGGAACACAATGCCATGTTTTGCTATGTACCAGAGTAAAGACATGAAAACATTAAATATTTAATTTGAAAATATTCAATATTTCATTTTCTCAAGTGTGTGTCGAACCCACAACAGTAAACAACATTACAGTAACACGCTTGTGCCGCTACGCCACAATAGAATAGATATTAAAAGTAATAATGTTATTAAGCGTACAAAATAATTCAAATTAGTAATTATATAGTATATATAATTCAAGTAGGCCGGCCACACCACACACATAAAATATAGTTGTGTGTTTGTAGATTCAATCCTTTCTACAGGGTATGATTATATTTAACTTAGTTTCATCTTCTCTTTATTACTAGATTACCTTGATGATGAGATAAATCACTCAATATACAATGATTCAAAAGTTAACAACACTTGAAAAACATAATTTACTACAAAGTACAACCTACTTTGTTTCAAGTATTACCTTATTATGATAGTGCCTATACAAAGAAAGCCTAAAATATCTTTAATTGACTTACATGTAAACAAAACCTGACATAGTCATTGTATTTCTAGAATTTATCCATGTTACATTTAGTACTTCCTTCAAATATTTTAGTGAGACACTTAGGCAGTGGAGTTTAAAATAAAATAAGACCAAGTTAATATGACTTTCATGACCAGTAACATCATACCCTTAGCCCATTCCATCTGGTAAAGAATAATAACAGTCCAGCTAAAGTATAAGAATTACTGAAATGCTGCCGTAGTGAAAGATGTCCAAGATGTGCATTAATGTATGAAAATTAAAAATCTTTACTATGTGACGAAGTACTACAATAGATCAGATAAGTTTTAAGAAAATAGCAGCTTGTCTGCTAGAACTATGTGTAAATTTATTATATACACTAAACAAAAATATATAAACAGGCTTTCCCGTATTTAAATGTAGCTCAAATATAAAAGATTTCTATATGAACTTGAGTTACATTAACGTGATTTTAATTTTTTTGAATGTTTTTGAAATAACATGATAAATCTTTTGATAATCTTTAACTTTTGACCTGTCAAATATAATTATGTTTTTCCATATTGGTTTGCAAAACACAAACAACATATTTGTTAAGATCATCATCATTACTTTTTATTTAGAGGAACAATTTAAACAATTAGAAATATTTACTTTTTATTAAACTTTAAGAATTTATGGTTTAGGTTTACGGTTTTGGCTTTAGATAGCTAAAGATCTCAAGCTCTCCCAGTTTTGCTAAATTTATAATTCCTACTCCATTCATAGTGCTCATATAGTCATGTTATATGTTTATAGCCTTCCCTGATACATGAACAATACCAAGTTTTCTTCTTAATTATATTAATTAAACAAAATTTAAGTATCTATTTGTGATTTTAAAATAACCATATTCTCAAGTATATTTTATATCACTTACATTATACTAGAACCACAAAATAATTATATATTAAACAAGAAAGAAGCTGGCAAAGCCCCTTTGGCTCCGATACAGCATAAAAACAATTAAATTAGATTTATATAGCCTCTACAAACCCCTATGTTAGATTTTGTTGTGATTGTATATTGTTGTAAAATATTTCTGTTATGATTTTTTTCAGCTTCACGCTGTATCCCGCACTAGGCAGGGTAGGCAGAGGGAACGGAAGTGAAACCTAGTGTTATGACACTCCTTTCCACTTCCGTTCTCCACTTTCCGCCGAATTTGAGGCATTGCGTGTTGAGTGGCGGAACTCAACGCCGCGCTTTGCTTTATTACCAGAGCGAAGAAATGAAACATTAAATATTTAAATTGAAAATATTAAATATTTCATTTCCTCGACTGGGATCGAACCCAGAACCTATCGGTTACAGTCACACTCTTGTGCCGCTGCGCCACGACAGGTTCTGTTATGATTTAGTTTAAAATTATATGAAGTAAATAATATAAATTAATTATCTTAATATAAAAATATTTTTATTTAAAATGTGTAACAATCGCGAGAGTTAAAGATATTATTAAATAAAGGTATATTTTTTTATCATACATATCGAATTATTTACACATTTATTACAACTTTGTTTTTACAATAATTATACAAGGTATGTTTTATATAAGTTTGGGACACTTTCTCTATAAAAATGATGCTTTATGCAATACGACACGATATTCACCGCGTAATATCAGTAGTTGTTAAAATATTTTGATGATTGATTCCAGTCCTTAGACAGTCGCCTCAGCGCAGACACAACAGGCTCGGAGCGCACAACTGCGGTATGCGAGGCATGGCGCCGCGTGCACAGCCTCTGCCAGCACTCGGCGCCCAACACGCACCCGCTCTTGTTGGCGTGGCTGCAGAGGCACACGTCTTTTACTATATTACAGGTGTTTATTTTGAATTTTTTTTTTGATTGCTTCACACTTTTTCCTAGTAAAGCATTATAGGTGCAGGGAAACTAATGTTAAGACACTTGATTCCCCACTTTAACATTTTAGATATTGGATAAAGTCAACACCGCGTGTGCCAGAGCGGAGAAACAAAAATAATTTAAATATTCAGCTTCACGCTGTATTCTATATGTATAGCAGGGTAGGTAGAGAGAACTTAGGTACCTAGTGTTGAGACACTCCGTTGCGTTCCAGAATTAGGCATTGCGTGTTGTGAGTATTTAACGTCGCGGCTTGCCTTGTTGCCAGAGCGAAGAAATGAAAACATTCAATATTTAATTTGGAAATATTAAATATTTCATTTCCTCGAGTAGTGAACTCACAACATGTCGTATTTCACTTTTTCTTTCTTTCAGTCACATTAATCTTTAATTTAAATATCATTGCCTCACAATTCTTGAGGCTTTGATAAGAGGATTTTAGTTAGGTTTATTTATATTTAAAAGTAAAGTATACATGCTTAGCATGAGCATTCCTTAATAAAAAATTAATAGCATATATCATTAGATTCATAGTTATTATGGTGTTGTAGTTGGGAATTTTTAACAATGTTCCATTTTGTTTGGTTGTGATTTCTATTATAAAAGGGACTTTATAGAAATTTTAAATATTACATTCAGATAAATGATAGTTAATTATATGTAAATGGATGTGTTGTGCCTGTTATATAAGAATTATATAAGAATTATATATAATATATATAACAGGATATGTGGAGAGATTTTATTGTTTATATATTCAAATGGCAGAAGAAATATAAGGCTACAGAAACAATAACTATATCTAATTCAAATTAAAAATACTTTATCAAGCACTTTTGAATCATCATGAACATAAAATTACCACCAGCTCAGAATGCGGTTCTGCTAAGAAGAGCCGGCAACTCAACAGTTGCTCTTTTCAATATTGAATAAAGTTACAATTTCATTGTTTAATACAATGGTGACTATCCTGCATGAAATTCCGATGACCTTAATTATATATATTTTTATCATTCAAATATTCTTGGACAGTGTAGTTCGCTTACATTGCTTTAACATTTACTTTAAACTTCTCCAGTGGCAAATTCAAAATACACTAATTAATTCGCTGACTAGTGACTGAACTCTCCCGTTGCGTGCACTACAATGTGTTACAATGTCATCTATACATTATAATAATTTGACGTTAAGTAACAATATATCATTATCATTCATCCATTACAGAATGATTGGCCAAAAGCAGCAGACACTTCACAGTCAAAAGAACAACACAAATGGTTGGAGGAGGCGATCGATGCATTCATCACAGAATGTAGAGAGGCCAAAGTGCAACGGAACGGGGTCAGTCCACCGTGGGAGAGTCAGCTCCTGCAACGAGCACTTTGGTTCAAGTCCACACTGTCTGACCCCTGGAGTCACCCTGTTCTAAGGACGTTGTTGAAGTCGGAAGAGAATCAGTTGACTGATGAAGAAGGTAAATATTTACTTGTGGTTTGTGTATGTTTAACATGTACGTGCAGAACTTTTAAAAGTGCACTTTATGTTCTTTAATTTTTTCAAGTACTTTAGTTTGCAAGCTCAATGATCATAAAAAAGATTATTTATATTTATTATTCTTGAGTGAATAATTCATGTTATTTACATGATCAGTCATGTTAGGTTTACTATTATCTACAATTGTAATTAGACAGACACATACAGTTTTATTCAAAATAAGAAATTATACGCTTCGTTTTTTGAACGTCAAACAATTTACGATCGGTTCACTAAAGGTACTACCTCAGACCTGAGAAGAACCGGCGCAAAAAACTCAGCGGGATATGTCTTTTTTTTAATAGTGTTTATAACTTATTGTAATAAGTGACTAGGATACATTTAAAAAAGCCTGGAGCGAGCATTTCATTCCCAAGACGTGTTATTATTTATAAAATTGTTAATTTGGCAATAACCTTAAACAAACAAACGTTTTTTCACAACTTTTTTAAATTATGAGATAGAAAATTCTCGGACGTTTTCTGGGATCCTATTGTGTTAGTGAACACCCCGACCCATAAAATAATTACAGAGTCGTTGAAAATATTAAATATTTCATTTCCTCGAGTGGCGATCGAACCCACAACTTGTCGATTACAGTCACACGCATATGCCGCTGCACCACGACAGGCCTCGAATCTTAATTCCCAATAAAAAAAACCCAGCGCGAACTATCTGTACCTACATAAAACTCTATATAACATTGGCGCATACACAAACTATGCCTCAGTGGAAGACAACATAATTAATTTCAATTAATATGTAATTGACCCCCTACACCCCAGTTCTAGAATGGCTGAAACAGGAGCGCGGTATAACATTCGTGACGCGGCTGAAGCAGCTGGCGGCGTCGCGCCGCTGCCGCGAGCTGGCGCTGCGCCTCGCCGCCGCCGTGATGGCGCGCGCGCGCGCCGGCGTGCCGCCCGTGCCGGACGTGGACCAGGCCACTGGTGAGTTGCTTGGTAGCTGCTTGGTAGCTCGCACTAGGGCGTGAGTGACGTTAGGTAAGGGAATTGCGCTGCCTTGTCTCTTGTTCACTCTCTTGTTGAATTTGTTTGTTACGTATTATTTTTAGCAAGAACAAGTGAGAAAGACTCGTACTTTTTTGTGTGAACAGATTTTAATATACAAATATATTTATTTCTTTGTTGACTTTCATAATTTATTACTAGATAGGCCTAAAGCGTGAAACAGAGTGTTTTAGCTAGATTTAGATTTAAAAATATATTGAATCACTACTGATCCATAACTTTGTATTTTATTTTTTAAATTACCAATATCATTTTCTTTACCCAACCACATACATATTTCTAGATATGGTGTAGTTCATAATCATTAATAGATTTCTTTTAATAATTTCACAAAATTAAATATTAGAAAAATATTTTTTTATCCCACAGACTCACCTAAAACTGGGTCGTCATTTATGAACGTGTTGCAAAGGGAGGCCGGCTTCAAAGGGGAAGTGTGGAACCTGATCACTGACATTGAATTTGTTCTATTGCACAGTGAATCTCAATCTAAATGTATTGAATTGGTGAGTATGTTAATTCAGTAAGGCAGTGCTTGGCAATGTACATACAATGGTTATAAATTTTCTAAGACAAAATGCGGTGCAGTCTGTGCTAGGCAAAGCGCGGCGGTGAGTTCCGCCACTGAAAACGCCTCCTATTATTCCAATATGAATGGAATGGAATGGAATATCTTAACACTAGATTCCCAAATTTCTTCTGCAACCTGCTAACCTGCTAACCTAACCTGTTCATAAGTGATACAGCGTAAAGCTGAAAAATAAAAAGTAATAAGGACTGTGTAAATTATATAATAATATTTAACACAATCTACCACATAGTTAAATTATCTCAGCTTAATAAACTATTTGTAGGAGAGTAAATAAAAATTGGTTCATCATATTTTTTATAACATTTATTAAGAGTATAATAAGCTTTAAATAAAGTTAAATGATATTTGTACACAGGCTAAACAGACACCCCTGTCCAATTGCTACAACCTTGTGGACCGGCTGCAGAATCGGCTGGAGACATCACCGCGGGATAAGAAGATATGGAAGAATGCTAAGGAAGTTGCTACTCTTATTGCGCAGGTTAGTATTGTTACGATAAATCTATGTTGTATTATATAGTTACTTACGCCTTACACCGCGGCTTCGCTCTTTCGTAATTGTATGGAAATAACAAGGTTTTGTGTGATACATGATACATTTTGAGTGCGAAAAGTAACTCTGACTAAATCAACTGAATGATACTTCGATAAATAGACTAAAAAAAAAAAAAAAAACTATTTAATAATGTTTTTGATTTTCGCGATTGTTATACATTTTAAATGAAACACTTTTAAACAGACTAATCGCGTATATTGATTGGTGGTCTACCTGTGACCATGGTCTACCGTAAAGTGTTCGGAATGTTGGGTTTCCAGAAATGCTTACAATCAATATACGTGATTAATCCATTTAAAAGTGTTTCATTTAAAAATTCAATATTGAATTTATTCGCAACAGTTATGTAGTAGTATATCAAATAATAAACTTCATGGTCATTTATAAAAAAATATGTATTTTTTTTTTACTTTAGAACTATTAATTTGGAATTGCAGGTAGTAATAGCGAGATGTATGGTAATACCTACATGCGCGGGCGTGGCGGCACTAGCTCTGTACCAGAACGCGAAAGCTCTCGTCCGGCTGCTGCCAGCACAGCAGCTGCCGGCGGCGGCGGCGGCGCTGGCGGCACCTGCGCCAACTGCTCAACATTTGCACATGCTCGCTGTTGCTGTTCATGCTCAGGTGGCTATTGAATAGGATTTTGTAGTTTTATTTCATACTAGGGGCATTCCATTAATCACGTCATGTTTTTTGGTTGCATTATTTTGACTCCCGTTCCCCCCTTGGTGATATGTGGTGAGGTTTAAACTTATTAATTACTTACTTATACACGTGATGTCATACTGCACCCTCCTATCCTCCTTGTTATATTTCGTAATTTTCGCCGAACCGCCTCTTCTCTTATAAATATTTATATATAAATATTTTCGAGAAAAGATAAAAAATTTGAAGGATAGATTGGGTTAGGTTAGGTTAATATCCGTTCCAAAAGTCCTCACTTTGATAATAAGCTATTACGTATGAGTTCAATCAGACGCTTTCCCACTGTGTCATGATGTCAAATAAAATTATCTCGGTACTTTATTTGGATCCTATATGAATTCCAGTGCAAAGATGAACGGAAATCGTTTGTTTGTGAGCTGTACGTTCGCGCCATCACTGCGGGCATGAATGAATTGGAACGACTCAAACTTAAGACTGAAAAGGTATGTTATCTAACTTTTATGAATTAATGAATGAATCAATTATTAATTATATTAGAAAATATGAAAATTTGTGAGGATGGTTGTTTTATTTTTACTTTTACGCAAAAACTACTGTATGATTTATACAAATAATAAGGCAAAGCGCGGCGTTGAGTTCCGCCACTCAACACACAATGCCTCAAATTCGGCTGAAAGTGGGGAACGGAAGTGGAACGGAGTATCTTAACATTTGGTTCCCGGGTTCTCTCTGCCTACCCTGCCTCGTGCAAGATACAGTGTGAAGCTTAAAAAAAATAGATAAAATTTTACAATGATATATCAGAATATCTGAAGTTTGTATATTTTTTATGTAACATTACAATAAGTATAAGGGGGCAAAGCCACATATAGCTTATTACTTATTATTACTCTCAGATTACCTGTGTAGGTTGTTGTAAAAAGATTATAATAAAAAGTTGTATACTTTTAACTATTTCCACGATAGTTAATAGATTTATTCACTTTAAATTTTTTCAGGAAGCCGAGGCTCGGTACACAGAACAAACACTATCAAAATGGTTCTCTCAACTAGGATCATTGTTATCAGCGAGTGCTCGCCTCAGCTATGAATGTCTCCTCACTGCTTTCTCTGTACACCCCTCAAAGGAAATGTTTCATCAAGTCAGAAATGCACCTACATTGGAACCTTTGCATAAGGTAAAGTAATTATGGTCTTGCTAGAAATAATAAAAATATGTTTGTCCAGTTGTGGCTGCACTGAAATTAGGTTTTATGAACTTTTGCTCATTATTTATTTGCAAGAAAAATAATCAAAAGTAGGAAAAGTCTAAATCGACGGAATTGTACCAAAATAAATTGATTTTTCAATTTGAATATTAGTTTTAATATATCTTTAATTCTTTTATATTATACTTGAGGCCTGTCGTGGCGCAGCGGCACAAGAGTGTGACTGTAACCGACAGGTTCTGGGTTCGATCCCCAGTCGAGGAAATGAAATATTTAATATTTTCAATTTAAATATTTAGTGTTTCATTTCTTCGCTCTGGTAATAAGGCAAAGCGCGGCGTTGAGTTCCGCCACTCAACACGCAATGCCTCAAATTCGGCGGAAAGTGGGGAACGGAAGTGGAACGGAGTGTCATAACACTAGGTTTCACTTCCGTTCCCTCTGCCTACCCTGCCTAGTGCGGGATACAGCGTGAAGCTGAGAGTGAGAGTGAGAGAGAGTTTTAATATATTTTTAATTCTTTTCTCACATTCTTTTGTGACATTACTTAAACAAAAATTTAATTTTAATAACAGAAACTTTGCATTTTTCTAATAATATTTCAGGATGCACAAGAATCTAAGCCAGAAACAAATTCGGAATTTGGTAGTTGGGCAAATGACAGTCGGACACAAACTAACCTTGTTAAAACATCTGAAACACTAAACATGAAGTCCCAGAAACAGGCAAACGTGCTCTCAACTGCGATATTTGCTGAGGGCGAAGCCCTAGGACTTGACGCGGACTTGTGCCAAGATCTTGCCGTATTGATATCTGGACCAAGGGTGAAAACTTTAACATGGGATATGGAAAGGTAAGAAACTATGAAAAATCTTTATTTTTGGTTAGATTTCAGCTTGAAGATGTATGCTGCATATTACCTTATTGGGAAGGTAGAGAAAAAACTGTATAAAGACTGCGCAATTTGCGAGATTTGGCATGTTGAGTGATGATACCCAACTCAGTGCTGTCCTATGGACGAATATAAGTTTACCAAGAAATAATTTCGCTATGTTTTTATTTCCTTATTCGTAGCATATTTTTCAGATAGTTACAAGGGCTGCAGTTAGAGTGTTAAGTACGAAATTATTGTTGTTGATTGACTTAATGATAGTCGTTTTATTTAAATTTAAAGGAAAGTACAATTTAAACCCTAAGTTAAAATATACCAAAGATGTTAGAAGACAGTAATGTGCCTAAACCTAATTTAAACATAGCATAACCTACAGTTACGTAAATCTTAAAATAATATGTGAATAACATTTTTAAAATATCTTTTATCACTAACGTTGTTCACTCGATCTTATATAACATGACAATGAGAGTTTTGTTTAATGTTTTCCAGGGAGTCCCTACTAAAGAACTGTCGTACATATATGGAACGGACCCACAGCGGCACTCGTGCCCTCACCACTGAGCTCAAGTATTTGAACCTTGACCCTCGCTCCTTTCAACATCTGCCCGAGGAAGATGACGAGGAGAATGATGCTTATTATGGCATTGAAAAAGGTATTTATGTTTAAGAAAACGAAACTATGTTTTTCAGCTCATTGTGAATTCGATAATTTTAAACGCAATAAATATCTCGAAAATTGAGCTGAAAATAGTAACAGAGAATCTTAACACTAGGTTGCCTTCTGCCTATATAATAATGTAATTTTAATTTAATACAATATGATACAACAGGCTACGAACACCTAGTGGAAAGAGCAGAGGAGAATTGGGAAGAAGAATTTATGTATGAGCCTGAACAAACAGATGTCTCTCACAGCGCCGGAGATTCAGCCACTGATGTACCAAAGAGAAAGAAAAAATCCAAACCGTCACCATATCCATCTGATGAAGAAGTCGACCCTTTAGATCTTGATGACATGAAGAGGTCAGACAAACAAGAAAGATCTCATAGCAAGGAAAGAAGGAAAGAGAAACACAAAGTAAAAGAAGGAACACTTAAAAGTACAGATGAGAGCAAGGAACATAGTCAGGAGAAGACGAAAGAAATAAGAAAAAAGGAAAAGAAGAAAGAAAGAAAAGAACGCAAAAAGAAAGATAAGATGATAACGATTGAGGTTCCCGCTTCAGGTAACACCCAAAATTCGAAAGGTTTGTCTAGTCTCGTTGGTATGAAAGTAGCGAGACAAAATGATAAATTGAACTTGAAAGACGCGTCTACTCCATTGATCAATCTGTGCGCCACTGACAGTGATTATGATAGTCAAGGGAAATCATCTGTCAACTCGGAGGGTAATGATCCAAACGTGTTATTTGATGGTTTATTTTCTATGGACGAAATTAAATCACCGGAAAGGGGTATACCAGCTAGCCTTCAACGGAGTACACATTCGTTAGGAATTGGTGAAGGTAGGCTTAATGTAGGCCTTAGCAACAGTACACCTAATTTGTCTGGAGGTCTCTCAAAGAGTCAAGCTATCGTTAACCGATCCAATGCACCAAATCAAGCAAACAACATGGTGAAGAAAAGTATCAAGAAACTCCTTGAGTTCAGAAGAAATAAAAATTCTAACACTAATACAGCTAGTAAAATCATCAAACCTGCATTACCTTGTTCGAATAATTTAAAAATCAGTCCATTAATATCGAATATACAGAAAAGCAATAGTAATGAAAAATGGAAACTATCTCTTGTTTCAACAAGTGATAATAATGATTTTGTGAAAAGCTATAGTCATCATGGCAATGTGAGTGATAATAAAAAAGTTGTTGCTGAATCAGTTGAAGGGCTTTTACCAACTGCAAACGCTAGTCAAAAAGCAAACTATAATGTTACCGAAGGGAAAAAATCTTTTCAATATGCTCCCTATCCACTTAAAAAAGTATCTCCGCCAACAATTAGGCGAACTGTTACAACAAGTGATATTAATCGATCCAATTCCAGACCATTCAAACCAAGTATGAGCGCAGAATCGTCAAGTCAAAATCAATATAAGGAATTTCTTAAACAGAAAAGTTCAGTTGTTATTAAAAAACAACCAACCAAAAGTTGCTCTGATACTCTAAATCAGATACAATACCAAGAGTTTCTTAAAGAGCAATCTTCCATTCATGCAAATAGTGTAGACAGGCTACAAGGCACATCGCGGCAATATCTAACGAAAAATACGCAAAATGGCTCTCGGCAAAGTTTATCAAATAGTAACACATCCAGTCAAGTACAGCATCAGAACTTTCTTAAAGAATTACGAGAGTCCGCAAACGCTGGTACTAGTAAAAATATATCAGGAGCAAATTCTCTACACATCATAAAATCAATTCCAAACCAACAGAAAAAAGTCGATAACGCGCCAAACACTTTTTCTCGTCGCAATTACTTACATAAAACCAAACTAAATGATAACAAAATTAAACTTAATCCAAACCAAGCGAAACCAGGATTAAGTATATCTATGGAAGAAATGCACAATTTGGGTGTGGATTATAACAAAGTGTCAAACTTACAAACAAAAGGGGAAATTGTGATATCGAGACTTGACGTGAAGGGTAAAGAAAGTAATGTATGTCATAAGACCGTTTTGAGTAAAGTAGACAATAGCTTATCGCAACAAAAATCGACATCTTCAGTACTCAAACAACATCCAATAATGAGCCATATGTTGTCAAGCAATGAAACGTATGCAAAGCTATCAAGTGAAAACAAAAATACTTTGCAAAAGCATATTACCGTCCCAAATAGCAATTTATCGGAAAAAGACCAAAATGATTTATTGCTATTACTACGGCAGCAATCAAAGATGAACGTCAAACCCACACTTAAGACTGAAATTGAAAATACTAGTACGTGTACAAATTCGAATGTGTCAAATATCGATACGGATTTAAGTAACAGTATTTTATCAATAAGTTGCCAAAGTCTTAACAATAATTTATTAAACCAAAAAGCCGTAACTCAGGCAGTGAAAACTTCAGTTATTAAATCAAACGAAAATTTGTCCACTATCGCTTCAGAACCAAAGAAATCTCGTAATATTAAAGGAAATAATAAAAATCCAAAACAAAGTGCAAATAACGGCAATCCAACGTCCGACTGGGAGAGTGTAATGAATGCGCTATTAGCTCACAAGACACCAAGCAGAGGTCCGAATGCTTTGGACGTAGCCCTTAAAAAAGATTCATTTCAAAAAAGACAATCGAATGACACTAAAACAGTGGCACAATGCTCTGCCTCGAGTGCTAAACCTGAACGAACTCTTTTAAAGAATTCTGCTACAAAATTATCTTCATCTAACACCAGCTCTTTGCCGCAAAAACAAAATGTGCAAGATTTTAAACCGCGATCTGAAAAGAATATTACTAAATTGGTCAATACTAAGGCAAATCAAATAGAAATAGCTAAAAGAAGTGTCATTAAAAAATGTGAGAAACATATTCCGAGTGTCATTCAAAATGGCAATGATCCATTTATATCGGGCATTCCGAATTCAGACTTCGATTTATTAGGAGATTTAATGGACGATGATTTACGTCAGGAGATTGGAGAGCTGCTAGCAGATGATGAAGCGTACGGAATGACAACCATATCTACAAAAAATAAAGACATGCCTAGTGACTTATATTTCGATGCTAACAAAACAAGCACGCCTGTACGGAAACCGCAGTTAATCATCGACGGACGACAAATGAAAAACCAGCGTGGTTCGATAATTTCGTCATGCTCATCTGATCATAAGGAAGACTTGTCGAATAAATCAAGTAATATAGAACCAACGAAATCTACGTGTGCTAGTGCTTTAAATCAAAACTCAAAGCTACGCATAATTTCTAATGAATTAGTTACTCCACCTATACTAGCAAAAAAGTCAAATACAGAAATCTACAAAAGTATACATTCAAACAATGTTGCCATAGACAGAAATGCAAATGATCATAATCCTATGGTCGCGAATATGAACAACAGACCTGTCGATTTAATCAATAAGAATGACGGCGTCAACTTTGAAATACCTTCTAGAACTGAAAATGCTGATATACACAAAGTTGAAGTGAATAATTTGAACGTATTTGATCCTACGCAAGTTGTTCTCACAGTACCACAAAGTGCGCCAAATGTAATGCTCATTAGCAACGAAGTCATTTATAATCCATATACAATACAACATACAGTTAATCAGAGTTGTACTGCTTTTGAAAATAGTTCCTACTTGACCTTCAATCAAAATCCATCAAATGTAACATTGTTGAGTAGTCCACCGTACCCTGTGATCATCGATGGCGCCGTCTCAGTTCCTATTATTCAAAGTGTACCAACAAACATAACAGTGGTCCCTAATATTACCTTAAATACACTATCTACACCTATTGATAGAAATCCTGACGAACTGGCTTATGTTAACTGTGACAAGTTAGAAAATTCCACGTATGTAAGTAACGAAGATCTCAATATTAATTTAAATAGTAACCATCAAGTTACATCGCAAACTTCAACCTCTACAAATGCTGAGATTAAAGAATCGTCACAAGAAGTAACTCAAAGTATTGATGAAAGTTTAGAAAACACTATAACCGAACAACCTGAATTTTTTTTTAATGGTAATCAATCAACATCGTCAACAAAAATAAACGTAAACGATGATTTTGATAATACGTCTCCACATATTACTCCACGGCGTATATCTGAAACGAACAACTCGGTAATAAATGAAATAGAAAGTAAACATTCGACTATTCTAGAAAGTAATTCCTATGATACATTGCCAAAAAATGAATACAAAGAACAACATATTAGGGAACGTACAACAATAACCGATCAGAAGAGATTGCAACTGAAACGTATGCATATATTAAATAGAAAAATCAACCATCGTTGTGATAACCCAATTCCGCTTACTTACGAACCAATTAAAACAGCAAATCGAGAATTACACCAAACGGTAATAATTAGTAATAATGGAAGTGATAAAGATGTTGCAAACAATAGTGCATCTATTGAAAGTAAATTAACAAAAACAAAAGAAACTGACGATGTGGTACTAACAAATAATGTTGAGAACTCACTTAAAACTTGTGATAATATAATACCAAATGCAAAAAATGTTAAATTTGAAGAAGTCGTAAATAAAATCCCAGATAATAGCACCGACCACAATTCAACGTGTCGTCGGATCCTTTTACGATCTTCAAATAATTTAATGAATACAAAACTCGAATCCGTCTCAAATTTAAAGAATTCAAAAATATCAAAGAAAGGTAAACTTGTTAGAAAAGACATTCGGCCAGACAGCTTAAAACTTGGGCTTAAGAAAATATCAAAAATGAAAAGTATTGAATCTTCTAATTTAATACCACTACCTCCAGTACCATCAAAAGACGAAGAAAACCAAGGTGCCGAAAGCGACAACCATAATCTACGTTACGTACACATAGAAGATCAAATACCTCCAGCTGTTATTCAAAATTCTAGCAATAACATAATTGAAAAGCCTAATGATATGTCAAACGACCAAATTAATAATTCAAAGCATAATGACTTGTTGAAAACCTGTATTAATGACAAACATAGTGTATCTCATTCAAGGGACGATCCAAAAGATAACGATTTAAGCAATAAAAACGTTGATGACCATATAAAAAATTCTACCATTGTTGATAAGAATTTAAAATCTGTAGGTGAGCCTAACGTCCCGATATCAACAAATATAGGCAATTGTGATAGTAAAGTCCGGGACGATTCCATTACTGAAATTGGCAAAGATAAACGCGTAAAACAAAATACATTGAAAACAAACATACACAAAGTAAAAAAATCTAATTTTCTAAGATTTGAAGATAAAATAATTTTTGATGAATTACCGAATAACAGTAATGACCCGTTAATAAAATGTGTTCGAGTCAAGCTTCCAAATGGAAATAGTTTCAAGGTTACAATTTCTGGAAAATTAAATGTTGAAATGGATGAAATATTCGAAGAACCTACTATTAAAGCCATGATTTTGAAAAATATTAATAATAATAAAAAATGTACTTTAAATGTTAAACAAGTCAAGGTAAAATCTCAAGCCAAAGCATCCACTGTTACACATGTTCAAGATGTCTCTCATTTGAAGTATGCAGAACAAGAAACTGAAACTATAGATTTAGTAAGTGACGATGAAGAAAGTAATCTTGAAACATTTCAAACAGAATTTGGAATATATAATTGTGCTTGCATCGATAAAAATACATTTTTAAAACATCAAGAAAAATTATTACAACAATGTACGGTAAAATTAGTACATTGTAAAATTTTACAAGATTTATCGGAGAATATGATACCGATAGAAAAAGAATCACAAGGTTGTGATGAAGACTGTATTATAATAGATGATATAACAAAGTCATCGGAAGATTTTAATAAAATCGTTGATAAAAATTATTGTTGTAAAGTTGAGAATGAAGACAGAAATGACAATATTAGATTGATTACAAATGGAGATGATTTAGAAGATTCATTAAATGATCTGAGTGAAATAGTAACAAATGCTAATAATATAAATATATCTAAAGATTTGGAAATCGAGAACAATACTTGCAAGACTCCTAGGAAACTTCAAACTATAAGTAAAGAATGTGTCCTGAGAATTGATAGATGTGACAATCTTATAGAAAAATTGAAAATTCAGAGAAACCATTGTTTTGTTAATTTAGTTAGATGCGATAATGTTTTCAAAAATCAGTCCGATGTTAACTATTCAAATATAGAAACGAGTGCAAGGATTAATGATAATGCCGAAACAGAATATATATCTGTACTAGAACCATCGTTACAAGAAACATCTTCACAAGAAACAACATTAAAAGATATATCCACTCAAGTCTTTGTAGAGAAAATGACTTTAGAAGATGCATCTGTACAAAAAATATCATTACAAGAAGCGTCAGTACACGAAAGAACTGTTCAAACATCTTTACAAGAAACACTTGTAATGGAAGAATCTAAACAAGAAATATGTACAAAAGAAGTTTCTGTACAAGAACAATCTTTACAAGAAGTTTTAGTACCAGAAACTTCTTTAGAAAAAGCATCAGCACTCGAAACAACTGTACAAGGAACACTTGTACAAGAAACATCTGTACTAGGAACATCTATACAAGAAATGTGTCTACACGAAGTTTCTGTACCAAAAACATCATTACCAGGCACTTCTTTACAAGAAGCATTAGCATCGGGAATTTCGTCACAAGAAGCATTACCACCAGAAACTTCTTTACAAGAGGCACCAGTATACGAAACAAATGTTCAAGTAACATCTTTACAAAAAACACCTTTGATTCAAGCATCACATGCACATGAAGATACTATACAAAAAATATCTTCACAAGTACAAGAAATACATTTACCAGAAAAAACTCCAAAAATTTTATCTATGGAAGAACCTTCTTTATACTGTGAATCTTTACAAGAAACACCTTTACAAATTTTGGAAACTTGGCAACGATCTGAATCTCTTCCAATTGTAATTGATTTTTCAACTATAGATGAAAATAGATCCGAATGTTCATCCCCATCACTAATGGAAAATTTTGAATTACCCATAACTTTATACAACGAATCGAACTATAATTCTTTTAAACATTATTCGATACAAGACTTCGTATGTTGTGCAGAATGGTTCATGACTAAATTAATATTAGCAGATAAAAGATATGCTAATGATAAATTCTTATCGAATAATTCACCTTTCACGACACCGAGTGAATCAAAGTTTGATGATAAGTCAACTGATTGTGAAAGTGACATTGAAAGTAATATGTCAATTGATTCCGTATCTGTTGAAGAAAATGACGAGAGGTGTTCCAAAGTGCAAGTACCCAGCCTTAGTAAAATAATTGTTAATTATTTTGCAACCAATACAGAGGTAATTGGTAATTTAATAGCTGCCAAAAGACATAGTAAAATAAAATCCTATGCTTCAACTTTGAAAAGAAAATTTGTAGACACGTTAGAAATGCAATGTCATAAAATTTCGAAAGTTGACAAGCATCCTCCTGGCCTGCCAAATTTATGTAAAATTTCCGAAAATGAAGTTCAAAATAAAACAATTATTTGTAGCAATGTCAGTATTAGGACATCATTAAAAGATGTCAATGCAGTTGAATCAGATATATTATTAAGTAATGAAACGAATATTTACAAAAATGATAACTTGCGTGGGTGTACGATAACTGAGGCTAATAATTTATCAAGTCTACAAATTCTTAAGGAGTATAACAAATGTGATATAAAATCTATTGCCAATAAAACGGAAATGTCTGAACCTTCACAACCTGTAGAAAATTCCTGCAAGTTATATTTACGTAATGAAATTATGAATACAGACAAGATTGACAATCGATTTAATGACAACAAAGTACATACGACAACTGATAGTGTTTCAAATAGTATAGAGTTGGGCAAGAACAATCAATTACCTAATTCACCCGATCAAAACTTGAATGCGGCGTGTAAATCTACTCCAGAAATTCACTTAGGCTCTACAGAAAATAATTCCATGTCAACATTAATTGGCTCGGTTGAGTCTACGAACGAAAAAATAGTTTTACAAAATAATATCAATGAAATATTAGATTCAGATAAGAAAAATCAATTCACAATCACTACAAAAAAAGTAATAAATAAAGATATAAATGTCTCTAATAAAATGGATCTAATAGTAGCCGAAGAAAAAATTGAGAATAAAAGTATTCTCATAAATCAGTTATACAGACAGTTTGAAGAGTCACAAGTGAAAAATGACAAAGACATGTCAAATATTGCGTATTCTATTTCTACGATAAACGAGTTAGATGTTTGTGAAGAATCTAATGCTATAGTCCATAAATCAAATAGTAATGCAATTCATGAACAAGAAACAAATCGTGAAGAAGTTGTAGACTATAATTTTAGTTATGACAAAGAACAAAATACCATAGAGATGAAGGACTTAGAAAAAATATATGTACATGAATGTAAAAAATCATCTTATGGAATAGATGATGATAAGCAAAAAAATTATGAAAACCAACCTAAACGTGATCAAAGTGTTCTATCAAATATTGAAATACTCAACAATAATGATCATTTCTGCAATACAGAAAGCACCGAGAACATAAGCAATGTTAGTCAAAATAGTTCTCAATATATAACTAGCAATAATAATAATAAACAACAAAATGTTACACTTGTATACAAAGGTGACTCTAGGGTTGTTTTAAATGGTTCTATTTATGAAGATCCTGTCATTGGCACGTGTTATGTGTTTCCAATATTAAATAGAGTGACAATAACAGATGAAGTTAATATCCATGATGATGCTTCGGTTGACGTTGTCGAAACTCAGATGGATAAAGTTTTTAAAGTTGAGAACAAAATTGATTTTGAAAGTTTTAACCTCAACGTTATCGTGCCTAAAAATACTTATGCTAAGAAAAAAGTACACGCCGATTTGACCGTACATACAAGAATGACTAGAACAAATTTAAAACGTAAAATAGTAGACTACGAAAGTCAATCCAATAAAAAAAAATATCGTAAAAGTAAAAATATTGATTATCCGAAATTCACCGTCTGTACTATGTCAGAGACAGCGTATGGGAAAGAATATAAAAATCTTTTTAATTATTGGAGCTCAATAAAATTTTCTTTTTCACGACCTTTTCATAAAGATTGTATTGATGTGTCCGATACATTAAAATGTTGGCCTATTTTGAAAGTTCATACTGACGAGGAAACTAATAATGAATATAAGCATTTGTTATTTATAGACAATGACGAAAAAAAGATGTCATTTGATCCATTTCGACAAACATTAGCTGAAGAGATATCATCACAATATGTTGAGCCTCAACTCACCAACGACCAAATTAACGAAACCAATTTTAGTATGGGTTTTGGTGAGGGGTCCGACAGAGTCATTCAAAATTCAGAAGATGGAGATAAATTTTCAAAATTTTCGGCTGCGACTCTGTCGGACGTAAAACAATGTCAGCCGTTTTTATTGTCCGACAACTTTAACAAATGTAATGAGTTACATGAATCAAAAGTGAAGCAAATGGAGACTTGTAATCGTTTCTTTTCTTATATTACTTTAAAAGATAAAGTACGATCATTTTTTAAAAAATCTACGTTAGACTTACGTTACAATTGTCTTTTAGAAAATAGTGATAAAAAAAAATATTTGGACCTTGATTGTAATCGTTTATATCCTTACGACATTTTTAGTACAGATTTTATTGAGCCTGCTTCCTTTGAGACTATTGTTAATGTAGTGCAAGTGGGACAACAGCTACCTGTGAGCACGGCGGCTCAAAATCCGGTCACATGTGATCCAAGAGTAACACAGGTCACTGATGCAAGTCCACAGTGTTCAGCTGGAAATAGTCCTCACGAAAACTTACAATCACCTGTTAAAACTGAATATACTGAATTAACTACTGCAGATATCAGTATACCCTTACCACAAGAATACGAACGACAAACAGAATTGCAAGAATCTTCAAAGGTACCGACTCATAACGAAAATATCCCTGTGGAAATAGTAGTATCTTCCGAAGGAAAAAGTAATATACACGAACAATTGTCCCAAACGGAGAATGATCAAAATGGGAACGAAACGGATAATTTACAAGTCTTAGTCAACAAACACATAAAAAATATTGAATATTCTTATGACTCCAATGAAAACACTACATCTGAAGAAGTTCAATCTAGTTCTGAAGTTTCTTATGATAGTGTAGATAAAATCAAAGCGGAAACTACTAGGCCAGAACAAAAACAGCAAAATGGCACCGTTGAAAAAACTGATCAAATTGCCCATGCAATGAGTGCGGCCGGTATAACTCCTTCACCAGAACCTACAATTGATTCTGAAGCCCATTCTTCGGCAGACATGTTCTCCTCTAAAATATGTCAGGATACAAACTCGACATCAAATAATTTTACCAAGACTTCTTCTATAAATGCAATGATGCTTCAACAAGCATTGGCTCAAATATTACCTCCACCACTTAATCAAACAAATTCTCAGGAAAGTAACCAAGTCGGGTCAAATTCATCGGTAGGCTCACAAGTTTTACATATAGTACAAGGAAAAAATGCAAACGTAAACCAAATAACTGTTGTAGAAAATACCCAAAATTCCGTAATTAGCAACTCTAACACTCCTGTTTTACATATAGTCCAAAATAAAAACCCCAGCAATAATACAAATAATGTTCAACATGCAAATTCTTATAGCGGGCTTTCTTTAGTAGATACTGGCTTACAACAGGGAAATAACCAACTTTTACACATCGTTAACACTGGCAACCAAAAAAATAATACAGGACAAATTCTAAAAAGAGTAAATCTATTAACAAATTTAGCTAATGTTCAAGGAGCTACCGAACAAAAAATGGTTCAATTTGTTTGTAAGTCTGCAGATGGTAAATCTATTCATTTGAATGCTCCACATCAAAGAAGTATGGTATTGAGATTGCAGCCATTTGAATCTCCAAACGTTCAAAGTAATTCAAAGACACCAGAAGGTCAAGACTTAAGTTCTACATGTAATAATAGTAATACGACAAACAAAGAGTCGTTGAATGGTCAACATGAGATTAAATCTCGTTCTGTGTATGAAGAAAATTATGCGAAGTTTATTCAAAACTCCAGTAGTAAAACAGGCCCTGAAAAGTCTACCAGCTTACCTAAATTTAACCAAGCGTTTGGCAAACAAATTTTTCAAGATGGCAATCAAAAACCTAGCGATATAAATACAAATAATTCTCACTTATCATCGATGAATAGTGATCCAGAAACCTCAGAATGTCAGTCTAATGATAATAATCTGAATATGGAACATATTAATCAGATAAACAGCCCTCCATTATTATTGCGAAAATCACCTGCCCCAACGACGCAAGCACAATCAAGTATAGTGCAACAAATAAAACAGACTATTGCACCTATGATGCACGGTGGTGTAATTTATACTCGTCAAATACCTGTTAATATAGGAGGTGGACAGACTATAAACTTAATAACTGTGCCCAGTACGGAACTTGTAGACGACTCCAATCAAAAACAACAAGGAGATATGAAGTTTATCAGTCAAAATGAAGTAGAATCACCAGTGATTAAAATTATACCACAAAATCAGAACACTCAAAATAGTCAAAACAACGAAATGGCTTCAGACGAAAGTAACAACAATCATACAACCTCTACTAATGAAAATACTTCAAATTTTCCAGCTCAACATCAACCTGTGTTAACTCAAATGCGAATAAAATTGCCTATGCTTAGTAAAGCTCCTCAAATGGTGTCAGGTGCCAGAGTAGTGAGACCATCTTTCTTTCAAATACAACGCAATGTAATTGGCGGTGCTAGTCAACCTGTATATCAACAATTAGTTTTGACTGCAGCTCCACCGCTTGGTCAACATACAATACGCTTACCACAAACACATACAAGGCAAGTAAAAGTGGCTAGTGAAGGCCAATCCTCTTCAGAGTCTCAAATGAGTTCCTCAACTCTAGAACAATTAAGGGAATTTGACATGGTTTTAGAACAGGTTAAAGAAAGGAGTACAGTTCAACCTAACATTAATAACAATTTTTGCAAACTCCATACGACTTCGTCGGATACGACAGATAGTAGTACAACTGTGACATCGACAGTCACTGAATCTACACAGCAAATTTTGTATTCAATCGGAACAAATCAGTCACTAAACGTAGCTTATGTTAATAGAAAACCAACAACAACAACAGCTTATGTTCGATCTCCTGATTCATCGAATGCTATCGACTCACCATCTTCTTCGACACATTCTCAGATACCTCATACTGCAACAAGTGAATCAACTTCAAGTGAAGTATCTCCTCAACAAAATCAACCTAAAGCAGCCAAAATCGGATCTAAGTCCAAATCTAGGCCTAAGTCGACATCGCATCCACCAAGTTCTTTAAAAATAAATACAGTTCCTCCAAAAACATCGACTCAGAAACCTCTTGAAGATGAACAAACTACACAAAGGATACTCTATATACTTGCTGAATATAAAGAACAGGTGGAAAATTCCCCCGATAAAGATAAGCCAGCACCAAGGAGACGATCAAATCCGCCATCGAACCCTTCAGGGTCGTCAAAACGTAAAAAGAGTTCCAGTAGTTCTCGCCGACCAGGGACCCGCGACCTCAGTCCTGTTCAAGGCGACGACACATGCCGGACTATGGGATCAGAAGACAGTAGTTGTGGTACTTCTCAAGGCGATTGTACTGAAAATTGCTTAGAACCACATTCTCCTCAAGATAGTCCACGTAAAGTGGTTAGAAAGCTCACTTTTGAGAATGAAACACCTGTTTCAACACAACCGAGACAACAACCGCCGCGTAATATGATTGTTGCCGACGGCCAAACTATCACTGTTTCAAGAGGAACGTCTGGCAAGCCTACAACTGCTGTTTTAATGCCGGCTAATTATATTTTGCCTGTTTCCATGGTTAAAGGAGGCCAACAAATAGCTATAGTGACAAACCGTGGCCCCAAGTTACTTACTGTAGGTGGAGAGACCGGTAATGCACTTTTATTGCAAAGGCTAATCGGCCCAGCTGGCTTAAAACCAGTTTTAACGCGTCCCGGAGTTCGTCATGTTCGCCTGCCTACAGCGGCTTTACACAATCTTCAGGCCTTCAACTTAACCACAGCAGCCACTGTCCATCAGCCAGAAAGCGCTGCATCTCCGGCGCCCGCGCAAACTCCACCCGAGCTAATCGATAGCAGAGCGAGCACCTCACCGTGGGCTGACCGTGAATCACAAGACGTTAAACCAGAACGAGCTTCGAGTCCAGAGGGTTCAGAGCCGTGGCATTTAACCGCTGACCCCAACGATTATTCATATGAAGAAACAGTTCGGACCGAAAATATGGACAGGACTGTACTCGTAAGTATAACTATCACTACTTATAATTTTAATTAACTTTTGTATATTTTAAGTACTTCTCAGTACGAATATTGGTATGACGGAGTTATTTGATGCTCGTGTGAAATGTGTCGTTTCGAACGACTTAGAGGATAAGGCAAGTTCACAAACATTTTGAAACTTCAGGACGCGATCCCAGATAGATACAGTCCCGATATGGAGGCGCAAAGGATATTTGATAAGATGTTCGACGTTGACTCGAAAAGGTCGTACATCGTAGATTCTCAAGATGAGACGTCTCGTTGCGCATACGATATTGACGCGTCAGATTGCGACGATAAGGCCTACCCCCAGGTGATCATACCGTGTCCTTGCTAAGAAAAGTCGCCGCTTAAAAACGACTCCGAAGAGATCTACTTTAATATATTTCATTTAACTCCCATCTTAAATATTACTCACGCAAACGTGCGCTGGAATTCAATTTTATCTAACGTTAATTAGATCTCTTCTAACAAAGTTGGTTTCAGATGTGACTTTATTTCACGAAGGACACGATATCGTAGAACTGACGCCGATCCCCTCAAATTTAGAAAGCCTCTTAGTAGACATGCACGCCTCAGTTTCTTTTAACCGCTTTTCTTTCTTTCGGTGTTGATTTGCCGTAAGGACATATACAAATAGATGCGACAAGTGCTTTACCTGGAACTTAATAAGTTACAAGTTTAAATTATTTTTGCGAATTTGGATATACATAAACATTTCAACATATAGCTTTTAACCTTATTGATTAAGAAACGCAACGCTTAGCCAGCTTTACTTGACTAAATGCAGCTGTTTATATAAAATAAAATAATTGTCAAAAAATGATTCACATGTCGCTTCTATAACATATATGGCATTCTACACTCGAATCAAAGAGAGTCCTTAGTGTAAGTCTCATAAATGTCTACCCAGTCATTGTAATGGTAATTGTACTTTAATTTCAATATTCTATTCTTTTCCTTCGGAAATTTGTTTTTAAACGTTACCGTATCGCTTATTTTCGAATCTTTTAACGTCTTTTTGTATATTCGAATTTGGATTTGAGATGTGTTTAATTTTGCATGTAGCAGTTCCTCGGTTACTACATAGTCCAGTGCGAACCGCATCATCGTGCATGTAACTCATCTTCATTCCGACGACAGTACTAGTTCCTTTGTTCCGTAAATGTGTTGTAGAATAAACTTTTTTAGACAATCATATGTATTCGTTTATTTAAAAACAATAAGTACCACCTAAAATACTATATAACACTAATTTAGTTCTAATATTTCCTTTCTTCTAGATTAAATAGGTATAGTTATAAAATTATTAACTAAACAGTGAAAATCTAATCTAAAAGCGTCTTCATAGCTTTAACTGCTTATGTCAATAATAGCGTAATCGTATAAGTGTTATGTAAAAGTGCATACATTATGAATACATGAAGCTTACGCCGTTTTCGTCTGTAATTGCATTACATGGTGAAATTATTCTTTAGAAATATATGATTACAAAAAACCTATATTATACAGGTGGTTCACAAAAGGGAAGGACATCGCCAACATCGTCTTGCCCACGTATCGGCCGCAGCGCTCAGACACAAATATGCCATTCTGGAACATGAGCTACGATTACAAGTAGGTATTCTACAAAACTTTCAATGAACAGAAGAAAAAGATGTTTTGGAAGAGGCAAAAGAAACATGAAATAAGCTTATTTTTATTGTCTCTCTTTTATTCACATATTAACGTTCATCCTTTTCGTTTTTATATTAATTTAGAAATAAAAATTTAGGCATGTTATTTTTATTATTATTCATATATACTTTATTTTTACATCACACTCAATGCCTTCTTACACCATCTTTCTTTTCTTAGACATTAACCTTTAAGTTAAGCAACTATTTTTATAATATTATTAACCTCAGCATAAACATTTTCTTATTCTTTAATTAATAATGATTTTAAAGTTTGATTAAATTATTGTAATCTTATAATTTAAAATATTTTCTTTTTTATAGGTTAAAATAGATATACGAAAATAAATGCTATTTGGTTTTATTTAGAAAGTGAAATATTATTCTTTATTTTTTTTTAAATAAGTTACATTAACAACAGGCTTATGTATTTTATACTTTTATCTCATATCCCTTTCCAATTTCATCAATTTTGTAGTAATTAGATGTCCATTTTTATAATTTTATTTTGACGATCATTCAAAAAAACCCTCGGCTCCAGGGTACTGGTTTTTTGCAGAAATCCCTGTCGGAGGAGTGTGAAGACCTCGGCGTGGACTCACCGTCTGCGTCCGAATTGTTTCCTGAAGCGGAGTTGCTTTTTAGTTCGTCCCCCGCTCATGATGCTCAGCAGCATTCTCATACGCGTAAGTTCTTAAATTACATAGCTTCACGCTGTATCCCACACGAGGCAGGGTAGCCAGAGGGAACCCGGGAACCTAGTGTTAAGACACTCCGTTCCACTTCCGTTCCCCACTTTCCGCCAAATTTGAGGCATTGCGTGTTGAGTGGCGGAAATCAACGCCGCGCTTTGCCTTGTGCCAGAGCGAAGAAATGAAACATTAAATATTTAAATTGAAAATATTATATATTTCATTTCCTCGACTAGGGATCGAACCCAGAACCATATGCTTGTGCCACTGCGCAACGACAAGCTCTTAAATTAATTTTAAAATAAATAACGAAAGTGGAACGGAGTGTCTTAACACTAGGTTCCCTATAACTCTCTATCTCTACCCTGCCATGTGCGTCATACAGCAATCAGCGAAGATTAAAAAAAGGAAAATTAAAATATGGCTTAACACGCAACAAAAACAAATCGCAATTGTCTTAATACTAGATGTCTTTCCTCTGCCGACCATTCCGTGTACGGTATACAGTATGAGGCTGTATAAAAATTTAAAAATAATTAAAAATATATATATTTTTCTCGCTAAACGTTCTGACTTCTTTTCCAGCCCAACCAGCAATCCTTAACCAAAGCGGCATACCGCAACCGGACATAGATGATCAAATAGCGACAGACCATCTCCTCCAAAGCGACATAGATGATCAGCAAGACCTGGGAGTGACCCTCGGGCTGGATGAGGGCATAGTGACGGTCAGCGAGGATGGCATGCAAGCTACTATAGCGCTGGACCAGGAGGAGTTTGCTCGGTCTCATCCCAATACGACGTTTCATAGTGAACCCAGTGAGGAAACTGAGGTAATTGTATTTGCAATACTTATTTCAATAAGGTTAATGGTAGTAAGGTTATAAAATAATTTATTTTTTTAAGCATTCCCTTAACGATATCTATATATATGTATAACTAGTAGTAAACTTTAGTAAATACATAAATAAATAAATAAACTAGTGGTTACTACTAAACAATGTCAAACTATTGTCTCTATTTGAGATCATTTTTGATTTTAATATTTTATTTTGGAGGTTTTTTGATTTGTAAATTGAATAATGATATTGTAAGTGAACAAATGTTTAGAGTAGATGATTTTTATAATATTATTATATCTTGAAGAATAGGGCAAATATATTTTTCAGATGTAAATAAAAGTTTAAATCAGAATGATTAAAAAAAACTTTATTCTTTTTAAATGAAACAGTTTTAACCGGATTAATCGCGTATATTCAAATGTAAACATTTTTGAGAAACCCGACGTTTTGAACACTTTAAAATAGTCCGTGGTCACGGGTAGACTGGTGACCACGGACACAGTCAGTCTACCCGTGACCACCGGACTACTGTAAAGTGTTCGAAACGTCGGGTTTCCCAAAGATGTTTACATTTGAACATACGCGATTAATCCGGTTAAAACTGTTTCATTTAAAATGTCTAACAATCGCGAAAATCAAAGACATTATTATAACTTTTTTCTGTTGAAGAATATAGTTATACTAAACTTAAATTTAAAAAAACGAATGGGTCATTTGGTCGGAGCGCTTGAACGGTTTTCAAGAGGCGCGGGTTCAAATCCTGCTTCGTTAAAAATGTTTATACGTTTTTTAAGTTTAAGTTTAGTATTTTCTGCCCTAAGTGTAGAATAACACTTTAAAAAATAGTAAAAATAATATAGTTATATCTTCATGCTAATTTATTTAATATAAAGACTACTGCTACATAATATTAAATATAATGTTTTATTTTTATTTTTTTTTTATATCTATATTTTATTAACTCTGTTATATGTTTTATACATTTACAATTATTTTCCCCAGGTCCAGCCATTCACAATAACTGGGCTAAAGGGACGTCACATAACGTCAACGATCTTCCACGCTGGCCGAGCTCCTGCCACTGTACTGGTCACAGCTCCTCAAACCACTGTAATATCTCAAGCTAACCAAGAAAATGTGCATCATAGCGTGAAATACGCCAATATCGATCATATTATAAACTCCTCACACGGAAACTTAAATCTAACAAAGTTTGACAACATATTGACTGATACGAGAGAACTTCATCTCTCTCATACAGCGTCCGCTATAGTACATTCAACAGGAAATGCCACTCAAGTTATCAGAAGGGTTTGTTATGAAGATGAGAGACGAGATGCCAGATATTTAATGGACGAATCTGATGGTCTGATTGCAGGCGATGATGCCAAAATGATAGCTGAGGACAGCTCAAGAGAAGCAACTCTTGAATCCATGGCGGATGGTGATGAAGACAATTCTTCACCAGAAAGACATGCAGAGTTATTCTGGGAGTCCAATTCAGCATCAGAGCGTTCGGAACGAGGCCGCCATGTTGATTATAACTATAGTAGTGATAGCGAAAAATGTTGTAAAAGTCCCTTCGATGAGACAAATTCAACAGATTCCAGCGGGGTTGGTACACATATGAGATTAGACTCAGTTATTAAGGAAGCAAGACTTATAGAGAGAGCTGGGAGTGGATCGTCTGATGATCATCCACCTTTAAGGACGTACCCGGCTAAACGCATGTACCATCATTCTGATGATGTGGAGAGAAGTCTTTCAGGAAAGACTAGAGCTGGTTTCCAGGAAGAGAGGGATTACAGGACAGAGGGTTCGGAAGTGAGGCGACGGTCGTCGGTCAGAGGGGTGGTGAAACGTGGCTGTCACTGCTGCAATGGATCTCCTGTACCGCCTAGACCAAAGAAACCTAAGAAAAAACCTACTATTGACTTTACTAATTAAATTATTTCATACAATTGAACTTAATAATACAGGATTTGTCAAAACTGAATATTTAAATTGGAATTTTTATCAAGGATTAAATAAAGTACTGATTACGACTAAAACTGGATGTGACATATAATGTAGATTTGTGATTGTCTAAATATCAATTTTTAGTATGATAATTATTGAATGTTTCGCTGAATGGCGAACATATTATATTATATTAGAGAAAATGTAAAATTTATGGGATTCTTCCAATATAAGACTAGGCGTCGCGCCAGACTGATCGCGATCTTTTCGTAACGAGGTTTTTTAATGTATTATATTTAATGTTGTTAATTATTGTTTTGTACATAAATATGTAAGCTTGCGTTCATACTTGCACGTGGACTTTGTTAGTGTTGTAACAGTTTAGTTTCACCGTCACCTATCAGTTCAAATTATTATTACTTTTTCACTTAGCCCCCGTCATTTTTTTGATTGTTAATTCATGTAATATAACCATATATGATAATTGATGTATGTGTATAGACTGTAACTTTAAGCGTATAGTGATTTCGTCGTAGTTTAGATGAATATTATAAATGTAACCCCCTTCTATATCTAGACTGACATAGTTCTCCTTGAATTTATTGCCGCAATTATGAGTTTATTATCTATATTGTACTATATTAGATTTAATTGAACGGCAACCTTCCATGGGAAATGCACAAATTTGTGACGAGCTTTAACTTGGCTTACTTTTCTATGTTCAGTTCGTTTGCGAAGAGTCAGGGTTGATATTTGTATTTATAACGTTTATTACAGTAAAATATTGTGGTTAAGTTAGTGTGAATTTTTTTATTGTTTCTGTCGTAAGTGTAAATAATTTTCGTCCCCTACATTTAAGGGGTCTAGTCAACTCCGTTATAGATTTAATACGCGGTAATTGTCTCTTTGGCTATGAGCCTTGTTTCATTTAATATTTTACCGCTTCTGTATATACTACTTAACAACTCATCTATTGAGTATCGCAATTTGGGACTTGTATATAAATATGTATTAGTTAATATAGCGAGCTCGTTCTTTGACGGTCCTATAGTGAATTGTAACGTTTTACCCCCGACACCGGGCGGTACCATAGTTCATGTTACTTCTAGTAGTAAGATAGCGTTAGTCGTAAAGCTATGTGTATATGCCACTAGCCTGCAACTCGGATGGGTGGGCATTTTTTGAAAGGCACACACGCGGTCCACTAACTGGGACGATTAATGTGAGTTTTTTTGAAAATTTATTATTATTATTATTTTCTGTCTATTAAGGAAGTCGTGTAAAGACAATTATTTCTGCCATTTGTATGTGTAAGATTGGATTTTTTTTATATAATCCTGTAAGTTGTTATTCGATATTGTAGAAGTTTCGATATTATTCTGACTACAGTATTGCGATGTTTCGTTGTTTTCCAATTAGAATATAAAAAAAATATTAGTATGTAAAGAACTCGATAATGTTTAGGAGGTGTTCTTATTTTTTATTTATCCAAAAATGTGTTTTTGTGATTATTGAATTATTGTAAACATTATTTTTAAAATGCTACAGAAAATGATCATTAAAACTTATCTATTAATGTCTTTTTTATTTATGCCTTTTTTATTACATTTCATACATATTACATACAATAAAATTTTCTCTACCTCGGCTTCACGCTGTATCCTGCACATGGCAGGGTAGAGGGAACTTTAGAACCTGGATGAAAGATGCTCCGTTTGTTACCAGGCAGAAAAAAAAATTAAATTATTAAATATTTCCTTTGAAGATCTTCAACATTTCATACTTCGTCATTTCGTCTTCTTTTCTCACAAGTTTTTGCCTCTGTGCCACGACAGGCCTCAAATTTGTATTTAATTATTTTTAAGTATAACTACACTTTATAGTAACTATAAGTGTAAATATAATGAGGTAGTAAATAAAATGTCATTTTTATATTCATATATTTATTTATTGAATAATTTCCTACTTTTACGTCTTATTATCTAGTAAAGGCGGATGATGTTACTTATTCTATAAAAATAAACACGGCATTGTTACTTTTCTCTAGACTGCATTAAAGCTCTTCATAAAGTAATATAGTTTATATATATATATATATATATATATATATATATATATATATATATATATATATATATATATATATATATAATCTATGAAAACAGAACTAACAATATTACCACATTAGTTTATATTCATAAAATCACATCACTTGACAATTTCCTTTGATCTTTTATCTTCTTCATGACAGCCAGAACTTCTATTCTGAACTCCAGTCTCTCATCCTCAGAATATTTAACTACGGTTGGCAAAAGCGAGGCAAAAAAGGCCTCATCTTCATTCATTATCCTAGGATCGTTACATTCATCCATTTCTACATAATCTAGCTCAGATTTCTCATATTCATTAGTTCTTGAGGCTTGTTCTACATATTCTAATTTCTTTGATCTTTTTGGTTGACTAATATCAATATTAGCATCAGGTATTTCATTAGGACTATCTCTTTCAGTTTTAAACATGGCGCCGTCTTCGGAACTGTAATCTATGGAGTAATCGTCGCTAAGTGATGCAACCTTGAGAAGAAATGTGAGGTGTTCGTGTAATACGTATTTGCGTTTTGGTTTCCCCATTTTAGTTTTCAACGTCTTGATGAATGTGTCCCGTATATTTGTCCATTTTGATTGTATTTTTTCACCTGTAACGTGAATTATTACTTACATTCTCTTAAACCTATACTTATAATAAATTTGTAACCGTTTACTGTCTGTACACGAAACATATATAAAAAAAAGTCTTATACGATCTTTTAGTATGTTTGTCTATGCGTCTGTATGCGCTAAATTTGAATTGAAATGGAAACGGCTAAGCAGATTTAAATGCAGTTTTTACTATTCTATTTTGGCATTCTTCCCTCAACACTTCGTGTTTGTTTCATTTTAATCGGTTGAAAATAAAAAAAAGATTGGAATTTATGGATATTGTCTTAAAAGTGACATGTTCTAGTAGAACAAAAAAAATAGTTGAAATTAGTAAATAAAATAGTGTAATTCAAGCAGGCGAAGCCCTCAAAAATTGTTTTTGTTTCTCATTAACATTAACATAAAGAGAATAAAATTAGACTAATTTAAACGACTACCGACGAAATAATTAGACTAAATAACTGGAAAATTAAATACAATTCTTATATTATTTTCTTTAGAGAATACAATGTTTCAAATAAAATAAATTGTTATGATACAAAAAATACTGATTTATCTTCGTAAAAATAAACGTCACGTGAAATCTGACGTGCCAAATGAAACTTTAATATAGATATCTAATTTGCTTAATTAGAATTAAATCTATTGAAAGTAGAAATAGATATAATTATTTCACTTCAATAATATGTAATATATAAAATAATATATTTAAATAAAGTACATACTTGTAACTCGTTTCTCTTCGGGCGTCATGGCCTCGTATCGTTCGTCTAACAGTGAAAACACTTGATTCCATGCCAGCCGTCTTTCAACCCTGTCCTTATACGGTTCTATTGTCCTATCCCATAAACAAGGTCTTTCTTTAACCGCATGTATTAATTCTACCACATCGTATTTAAATTCACGCATTTTTAATATAAAATATAGTAATTTTATTATAACAGTATCGCACTTAGTAAAGTGAGTCAACGTGACTGAGCAGTGTGCGTCAAAATGTCGGATCGTCTATTCTCGCCGGATCGCTGTCTCTTTCTTACACACATAGAAAGAGAGAGAAAGATAATCACAACCGAGGTCACCGGGCAACGACTCCGAATGGGTACGCCCGTCAAAAGAGTAATTATAACCAGTTACGTAGACCTTTCATTGTTAGATATTTATTAGAGATGAGAGCTCTTATAAAATGGGTCTTTGTGTCCATAGTCGTGAGCGTGACGGTGGGTTTTATGATAAAAGACGTTTCGTTTTTATTTATATGATATAAATGAGACCTTTACAGTAAATAAAATTTACATATATGTGTGTAATATATATATATATACATATATAACATTAATATACTACAGTAAAAAGTAAATACTGTAATCTTTGTAAAAAAATAATTTTATATTTATTTAAAATATATCTAATGATTGGTAGGGGAATGCCTTGAATATTATTTATTGTGTTTTATTAGGTATTCGAATTTCTCATTGTCAGCTTGTAATGTATGTTTTTTTATATGTATATATAAAAGCATGTGGCGTAACATTTCTATGGCAATTTAATATAAAATATGATCAGACGCTTCGACTTATTCCAGATTTAAAGATAGCAGCATTACGTATTTTCCCGTATAGCTTTATCTTCTTCTTTCCGATCCTTTTAATCTCTAACGCAAAAAAAGTTTTATATGTCTGTTTATGTGTCTATCTGTGGCAAGTAATTTCGGTGAACTGCTGGTAAAATATCTTATTTGGAATAAAAGTTTTTGAATTTAACTTTGAATTTGAATCAAATAAGGTTAATTCGCATTATAAAGAGATATTTTTTTTTCGACAAAAATACATTCTTTTCTCTAGTTTTAGTTTCTTAGCTAGTAAAAAAACCCGTTTATATTCAAGAATATTATCGCGTAACGATAAGATTTCTTTTTACAAGAATTTTCCTTTGAACTCAGCTTAGATTCGTTAGTCGTTGAGAGACACTAGACTTAAGGCCTTTTCCTAACTGACTTATTCTATTAAATAGAAAAATATAACCATTTAAGCCATTTTTTTTATGAAATAATATGAAATACCTACCGTATTACTTCTTAGGTTTGATATTTTATCATAATTTCCTAATTACGTATACACAACACTATTTGTTTAAAATGGATACAGATTTTCTTATGTTAAATCTTCTTCTCGACATTAAAAACTTATGACTTTATAAGGGACAAGCCATCTTGTGATTGCTATCTAGTGCTAAAACACTCTGCTTGTCTACGTCCTATTCAAATTTTAAATTAATAGCAAAGTGTGTGACATTGTTAAGTCGCGGAACTCAACGCCATGTTTTATCTAGACTGTGCCAATTAAAATAATTTATTCTTTTAAATGGTTTTATACTGTTTATCATATTATGTCCTTGGATGCTTGTATACGTTGTTGTATATATTTTTTTTTGCCTATATAAAGAACTAAAATACTTATTTCTGTGTAATAAGTATGTTTAGTTAACAACTTAAATGTTTTACGTTCAAATTACTGTATGATTTTTTTTTTCAAGAAACAAACAGTAAATTAAAAAATAAACTTATAACACTACAATTATAACAAAAACCAATAAAGTTTCCACAGCTTAAACGACATGTTGTAGAACATAATTACTTGTAACAAAATTATGTATTGAGTTTAGAAAACGTATTAAATAAATTGCATTCTCTCTTGCCATATGATAATTCTACGCATTTATCTTTGGGTAGCAGAGATTTGTAAAAATCTCTCTACAGAGATGCTAACAACATAAATAAGTTGTAATAAGCGTTTAAGAATTTCGACGGAGATTGGTGAGAACTTATGTTTTAATTTGTCAGAGCGCTTTATCGGTTTCTAAGAAGCACAGGTTCAAATCCGCACGCATTTTGTATTTTTTCTTTAATAAACTATGGTTGTAAGCTACAATTAATAAGCTATTTTATTGTATAATATCATTTAGTAGCTTGTTTGAACCGGCCTAATACATTGGTTTACACAACCTTACTCATAAGGCTTAAATTTGTGAAACAATGCCACACATGTACTGACTATCGATCGTTCTGCGCGCGCATTGAATAGCATGAATGTCACTATTTTCTACATGAAAATTCTTGACACCGCCTCAGAGGTTATTTTAAAAGAAAAATTGTAATTTTATTACAATATTACATTAAATAAACTTAATTTTTAATTGTTTTAAATCGGTGAGTTCGTTGAGAAAAGTTCTGTACGGTAATATGTTTTAATTTCGTTTCACCGGCTTCAAGCAACATCTTGGTGAGTTTAGTTTAATTATATATAAATATTGTTATACTTTAGATAAAAATAAGTTAAAAAGTGAAATGTACATGTCGTAAATCAACATGTAGTTCAAATATTTAAAACTTGTTGTATATAATAGAGTAGAGTACATAATAACCGTAATTAAAATTATAAAATTATAAAATAGTTTTTATTTTAACTTCGCACTGTATCCCGCACATTGCAGGATCAGGGTAGTCAAAGAGTACCTTAGTGTTTTAAAGCTTCCGTTCCCTATCTTTCGCTGAATTCTTAAGGCATTGCGTGTTGAATAGCGCTCAACGCCGCGCCATGTCTCCCTACCTGAACGGCGAAATAAAAATATAAAATATTTCATTGCCCATGAGTTCGAGCGTGATTTGAACCCAAACCGTTGCGCCTTTGTGTCGCTGCGCCACGACGTTCTCAAATTATGTATTTAATTAGCAGTACAATCACTTATACTTATACAACATTTAAGTAAAATAGAAATATATAGTTTAATGTAGATTAAAACATATTGATAAATGATTGACAGACATAATGTAATATTATATAAATGTTAACGTTCTTTACAAATAAAAGTGGGCAATTTTCAAATTACATAACATTGCTTTTACAAGAAAACAGCTTTAATCAGATCACAATTTCCAAATGAAAGACTGTGTACATTCGAAACTACATCTTAAATGATGGAATGACTGATTACAATAAATGTATTTTTCACGTGGCAGTGTAGGTAGAATGAACTTGGGAACCTAGTGTTAAGTTACTCCGTTTCGTTCCCCACTTTCTGACGAATTTGAGGCATAGTGGGTTGGGTGGCGGAACTCACCGCCGCACTTTGCCTAGTTACCAGAGCGCGGAAATGAATGTATTAAATATTTCCGTTGAAAATATCAAATATTTCACTTTCTCGAGTGAGTGTCGAACCCACAACCTATCGCGTTTGTGCCACGGAAGGCCTCACGTACAACAACAGACTACAACTACTTAATACCTTTTAGAAATCAAAGATTATTCATATTATTTTATATTATATCTGGTTGAATAAACATACATATATTTGTAGGTGACTGAAAATTATTATATTTATAAAGTTTCATGAAATAACTTAATTTCTATTAACGTTCCCTACAAATAAAAGTTAGCAAGTTTTAAATCACTTAACGTTGCCAGTTCAAAATATATCAGCAGCTTCACGCTTTTCCAACTTAGTAGGGTAGATACAGACAACCAGACACCTGATACTACATATCTCTCAGTTTTCCACATTCTATTTATTGGACTAATCTAAAAGGATTTACGAAAAAAAATCAGTTTTTTCGAGAATTTTCGAGAATAATTTAGCAATTAAACCTTTTAACATATAGACTATCAGTATCAGTGACTATGTTTTCCTGTCATTCTTATGCGGTAGGATCTTAAGACCTAATTAATGAAAGACCTAATAAAATATTTAAGAGATGAATACTCCTATTTTATATGGCAATACTGGAATATATATAGGGATGTATGTTGTATGTATATGTAAGTTTTGATGATATCAGAAGCAGTAAATTGTATAAAGAATTCGTACAACGGTTCATATTGATTGAGGTTAATGGTATTTACCTACATTCCAAAAGACTATACAATATGACGAAAACGATTTAGTATTTTTCTTAGGTTTTATGTAATTTGTCGACTATAATGTTAGTCAACGGGTAAGTCAATTTTAAGAGTTATGTACCGTAGAGTATTACTAAGACTTCGTTGTCTGTTCGTTCGTCTGTCACCAGGGCTTGGGCAAAGAAATATTTAAGTTTGCTCCTATACAACAGGCATGATTTTTATGCCATTTTTATAAATAGTGTTTACTTCGCGCGTGAGTTTGTCTTCCAATTGGCCGGCTTTGCATTTTTAGTTAACAGAATAAGTACGTCTCCTGGTGGAAGATATAATGTAAGTCAAATTTAAATTTAGGTATAGAACACATTTATCTTTGAAATCGATTCAAAAATAGATACCAATGATGGTTTGCTTGCCAATTAATACAAGCGCCTGCAGATTTAATACAATTATTTCACAAAAACGTGTATTATATATTTTTCTATTAATTTTGTTATTAATATTTATTATCAAATTGTCATATCTTCGCTTTGAAAGTGCGGCGTTATGTTCCATTCAGAAAATGGAGAATAAAATATTAGTTATCATGATGAAAACATAGTGACTTAACACTAGATTTTTTAGTTCCCTCCGGGAGCGTAGTCTGAACCTAGTGTTGAGACACTACGTTTTCATAGCAAGAAATAATAAAACTAATAAAATATATTACATATTCACATATATAGGTGTAAATAATCTTTACTATTTGCTTGATAAAAATATGCTTGAAAAAGCATATTTTTTTATCACCAATCTAATAGTAGTTGCCAATTCGTCGCCTTCATAAAAAATTTAATATATTTTTTTTAACTATTTAAGGCATAAATAATCTACAAAACAATATCGATAATGTGGACAGTATGTGTGCCTGGTTGGGGTGCCGTGGTGGTGGCGGGGTCGCTCTTACTATATGGAACTTTGGACGTTGCGTACTTCGCACGTATGATGTACACTGTTGCGAAGGCAAGGTATTTTAGAAAGAAAATATGCATTTTGGATTCTACTGAAGTTCAATGTGAGTTGGCTTTGTTATGATTATTTAAATATTTTTTTTAAGCTTTACGCTAAATTATCACATGGCACGATAGGTAGAGGACTCAGTGGACTGACTGGAGACTCAGTGTTAAGACACCTTCCCATTCGTATCTCACTTTCAGTCAAATTTGAGAAATTGCGTGTTGAATGGCGGGACTCAACGCCACGGTTTGCCTTACTACCAGATGGTAGAAATTATATTAACAACTATTTCATTTCTTCAAGTGTGGATTGAACCCACAACCTGTCGTTTACAGTCGCACGCTTGTGTCTTTGCCTCTGTACACGACATGCCTCAGGCCCGTTTAGATTTACGAAAATATAATAAATATTTGATAACAGAAAATAAAGTTATTTAAGTTTTTTATATGAGAAAAAATATATATTTAATATTAACTTATAAATTCCAGCGTGCTGTCTCCTTACTGACATCGACACCCTCCTCTACCACATGAACAACGCGCGCTACCTCCGAGAGCTGGACTTCGCGCGAGCTGACTTCTACGAGCGTAGCGGACTGTACGCTAATATCAAAGCCGCTGGCGGGTCCGTTTTACAAGCGGCCACTACTATCAGATATAGGCGATATTTGAAACCGTTCACCAAGTTCACTATTACTTCTAAGGTGTGAATAGATCGTAGTTATGATTTTCACGATTATATATAAAGTACATTTTTAATGAATGAATCTCTTAGGTCGGATTAATAACGTATATTTGTCATTTAGAACTGAGTTTTTCTATTTTATATTTTAAAGAGAGTTTGTCGTGGCTCAGCCCTCTAGGTTTGAAACGTTTGTGTTGGTTTGATTGCTTACTCGAGGAAATGAAATATTTTCATTCGCTCTGGTTAGAAGAAAGAACGCGTCGTTAAATACCGCTATTGAACTTTTGAAAGTTGGAAACATTTTGCGCTACGCTGCTATATAAAGAGTGAACTTTAAAAAACTATTTTAGGTAGCAATAATGAAATGTTGAAAAATAATGAAATGTCTTACCGTACTGCAAAAATGGTTATATTACACAGATTTGTGCCTCATAATTATTGTGTACAGTCAAACAAGATCGTCTTTGCATTATAGCTGACAAAAAGATGACGTCAAAAATAAAATGACGAACTCACCAGATTCGATTGACATATAAGCGATATGTTGATTTATTGGTCATTGACTTAGACACTAACCATTCGATTCAAGCATGGAAATCTTGTTAAAGTTTAATTTAATTTGATCTTCCTCTCAAAATAACTTAGTTTTTTATTTTAGACTTAGATGTGTTTTCGTTTGTAAAGTTTATGCAAAATATGTGCATTATAAGTGGGAAATTCTGGTTTCAACGGGATTTAAACTCATAATTATTTATATATAGATATAATACTGAGTTGAATGTATATTAGTTAAAATTTTGTTGATATTTATACTAATATTATACATTTGTATAATTTCTTGGTTAAATGCGCTCTATGTACAAAAAAAAAATACTTTAACGATATACATACCTACACATAATAACTTATTCATTTTGTGTGTATTAGTTTTTAATAGATACAAATATTTTTCCGAATCTAATTTTCATAACATATATATTCTTTATATAACCTATATTTAAGACTTATTTCAAATAAAAATATTGAAATGGAAATTAATTTTGTAATATAAAATTGAAAACGAATTGAAATCGAATTTTAATTAATTTATTAAAATATTGCCGGTCACTTTCATTTAAAAATGGCCATCAGTCGTAACAAAGTAAAGCACTGTCTACATTATGTTATTTTCTATTTTCTTTTATACTCTTTTTATATTATTTTAACTTTCCAGGCTATCTATTGGGACGAAAAAACATTTTTCATGGAGCACGAGTTCATAGGCCCTGGGGGGTTCGTCCACGCGGTGGCGTTATGTCGCCAACGTATAATAGACACGTCGGTCGCAGCTATCGCAGAACTATTGTTGCAGCTTCACTGTTCTGGCAGCTGTAAATCGCCACCAGAGAAAATGCCTTCTGAGGTAGGAGTTTATATATGCGTTGATTTCCGACATTTAACATTCAATTTAAAATGTACTTTAATTATAAGACTAGAGAGATCTCTATTTTATATTTTGTATTTTTGATGCTGGTAATAATTTTAAACATTAAAAATCAAAATGAATCTCTTTAAAAGATTGTAAAATAATTTACAAATGTGTAAATAATGCTTAGAAGGATAATGAATTAACTATATATTTATTATTTTAGTATGTGTTGTAGAAGGTGGTGGAATTTAATTTTGTTTAATGATTGTTAGTACCCTTCATATGCTAATATAGATAATAAATTAAAATTTAAAAACATTTTAAAATGTAAATAACTTAATTCAAGTATTTTTTTTATGAAATTACAGCTGGAACTGTGGGTACAAAGTAACGAAGTGAGTTCAGCAAAGCTGAGACCACTCGCACCACTACCTCTAGAAGCGCACCCTCTTAGCTGCGGAGATCTCATTCCTAAAGCGGCGGAGTGAAGGCAGCTTAACCCGAACGAGGCGAGGAAGCAAGTGTAGGTTAGAATTAGGAAATTTATTATGATCATTAGATACAAGAAATGCACACTTACATATTACATGAATATTGATATTATTATATAGAATTGCTACAGCTCCTTTGAAGAAATAAAGTAGCATATTGAACTTTAATTATAAAAATAATTTTATATTGAAATAATATGAATGAACGGAACTTTTATTATACCCACACATACATTTTTATACTTTATAAGTATCGTCTATTGAACAAATATTGTAGATACAGATAACATAGAATTATCAGTAATACAGATATGTTTATTTTCAATAGTTTTATTAAGCAATCAATAAAGACGTTTTGTAATCATTATTGTATCTAATGATTTATATTTGTATACAAATCGAAAATAGCGCATGAAATATAATTAAAGTTCTACTTATTATTACAATCTTGATATTTAAATATCTGGCATACACGAAACTTGTTTACTAATAAAAATCAATTTTTAAATAAAATTGTAATATTGTACCTAAAGATCATAATAAAAGGAATTACAACAAACTAAGAAATAAGACACCATAAGTGATGTTTATTAAACTGTCATTATATACAAAGTTTCAAAGAAGAAATTGCTAGTTTCGTTCGGGTTATAATTGGCAAATGTCAATGTCAACAGTACAGATAATCGCTAGCTTATTTTTTAAAAGTATGCTAGATTAAACAAAATACATATACATAATACATATATCAGTATAGCTTTGAATATTTCAATGTAATATATAATAAATCATTCGTTTTCTTTAATTTTTTAATGATATTTAATGATTTATGAAAAGGCTGCAGTTCTATGCATAGGCGTTATGCTTATTAGTGCAGTTGCAAATGTAAATAGGGTAATAAAATGTACCATACATTAAAAATTATATTAAATGAATTTAAATAACAAAGTATAATATTTAATATTACCTAAGTAATTTATTATTTGAAATTATGACATCATTTAAATAATCAAATATTATTATACTACTATTATAAATAGTTCTTAGTTTTGCTATTATTTTTGTAATTTGTTAAAATGTCTTTTATTAGCTATGTCATTTAAATGTTTTGTGATTGTTCTTTGTATTTATCCAAATTAACTTATTAATTTAATAATAAAGTAATTGAAATATGTTTTATGGCAATTTGCATTCATTACGCCTGAATATTTATACTTTTTAAAGTGTTATTTTGGTTTGTAATATCTGAAATAAATTAGCATGTACTCGCTTTGACATTTTTCTCTGTTAATATTTATCATTTTATAGATTTTTTCTTATATTCGTTTTTGCAATTATGTAATGGACTAAAGTAGGTATCTACTCAAATAAGTAGAGGTATCAATTTATTAAAGAGTAAACAAATTTATATTTATGTTGTTTTTTGTGTATTCGTGATTCTGATGATAGCGCACAAGTAATAATTTTATTTTTTTGTTGTTGTTCAGAATAAAATATTTCCTTATATTTTTTAGATAGTATTATTTATTAAGATTACTTTATTCTAGTCATTTAAAAAAAACGTAAGGATTGTAAAGAAGCAAGTAGAAAAAGATTATAATTAATGCACCCATAACCATGAGGAAAGCTTAATAAGGTCAGACCTACCAGGAGCGAATGTTTCATTATTTAAATTTAAAATGATTATGCAAACCATCGATCGATAACCATCGATCTTTTATAAAAAGTTATACTTTTGTTACTATTTGTTATACAAAAAAAATGTCTTGCATGTGTTTTGATAGATTACTATTACACACATGCATAGATCATTAGCTGTAGTAATGTAATACAGTTGATATTATTTTGTAATTTATTTCTCCGATTCTTTATATAAAAAACTCAAAAATATATAATTTTATAAATTCTGTTTAATTGAAATTTAAACGGAATTTATGAAATTTTGCATTTTTAATCTGTTAAAGATGCGTTACGAATACAAATATACTTTTATAAAAATAAATGAAATGTTTCATTAATTATTATAAACATATAGCATAAGTAAATATCTTGAACTTGAATGTTATTTAATATTCGATATTGATTCGATTATGTTAATTCTATATTATCCCTTTGTAAACATAGCAAAATTTTAACAAAAGCTTTGTTGGCCGTTACCGATAGATATTGAAAGTAAAATTTAAGTCTGCTGGGGTAACATTATGAATATTTTTTTAATCTAGGTAGCAAATATTAACGATTACCGCCTTCCTTCTAAAGAAGTTCCATTCCAAATGAATTCTTTAGCTATAGACTGAATTCGAAAATTCACTATCGTGAAACTTACTGAAAGTATCGTAATAAAAAAAAAGAGAGAGGCCTGTCTTGGCGCAGTGGCACAACCGTTTGACTGTAACCGACAGGTTGTGGGTCCACTCGAGAAAATGAAATATTTGATATTTTCATTTTAAATATTTAATATATTCATTTCTTCGCTCTGGTACTAGGCAAACTCAACACGCAATGGCTCAAATTTGGCGGAAAGAGGGGAACGGATGTGGAAACTGAGTGTCTTAACACTAGGTTCCCGTGTTCCCTATGCCTTCCTTACCATGTGCGGGATACAGCATGAAGCTGAGTTAGAGTAATAAAAAAAAATGTGTTGTATCGTAATTTTAGAGATGAAGAGTCAGGTCTCAGCTTAGGCGTATAAAAATAATTTGCAAAGTTGTGGCTTAACTCTCTTTTACTCCAAGCTATAATATTATAATGGAATAACATTATGATTATAAATGTAAAATGTATTCCTGAATTCTTTAAAAAATATATAGTATATATTCTTATTGTCATAATGAGAATTTTACTAAGCATATTGATATTTTCGTGATGCTGCTTAAAATTATAATTTAACAGGTTTAGAACATATTGATTTTGTTCTATAGTTCCATGTATATCTTTTCTACTATAGCAGTCTATGTGTTGAATTAACATATTCTATGTATTAGATACGATATTAAAGTAAAATGTATTTATGGTGCTTTAATATCCATACATTTAATGTTATATTGAAATTAAGATCCTTGTGTGTATATTGTATGAAATGATTATATTGATATTTAAAATTTGTAATAAAATTAGCTCAGCTAATAGTCCTGAAAGGTACTGGTTTTTATTAAGACAAACCATTGTAATGTAATAATTGAAAATAAAAAATAAAATTTAAAATAACAAATGAATTGCTGTAATGTGTTTTTTATTATAAGTCCATATTGACTTTGTTTGTGTCATTCATTCGTTAATGAATAATGTATTAAAACGTATTGGTACGCCATCATGACCTATGTAGGTAGCTGCAACTGTTCTGACAGCGTTATATATAATAATAAAACTGTGACTGCTTGCTGTCTGTACATGGAAAATAATCGGCTGCATTTTAATCATTTCATAAATAAAAATCATATAAATTTATTTCTACAAAGTTAGTTTAAAGTAAGAAATATAAGTTTTTAATTGGTGTTAGAACACAAAAGTTATTCAGACTAGTAAATAAATAATCGTAATTTAGGCGAGCAAAGCCGCTGTTCTACCAACAAAGAGAAGAGCAACTGTTTAGTTTCCTGCCCGATCTTCTTACTACTCTAAGTAGAACTGCTTGTAGTATTAGTCTTTATTTAGTTTTATCCTACATTAAGTTTATATTAACACTAGGTTCTTAATATTTTTTGCAATAAAAGGTATTGGGAAACCGTTCAATCATTTTAATCCAATATTTAATAGATATGGACATACCTACATAAAGGATCATTGAAAATGATAATAAACTTTTTCATATACTCAATTATGATCATTTTTGGTAATTTAAAAGTTTGAAGTAGGTACCTACATGGCAAAACATATTTATTTAGCAACAGCAGAAGGTGTGATCCTTTCTGCCGAGTTTGTTATATGAAGAGAGACGTTATAAGGTTGTTCTGTTTATGTGTCTGTCGCACTGTAGCTCCCGAGTGAATGAATCGATATGGACGCGATTTTTTTTTAGTTGAAAGCTTCAGATACTTAGTTTATTTAAGAGCTAGTTATATTTTGGGTCGGAGGTATTTATTACTTACAATTTCGTAAAAGAATATCTAACATTAGTAGTAAATAGTTAAGTAGCTTTCGTTATTTAATAATTTTACATCATCTTGAAAAAAAAATGAAACAGGTTTCGTCAACTTCGTCCACTGAAAATAAAATTGTGCAATCAGAAATAGAAGACGACCTATTATTTAGGCAACCTGCCAATGTAGGCTGTTGCTGAGGCTAGTTAGTATAATATTAAATAGTGGCTTTGCTTTTCAGTGATATAAATGTTTAACATTTTCCATTGGTCAATTTTTTTTAAACATAAAAATAGATTATTCAATATTAAAGAATCTCACGTTGTATCGCGCACTGGCAGGGTAGGCAGAAGGAACTGGGGATTTGGTTTTAAAATTTTGCGTTGCTACAAGAAACGAAGCGAAATTGGGGGGAACAAATTAAAAAAATAATAATTGTCTCAAGTGGGGATCGACCCCATAGCCTGTCGAGTTTACAATCACATGATGGTGCCCCTGTACCACAGGCGTCAAGGAATGCATGAAATAAATTGAAAATATTGAAAATATGTACAAAGTAAAAGTTTTTTTGATGAAATTAATATTAAGTTAACTTTTTTTGTTCACAAACTTAAAATTTTTATTACACACCTGTTATTATTTTAACCTTCTTTCAATTTCCTGACTCATCAAACACTCGGCAATTCACACGATGCTATAGATTTTTCGTATTTATATTTAACAAAATCGTTTTAATTTGCAAGCACTTGGTTTACTATGTACTTATATTTTGTCTCCTTAGCAAAATTATTATATAAAATCTTTGTTACTAGGTCATTTTGTTGATATTATACAAACAGAAGAAATAAATAAATATGGATTAAATTAAAACTGAAAAATATATTGAAATATTCTTTGCTTAAATAGGCTGTGCGCTGTGATTCCCGCTTAGAATAGGATCACCCTGGTACTGATGGTGTCGTAAGAGGCGACTAAAGTACGAGTGGGAGAGTTACGTTGTCAGCAATGACAACACGCATGGGCAGACTCGACTGGATCATTACCACCCCCGGCATTTAAAACCGGCGTGAAGTAGTGGGTTCGCCCACTGCGTTTCGCATTAGGTAATGTCGGGCCCCGGTGTCCATCCACCTTATAGACCGGCAACGCTCCTGTAGCTCCTGTAGTGGTACATGGGGCTGTTGGAGACGGTGATCACTTACCATCAGGTGACCAGTACGCTCGTTTGCCGTGTCTTTCCATAAAAAAAAGAAAGGCTAGGTAAGACTGATAAGCACTTCTAAATATTCAAGGTACACCGGCGATGTAGACAGTTCTGCTGATAAGAGCGATTTGGTGTGATAATTGAAGTATATCAAAAAAAAGCTGTGCGAGTGTTCGTCGTATACAAAATATGACAAAATTTATATTACGGGGGTTACTTATTTAAATAATAAGTTAGGTAAATGAGTTTGAAATTTCATGTACTTAAACTTAGTTATTATAAAGATCATTATGGTGCAAGGTTATAATATAATGTTTATTGTGCTTCACTTGATGGTTTGAAAAAATACCACAAAAAATATGTTGGGAAATTAGGAATCCAGTTTCCGCCAAATTCTTGAAGTGTTGCATTTTGGCGTTGATTGAACTTGTCGCGGATTTATTCATTACTAGAGGGAAGAAATACAATTATTAAATATTTAATTACAGTAGGGGCTCCCACCCAAGACCTGGCCTGGTCGTATTTACAATCTTAAAACAGACAAAAAAATATATTCAATTTAAAGAAAATGAAAATCTTAAATGCTCAATCGAACTCAATACACTAACTATATAACTTAGTATTTAATTAGATAACAGGCATCTGTCTATTCAAATCAGCTCTTATCATATATGTACCTCCCTACTTATAATTTTCAACACTTTTTTTTAATTGCAATGACAAAACATCGTATAGATACATTGAGACATGCTTTTAATTGGCAAAATGTTCGTGTACTTTGTAACCTGGTTACGAAAACACGTTGCGCGTCATCGAAACTCAATTTACTTGAAATTATAATTTCTGTAAGCAACTGTATAATATAATATGTGAATATATTTTCTCCTATAGGTATACATATTACATTTATCTTCTAGTTTTTTTTTTGTTTCACGCTATATCCCGCATATTGCAAGATAGCCAGAGGGAACTTTAAAACCTAGTGTTGAGACACTCCGTTTCGTTCACCATTTTCCGCCGAATTTGAGGCATCGCGTGTTAGGCGGCGGAACTCAATGCCGCCTTTCACTTTGTTACCAAAACGAAGGAATAAAAATAATTATTATTTAATTTTCTCAAGTGGGCCGACAACTTTTCGCGCTTGTGCCACAGCGTCACGACAGGTCGTCGGTTGGATTTTGCAGTCGATGTCTTATTTTGCTCCATGCTTTAGGATAGTTGTCCGCTTTTGGCCTGAATCAAGAGATTCCGAGCTGAATGCCGAAACTCAACACTGTGTTTTGTCTTATTAGAGCGAGAAAATGAAAATGATTATTTATCTCGATAAGATCGAACCAAAAACTGGCGCGGTCAGTTGTACTCTCGAGTTATAACTAGTGTAATTAATTTTATTTATTTCTTTAACTTGCCAGTAACATAACATTTATAGGTATATATTATAATATTCCATCCATTTTATTCAAAAAAAATCTGTGATATGTCTTTTCCAATTATATTGTCTATATTTAATTTTAAAAAAAATATTATTATAGTAATAGCATGTAAAAGTATTGACTAGTATTCCTTGAATATATCATATTGTAAGTAGAATTTTATTTGTATGTAAAGATCATGAATGTAATGAATATATTTAAAGCTATAAAATTACGTTGCATTGTTCTATCCTGTAGGTTATTATGAAAGAAAACTTGTATCTGAAAAATGCTTCAATTATTTCATATCATGTTACTGGGTACTTTTTATGTATAAAAATAAGTAAAATGAAAAATTGTAATAATTAATTGAAAATTCGAATTATTTTTACTTCATAATTTTATCAATGTTTAAAATAAAAAAAGGGTAATAAAAATAAAATTCATGTTTAATTTTAATGTACACAATTTATTCATATCGTATAGCGTTTCTTATACAAAGGTAATAAATTGTAAAATCCTCTTTCACGATCCAATAAATAAATACTTAGTATAACTCCTTCAGTCCTATCACATGCCCTTTGGGCAATATTAGGAGTATAACTTACAATACATCGAATACTTTCGATCTAGCCTTCGTAGGATTGATACAATAGTCCCCAACCATGGGCTGTACTCGAAAATGAGACGCAGGACCGTAATATATGAGTGAGAACGCCATGCGTTTCATTCCTTTAAAAATCTAAAATATTGCGATTCAATCGCAGCGAGTGCTCATGGTAAGGGCTAGGTGATATAAATCACCATACTTTTTCTAACAAATGTACAAAAATATTATTTTAAGGTAGCTTTAAGGTAGGTATGTATTGTCAAAGGCACTGGTACTCTTATCCTGATCAATTACTCTGCACGATAGGATTTATATTCTTATAAATAGTTTGCGATTACTTGACAGCTAGAGGTTTTATCATACATATTTCTTTTGGTTTGGAACATAACAGGCATTCCGATCGAGAAAGACTATACATTAACATAAATAAACATCTAAGTTGGACTTAAAACTACGACTTAGGACTAACTTATAAGAAAAATAGTCTTTAGCCATCGATTTTCACTATCGAATCTTCGAATAGATGAAACAGATCTACTACGCTTATATTACACATTATACATTATACATAGCTCACCACTAAAAATGCATTTTTTTTAAATCTATCACTGAGTAGATAAGTTTTATCTGCTCGAAAAGTCTGCAAACCGAACATTAGTCTCATACAGGGTCCACGCGCGCGTCGACCGATGCGACTATCTCTACCCTATAATACACCAAGAGTAAACTACTAGGAAGGATTCATTAATTAGGCGTTGCGACTTAGCCGCGTACAGCTGCACAATATCATACAATATACAATTCATATTTTTACAAACGTGGTAACTTCTAGGGAGGGGCGAGACAGTTTGTACGAACATTATCGACACGCGATCGCGGGACCAGCCGCGACTGAGCAGACACCAAACGATCCAACACCTCAATACCAAGCGCGCAGTGTTCTGTTCGCAAAGACAGGCAGAATGCTCGAAACATTAAAACACGTTAATAGAAATAGACAAGAGCATTTGCTTGGTGTAAACTCAGCTTAGCGGTGCTGCGCGGTCCAGGCGCAGGCGCAGGCGCGGGTGTCCCCTAGGCGGGGGCGGGCTTAATGCTCGAGACCGCGCGCCTTGTTTTGGTGCATCATGTTCTTTAATGTCGCCACCTCTGTAGCGAGTCGGGCGAGTTCCGCCTTTAAGTGGGCGTCTTCTTCTTCCGCTTCAGATCTCGGGGGTCTGTACTCTGCACCGAGGGAAATTCCAGAATCTCTCTCGTCACTTGAGCCTTCCCCGTCCCAGGATGGTGAGGAACGAGGTCCGGGCTCTTGTTTGATGTGTTGCAGAGATAGGAGGGCGCTGGCAACGTCCTTGTCACCGAGATGTGATTTGTGACGCAGTTTGAGGGGCAGGCAATTATTTTCTGGGGCATACTGCTCGGCTGTTTCATCTCCGGACCCGGAGAGGGAAGATAGTTCATATGGCGAAGGGGCTCGGCGAGATCTGGAGAGATTGAGAACGGAACCGGGTGGTTCATAATGTGCAGGATGAGGGTAGTAGGCTTCAGGTGCTGGGAGTCTTTCCTGATATGGCTCCGGAGCGCGTTGTGGTGGAGGGGACGGCGGTGACGCTGGTTGCACTGGCGGTGGTGGTGGTGGTGCAGCTGGGAATAGCGCACCGCCTGATAGTTTACTTCTCTTAGTCACACACAAAACTTGATCGCATGTAGGTAAGGTTGCCAGCACTTGATCAATGCTAATAAGAGTTTCTCCACAAATGCCGTATTTTTCTTTAATTGCATCCAACTGCGCTTTCAGTACATGATTTTCCTTAGAAAGTTCAACAACACGTTGTTCCAAAACCATATCGTTGAAGCGACGTTTTTCGCGGGAGCGTTTAGCGGCTTCATTGTTGCGCCGCCTACGGTCCCAATATCCGTCGTCTTTTTTGTTATCGGGAATAAATTCCCTTTGCTTACGTTGTCCAAAGAACTCCTTCCTCTTAGAAAATTCAAAGTTGCCATAATCATTAGGGTCTCCAGGACTGCCGTTAGAGGGACAGCTGGGTGGTTGGTCCATGGGGTAGTGTGGTGAGACGGACAGTCTCGCGCGTGGCGGTGGAGGCACGCGGGATGATGTTGGCGACGGGCCGAGGGCAGCGCCCGCGCCCGCGTTCAGCAGCTGCTGCTGACTCAGTATGAACTCGGCGACCATGTTTCGGCGGACGACGCCTTGTCCGCACGGATCTTCAATATGGTTCTGCAACAAATAAAACATTACGTTAGTAAAACATTGCAATTTTCTAAATAGCCTTACAAAATATGCTTGCAAAAATGCTGTCGCAAGTTCCTGCGCAACTTTGCACGTGGATCACCTTTGTGTAACCACATTGCCACATTAAGATTTTTTTATACCCTTTACATTAAATCGCATTAATAAGTCACGTTTCCTAACCTCATGTTCTGTTACATAAATCATATGCAAGTAAGTCAGGATACAATGGTACAGTTGCTATCTCTTTAATGTATAGAAAGGCAGTATTCAATTTAAAAGGCAAACTAGCATTTCAAGTGCATACATAAACTATTTAGAGCCAAATGAAGAGAAAAGCCATGCCCGCGTACATGTGACGAGAATTTACGAAATGCCTAACTAGGTAATAATCAAGTTTCTGAACAATAATATTTAATTTTCGCAATAGTCACGTTGGCAACGACGTGGGTTAAAAAGCAAACCTCAGCATTCGATATTATTTTATCGATGCATCATCGGTACAATGTCGATGACCTTTGCGTAAAACTGACTTCTAAATTCGTCTCGCACAAACGTATTTCACTTCTATACTGAATTTCCTATGGATTATAGTCAAAATAAACAACGGCAGGAAGTTTGGCAAAAAGCATTGTTATCAGGCGAGGATAACAATGAAAGAATGAATCCTAAGTACCTATTGTGGCAAAGTCGTAAAACTAGTTAACTTTTTTTCTACTTGTCTAAAACATGAAAAAAATACGCGGTCACGTTACCTGACACGCGGTGAACCCGCGCACAACGTGAGAGTTCTTTCTAAATCTGAAATTATGCGTTTCCGACGACATTTGCATGTGATTTTAACTATTCCAAAGCTCCGGACACGTGCTCCCGCCCGTTTATACGAGATTATTCACAATTTACTCCTTATGAAATTCGAAAACGATCATTAGACAACCTCCGAAGAATTTTAAGATGTTTTTGAACGATCTCATTGCATTCAGAAAGCTTTATATAACCATTTCCTATTCCGATCCTTCGTTTATGTAAATAACATGTTTATCATATTTGTCAATAGAAATATTTTATCGTTTACCACTTACTTAAATAGAATGTGGAATAGAATGTGTTAAAAATACCTACTAAAATAGAATTTATTATGTTAAAAAAATACAGCTATAAACTAACAGTTACTGTTATACTTCATTTTAGTTATTTGACAATAAATAAATTATGCTAAAACGCTGTTTATGATATAATAACAATATTTTGTTTAAAAAATCTTTATCTTAATATCCGTCAATTCATTACACGTCGTATTACTTTGTTCGGAGTCACAAGGTAGCTCGGGTTTCCAACGGATTGTTGCGGTTCGGTGTCAGTAGGCCGCTCTAGATGCGCGCGCGCACCCGTTACGGCTAACTGTTCGATTAAACCAGCTCTAATTGGTCGATGTTAGTGGGGCTTTTCATGGTTATCGCTTTAAAATTTTGGATTTTTTTAACATCCTCTGACTAGAGTATGATGTAATTTTTATTCATACTTTTAGCTAGATGGAGACAAAAAGCTTAACAGTTTTTCCGACTTCGTTATTCAATTATAACTCCCAGTTTAGTCGAACAAAAAACCCTTTTAGGTTCTGTTACAAAACTGAATGCAATTAATAACAAGATATGTGTCGATAAATCCAATGGCTATAATGTAAAAATCAATTAATACTTCGTGTGAAATGTCTTTTTAATCATCATACTTAAATGTTGTTTGTGTAGACAATGTTAAAAATTGAACACATTTCAATGTAGCAAGGTGACTTTAATAATATTATTGAATTTTATTAAGTAAAAGTTACTTTAGCAATGTTATCACTCATTCACTTTGATGCGCTGACGGTCCTCAAAATAACTGCTCTATTTAAACCTAAAAAAGTATCCGTTAGGTGACGGTTGGCGGCACAAACGGTTAAACACTGCCTTAATGAGTAACGGACAGCGAAGAATATTGATTAAATTATTGTTACATAAGAAAATTACATGTATGTTCTGCTATCTTGAAATAATTTCCCGCCATTATTATGTCGAAGTTTTCACTATCACAGTGAAAACTTCAATATATCAAATATATTAGAGTATTGTAAAGTTTTTTTAATCAAGATAAAATGACAATTATTTATATTATTAAGACAAAAAAAAATAAGTAAAAAAAACAAAATTATGAAAGTAATTACATGAGTTATCAAATACGATGAACACGATATTGGCATCGCGTCTAACGGTCTTGTATAACAATCGGCAATTGGACAGTTATAGCTAATCATGTACTTTCGTTTAACCGTTAGCCAAAAACTGGCACTATACGGTACCACGCTTTTTATGCTCATCTCGTCTAAAACTCGTTATGAAATTTGTGTTTCGTCACCGCTGCCAAGGTTGGGTTGGGCAACGCTATTACAAACTTTGCCGTATCACGTTAGAATTATCTTTATGCATTTTATTATGCGTTTTACGATGCAAATTCAAATTTATTTCTTTTTTTTACATTTAAAAATATTATAGTTTTACAACAGATATTTTTCTGTTAGAACTGTAACGTAGTTAGATATTTCCAGCAATCCGATTGAGCTAGGTTATGTTCTAGCGACCTTCGCAATGAACTACAGTAAGTAGATACACACGCGGACGGCTCACGTTGCCCGTTCAAGAACCGGTCACGTGTGTGGGGGGTATTATTGAACAAAGGTAGTTACGCTATATGAAATATATATTTAGATTAAAAGAACTCGGATTGAACAAGTTTAAATATAGCAAATGTAATTATAGGCAACCTTTAACTTGTGATAAACGACTTTCAATTTCGTACCTCTCTTTACAAAAAAAAAATATCGCTCTCTGATAAATATAAATATACACGTAATTCTGAATATATTTCTGACTCACTGATAAGGCACAAGACATTGTTAACGTCTTACGCAATTGTTTAATGAGTAGTGACAGACATATTCTATGACCCATCTGATTTTTGTTCTCTAATTGCGCAACTCTGCGTACACATAATAAAGGAGGCAAGATTATTTTAAGCCATTCACAGTAACTGTCTATTACGTAAATGCTGTACTTCTTTGAATTATCCTAAAACATAGATTTTTTAAATATTTATTAAAATACCTTCATAAAAATTGATAAAAATGCACATGTGTCAAGAGTATTGTCATAGAGGTCGTATAGACAAAATTGTGTATATGTAAATGTTAGTTTGTAAGTTAATTAGGTTGACATTTTTATTGTAATCAAACAATTGTGAATACAGTTTTGCAACTCATGTACCTTTTATGGTAAAATTGATTATTTAATTCAATTGTATAAGTTCTATTCGTTATAGCAAGGCTATGATAACTCTATAAATACTATACTTGATTTAAGTGAAAATTAAGTTAAAGTTGAGTAACGAGTGACAAATTATGAAGAGTTTAAAAATAAAACAACAAAGGACTACGTCACGGCGTCCTCAGCCTCCGTCGTATAACGATGTAACTTGTTTCCATTCAAAATAATTTGTTTAAAACTGATTTTCCTCGTGTTGAAATGTTTTAAAGTTTGACATTACATACAGATAATATACAGGTTACAGATAATAAAAGTTCGGAATTAGGATGTCAGCGGAGTACAATGAGTACGCGGATAGTCGATCTGCAGATCATTTCAGTTGTCCTGCACGTGTCCGTGCGACGGTCACGCGGCCCCTGACACGTGCACTTGAACTCACGTTGCTTGCGTAACATCGCACGTTCTTCTCCAAACCGTTATATAAAACAACGTGATCAGCGGAAGCTAATTATCGTTCTTGATCAATCGGACACAAGGATAGAATGATTCTTATTTTATCTGTTATAGTTATGTTATTGAATTAATTATCTGTATATTTACAACGAATGTCCATTAATAATTAATAGAATTCAATTTTATAAAATTTTTCCCTGATAAATTGATTTAAATATAATCGCTATGTTCATGCAAAATAAACATACTTTCGTACGTTTTAATGCGCGTATTATTCTTGCTCTTGACCTACTCAAGACAATTACTAACTCACATAAATGTTCATAGACAATATCAGCCATCTTGGAAAAAGTAGAGAAAGTAGTACAGTGGTAACTTTCCACACGTTTGCCGCTATTGCACGAGAAAAGTAGGCCGGCCGCCATCTTTCATTTGACATTTTACTGTCTAACAAAGCTATTTACTTTTTTAAACAATGAAAATTCTTACTACTAAGAGTTTTTTTAACTTTTTTTTATTTTAATAATAGCTATGAAACGGGTTCACGGTCAGCAAACATGATTATAATGTATAATAAGTAAAGCTTAAAATTTAAAATATTTAATATTGTTTATTAACTTATTGTCTGCTGTTGCACTAAGAATCCTTCCAATCATAATTTTATTCAGCCTTAAGTCAAGGATTACAAAAAGGTCGCGTTTTTGGAAGAGCATCAAACATTTTTCTGCTGAAAAACTGCGTATTCTTGACCGATATTTGTATTCGCATTTAGTGAAGGCCTAATTAAAGAACACGCTATTTCGGGGATGGCCTCCTCGGGCTCCCGATAATAGTTTGGTGTCAAGGTTGCCTCTCGTGACTCTTCGCGCGTTATCGGTGATATAAAATGTGCCAAGGCTCGCTCCCCAAATGTTCCGGCAGCGGATTTCCCTATCTGATAAAAATAATCCTTTAACAAATACGTTGTTTGGACGAGACAAAGACAAACCTACTCAGCGCCGACCTTGCTCTACACAGTTAATTGCTACATTATTAAGAAACACTTAACCTATTTTCATGTACTAGATTCTACGAATTTAGCTCCTCACCTCAGTTCCTTACGTAACGCGATCGTTTTGTTTCTAGGAAGTATTGTAAACAGAGCCAACGTCTTAATAAGTTAGAATTTCCTTTCCTGCCCATTACATGTTATTGTTCTGTGTAATCTACATACGTTAAAGTTTGGCGCTTATATCGGCGAACCAGTTTCGCTATGACTCACTGGGAATTCCCGTTAATATTTACGCTGTAGGTACCACTACTTCCGTGAATCGAAATGAATATTTTGTCAGGAGCAATAATAAGGAAATAATGTTCGTTTTCTACGGAAGGTCATGACTTCTTAGGAAGTTTCGATTTCAAATATTTTCGTCATTTTTCTTCTAACAATTGCATCATATTATTCTAGTTTTGTCTACAGACGTATATTTGGGACCCAAACAAGGTACATCACATATTGAACTACATAGACGCAATTGGCCGTATACTCACGTGTACCAGTAAGTAGGTTACAGTTACGCGAGCGAGCGAGATAAAAAAATAGGTCAAGTTATCTTTGCTTGTCCTCGTACCGATGAAATTATCGTCGGCCGTTGTTATTGCGCGTGAAAAAAATGTAGCTTACGTAACATGAATTTATAATGGGTGATGTACGGACGTGCATTTTTTGTTGTTGTTAATTTATTTTTATATTCTATTGTATATTTTTTTCAGTTCTTTCAGCTTTACGCTGCATCCTGCTCATGGTAGGAAAAATAATTTGGAAACCTAGTGTTACGACAATCTGCTCTGTTCCACGTTTTAATTCCATTATAATATATGTTCTATTATAATGATTTAACTAATTTGTTTTTAAAGATTATTTAGTAAACATATATGAGCATGTCAGATTGTTAGAAATTTCAATTCAATCTTATGAATTTATCAAGGATTACTGAAACAAAATTGGCAACATTGTAACCAACACAAATAGTTACGTAGATGATTTCATCGCTGTATTGAATTAAAAAAACAGATTCGCCGACTTTAAAATTACCATACCATACATACAAACTGTAAGGGGTATTAAGAATCATAGTAACATATATAATACATAGTCATGGTGCACGAATAAATGCATACGGGTGACCTTATAGTCTTGTAATACCTTCCGGACGACCTTGCTTTTTACTTCCTGTATTACATCACTTGCGTACCAATAATGCACTTTATTCTTGAACATTTCTTTGTCTGACTATTATTAGAGTACGGAAAACAAGTTAGAATGACCGAGTCTGGTCTGGTTTACTATAGTTTAAGCGTTAGTTATCTATTCTACACTGTGCAGTGTTGCATATTGCGCAATGCCGCCCTAGGGACGTTGCGTCATACGTAGATAGCTAACTGACCTTTACACGATCGATTCATGTATCGTGTTTGTTAAACGGTTGGTTAGCATTGTTTATTTATTTTTTTATTTATAATTACTTTCTATTATATTTCGGATAATTTCACAAAAAATTCCAATCCAATTTTCCTAATATGATGTTTTCCAAAATATTTCCTAAAGTAAAAGAAGAATAAAATCATAAATTATACAATGAATAATATGTACTCCAGTTCCGTACATCCGTAGCGAGTGCACGACGGTAGCCAGATTACAACCTTGAACCAGTTGTGTAAGCTAAGCACTCACAATGGCTTACGAAAGCAGTGCCAGGCGCCGCTTACGACATGGCAAATTACTCGATTGCAATTGTAACCCCATGTATATTTTTTTTTAATTGTATATAATTTATGTGGGAGAAAATGTATGTATAAAGAAAATTGCATATTTTATTAAATTTCAAGAGGGTAGTTCAAAAATACTATTTTTAATAAGAGATTATTAAAAAAATAAACAAAATATAATGGACAAAAGATTAATGTGAAACAAAAGATATAAATAATAAACATAGATAAACAACGAAATCAGCAGAAACAGGGTGTTCACAAAGAAATGTAAATTATAAATAGCTAAAATAGCTAGGAAGTGATGTTATTTCGAATGATAAATGCTAAAATCTTTTGGCACGAGACGTAGCGGGCATGAGTAAACAAATTTTTAACATCGAAGTCAATGACACTATACAAACATTTCTATGAAACGGCGAACTCAATGATGAGTTCAACTTGAACAATTCGTTAGTCATTGAAATATATTGAAATACAGTAGGAAGATTACTTAAGATTTGACACCTATTGAGATTAGTCTAAATTTTATTTGATAATGGACTTTACAAATGTATATTTCGCTGGGTTAACTTTTGCTTTGTTTTAATTGTTTCAAATTAATACTATTCTAATTTACTAAACTTAAAAAAAATCTGTCCTAATTGTGGCACTTTAAAAAATAGTAAAAATAATACTTATTTGTTTTTTTTTCTAATAAGAATTTTTGTAAAGTTTTTTTGTTAAATTATTTTTTATAATTTGTTGTGTTTATGTACAAAATCTAACAATTTTGAGCATTAAATATCTCAAAAAAAAAATAATGTAAAAAATATTACAATTTTAATAAAGAAAATTATCTTATAAAAAATGCAAGGGCGCCAAAAAATAATACTATAGTCAAATTGAGAATCAATGTTACAATAAACTAAATAACTAACTCACACACGTAAGAGAAATAAAATAAGATACTTACAAAAATATTTGCGGTAATATTGCACTCCTTATCCGGAATTATCCAAATAACGAAAATGTCATAATATCACTAAAAAACAGCAAAACACAAACAACGTCTTGGGCGTAGTTATTGAAAAAAAGTATGTAAAATGTTTTTAAAAAATTCACTTGCAATCACGTTCAAATGAATTTGCCACTATCACAATGTTATGATGAAATTCACGAACGGCGTAGTACTCCAGTCACTTGGGCTCGTCTATCCTCAGCGAAGTCTAGAGTGCGACTAATTTTTGTAGTGGGGTCGGCCGACTCACGGCTGGCGCGCACACTAGCGCGCGCTGTACGCGTGTGTGCGTGGGGTGAGCGTGTGTGCGTGCGCGCGTCTGTGTGGTATTTACGTAACCCGACAGTGTGTAATCACTTCAGTCGGCGCTATTGAGTCAATTGAGTGTCCGATTTTTTAGCCAAACGCGATTGAGTCATATATTTGTGGCGTTCTGCTTCTACGAAGTCCAACCTCTAATCTATTGATAACCGCTCGTTTTGATACAATGGCGTAATTAATTTGAATGTGACCAAATTTTTGACAAGTCCAATCCGATCTGGCCAATTTTTCGCTTGTTTGTAATCGATCGGTTGACGTAAAAACTTACTACTGAGCTAGTGGTATAATATTTTTTTAAATTGTTTCAGCGAATTATCTGTAATAGCTAAATTGGTGTTGCCTGTAACTAATTTTGAATAATAAATTTCTTAAAAGATAAGATAATTTAGTAACTTTTTTCAGCAACTCTGCACATTTTAAACTTTCCATTACAAACTAGGAGTTGCGTGTTATTTCTTAGGAATCTATTGAAATATGCGGAAAATGACTTATTACGTCTCGCGTAAAGTATTTCTGTGGTATAATTTAGTTCTTTTTCCCATATTTTAGTTTTATGCGTTAAAATTCTCACGGCGACCGGTTTATCAATCAATTGAAGTAACAGTGAACTTAATTACATTTTTAGAAAATTTCTTATTGAATTTTAATTATATATTATCTGTAATAGTTTTTGCGTCAGTTTGATTGCAAATTACAATAATATACTGTTAATTTAAAATGCATTTTATAATAATAAGTGACAAATAATACGGATATTCTTAAATGTTTAACTGATGACAACATTAAATTGAAAATTTCCCATCAAATTAAAGTGGTATAAGATCCCATAATTATAAATCCATCCCCTTATAATTGAACCATATAAATGTAAATTGCAAATATTATATTTATACATATAATAATCTTTTAATATACAGTTTCACCACATTTTCGAATATTGAAAAAGGAGGGCGCCACTAACTAATAAGAGCGTGTGAGTAACGTATGAAATAAAAAATATAAGATAATAAACAAAAAGGGCTTACAGAATTCATAATAATTTTCTAGAAGTTAATTTTCTCGCAATATTATTTTAAATGCGATGGTAAATTCAGTTACCACTTGAGAGATTGCATTAGTTGGATATTTTTTCATATTCTCGATTTTATAATATCTCTCTGTATTTCGTAACTGCGTGAAATGTAAAAGGGACTTAGTTAAGAAATTTAATTCACCATTGTGTTGATTATCGGAACTCAAAGCCGCGCTTCGGGCTTATAAAATATGATTACCAAAGCGAGCAAACATAATTCACTACCCCAAAAGAGAATCGAACCTATTACTGTTGCATTTACAATCAGACACACACACACACAAACACACACAATGATTTCAAAGTTATGTAGTAACAAAAAAACATTATATACTCAGTTGAATTCAATTATATTTAGATTCGATGGTAAGTTATAAGTTTTCCGCGAATGTCAAGGTCGCGACAATCACGTGTTGAATATCTAAGTAAAGCAGCGAAGCAGTGAGCCAAACTAACAAGTAACTATAAACGTTTCTTATACTATAGAAATGGCTGGAAATATTCTATATAAATAGAAATGTTGGTCTGTTTATTGTTGTATTACCTAAGCTGGTTCTGATTGTGTTTTCAGTTCAATATGTGTTTTTTATTGAGGCAGGTTTTATATTGTGAACTAAGGCTAATTATTAAATCATTATTAAACAATCAATGTGACGGGCGTAGCTTAACATCGCATTTTATTGAGACTAGATTGAAATACAGATTTTTTTTATGTAATTATTTCCTAAGAGATCCTTTAAATTATTATGAACGTTAAGATTTTTTTTTGCTTCATGTTATGACACAAACATGGTACTGTCATGCCGCACATGGCATGATAGGCAGAGGGAACTTGGGAACCTAGGATTAGGCACTCTCTTCCGTTCCCCACTTTCCGCCAAATTCTGTATTCGTTATACATCTGTCAATATTAATTAATTTATAATATAATAACATCTCCTTCTGTATATTGTATATAGCAAAGTACTTTAAGACTGAATTCTCTATTTTCTTTTCTTAACATTACTTTGAGTAACAGACCTCTACACTGTTGTTATAAGTAGAGCGAAGAAATGAAAATCATTTATTCCAAGAAACTAAGAATATTATAAGTATTTACTTGTATATATGATAAAACTCCGTTTTTATATATGATGGTTGGCAGGTAATACGCAACCGGCCCGCGGCGTACAACGCTGAAATATGACATGCATACAATACGAGAATATTTCTAGACATTCTTACGGAAAGGCTTATATTAAGTTTTACCTACATAGCCTATATTAGTATAGTTTGGGGAGTATAACATGGATTTATTAAAAAGTTAGTAAAATAAAATTGTCAGCATTGATTTAAAACCATTATTCTATTCTAAATAACACTTCTTAAGCTCAATAACTGTCCTATCTGTACCGTATTATATTGTTCTATAAAAAGTGAATAGATTAAAAAAAAGCAAAAAATTAAAGAAATCTAAAAATTCAGTAGACTAGTTTATTAAATAAAAAGAAAAAGAAAGCAAAAAATTAAGTAGACTAGTTTATTAAATAAAAATTTAATAAACTAGTCTACTTAATTTTTAGCTTTCTTTAAATAATAGGGAAATATTTAAAATTATGTTATTTCGTAATATTTAGATTTATTAGAAAACCTAACTCGATAAATAGACTGAGAAGAAATAAAACATTTTCCAATTTGAATCAGCAATCCTTGAGATGAGTCTGTTGAACTAAACTTATTATTCACTTTTATATTAAAATTAAAGATGTACTGATATGATGTACCTACACTTTGAAACAGAGCAGAAATTCTCGTCTATTTTATAATATAAAAATTTAGCCAACGCTAAATCGTTTTTAAAACTGCCCTGTTTCTACAGCTATCTTTAAAAAAATGTTTATATATTTTTATTATCATTTATTTTTTTTTTGTCAAAAATTGTAGTGTTTTATTAAGAACATAATTTAAATAAAGATAAACTTGAAAAAGTATGTTTACGAATGTGCAATCTCGTGCTGAATCCACGTGATGGAATGGAGTAAAAACGATTACAAAAACATAACATGACTATAATTATACATACATATAATATGTTATATATATATTTCATATTTTCATAAGAATAACCATTATTCCATATTTTTTATAGTTGCTTTGAAAATAAAGGGTAATAAAAATATGTATCTTGTTTATATGCATGTGACTTTACTTATGACACTTTAAAATCTTTCGTTTTGTCGAGAAATATATAAAAATATTGTAGAACAATCGATATCAAAAGCTCCAAATTTCACAGATAGACAGTATATAGAGTCAAATATGTACAACTTTTTATCTTCACGTTGTTTTTTTTCAAGGTAGACGAGAAAACTCGGCTTAGTGTTAAGACACTCTGTTCCGTTCCATACTTTCTGCCGAATTTGAGGCATTTTGTGTGGGAGTGGCGGAAATCAACGCCGCGTTTTAATATAATGTAAATGTATTATGTAATGTACAAAAGAGCAATCCAAATACAGTCCAACTCTTTAAGGAATTATATATCTAGTGGAAAAATTAACGCTGGTCACCATGGAAACGTTAAAAAAGGTACGGACCACGTGTCGGTAGTGTTAAGTTACAATATATAAAAAAACAAGCCAAGAAAAGAAACTACTTAGCATTTCAAAGATTCACTGTGTGGGTGCGTCTGGTTGCCAATCTTGTGTTGTATGGTGAGGAGCATAAAGCAGTTCTTCCCTAGAGGTTAGAGTAAAATAAAAAGACTTAATATAAGCTGGCGAAAAAAAGTAACTTTGATTAATCTTTTACTGAAATACTAATAATTAATTTTTATAGTCCCAATTTTTACACGATGCACTAGATAGTACCAGCACCATTTTATCAAATACGTAGAAGATTTCGCAGTATACACCAGTTAAACCTACCCACAAGGTAATTTATTTTGAATTTATAGATGGATTACTGCATTTTATTTTGGATATATTTTAAATTAAATATAAATAGTAGTTATTAGCTACAAATTAGTATCAAATTAAATTAAATTCCCATCTTTTTTTGCTCTGAATAAAAAAAAAATATTAACAATTTTGCCAACACGAACACAGAATCTGTCAACACATTCATATACTCTAATATATGTAAAATCTGTATCTAAACTAACAATAAGTATGGTACATATGTACTTGCATTTTTTCAACCTTCAACATTTTGTTCGACATCGCAATAAGGGAAAAAACGCGTTACATAAGCCTCGTGTCTTGAATAACACATTTTTTATTTAGAAATATATTTTACAGGATATGAATTTAGTAGAATATATCATAACCTTGGTTTTATAAATCGTGTATATGTTTCATATTATGTTATGTAACTAAAGTGGGCTTTACATCGTTGTATTATGAAAGAAATATTTGCAAAATATTAAAAAAAAAATATATTCTGTCAACATGTAGTGTAAATGACGAAAGGAAGAAGCATTCACAATTTTTTTCGCCTTTGTTTTTTGCTTTTTTAAGTTCTACTTGTACTTAATATGGCATTTAAGTCTCTCAAATATGGCATTTAAGACTTAAATACCATATTAAGTACAAACATATTAATCATAATATATTTTTTTATGTACATATAATAATATTTATAGTAAAAACCAAGTGGCGTTCTCTCATTTTTGCTAAATTTGCTCACCAAAATTTAAAGTTTTTTAAGGTAAGTAAACAAACATTTATGTGACTGCAATGAGACCAGAGATGTACGAGTATGTATGACACGAGATATTTTTTTTTATAACATCACTAACTTTTTGTTTCTTAACTTTACGTTCATTCATCATCATTAAATAAGCTTTTTATTCTTTTAAGACAAAAATCATCCCCCTTGAATCATTGAAAACCGTAATCATGGTTTTAGACAGGACAACTTTACCAGTACATTGCTCGCCTTAATTGTTCTTTTTTTGGAATAGGATTAGCCTTAAAATAAGTAATTCCTTTAGACTGTACAGGCTAACTTTGAGATAAAGATTTACCGTAGAATGGCCTACCTGCAGTACTGTTTTCGGTTCCACTACCCTCAAGTCCCCTATATGTAGCAGCTCTACCTTGTAAGTCTGCATATAGCTCTGCCTTGTAGCTTTCAAAAAAAAAAAACGATAGCTCTTGAACAGTGAATTAATGCAGTTCTAAAGTCATCTATGAAATCGACTAGATTGCTATAAAAAGATAGAACATTAAAAAAAGTCTTACGCTATATTTATAAAATACTAAGTAATTAATTATAAATGCGGGATTAAGCGTGAAAAATTTTAAGCATTGCAAGTTTACAAACTTGCTTTGAGAGACTATTCATATATAATAACATAAAAATAATAATACAATGATATTTTATAACAAAAAGGTCTCCTTCACATTTTGTACTTGCCTCACATTATTCAGGTATGTATTGCAGATGATGAATAAAACATCATTTTGATTTTATTTCCTAGAATACACGCATCATGAAATTCAAATGTTACAAAAACTAAATTTTTAACATATGGCCTACATCGCTTTGTTTTGACTGTAGGTAGGTAGCTATTTGACATTGTATACTTTGTTTTATGTACTTTACCAGTTTTAAAGTGTTCAAAGGACTTGTTCCGAAGCCAGAATAGCTATATATTTTTTCTAGCAAAATGAACTAAAATTTTATTTTTTTATGTAGAATCTATATTAATATTATAAAAATGAGTTTATTTGGTAGGTCTCGTTCTCAGGAATCATTTATTCGAATTGAAAAATTGTACTGGAAATGTTATGTGTAATAAATTAAGTATAATAAATTAGGCTTATGTAAGTACTTATGACATACAAAATATTCTGTAAGTACTTTCGGTCAGCATAACTTCCTTTAGAATGACCACGAGGCAGGGTAGGCAGCGGGAACTTGGGAACCTAGTGTTAAGAAACTACGTTCCACTTCCGATTCCTACTTAACGCTGAATGCGGAGGAGGCATTGCGTGTTGAGCGGGACTCGACGCCGCGTTTTGCCTTGTACCAGAGCATAAATAGAAGAAAAGAAGAGAATAAATATTTAAATTGAAAATATTAAATATTTTATTTCCTCGAACTCACAACCTGTCGAATCCAGTCCTATATATACGCTTGCCACTATTTATTTTATATAGTAATGAATATTATACAGAACAGAGTGTTTTGACACTACGCTTATATTGGAAATGGTAAATTTAATATCTCAAAATATTTGAATTATAAAAACTATATACATATATCAAGTCTAATAATCCAACACGTGAATATTTGCATAATGAGCTGAGCTATAAAATATCACGTGTAATTATCATAGTAATGCTATCTAGTAATAATAATTAATATAAACTCATACTTATACATAATAATTTATTTCAAAGGCCACCACCTTAGGCCAGATTTGTTTCAGAAAGAATTTGTAGTGAATCGCGATATGAGTGTGCTTTTACTTGAAATGGTTTTATACGGTTTTTCCAATATTTTAAGGATTAAATTTAATTTTATATTAAAACTATTGTACCAGAGCAAAGTGAATATTATTAAGTCTCTCGAGTGAGAACTAGACCCACAACTGTTGTGCTTATAGTTATACGCTATATCACTGCGCTACGACGTTCTTTGTTAGAATAACCATTTTTATTTTAAATTTTGATTTAAATGTTAGAATTATTTAATTCGAGACCTGTTGTGGCACAGAGGCCCGTCTGACTGTAAACACGACAGCTTGTGGGTTCTATTCCCACGAGAGCAAAATGATTTTTTAATATTTTCAAATTAAATATTTAACATTTTAATTTCTTCGCTTTGTTAGCAAAGTATATAATGTCTCTAACTTGGTCGGAAGTGTTGAATGGATCGGAGTGTCTTAAAATTAGGTTCCCAAGTTACCTCTGCCTACCCTGCCATGTGCAAGATACAGCGTAAAGCTAAGAGAGTGAATTAATAAATTTGCACTATATTTTTAATGCTAATATTCCTACATGCTTAGAATTTTGATACTACTTCAAATAAATAAGATGTAAGGTGAAGATGTGTGTATATATATATATATATCTAAGCTAACGTTGTGGCACGTTTAAATTAGCAACGCAACGGAGACTCGAAGAACGAGACTCGAACTTAGTCGAAATAAATAAAAAACAAATATATCGTAAAAAATCATAAAATTAATCATATTTTTTCTAACATAATATTTGTCTACTTATCTGTGTTTCTATATCTAAGAAAAACGCGGTCAAGAACACGATAAGAATTTTATTAATGCAAAATAACATTTAATAGGTTAAATCATATTGTAAAATTTGTTTGTCCTTAAAATTTATAGACGGACAAACAGAAACATTTAGTAAAAATTCACTAAAACATATTTAGTAAAAACTAAATATCTGTTAATAAAAAAATATATTTAAATATACATATAATTTTTTTTATGGAAGAGACGACACGAGCGTACGGGTCACCTGATGGTAAGTGGTCACCGTTGCCCACGGCCCCGTGTAACTCCAAAGGAGCTACAGCAGCGTTGCCGTCTTAGTCGTCTAGCGTTGCCCCGGCCCATCCACCTTGGATACTTGGCATTACCTAATGCGAAACGCAGTGGCCAAAGCCACTACTTAACGCCGGTCTTAAATGCCGGGGGTGGTAACAATCCGGTGGTAACAATCGAGTCTGCCCATGCGTGTTGCCATTGCTGGCAACGTGACTCTACCATACGCACTATAGTCGCCTCTTACGACACCATCAGTACCAGGGTGATCCTATTCTAAGCCGGGATCACACGACAAAAAATATTTGTTGTTACTATAAAAATAGTGTTAGGTAGCGGAGCGGAGCTTAACGCCGCGCGTTATCTTTTTCGAGTGCGGAAATCCACGCAACCAATCCCTATGAGTAAGTATTAAAACGATTCACATAGCGTTTCCAGATAGACGCTCTACGAGAACGTACGAAATTTGTATTAGATATATAAGTTAATATTTTTAATCGCAATTGTAATACTTTTCTTTGATATTTATACGTTATTATTTAATTTCAATAAAATATGTATTACAACAACGTACATACAACCTTGTTTTTTTATAAATTTCGCATTTATTGCCGATAAAATAATTACAACGAAGACCCTTGACTGTTATCAGCTTAAATAACAACTTCCTGTTCGATAATAATTTGTTTTTGTTTTTAAAGCCTATGTACAAATATTTTAAACTCTTTTTAAAGTACTATATATTGGGTTAAGTTACGTTGTAATATATTAACACCGCTTCAATATTCCTTAAGGTATCGAAATTAACGGAAGTGGAACGGAGTGTCTTTACACTAGGCTTCCGAGTTTTACTCTGCCTACCCTGCCTAGTGCGGGATACAGCGTGAAGCTTAATGTACCGATACTACAATAATAATATAGATAGTCTTTTTAGTAGATTAAGTATATTTTTATTGAAACACAAATTATTTTATTCTATAACTAAGCCTTATAGCGTACCTATCATGCATAAGAAAAAGAGAAAATTCTTTTGTTCTAAATAAACACATTTTTCCATATGGATTTTGAACCTGCACCTGTGAACTACCCTAATCACACAGAAAGACGTCATTGTCAATTAAAATTCTGCTTTAGCAAAAGATCACCTAGCTGATAAAAAACATTATTTTAAATACTATCAAAACAAATACCAAATGTAATAGTGTGATAAAGTTGAAGTATTGTTTTAGAAATCGCGCTAATCTCAGTAACAAATGATTCTTTTGTTTAATTTTTTCACAGTGCATCCTGTAAAGGGAGGACAACATGAACAACTAGTGTTAAGAGTCCCCATTTTTCGCTGAATATTGCTTGTAGGTTGGCGTAACACAACACCGCGCTTTGCTTTGTTACCAGAGCGAAGACATAAAAGAAAATAGATAATATATATTTTTTTCATTTTCTCTAGTGGGGATCGAATTCACAACCAGCCACATTACAGTTGTACGCCTGTCCGCCTACGTCAGGTTCTGGGTTCGATCCCCAGTCGAGGAAATGAAATATTTAATATTTTCATTTAAAATATTAAATGTTTTCTTTCTTCGCTCTGGTAATAAGGCAAAGCGCGGCGTTGAGTTCCGCCACTCAACACGCAATGCCTCAAATTCGGCGGAAAGTGGGGAACGGAAGTGAAACGGAGTGACTTAACACTAGGTTCCCGGGTTCCCTCTGCCTACCCTGCCTCGTGCGGGATACAGCGTGACGCTAAGAAAGAAAGAAACAGTATATTACCCTATCAGCCGCATTTAAAAGCTAGTGCTTAGTACATATATAGAAAAAATAAAATCATTTTAAATATTAACCTGTATTAACATTCAATATAATTACAAAGTAGACAATTACTATGAACTACAATATATAACAAATTATGTAAACATGTTTTGTATATATTTACTAATTTTCTTTGTCCATTCAATCTTGTTGACAATGTATGTTTATTTATCATCATAATAGTATTCGCCTCGGAATTTGTGAAAGACTTATTTTTAGTTATCTCTATTGCTTATTATAAAAGTGTTTTGTTGTTTTTATTTTTTCGTACCAACGACTGAAACGCGGCTTCGCTTGTTATTGTTAATATTGTATGAATGGGGAATGGAACTTCGTAGTTACTGATGAGGATCCTGGGTTTTTCCCTGGCTATCCATACCCATATATGGGAGACAGTGTAATGCAGTGTAATTTTTTATCTAATTACTGTAAAGATTCATCCCAATCAATTCAGCAGTTCTTCTGCAGAATTAAAACGATTAATTTTGTGATGATTTTAAAGTAAACTTTTCCAAGTAGTGGCGCTGAATTTTGACAAAATCAAATTCAAATATTTTTATTTAAAATAAGATCAGCATCGGTTTTTTTAATGTCAAATAATTAATCACCACTTCACTAAACATATTACCTCAGACCTTAGAAGCTTTTAACCAAAGTTTTACATCATATTATTATCTATAATTGTACATGAAACTTATTTCTAGTATTAATATTATGTACATCCCCGATTTTGTTACCGAAACTTTCCTTAAAGAATACCCTCGGTTTGGTTTTTTATCTCTCACAATAACATTTACAAAAGTTGATGTTTTTATCCTATACAGTTTACGATATGTTTCCTTAAAAATTGTAACAATAAAGTTTTGCGGTAAACATAACCTATTAGACTTTCCAAATATGGTACGCCTATTTCATCACATATGTATACATTTGGTATGATGTAATACTTATTATTTATTATGAAAATTTCATATAATATGATTAAGAATTTGTAATACTTTATTCAATAAACATGTTTTATACAAAATATGTAAATATCTACAGCTTTACGTTCTATCCTACATCAATGTTTTTCTAACTTAACTATAATTTCATTTATGTCTGAACAAAACTATATTAACATTTGATCCTTTTTTTTTTCTTTAAATATAATCCATGCAGTGTAAACAACTATTAAAACATTTCTTTAGATCTTAATATCAATTCAACGTGAAAAAATCATATTATCTTAGTTTCAACATCTATATAAACAGAAAAAATTAATAATTTGCTAGAAAGTGACTGAACCCACGAAAAACGTAAGTCCTGTAGCCCAACTAGAAATTATTCAACTAAGCTATGGTGAACAATATTAGTTTTTACCTCAAGGTTTTGTATGACATGAACTATCGTAATGTAGACATTTTTTAAAAAAATGGACCGTTCAAGACAGCTACAGCGTTACCTACAAATAAACGAACTCTTCAGTTTCAATTATAATTTTAGTTTAGTAGCAATAATTTTTGGATTGCTTGTTTTTTAAACTGTCACCAAAAGAATTATAGAGTAATTAGAACTACTTATCAAAGATAATGTCTTAACAGGTGTTTCTCTGACTAATAATAGTTGAAATAAACTTATCGGCACCATCTTTACGCTTGGAGGACTGTCGTGGCGCAGCGGTACGTGTTAGTGACTGCACACGCAACAGGTTGTGGATTCGATTCTATTCGAGGAAATGTAATATTTAATATTTTTAAATTTAATATATAATGTTTTTATTCCTTCGCTCTGGTAACAAAGCAAAGCGTAGCGTTGAGTTCCGCCACGGAACGGAGAGTGCCGACGGCGTTCAACGCTGTTAATAGTTTGCCTGAGAAAGATAATGAAAATAATTCGTTCAGTTTTGAATTGCAAATCGAATTTACAATCGCAGTACGATATCAAATATTTAATTAATTCTTTATTAACCTAACTAACCTTTTCCCATATGCCTTTTTTATCCACTTACGATAAATAACTATATATATACAAGGAAACTAAATATATAATAATATGAAGATAAAGGTCGACTTAAAGAGCATTATGTAATATCGTATCGGATCGTATCGTATCGTATCGACGATATTTAATTATAACAATCACTAAAGTGTTTGTTTCAAGCCACTAATCTATTGATAACGGAATGTTGGAAGTGAATCATAATATACAAATAGATACGTTATTTATGACATCATTTTATATTAAAAACATGTAAAAATATGTACATGTTATTTTTAAAAAAAAATATGATTCCTTTCCCACTTCTCTTTAATACACTTTTTGCTGACATTTACCTTACAGTACTGTCGACGAGTAATGGCCCTAAAATTTGTTCAGAACATTCACTCTAGAGTATTTTTTTTTCAGCTTCACGCTGTATCCCGCACGAGGCAGGGTAGACAGAGGGAACCCGGGAACCTAGTGTTAAGACACTCCGTTCCACTTCCGTTCCCCACTTTTCGCCGAATTTGAGACATTGCGTGTTGAGTGGCGGAACTCAACGCCACTCTTTTGGCCTTATTACCAGAGCGAAGAAATAAAACATTAAATATTTAAATTGAAAATATTAAATATTTCATTTCCTCGACTGGGGATCGAACCCAGAACCTGTCGGTTACAGTCACACTCTTGTGCCGCTGCGCCACCACAGGCCTCACTCTAGAGTAATCAAACAAAAAAAAGATAATTACTAAAATCATATCTGTACACTGTACAGCTATCTACAATCTATAAGTTCGCAGCGGCCAAGACTAATTGACTGTACTATACTTAAGTAGGTATACATGATATAATAAAGTATTGAACGTGACCAATATCACTGCTTGTTTACTATTCATTTGTCCTTTCGTCCTTTTATTAGAAACGTATGTGTTTGGGCATCGCACTGCCAATTACATCATCATTAATATTGTTATGACTATAGGTGTATAGTTAGATTCGACCAAGGTCAATACAGTTTTATATAAAAACTATTAAATACCTGCGACTTTGCTCGTGATCAAATTAAAATAACTAAGTGTTCGTACGACATAAGCTAAGGAATGAAATTGATGGAAATTGTTTACGTATGTATATAGTACCATCTATAGCCTATAATATTCCATTCAAAGTCAGTATGACTTTGAGCATAATTTTTTTTGCTAATGTATTAATAACTTCTTAGATTGAAGGTTTTGTATTTTTGAATACCTCTAAATGGGTAACGAAGGCATAAATATTACGCATTTACAATTAAAAAAACTCGTTTTATATACATATATTTAAATGTTATGTATAGCAATTTATGTTAAACATTGTGTAAGCGGTGAATCATAGTGTCCATAGTCCAAAAATATAAATATAACATAGACATACGTATCTCCAATCATTTTGCGGCATAGAATTAGGTAAAATAATAAAAAAAGAACATTATTTTTTATAGCTTTAATTTGTATTTTGCATATACATATTTATAGGCTCTGCTAGAGGCAATGTTGAAACTCCATTCTCCATGAGGCAGTCTTGGACTTATTATGTGTTGAGTAGTGGAGCTCAACACTGCGCTTTGTCTCGTTACACACACATATATATATATATATATATATATATATATATATATATATATATATATATATATATATATATATATATATATATATATATTTGTGTATATGTTGTGATAATAATGAAAATGTTCTTATTCTTATATTCGACAAAATTTGGTCGCCAAAGTATTAAAGTGTCAGTTATTTACATAACTATTTTTACCATACAAATTGCCTCGATAGGAACGAACCCACATCATCTGGCATTGCAATCATATTTATTACCTATTAAATTCATAATATAGTTGTACTATTTATGACTCACTTACATCATATTTCCGGTGCACTCAAATATTTGCTACGACGTAGCGTAGATTTGAAGCTTGGCTTAATAAATAGCAAAGTCATGGTCATTATTCTTTTTTATGTTTTAATTACGTATGTCTTTGACCGTCGTGTCCCAATGGCAGTGTCTGTAAGCTCAGTGCTTGTGGGATACATATCCACTTGGGGATAAAAATACTTTTTCTTTCCTTACTTTACTTATTGCGCATGTTATCGATATCAGTAAATATCTCGAGAATTGATCGAAAATTAAGAACATTCTAACATCAAATTTTTTTACTAATAAATATTGTAAATGTAGTTTGCCAAGATTCCCTGCAGATATCATCGATTGAATACCACTACGTGCTTGTCTTCAACATTTACTATTAAAAACAATTCCGTGAAATGATTTACTATAAAACAAAATATGAATTTCCTTATAATAGATAAAAGAAAAAGATAAAACTTTTGATAAACCGCAATTATTTGGTTACTTGAGATAAGTATTTTTCTTATCAAATTTTATGTACAGGTTAAGTACCTTAATAGATCTGAAATCACCTAGAGGTCAATATTTTTTAGATTCTTGATTCCTCCGATAGCAAATACACATCCGATAGCAGTATGTAGAGAGGGAGAAGCTTAAGAGAAGTCGCGACAATTCATTCTCCTCTCTTTTTCTCTCTCTCTCTATCTCTCTCTATATATATATATATATATATATATATATATATATATATATATATATATATATATATATATATATATATATATATATATATATATATATATATCATATAACTATTTCTATGATGTAATACTGTAATCATTTGGATCACGACGGAAATGCCTATGATTTTATATTTTCCTCAAATTTTATTAAAACATCGACATCCATATAGAATTTTATTATTTGCTTAATAGGTTTCAATTTGCTCTGTACAATATGTTTTGTAATTTATAATGTATTTTTGTTATAACTATGCGTTCTATTATTATATTAAATAATGAGTTCCATCTGCGGTTTAAGTTTGTGATTGCTATGAATTTAGTTAATTTCTAATTTTAGGTCAGTTATATGAGGAGCTAGAAGGATTGTGTACAGGCTCTCCAGTCATATATACGGGTCTTATAATGCCTTTGTGGCCCTTAGATAAAATGCTTATTTCAACATTTTTTTTTGTAAATAACTCGCCAAATGCGAAACGTTTTGTCTAAGATATTTTGATATACAAATTTTTTGATCTTCGTATTTTTATTAGGTTATTATTTTAAATAAAAGCAAAAAAAACAAGAAATACAAGAAAATATTTTTATTTAATTAGGTCTAACAAGAGGGTATTGGTATTTTATTTTAGTCCATGTGCAGTTAAGCACTCCCAAGCCCAACTGTGTAATGTAATAACACAAATGCTAGTTTTATAGTACGAAACGATTATATGTTTTTTTATAAAGTTTGTTTTTAAATCCTTAATCTATGGACTCTATCTTAAAAGCTACTGTACTGATTTTGACGAAACTTAGATTAAAATTTAAAGTGGAAAGTAATAATTTATATAAAAAGAGACTTACAGAAAAGATGATCGTGATTGAGGCCATAGGCGCAGGAACACAATCGCCAATTGACTGTAGATTATGTATACGACAAGTTGTGGGTTCGATACCGACTCGAGAAAATAAAATCATATTTTCATTTCCTCGTTCGAGACGATTACAGGTGTTTACACAAGCGCTTGAGATACATATATTTTTGAAGTTAGTATAATGTTGATATTGAGCCCTGTCGTGGCGCAAGTGTGTGACTGTAAACGAAAGGTTGTGGGTTCGATTCCCACTCGAGGGAAAGAAATATTTAATATTTTCTATTTAAATATTTAATGTTTTCTTAACTTATGTTCCGTCACTCAACACGCAATGCCTCAAATTGGGCGAAAAATGGAAAATGGAACTGGAGTGACTTAACACTAGGCCCTCTGCCTACCCTACCACGTGCGGGACACAGCGTGAAGCTGAGTAAGTGAGAGTAATATTATAAAAAAATAATTGTCACCATTACTAGCATTAGCCTATCTAGACGAGTATATATAATCAGATCCAAAATGTTTGTTGTAATAACATTTTCGAATGTCACGATGACATTTAAAATTGATTCAAAGAAGTGACATTGAAATAATAATCACACGTCTGTCTATTATGTATTTGCATGTGTTTGGCGATAGCTTTATTATGCACATATACAATTGTAGTATATAAAATTTCTTTCAGAAACGATAGGAGAAATAACCAGAATGCCGAGACCGTAGCGTTTGGCGCTCCGTTTTCTCTGCCTACCACGCTAGGGATATAGCGTGAAGCTAAGATCCAGAATATTTAGTTTTGTGGCACAGTGTGTGTTTGTAACGTTACGTTTGTGGATTCGTTTGTTACTTGTTACTTGAGGGAATTGCTCTTATTTTATCATTTTGTTAAAAAAGCGCCACTCAATACTCTTCTTCTAGTTACCTACTCTAATTAAAAATGTAATTCAAATGATGTTAAGTTCTAGACGAACAGAAAACTTTTAATATAAATACAAAAAATATATTTTGTTATTCCCCTCGTTCGTACATTTACGGTTTATAAATTTAATAACATAATAAATTGCATATCTTTAAATCTATTTATTGCCAGTTATTTGGGTATTTCGGAGTATTTGTTAATAAATAAAGATATAGAGGAGGAGGAAGAGGAAGAGGAAGAAGGAGAGTTATCTATAGAGATATTTAGGAAAGTCTAAGTTTAATCAGTATTCCATGCTCAAGAACTGTAACACAATATCTAAATAATAGTCTTTAGAAATTTTGTTTATTCCAAGTGTGATTTTCATTATTGATTATATTTTTTTTAATTTTTAGTGTTAATAATTAAAGGTTGATATTGAACTTTTGCTCCCTACCGCATTATGTTAAGAAGATGTATTGGACAATAATGTTTTTTTCATTTAACTGCCTATAGTATCACCAGAGCTTTGAGCTTAATATTAATCATATAATATAATTTAACACTAACAAACTAATTAGTTACCGTTAATAATAACCTCAATATTTTTTTTAATGAAAAAGACAATCTAAACGAGCGTACGAGAGCAACTGGCGTTGAGTAAATACCGCCACCCACAGCCCCGTGTAACACCAGGGGAGCTACAGGTGCTTTACCGGCCTTTAAGGAGGAGGTAGACGCGCTTGTTTAAAAGAATCACTGCCGCAGATAGGCCATTCCACAGATGTGTAATGCGTGGATGGAAGTTCCTACGATATAATATTAATATCTACTTAAAAGTATTGGGCAACAATTTTCAAAACACAAAACGTAGGCAGTAATGTAAACATTGTTATGATGTTAATTTTGTTTTTACATCGTTATCATACATTTATCAGAAATTCCTCGCGTCCTGCTCGAACAAAGAGAAATTTCACAATATTATTACGAAATGGTCGCCCTTATCAGTGTGATAAATCCTTTGAACGACAACGCGTTTAATCACTTTCGTAGGGTTAATACACAGCATTAGTATGGCATATAATTGCAAATATTTATTGTAAAATATATTATTTTGTATGCTCTATTGAATAAATTTTAATTTTCAAAATGTGTATATTTTAAATTCAGTCCTAAAAGTCAATTTTCGATATCATTTCTTTTGCAACTTTAAAGGTTTTAGAAGTTCGTTTGGTGGGAAAAAAGTCATACTTCATGAATTGATAAAGTGTACCTTGTAATGATTATTACCTTTCTTGTTAAATTACACATGTTAACAATAACACTTAGATCCTGGCTCCATCAATAGACTAGCCATAGCCACCACAACGCCACGGTAAGCCGCGGCGTTGAGTTCAGTTACTAAACATGCAATGCCATCAGAATTGTTTGGAGATTAAAAATATTCTAATAAAAACGGAGTGATTTAACACTAGGTTCTCAGGTTATCTCTGCTTACCCTGATAAGTGCAGGAAATATTAACCTAACAAAGATCTTATTCAGTTTCATAGATATATTACATAATTATAAGTTGACCTAAGAAAATCTAAAAGTTTTTTCAATATCAATCCTGTAAGGTACGACATTATCAAATAAAAAAGATATAACTGCATTGACCTTTCGCCTTATCAATGCACATTGCAATTATAATATTGCATTGACACGTCATGTTATCAACACTGGGAAATTGATGATTCAATAATATGTCATTAGGCAGCTTCTTATCATACATTAAAATTTCCCCCCACTTATGTATAGGTTGTATGGAAAAACATAATAAGAACTAGGCTAGTGATAATTGTAAATATATTATATAATTTGTAGTAAAAAAAATATTATATTTTAGCACTTTTGTTCTTGCTTTATGTTGTATCTCACATATAGGGTAAGTAGAGGAAACTTGGGAACCTAGTGTTAGGACACTGTTTCTTTACGTAGCGTAACACTTCCGTTCTGTATTTTCCGTCGAATTATGGAGGCATTGGCATTGTTGATTGGCAGAAATCAATGCTGCGCTTTACGGACAATGAAGATGAGCGTAAGGGTCACTTCAGCCTCAAACTGATGCTATGTGATCACGTCGAACGGCCCTGTGGCCCTCACCAGAGAAGCTATAGACGTTGCCGGCCCTTAAGGTGGAGATAGATTTTTAAAGGTCCATCCATGTATCGCACTGGAAACACTGCCGCAAATAGGTCATTTCACAGTTGTCTCGTTAGAGCGATGACAGATAATATTAAATAATTAATTTCATCGAGTAGAGATAACCCGCCACCCACTGCTCTACATTTTAATTGTAAAAAAAGAAATAAAATTTAAGGCAGTGGTTGCAGGCAGCTTCACGCTTTATCCCGCACTCAGCAGGGTAGGCAGAGGGACCTTAGGAACCTAGTGTAACACTCTCCGTCGAAATTGATACATTGGATGTGGAACGGCTGAACTCAACGCCGCCTTTGGTTTGTTACCAGAGCGAAAAAATAAAAAAATGTATTTAAAAATATTGAATATTTATTTTTTTCGAGTAGGGATCGAAATCACAGCCTATCACGTGTGTGCGCAACTGCCACGACTGGCCTCAAGCAACTAACTGTGGTAATAAATAATAAATAATTATTGTAAATTACATTTCAATAATTGTTTATATAATAATTAAATGTATTTTTCTCTATATTATTCTATTATTTCATAATATTACATGTAGGTGGGTATACTTTAGACGTACACACTTGAAACAGGATGACTTCCTATTACAATGACTCATAGATAGTTGGCGCCGAACTTGATATCATACGATTTGTACTATTCTCACTATGACTAACAAAGAGTGTAATAATTGCAAAAAATAGTACCATCGTTTGATTTTTACTCTTTAGGTTGCCTCTTTTAATGATCACGCTTATCTCAAAAACTACTGATTCATATAAAGAGAAAGAACTGATATGGGTATTTATTTCTACGTAGCCCAGTGTGTTGGCGGTCAGAAATACCTTGAATGCTTACTATGATTTATTTGACAGCCACAAATGCATGCGAAGAAGACAGCAGTCAGAATATTTTACTAAGCTATTTTGTTATTCTTTATATTTTCATACAAGTAATGTTGATAAATTGACATATAAGTATAACTCTACTCTACTCTACTGAGCTTCACGCTGTATCCCGCACGAGGCAGGGTAGGCAGAGGGAACCCGGGAACCTAGTGGAAAGATACTCCGTTCCACTTCTGTTCCCCACTTTCCGCCGAATTCGAGGCATTGCGTGTTGAGTGGCGGAACTCAACGTCGCGCTTACCATATAAGTGTAAAATAATAAATAAAATGATATCATTAACTTATAACGTAACACTCGTTTTTAATATACCTACAAATAAAATACCATTATAATGATTGTTTTTACACAAAAAGTGCTTAACGTTATACTTTTTCCATATAGCGTGGTAGGCAGAGGGATCTTAGTGAAAACACTCTATTCTTCACTTTCCGCCTAATATTCGGAACATTGTGTGTTAAGTGTTGGGCCTTACTTATAAAACTTATTAATAAATATAATTAATTCCTTGAGTGAGAATTGAACCCAAAACATTCGTAATTAAAGGCTCTGTTCCACGACAGGCTATTTATTAGCTATAGAAATATAATATTTAAACAATAAAATATAATATTAGCTTTGACTTATTGCATAATCCGTTGAGCGCGTCACGGTCACGCGAACATAGTTTGATAAACAATTTCATAACCATACAACTGTGCATGTGTTGTGTAATAGTTAAATATATACAGATGTTTATAGGAACGCTATAGTGGCGCAGTGGTACAGTGACTATATGAGACGACTGTAGATTCGATTCTGATTCAGAATAATGATTATATTTGCAATTGTTTTTTTTTTTCTACCAGTTAGACCAAGTGTGGCGTTGTGTTCCGATACTTAGCACGAGATGTTTCGAAAAATTGACGTAAAATGGTTACTTTACAATATGAAAAAACGAAAAAAAAAATGTATTTAATTGCTGTAACTTTTATTATTTTTCAACTCATTTAATTATTACAACCATGAATGTTATGGGAAGGTTGTTAATATATAATAGTGAAAACTTCATTCAAATTTTGGAGATTAGCGCGTACATAGAAACGCACAGACAAAAATACAAAGATAAAAGTTAAAAAATCACTATTTTGGTCTCAAATTACCTTTTACATTATTAAACGCCCCCTGTAAGATTCTTTTTGATTAATCTTCCATACACAGACAGTAATGAGTTACAAATATATTATAAATATAAATAATCTCTCTCTTTCTCTAGAGATAGAGAGAGATTATATTAGAGTGCAGTACCACTGTACCATGAGCGAGAGAGATCTCGCTCGAGAGATAGAGAGAGAGTACACGACGAGTGTAAGTTCGATCCTGACTTAAAGTATTAAGTACAAATTTGTTCGATTTTTTTTTATGGACAGGACACGGCAGACTAGCGTACGTGTCACCTGATGGTAAGTGATCACTGTCATCCACTGCCCTGTGTAACTCCAGAGGGAGCTACAGCAGCGTTGCCGGCCTTTAAAGTGGACGGGCATTAGGGTAACTCTCTCACATGTACTTTAGTCGCCTCTTACGACACCATCAGTACCAGGGTGATCTTATTCTAAGGCGAAATCACACTACAAAAAAATGGTCTTAAAATATTATGTTTATACTAACAGGTGTTAACTTTGATTATTCAAAACACTTAAATAATTAGTTATCTGCTTAAAGCCGATTACGAAATGTATCAAGTATAGTATAAAAATGGAACCTAGTGTTAAGACATACCGTTTATCTTCAGATAAACATAAAAATATAGTATAAAATATCTCATATATATACTAATTTACAGCATGTACATGTGTTTCCTTATACTATATGAAAATTCCGATGGGTGAATCATTTCTTTTATCTTCTCATACCGAAACCTATGTATTTTACTTAAGCTAATAAAAAGAATACATATGCATATTGGATCCGGATAAAATCCATTGTCGCGTGGTGGCACAGCATCTGTAGCGTAATAATTGTGGGGTCATGTATTCGAGAAAATAAAAAAAAAATAAAAGATTTACATCTTCTTAACAATAGTTTAAATGAGGTATTGAAAAATAGTCTTATTTCTTTTTAGTTTCACGCTGTTGGTGGGAATGTTTTGCGGGAGCACATGTAAGGGAGGCAAAGGGTACTTGGGAACCTAGTGTTAAGACATTCCGTTCCCCGCATATCGCTTACATTAGGTTATACATAATTTAATTATTATTTATATAAGGACAAAAGGCCTGTCGTCATAAAGGGGTACAAGCATGTACAGTAAACGCAACAGGTTGTGGTTTCTACTCGAAGAAATTAAATATTTAATATTTTTATCTCTTCGTTTTGGTAACAAGGCAAAGTGTGACTTTGAGCTTCGCTAATCAACACGCAATAACTTAAATTCTGCGAAAAGGAGAACGGAACGGAGTGTCTTAGCACTAGGTTGTCAGCTCGCCTCTACTTGTTGTTGCTTACCATGTGCGGAATATGTATGTAAATATCATTAGGTATACATAAAACAAATATTAACAACTTTAATTTAGATATAAACCTAGCCTATACAAAAAAAAATGTACTTTGGCCCTTGAGCACTCGAAAAACCGTCCGAACATTCCGATCACTGAGCCATACGCTCTTATCAAGCTATTTTGAAATCTTATACGCTTGTTTATGTTGTTGGCACAATAGATATATTCGATATAACTATGACACGATAACATAAATATATTGCGAACTGACCGAAATTAAGAACTAACCAGAAGCTACTAAATATTTCATGCAATAATACAAATTCCGTTTGAATTTTCTAGAAATACTACGCTGAAAATTATCTTTTGTATTTCCTTGAAAACTGTAAACGTTACAAACAGGCCTTGATAATGGTTATGATTCAGATTGTTTTGCTGCCAGTATTGCGTCTTAATTAATAATTTGTTTTCGTACATATTTAGGAAAATATCTCAATAGAATAAATAATGATAAATAAATTGATATTTTTCTGTTGCATTTGAGAAAGGAAAACGCAATTTGTCAAATCGAAGGTTATTTTATTTTTCTAAGCTTGTGCACGGTACGAGCATGTAATATTCTGAAAAATCCAATTTCATAATAACAAATATACGTGTTATAGTATATTGAACTTTATTACTTGATAGTGAAGTTTAAAATTGAATGTTAACACAACTGCGCAGTAGACGCCGAATAGGACTAAAAATAAACACCACGTGTTTTCGTTATCTACAATATTTTTCGCAATATTGTGCATCTTATTAAATAACTTATATACAAATAAAATAATTTCTACGATAGTCAGATGCTCAAAGATCAGATTTTTCTGCCTACCCTGCCATGTGCAGCATACAGTGTGAAGAAAAAAAAATCATAACTAGGCAACATTTTGACTTGATATCTGCCTTTATTTTCTTTAATATTATAAATATAAAAAACAACAGCAAAAACTACTGAACGGATTTTAATATAATTTTTATATATGAAAATAACACGCTACAATTTATGTAAACATTTTGTATATTTTACATACATTTTATGTATGACATAACGATTTCATTCTCAGAAAGAAGCAATTTTTTTTTTTAGTTTCACGTTGAATCCTGCACATTTATGGAGACGACGTGAATGACATAAAATATTTTATTTTCTGGGGTGGCGATCGTTCTCACAACCATCCGCTTTTACAGACCCACGCTTGTGCCCCAGCGCCACTTCAGGTCATAATAAACATTATTGTGTAATTATGTATAATAAAGATTCATAATGTCAATAGCTAAGTACATATTCGTATATATATACGTATACAGGATACAGGCGAGTACGTGACATTGGTCGGTTGTTGTTCTATTTGGGATTTTGCCAAACCGTGTGACACAAATTAACTAAATCTTTAACACACATTGTCATAATAGATCTGTATATTACGTTCGTAGGTATAATCATTTCGTAAGTTCCATTAATAATCGGCTTTTTTCATATTTACAAATAAAATTTATAATATATTATTATAAATTTTATTTTTCTCAATTTAAATGAAGTAGAAACAAAATAACTACTTTGGCCTGTTAAGGCCTGTTGTGGAGCAATGGCACAAGAGAGAGGACGACAAAGCGCAGTGTTGAGTTCCTCAAGTATACCTCAAGAATTTGGAAAGCGGGAAATGAAAATAATTTTAATGGTAACCTTAGAGTCTTAACGCTAGGATACCAACTTTGTTCTGTCTACCCTGCTTTTTACGCGATACTGTGTGAAGCTGAAAGAAATCCATTTGTACTTAGTAAAACGTTAATAAAAATTCGGTAAGCCTTTCAAGAATATATACTACTTTGAAATACTTTTAGTTTTGTGTTTTACTTATAAATTAATTTCATTGAGCTTTTCCATTCAGTACATAATGACGCAAGAATTAGTAAAAAATTGCAGTAATCTATTACTTGCACTACTCCTAGTGGACTTATGGTAGGACCTAGACTAGATAAAAAAATATATTGTTCCATTTTCGCCTTTGAGCTTAAAATCATTGTTTCCACATTGCATCTTTCTCTTCTAGTGAGATAAGTAGTACTTATTTAGTGTTATACGATCCCTTCCCAACGTACCGTCTAATATTGTAGATATTATAATGTCTTGAGTGACGCAAGTCAACTCGATATGAAATATACCAATATTTCAAAAAAAAATGATGCTATATGGGAATCTTTTGGCCTTGCCACCTGCATAACTCAACAAATGTATGAAAAAACTGAGCATACAAAACACTTTATATATTCTATATAAAAAATTGTTTTCAGACCAAGCGATCGTATAATTTACGACATTATCGTTGTTTTTATTACGTAATAATTCTATGTATTTTTTTTAAATTTTTAGGTAATAATATAACATGTAAGAAGAAGGTTTTGATATTTGAAGGAAATGGGGAAAGGAGGAATGTAAGAACAGCGTAAATGATAAAATATTAGAACAAGCGAATGAGGTAGTATATCTGGGAAGTTTAGTTGAGACCGTAGCTAAGGAATGGACATGGAAAGGCATATTGCTGCTGGTAACAGAGTTAACGGTGCCTTAGCTGCATTGTTAAGATGGTGAAACGTTAGCATAGCTGCGCGTTTGGCCATACATACTACAGTATTGGTACCGACGCTGTTATACAGCAGCGAAACGTAGGTATTATAAAAGAAGAATGTAAGAAAGATGAATATTGTGGAGATGCGATCTCTTCGTTGGATTTCCGGGATCAGTTTAGCTGAACGCATACCCAATGAAGAGATACACAGAATGAAGAAGAAAGTGCTCAGGTGGATTGAGTACGACGAGCGAATACTCACTAATTCGCTTCGTTTTTAGGCAAAAAAAATATTAGCGAAATGTTTTTTTTTTATGGAAGACATGGCAAACGAGCGTACGGGTCACCTGATGTTAAGTGATCGCCGTTGCCCACGGCCCCGAGTAACTCCAGAGGAGCTACAGGAGCGTTCCCGTCTTTTAAGGTGGAAGGGCACCGGGGCCCGGCATTACCTAATGCGAAACGCAGTGGCCAAAGCCACTATTTAACGCCGGTCTTAAATGCCGGGGGTGGTAACAATCCGGTCGAGTCTGCCCATGCGTGTTGCCATTGCTGGCAATGTGACTCTACCACACGTACTTTAGTCGCCTCCTACGACACCATCAGAACCAGGGTTCCTATTCGAAGCCGGGAAATGTGAGTGGTTAGTGACGGAGGGGGAGATCTCGATTGACCTTCGAAAACATTGTATCTACGATACTGGAGGTGGGTCACATAAAAAGCATGAGGATCCCCCGGAGGGTTGTATCGAGAGGTTGATGATAGTGGACGAGGCGAAAGAGGTATGCTGAGGCCGTAGCGTTTGGCGATCTGTTCTCTCTGCCTACTCCGCTAGGGATACAGCGTGAAGCTAAATAAGTAAGTAATAAAAAACTAGTAGTAATAAAAAACTAAACAAGCAATACTTATAATAAGGTATAAAAATAATAAAATATTTTATTAATGTTGTTTAAAACTAAAAAAAAAATCACTGTCGGGGCTCGTGTAGAATAGCAGAATTCAACGCCAAGCTTCAACATATAAAGCGGAGAAATGAAAATAAGCCATTTCGTCGTGGATCGAACTCACCACAACTATCTTCGAGTGTATACTCAATTGCTATCCCACTGCGCCACTATAGCTCCAATAACATATCATTATGAGGCACACAACACAAGCGAGCGACTGTAAATACGACAGATTGTGTGTCGATTCCCGCTCGAAGAAATATTGTATTTAATATTTTCATTTTCTTCTGAGTTACGTCACTCAGCACGCAACGCCGAAAGAATTCAGCGGAGAGTAGAGAAGGGAATCTTAATGGTAACGGAGTGTCTTAACACTATCCCAATTTACTTCATGGAGATATGTGCATATGTGCAGGATCCGGCGTAAAGCCAAGAATATATTATATTGTCAGAACTAATTAAAGAAATATACAAGAACCCGGATTTCAATACGTCACTATTATAGTTACGTATCGTAATACTACGTCACGGTGTTTTCTCGTCATCGTTCTACATTTAATGACTTCGATGAACAAGCTGCTATTAGTATTATATTATAAATACGTCATAAGAAACGTGTTATGTTATTTCCCCTTTTATATCATGAGTTTGAAGAAATAATTTGTATCGGCGGTGATATTATAACCGGTTATAGGATATACTTGTACAGGTAATATTGATTTCGATTCTTAGTATTATTAGTGTGTTTAGTAGTGATTGGATTTTCTATTGGTTTTCTTGTGATTGAGGCCTGTAGTGGCACTAGCGTGTGACTGTAACCGACAGGTTGTGGGTTCGATCCCTACTCAAGGTAATGAAATATTTAATATTTTCAATTTAAATATCTAATATTTTTATTTCTTCGCTCTGGTAAAAGGCAAAGCGCGGCGTTGAATTCTGCCACTCTACATGCAATGCCATATATATATATATATATATATATATATATATACATACATATATATATATATATATATATATATATATATATATATATATATATATATATATATATATATATATATATATATATATATATATATATATACGACGCTGTATCCCGCGCGCATGGCGGAGTAGGCAGAGAGAACATGGGCAGTGTTAAGACACTCCGTTCCACTTAAAGTCCGAAGAAATGAATTATTAAATATTCAATCGAGTGGGGATCGAACCTACAACCTGTCGTTTACAATCACACGCTTGTGCGACTGCGCAACGACAGACCTCTGATATGTATATATGTAGGTATATTTTTTAATTTATCTTTTCATAATTCATGCATATTTGTAAAACTACTAGATTATTTAATGAGAATAATACACTAATTTACATTGATAACATATGATATCATTAATTACTGCGTAAAATATTTTTGTACATTTAAACTTTGAAAAAAGTTCAAAGAACATACACCTCAATATATGCTTTTTCTGAACTGATTTAGTAAAACAAAATCATTTTTTATATACTTGCGATACTCAAAACATGCGGAGACGGAAAATGGGGAACAGGAGTGTCTTCTTAGCAACGGTGTTCCTTAACACTATGGTCAAAGGTTCCCTTTGCCTATTTATTTATTTATTTATTTATTTGTCTTTCTTGCACACGAAACAATAAAAAGGGAAAAAAAAATAATATCAAGAAACAGAAAAAAAAGCATGCAAAGGCGGCCTTATTGCTTCAAGCAATCTCTAACAGGCAACCTTTAGGATTTAAAAATTTATATAAAAACAGAAGAAAAGAAGAATGGCGTAACAGTGCAAATTTTATTTAAAGAGGATAAATAAATACTATATAATAAATAATAATATGGAAATACAAACATATATACACACACACACATATATACCCATTACATATATATACATATATATACATATATATATATATATATATATATATATATATATATAAAAGAAAACTAGGAATTTAAATTAAACAGGTACTCTTTTAGACGACATTTAAAGACGGATAGTGATTTGGAATGTCGGACTTCAGTGGGAAGTTCATTCCAAAGAATCGCAGATTTCACAGTGAAGGAATTGGAATAGAATTGAGTATGGGAGGTGGGCAGTTTAAGGAGATTGTCACTACGAGATCTGAGTTCGAGACGAAGAAGTGAATCAGACCCTAGGAAACAGAATCGACTTTTTAAATATGAAGGGCAGAGAGGGTTGTAGAGGATAGAATAGAGGAGACAAAGCATGCGGAAATTGCGGCGATGTCGGATAGGGAGCCATCCAAGCTGACGACGATGATCAGAAACATGATCAAATTTACGTAGACCGAAGATAAATCTAATGCACAGATTTTGCAATCGCTCTAGTTTTTTTTAATTGATCCTCAGATATGTCTGGGTAACACGAGTCAGCATAGTCAAAAATCGGTAACAGTAGGGAATGAGCAAGAGCAGTTTTGGTCTTAGGAGGTAGTAAATATTTCCAACGTTTGAGCGATCCGATCGTGGCAAAAAGTTTTCGGCTAACCTCAGCAATTTGTACTGACCAAAACAGAGAATTATCTAACATAATTCCAAGTTTCTTAATAGATGAAGTTAGACGTAAATCGACACCGTCAAACTGGATAGTAGGGAGGCTATTCCAATCAAGTTTTTTTCAATTGTTTGGTTCTACCAATAACACTTACTTGTGACTTGTCAGGATTGACAGTTAAGCCGTAACATCTGCTCCACGTACTAACGCTTTGCAAATCAACGTTAAGCTTACGAAAAGCCTCACTAATACCATCGGACGGGGCGGCTAAGTAAATTTGTAGGTCGTCAGCATACAGATGAAAGGGAGAATTAAGAGTTTTGGAAACTGAATTAATAAAAATAGAAAAAAGGAGAGGAGAGAGGACACCACCTTGAGGAACACCGGCAGACAGAGAGCAAAAGGAAGAGGAGCTGCCATTAGCTTGTACATACTGCTTCCGATCATATAAATAACCTCTGAACCACTCAGTGGCTTCAGGAGAGATGTTAATTGAACGCAGAACAGCAACCAAAAGATCAGTATCAACAGAGTTAAAAGCGTTACTAAAAACCCTATATTGCTATTATAATATTTTTTTAGTTTCAAATCAAGATATCATTGAAATCTTCTGAAATTGTAATCGCATTAAAGTCACGGAGCTCAATATTGCGTTTTATTTGTCAGAGCAAAGAAATAATAATTTTTTTTTCAGTTTTTTTTAACTAGGCGTAACTTTTGTATAAAAATCTAGTAGACAAAGAGAACCTAGGGTTAAAATACTCCGACGTCCGTCCGTCTCCGTCGAATTTGAGGTATTGCGTATTGAGTGGCGTAACTCTACGCGCTTTGCTTTATTACCAGCGTAAAGGAAAAATAACATAAAAAAAATAGATTGAAATTATCCTATATTTCGGAGATCGAACCCACAATCTGACTTGTATACAGTGACACGCTTGTGCCCCTGCGGCTATGCTTAATTCTCCAACTAGCTTGTATACGATAACACATTACATATTATAGAACTATTATAACATGAAAGAAGCCCTATTGACTTACATAGAAACGTGGCGTGAGTATGGAGTCCCTATATGATGAAATCATGTTAAAATATACTTGAATCATAGTTAATTAAAGCGTATTTTATGCGAAATTTGAATATTCATTATACGTGATGATTTTAAGATCTATTGTTGAATAATTTACAATAATTATAAAATATATCAATATGTGTGTGTATCAATATATTATATAATATGCATATTATATCTATTGACGAAAGTTTAATGGAAATGTGAGCAGAAGAAATTGAAAATAATCATCATAATAACTTAAAGCGGATACACAATCCATAACTCCCTACACATACCAGTTCCAATTCTATGAATTACAACATATACAACCATAGATGTACTACAATAGTAGGACTTAGGATTAGCCAGGTGTACCTGCCCCGTGAGGCGTGCACGTGAGTTGCGTAAGCCAAGGTTGTTGCGTAATATTCATGTGTCATCTATTCTCTAGTAAACACTATATGTTATTTCCTACTTTGACTGTGTACTTTTGTTATATTTTTGTTTCTTCGCACTTTTTTTTTGTTGCTTGTTGAGTTCCAGCGGATAGATCAAAATAAGTTATTTTGTTTGAAATACTTAATATTTTCATTTCTTCGCTTTGGTAACAAGGCAAAGGGCGGCGTTTATTTCGCTCGTCAACGTTTACCGCTAAACATACCATACCTCAAATTCAGCGGAAAACTGGGTAAGAAACGGAGTGTCTTAACACTAGGTTCTCAATTTAAGTTTACTCTGCAAACCCTGTCGCTTACAGGATTCGGCGTAAAGCTCAAGTAATATGTATTTGAACTCGAAATTTTTGCTTAGGTAGTTATCTGTGAAATGAGGTCACAAACAAATTGATTTAATTAAAAAATACCAACAATAATAATATGTTACATGAAGAGGAAAACGTGAGCAACAAAAATTGCTATTAATTTTACAATATGTAATGATTGTTTGGTATTCTATAATACTTTGTGGTTTTGCTATGTAATTTTTAAAATTAATGTATAAATACCTTATTTTAGACACACACACACACACACACACACACACACATATATATATATATATATATATATATATATATATATATATATATATATATATATATATATATATATATATATATATATTATTGTAGGATAAGGGGCGGCGCTGAATTCCGCCACTCTTCACACCAGTCTTAATTAACTTTCTGCGGAAAACTAAGGACAGAGTGCCATGATATTTCCAAAAAAAAAAACGATGTTTAGAATTAAGTAGGGTTTTTTTTTATTTCAGGGTAAGAAATATATGTAATAAAAGACTGAGTGATGTCACTAAACTCTACGCTTTCATGGATATATCGGTAATTTCTCGATGTAAGTTCTTATTCAGCTTAGAGAAATAGCAATATTAGAAAGAATTTTAACTTATATACTATTCAGCATGACATATATTTTTTTTGTTAATTAATTGTAAGATTTCTTATTAAACGAAACTATTATATTTTTGTTTTCCTTACCAGGTAAGTTAATTTTTTATTTGCAATTTGAACTTAAGTGGTAAAGCTTTCAGTGAAAACATTGTCATCTCTTTTTTCTCTTTCTAGTACTGCTATTGATGTGTTGGATGTGATTTGTGAGTCGGATGCATACCGAGGATTTGGTATCAGTTCCACAATTGGTCAACGAGAAGTATAACTTATAAATGTTGACAAACTTAAGTTTGCTGGCATAATCAGGCAATTTGTATGAAATTATCTGTAAATATATTTTACTAGAAAAATCTACAAAATATGTGTAAGTAGATATATGTAATAGAGCACATAAAAAATCACCAACTTATAAATACAATTGACGTAAATCGCGTTTTCGTTCTATAAACGACGTGGTCACGTTTATGAAAGCTTTGAAAGTCCATTTTGGTCTTTGAAAGTTTTCTATAGAAAAAAGTAGAAACAAGCAAAGTAATATAAAGGAAAATTCGAGAAAAAATTTAGAAAATCGCCACGTGACGAGTCGGTCACATGCCCAGAGTAGCAAAACTGAATCTATAGCTGTTTATTTTAAAGAGTTTTCGAACAATGTTTGTGGAAAATTTAATTTTACTCTTTACATTTGTGTAACGATTGTTATATAAAAGTAGGGATGGTATGAGAGGCTGGAATTGAGGTATTATTTTTAGCTTAACGCTTTATCCCGTTTAATGTGTACAGGATAGTTCGGCATAGGAAAGTATTTTTAATTGTTGATATCTATATATTACACATTGTTGTTTTGCAAAAATGTTTTTGTGGCCTTTCTTGAATATTTTTTTTACCTTTTTAATTTAATTACTTAGCTTCACGCTATATCCCCAGCAGGGAATTCAGAGAGAATGTAGCGCCAACCGCTACGGTCTCGCCATACCTCCTTCGCCTCGTCCACTGTCATCAGCCTCTTCGTACATGCCCTCCGAGGGGTGCTCATGCATAAAAAGCATGAGCACTCTCAGTATCTATGATACTGATGCCTTTAGTATCATAGATATTGTGTTTTCGAAGTTTAACCGAGGTCTTCCCCTCCGTCTCTTACTACTCACTTTTGCACTAGCGCTGAAAAGCTTCTTATGCGATGCTTCGGTGTCAAGCTTGGACAACCAGTGTGAGGTTCGTTAGCAGATTGGCCTGCGCCAACCTATGAACGAACCCCTTATTCTAGCTACGACTAGGATGGTCTGTTCTGAATTCAGCACCCCTAAACACTCGCGTACCCATAACTTGGCTTCGAATACGCTGATCCACTAGGAATAGATCAATCATACATTTTTCTTCCATTCGTTCCCATGTGTACATGTGAATTTGTTTGTGGTCAAACATCGTGTTTACTACAAACGAATTCCTCTCCTTGCTAATTTCCAATATAAGCTTTCATCCTCATTCATTCTTGTCACCATACTTGCCTAGCACTTCTTCGTGACCGCTACGCGTAGTTGTAACCCATGAGTTCAAATCACCAATTATTATTAGTTTTCCATTCCTTTTAACACTACCTATAACGTCCCTGGTATTTTCCCAAAACTCCTTGAGCTCGTATAACGGAGCTGAGGATACCGGCGCAAACGCCACTAACAAGAAGACTCTTGTAATCCTCTGCTTGAAGCTTACTCGAAGCTGCCTTGGGTTGATCGCCTTATACTCTTTCACTGCACTAACCAATCGAGAGGACAAACTCTCTCTTGTACGCCGGCCCAAAAAGCGATTCGGTTGCCCGATAAAGCGGTAGTGTCATTACTTTTTTGCTTGATCTCAGCCACACAAATAACATTCAGATGTCTGTCATCCATCACATCTAACTCCGCATCTAACTCCGCTCTCTACTGCCCCTTCATTTTTTTTAATTGCTTTTTGGAACAACTATTAAAGTCTTCGAATAAACATGAAAGTTCTACCGCCTCAAGAAGCATTTATGCTAATAAATATAACTTTGATTTCTATTTTTTCTTCTTCTACTGCTTTTCTCCTACTGTTTCTGTTTCTCGGTGTGTATATGACTCATCGATTATCGATTATTACGTATAGACTTGTCACAATTACATTTTAATCAAATAAATGTTACAAATCTTTGACATGTAACCTAATTCCCTCGTAAAAACATATCATATAAATATAGGTAAAGTTGTACGTTATCATGTGTATTTAACCTAGAATTACATCATATACTGATATGCATAGTTACACAATATCGATACGTATGAAGCAATCAGTCTAGCCCTAAAATAATTCACATTATTTTCATTGGATATCGATAAACGCGGAGATTGGCCTCTTTTTGATAAACCGAGTTTTGTGATAGTATTAATTCTGGTTTTGATTTCGTAAGTATCACGTAATAGTTTACTGTTTTTATTTTAATTATAGGTATTTTTTTGGCTAGTATATATAAAATATAGATAATTTTATTATTTTTATTTTCTTTTGTTATGTTTTTAGTTTCATCTTCTATTTTAGAACTGAAAATACTTTTAGTATAGAAGATAAAACTAAAAAATAATAAAATAAATAAAAAAATATAAATAATCATTAATTTAGGGAATTTGGGATTGAAAACTGTTACCTTCCCTATTTTATATTATACTTACATAACCAACCAAAGCCATGCGTCGCGTGCCCTGCACTCCACGTGACACCGTCACGTTGTTGTTTCAAAATGTTCTACTGTATTTTGTTCTAGATATTATTTATTTTATTATTTGATGAAGCTGTTTTAATAATTATACACGAGGCGTGTCGTGGCGCAGTGGCACAAACCTGTGACTGTAACGGATGGGTTGTGGGTTGGATCCCCACTCGAGGAAATAAAAAAATTAATATTGTCAATTTAAATATTTAATGTTTTCATTTCTTCGCTCAGGTATAAGGCAAAACGTGGCGTTGAGTTCCGCCACTCAACACGCTATGCCTCAAAATTCGGCGGAAAGTGGGTAACGGAAGTGGAACGGAGTGTCATAACACTAGGTTCCCAAGTTCCTTGTGCCTACACTGCCATGTGCGGGATACAGCTTGAAGCTGAGTGAGTGAGTAAATATACTTATATATTATTATATACTTATATATTATTATGTTTCATTTGTTAAGAGACAATAGAAATATTTAAATGATGGTCCACTAACAGGTTATGATGATAGTTTATTCATTATTATATTTTTTGCAAAATAAAATGAAATGTTGACACTTCTAAAGTCACGTTATTTTGATATTGGAAAAAACATTATGAAAATCTTTAAGTCTTAAAGAAGACCCGTGGCCAATAGAGTGAGATAAATATTTAAAACAAGTAAATATATTATTATTACTTTGAATATCACTTTGAATTAATATTGAAAACATAGTGGATTGGAATAAGTTAATATATTTCATATATAAAAAAATATTATGGCTCATACAAACACTACAAAAGCATTTATTCAAAATGACGGATGCCTATTACAATTCGCACTTCACTTATTGAAATATTTTTAATATATTTTTTGAAATATTTTTTGAAATATTTTTAATTATTTCGAGATATTGAAAAATTTTTGAAAGGAATTCGAACATGCAACTATTGTGTACACATTTCGCGAATCTGTATTATATATATATATATATATATATATATATATATATATATATATATATATATATATATATATATATATATATATATATATATATATATATATATATATATATATATATATATATATATTGTTTACAAAATATTTTTCATATACATAATTATCGACGTAAACAAATATTTTAAACAAACAAAAGGAAATGAAATTTTAACCAAGTCTATCAAGCCATACATAACACGTTTGTCCTTGGCCGTCACGTTTCTAACTTCTATGGATGTATCTATGTACGAGTATAACGTGAGTAGGTATATCTTTTATGTAATTAAGCTTGTTGTTGCTTTAATGATATTATTTAATAAATGTATTTAATTGTTATTGACGCCTGTTACAGCAGGGGCACGAGCGTGTGACTCGATAAGTTGTGGGCTCGATCTCCACTCAAGGAAATTAAATATTTATAATTTATATTTGCAATTTATATTCTTAAATAATACTTTCCTTCTATTTAACAAGACAAAGCGCGGCGTTGAGTTTTGTCACTGAACACGCAATGCCTCTAAATCGGCGGAAAGTGGATAGCGAGTGTCTCAACAATAGATCCCCAAGATCCTCTGTGTATTTGGGTGGGTAGAAAACTGTAATAACAATTAACCCTGCATATAGCAGGGATATATATATATATATATATATATATATATATATATATATATATATATATATATATATATACATATATATATATATATATATATATATATATATATATATATATATATATATATATATATATACGCACACACATAGAACTTTATGTATACGCTCAATTGTTTGAACCCTTACCACCACGATATTGACCATATTGACATAATGAATTCTGGATCACCAATATAAAAAAAATGTAGAAATAGAATGAAAAAAAGAAAAATAACGTATAATGATTTAAACGTAAATCATCCAAGATATAATTTTCTTTCTATAAAATAATCTTTAAAATTATATAAATACGATTTAACAATATAATTCGCCTATCTACGGTTTATTTAATAATTTAAATAAACAGTAGACAATACTAACAATACTAAAGATAATTGTGAATCTATTTATAAAATGATAAGATATCGGGTTTCCTGGGAATGTATTTTAAATGATTTTGAACAAGGCATTAAGACACTCCGTTCCGTTCCCCACTTTTCGCTGAATTTGAGGCACAGTGCGTTGAGTGGCGGAACTCAACGCCGCCGTTTGCCTTGTTACCAGAGCAAAGAAAGAGAGAAGATAATTTAAAAATATTTCATTTTCTCTAGTGGAGATCAAAACACACAATCTGTCACGTTTCACACGCTCGTGCCTTGCCACAGGCCTTCATTATATCAGACCAAAATAATTTAAATATATAATCCTGTTTGTTTATTTGAAACAGTAGTATTATCTTATCTTATACTGCGAATTTGGAATTATATTAATCATCGAGTGTAGATTGACACATCCCATATGCGTCGTTACGGACACCGTTATCGTTTGGGAATTACAGGGAAGTACATTGATTGCGATTCTGCGGTGTATTACTATACCTATTGACTGTCGCCATATAGAATCACTTTTCTAGGGTTCCGCAACGCAAAAAGGTAAAAAAAGGAACCTGTGTAGGATAACTTTGTTGTCGGTCCGTCTGTTTATCAAAACCAATTAGTTCGAGATCGCGTGGAGTCTCGAACTAATTGGTTACAAGCTGAAATTAGAAAAAAAATAAAATGTACGGTGCACAGAACAATGAAGCTTTTGAGTTGACGCTATCATTTTATAATATTGGCTTAGAGGCTTAATTTTTAATGATGCTGTATGAGTATTTATGAATCGTCGTGTGAAATACGCCGCGTATCCGACTCCTGAGATGCCACCTCGGTCGCTGGCCGTCTAAGTTGGGCCACCCCGGGCAACCAAACTTACCCGGCTGAAGTGACCGCCCAGGTGACATATCTCTCATCTTACCTCTCTGCGTTCTCTCCCCTGCACTTGCGCCTCGACCATACAGGTGCTTGTATCCCTCCGGGCATATCCCACCCAATGACACACTTATATTTATGAGTGCAGTTAGACACCGCGGATAGAAAGCCCATAAAGCCCTGAATCCGTTTCCCTGCTCTCGAGCAGGATGGAAGAAGATCACTACGCCGCGTAATCAACATGCTTAGTATAATTCTTACAGAACAAAAATAATACGAATAATACGAAAAATTTAAATTTATAGATACTTAATAGAAAAAAAATAATTACAAGACAATGAAAATAGTACATCGTTTTTTCGAGTGGATCCAAACCCACAACTTGTCGCCTTTACGGTCGTACGACTAACGTGACTCCGAAATTAATATTAATATTATATCAAATTAATGCATAACCTAGATCATTTTTCTAATAGGTCAAAAATGATTATTAACTCAATCTACGCTCAATAAATGAAGTAAGATATATATTGAATATATATATATATATATATATATATATATATATATATATATATATATATATATATATATATATATATATATATATATATATATATATATATATATATGTTTAAAACGATAATAAGCACATTTCTGTTAGATAATCGGGAGTTATTGTTAAAAGAAATATATTAAAATGTTAAGAAATATTAAGAGATATACTATAATAAATTGAAAATTACATCTGCCTTTCAGTTAAAGTTCATGAGATATAGAGAGTAGAATAACAGAGAGTCAGACCGTCATCGAAATCTTAGTAAAGTAGTCCCGTTGTACCCGTTTTAGCCCTTTTACGGAACCGTAAAAAAATCTAAAGGGTCTCAAACAATAGTAACTACTTCTTACATGTGGTTTCACCTGACATATCGACCCGTCCTCCAAGTTTTAACAATCAGTTAAAATTCACCTTGCAAGCAATCGTTTTGATAAAATTCTTCGTTTATCGCACTGACATAATGTTCTATTACGTGTTGTCACGTACTTATATAACAAAGAGTGAGCTAGTTTGTTAACGATTATCGATTTTACTTAGAATACGTCCGAACGTGTTATACAATATGCATATTATAAAGGTTATCGAGATAGTGCAATGAGATATGATGTACTGTTAAATTATTACACGTATATAGGAAATGAGATTTTTTTGTTGCTGCTTTATGTAAAGCCCAGTTTCGCAGCGACAGTTTCAATATTTTATTGTATAGTAAATTTCGAGGGTTTTGTCAGAAAAAATATAAGTGTATATCCGATATGAAACAGCCCTTTACTTAAAAATATATCCTTACTCTACAGTTTCTCGGTGTATTCCCTAACAGTAGGGTAAATAGAAGGAATCTAGTATTTAGACAGTCTGTTTCTTAGTCTCTGTTTAGTGGCAGAGTTGAACGCCGCGCTTTACCTTGTTACTGAGATAAGAAACTAAAACGAACAATCAATAAAAATAGTGTTTATTGACAGGTGTTCCCGCTTCGTTACGCCAAATGTAAATTAGAGAGAGGAGAGTGAAGTCGAGTTTTCATGGATATTTCAAAGGACGGAGATATCTTGAGCTTATACTTATGTTACTGATTAAATTTTCTCTTTCTACAGCGCTATAAGCACAGTGAATTCATGGAATGTTAAGAAAAAAATTCTTGTATATATTAGAGCATTTTGTGTCACGCTGTATGCGGTCAGCATACCTGCTCGTTTGGCCGTATACAATGCAGTGTTGGTACCGACGTTGTTATACGACAGCGAAACGTGGGTATTACAGAAGAACAAAGTAAGAGAGATGAATACTGTAGAGATTCGATCTCTTCGTAGGATATGCGGAGTCAGTTTAGCTGATCGTATACCCAATGAAAAGATGTATAGAATGGTAGGTACTAGCGTGAATGTCACAGTGAGAAAGAAGAAGAACATGCTCAGGTGATTAGGGCATGTTGAGCAAATGAGCGAAGAAAGAATGGCAAAAAATATATGATGGAAAAGTAAGAGAGGGAGGGAGACCTCGGTAGACCTTTGAAAACACAGTATATATGATACTGGAGAAAGGACACGTAAAAAGCACCTTGAGGGCATGTATGAAGAGGTTGATAACAGTGGGCAAAAGAGGTATGCTGACACCGTAATGTTTGGTGCTTCGTTCTCTCTACCTACCCCGCTAGGGATATAGCGTGAAGCTATGTATGTATGTAACTGTCACAACTACAATCGCACGGTTGTAACTATTTTTAATTAAAGAGAAAAAAGTAATGTTGAAATTGTAATTTTATTGCCTAAAAATATTATTTATATTTATTGCATAATTCAATACCAAGGAAGTGCATACCAAATATTGCTTAATATTATTAAATACGTGTTGTATCTTGTTACAGAATTAGGTCGGTAGGTAATGGAGAAGTGTCACGTTTTACTATTTAAATATAGCTGTTTTTACAAAAAAATATTGAGAAATTACAAAAAGTCCGTCATGGTGCAGTGGGCAGCGTCTATTTTTAAACGTGACTGTCGTTGTTTCTATTCCCACTCTGGGAAGAAATAAAATTTGCTATATATATATATATATATATATATATATATATATATATATATATATATGTATATATATATACATATATATATATATATATATATATATATATATATATATATATATATATATATATATATATATATATATGTATATGTATATGTATATGTATATATATATATATATGGGTCATTCTACAAAAATGGTACTAATCATTGTCCTCGCACATTTCATATACTATAATTATTAATATTTTGTTCCAAAATTGTAAACTAACAGCTTGCAATGTGTTTTATTGAGTACACATATTTAGAAACGAATATATATTTAAAATAAATCTGAAATCTCTCATAAAAACCCTAAAATGTCAGTCCCTAGACATGTCCGCACTCCAAAATTTTATGTTTGGGCATCCATATTTTTAGATACATCAAGTATATACTTTATTTGATTTAACAATTGACTACTTTATCGTACATACAACAAATTTTATTAATATTTTGTAGGTTCAATAAAAAATAGTTCCATTTTCAATAGCTTAAAAAGTGTCCTCGATTTTATCCGTCATTCCCTAGCCACGCCAACATTTACAATTTAGCACCATAATAAGAATAATAAGTGAATGACATCTAGTGAATTTAAAAGAACGACACTAAATTATTCATAGACAATAATCGCTGAGCTGCTGTAATTTTGTAAATCAGTGCAAAGGTGGCAGTTGTTTCAGAAACACGGACTGATCCACTCACTTTGTCAGTCCCTCGGTGAGTAGTTTTATTGTTTAATAATATGAAATTAACGATAATTATATAATATTTTCGTGTTATTTGTCGGTCTTCTTTAGTACATCGTTTAAATAGCTTTAATTAGAGGTTTAACCTACATTTCTCTTAAGTTTTACTCCAAATCGTCAGTCCCTAGACCATCAGGCCCTAGCTCTTAATTGTGCTAGGGACTGATAGATGTAGCTAGAGAATGACTTTTATTGTATATTCTGATATTTTTTATAAGTCATTTAGGGCATATGTTATTTATATAAAAATGTTTAATAAAATGCCTAATGCGACATTCTACGATTGGCTTTTTTATTTTGAATTTAGAAACTGGGAAGCTATAGACTGATAATAAGTGGTTTACAGTCGTTGGTCACAAAAGTCGTATTAAGTGCTAATTAAGTGTTAAGTGTTATTAAGTGTTATTTTTCCATTTTGCAGAAAAATGCCACCCAAAAAGAACACAAGCTTACAAAGTTATCCAAAGAGGAAATAGACAACAAAAAATCATCCGCTGCTACAGCTCGATTGGAAAAATCAAGATCGATTCAATTCTGTTATGAGAATATAAAGAGAAAAAAGACTGAGATATATAGAAAGAGTAGGGACCACATAAGTCTATTCAAGATATGACCCCACATGAGCAGAGAAAAAATAAAAAACAATGGAAGAATTATTCAACTAATTACAGAAAAAAGAAAACAATTAAAAAAGATTGTGAGAAATATGTTGCTCAGAATACGCCACCTACACCTGAAAAGGGAGAAAGTGTAGCTTCAGAACTGCAGATGAATGACTACAATAAAACTTTAGACAAGTGGAAGCTAAAAGGAGAAGCAGGCATCAACAGAAGATAAGAAATAAAGTGTTACAGGATAAATGTGCGATTATACTCAGCTTCACGGTGTATCCCGCACACGGAACTTGAAAACCTAGTGTTAAGACACTCCGTTCCACTTTCGTTCCTCACCTTCTGCCGAATTGGAGGCATTGCGTGTTGAGTGGCGAAACTCAACGATGCGTTTTGCCTTGTACCATAGCGAAGAAATAAAAACATTAAATATTTAAATTGGAAATATTAAAAATTGTAATTCTATTTTACAAATAAATCTGAATTTTGAATGTGTAACCAACTTATTTTATTACAATATCATTATTGTTTATCAGTCCATAATTATATCTATCAGTTCCCAGAGCTGTCAGTCCCTAGATGCCTAAATAAGAAAACTCAATTTTTTTCTAAAATAACGGATATAATGACTGGCCCTTTTAGATGTAAGATACTTGATCAATTATATAATATACGCTATTCAAATATCCGAAAGCATTTAAAAAAGGTTGAGGACAAAAAAGCATCAGAAATATGTCGATTTTTGTAGAATGACCCATATATATATATATATATATATATATATATATATATATATATATATATATATATATATATATATATATATATATATATATATATATATATATATATATATATATATATATATATATATATATATATCTTATTTTAAGATATAAAAATGTTTGCCTAAATACTGTGTTTGCTTAAATTTAATTTAAAATTAAATTCTTATTTACAAGAAACGCGCTAATTCACGCAAAAAATATACAGCTAAAAGTAAAAAGCGAAACGTTTACCTCGAAGTGTCCGTCCATAGTTTCAACGACTCTAAAGTGTAAAAAATTGTTTTTCGATATATAATTTATAGTTCTATAATTTAAACTTACTATAATTTAAACTCGTAAAATGATTTTCAACTGTCTAAAATCTCAAAACGCGTTTAGAGATTATCCCTAATTATACCTAAATATTTTCTTTATATTATGTATGTATACGACACTCAAATAACACTTCACACATCAGTATAAACACTTGCTTATACAAAACGAACCAACACTATGGTAAAAGGAAAATGTATAATAATACATAATGTATTAAGTTATTATTTTTATGGTAACACGAGACCTTCAGAATAGCGTAAATTTAAATCGCGCAGCGTTGGATTAACTTGGCTTCCATTTGTTGAAATACACGTGAAATATTGTTCACGTGACAGGATTGTTATGTAATGTACAGGCTTTGTGTAAATATTTATTAATTCGATATAGAAGATGTTCTACTTGATTTAGATAAGTTTTTCATAAGATGACTGTAGAGCATAGTTTCATATTAAAAGATATGTTTGCAAAGTTCAGTCAGTTTGCTCAGATTTATTTTTTTGATAAGTATTCTGGGGTGGGCATCAAAGTATTCTTGGATGGGCACCGATTGTGTAACTTTGCATGCGATTCTAGGTGGCAGGTCAAATCCTTAGTCTAGGAACAAGGCAAAGCGCGGCTTTGATGTCTGTCATTTCAGACATACTCGTAATATCCAGCACTCTTAATATCTAAGCACTAGGTTTAGGTAAAAAGAAAAAAAACTATTAATATTATTAAATGTCAAATCAAAAAAGATAGAAAATAAAAATTTCGACAGGAATTTTATCATAATAATCCTATATACACGTTAGAGTTATTGAAAATAATAACACGTGACTTTTGACCAAGTTCAAACACCTCGTGCGATATGGACTTGCGTCACGTTTTGCATTTAAATATCAGACGAAGACTTTTGTATTTTTTTTTATTAACACTTAATTATGATAAAAATTAGATTTCTTTTAGCTAATTATTGAACTCATTACTAAGATGATCTTTTAGAAGATTTTTAGCCATATAGTAAATGTACGGTCGTACGATTACAGCGTCGATCGGTCGTACGATCGTGAGTTCGTACGGCCCTATGGTCTGGTCTTTTAATTAATTAATCGATAAAACTTTCCTTATTATAGGTTTTTTTTTTGCTTAAAAGTGATTTAATATTTTAAAATTAATAACTACACTTTTTTGTAACTGTGAATGTGTTTGATCCTATTTAGATTGTGTTTTTATTATGCTGAAAAGCTCACTAGAAAAAAATAATAATTCTGTTTCGTTATAGGAAAATAACGTTATCATTGGTTTTTGATAAGTTAAACAAGGCACAACTTTATCGATGAAACCCGCTGTACTTACCTACTTATTAGTTAATTTAACCCTTGCTGTAGTAAATCCGGTTCGGTTTGAAAAAAAAAAACTTAGAGTATCAAGTAAAATAATGAATAAAAAAAATTACTGGCTTTGACCATTTGCTTGAAAAGTCATCTTGTCACATTAACGTAAATAAACTAGTCATATTTAAATATATAACGATTATTTGCTTTATATAATCTGTATATAACAATAAGTATCTATTGATACGTTTTTTTATCTGTTGAATAATATCAGATCCGCTTTAATAGTTGTTACTGAGAATTATATAATGATTATCACTTTGTTATCAAACGAAAACGAGATAAATGAAGGTTATTATAGAGTTAATTGACTGTCTTGTCACAAAAAATACCTTTATGTACGTAGATTTGTTTTTCATACCAAATCAAGTTTATGTATGTATTTAAAATAAATAATGTTAAATAGCAAATCAATACCTAAAAACTTTTGGCACAATTTAAGAGAAGCCTTGTGATACCACAACGTACAATAAAAAGTAAAATCGCTAGTGTTAGCTATATCGACCTTTCAGAGGAACGAATTTCTCGTTTTTTTTAGCAACTCTATTTTTTTTAAAGAAATTAATATTAGCAAAAGGCAGCAGTGAGTATTACTACCTAACACGTAAGATATATTATTATATACTTTAGCGGAAAATCAGGAATAGATGTTTCTTTTTGGGAACAGAGGCAATTTGGGAACCTAATCTTGTCTTAATCTTAGGTTCCCAAGTTCCCTCTGCAAATCCTGTTTTTTGGAATATCGCTTGAAGCGTTATCGTTACTCTAATCAAAATTATCATTATTATTAAACTTTAATCAAGTAATATTTCAACTCGGTACTATATTTATTAGCTAGTACCAAAATTCCTTCACCCTACTAAACTTAATTTTTTTAAAATTTTAAAAGTCCTAAGTGTGGAATAACAATTTATTAGCTAGTACCAAAATTCCTTCACCCTATTCACCCATTCATTCAGCTTCACGCTAAGGAACTTAGAATCCTAGAAATTAAAGCATTGCGCGTTGGTTGGTGAAACTTAACGCCGCGCATCAAAACATTAAATATTTAATTTTAAATAATGCCGCTGCGCCTAATTATGATTATAAAAGAAATACATACATACATATATTAAAGATTTAAAGTTATATGAAATCATTAAATTAAGTATTCAAAGTCAAGGTTCTTATTACGTAACGTATCACACGTGACTTATACCTACACGTGTGGCGCTAGCTTTACTTGGCGTTGTTATATAACACTGCCAATTTATGAAAACAAGATTTTATATGACTAGTTCGTTAATTAATTATTCATTTAGATATTGTGTTTTTTTTATTTATTTTATATATTTTTAGTATAATAATAATATATTTATATATATATATATATATATATATATATATATATATATATATATATATATATATATATATATATATATATATATATATATATATATATATATATATATATATATATATATATATATATATATATATATATATGTATATATATATATATATATTATATATATATATATATATATATATATATATATATATATATATATATATATATATATATATATATATATATATATATATATATATATATATATATATATATATATATATATGTAATATATAAGGATTTTATATTGCTTATTGTTGTTGTGGGAATAATATAATTTAATTATTGTTTCACAGTGAGTACAGTTTTTTTATTGACTTCACGTTTTAACCTTTCATATAGGAGGCAGAGGGAACCCAGTGTTAAACTCTTCAGTGTTAAAGTTCTACGTCACGATTTGTCATGATACCAGAGGGAGGATATTAAAATGATTAACTTTTCTTAGTGAGAATTATATTCACCAGTAGAAGTGTGAGTAAAAAACAACTTTAAGTCTTTCGCGGGAACAAAGATATATACCCTTGATTAGGACATACTAAGACATATACCCTTGATTAGGTTTCACACTGTATCCCGCACATGCAGCAGGGTAGGCAGTTGGGAACCTAGCCACTTGGGAACCTAGTGTTAAGACACTCCGTTCCTCCTTTGTTCTCCACTTCTGCCGAATTGCACTGCGTGTTTAGCGGCAGAACTCAACGCCGCGCTTTGCCATGTTTCCAGAGCAAAGAAATAGAAAGAATGTATTACCTAGAATGGGGATCGAACCCACACCCCGCCGCGTTTACTGTTAGACGCTCGTGACTCTGCGCTACGCCTAAACATACATACAGTATATAATTAAATATTTGCGTACAGTTTATCTATAAGGAAATGATTTATATTACAATAATAAGCAATATAGTTTCTCAGTATATTATCTAAGGTGGTATTTACATTGGCCTGTATTATGCCGTGTCAGTAAATATTGTTTTATGTTTATAATTTATTAATAAGATAACGTTATGTAACTTTTGTATAACATCTATTTGAATGATTATCTCATCTCAGTTATAATAGTCGTAGCAATCTAACTAGATTGATTTGACGTATTCGATTACTTAAAAAGACAGCTTCCCGCATTTTCCCGTAGAGCAGGGTAGATACCGAATCCTCACTTCCCAGTTTCGGAGTTCAACGCCGTGTTTTCTAATTCATTATCTGACTGGGGAATTTAAAATTATTAAACATATTATTTTTTACATATGGACAAAGGCAGGGCTCACCCACTCCGCCATGACGGCCTATATGTTTTTTTCAAACTATTATTTATTAATGACTCTCTTCGTTCCATATCAAGTTGTTTCAGGTAAGTTATTCCAAGCTTCCGCATGTAGCAGTGCACGCAACGGAAACATAGGGCTGTGACAATCAGTTTCCCATTTTTAACTCAATTTTGAGACATTGCGTGTTGGTGGCTTTGTCTTGAGCGACGACAATACAGTGTGTAGCTAAAAAAATACCAGAAGTAAATGTGTGGGTTCGATTCCCACTCGAAGGCGTGAAATATTTATTTTTTCCAATTAAAATGTTTAATGTTCTCACTTCTTCGCTCAGGTAAAAAGGTAAAACGCGGCGTTGAGCTCCGCCACTCAACATGCAAAGCTTCAAATTCAAAGAAAAGTAGGGAACGTTCCCAAGGAGGTAAGGTTCCCAAGCTCCTTCTGCGTACCCTGCCAAGTGCCGGATACAGCGTATACTTACAAAAAAAAAAACTTATAAGACGCACATAGCATATTAGAAATACTCAAAACACTCAAAATAGACTTTCATTTTGTGTGGGTGATTAGTATAAGTTTATTTTGAGCACAGTAAACAAAGCTTCTGCCAATATTTGGTCATAATATTCGTCGTAATATTTAAATCTATAAAAAGCAATATTTGTATTAGAAGGAACGTAATAGGTGATGATTATGATGTATGTGGTTCATTAGTAGACTATCGGTTCGAATCCCAATCGGGGAAATATTTATTATATATTGTTATTCAATATGTAAGGTAACCATTCTAACACAAAAATTTCAGATATTTGAAGAAATCCTGGTTTTATTTTTTTTATATAATTAGTCAAGAAATTGTTTTAACACACTCTTTTTTTGGAAAATTTTCATTTAATTCTTTTTTTTTAAATGTTGGAAAATTAATCAAATTATCTAATCATGATGGTATTTTTATTGACAATCATTTCTTATAGTACAATTAAGATTTACAGTTATCGTTTTCATGAACTAATAAGCTGTGTCAAAATAATATAAGCTAAAAACAGCATTATACTAACAAATAAAAATGATCACACTTTAAATAATAAGCTACAACATTAGACGAGACATTCTAATGTATTGCGTAATATTTCAGAAGTACGCAAATGATAGATGCTCACGTGGAAGAAATGCGGTTTTATGGTGCTATATGTTCACTATTTACAGTTTTGCTGCCAATTTCACAATGTTTTAGATGTTTTTGTGCCAATATTGGTAAAATTTAGTTGTACGTCTGAATTAAGTCATACATTTGTAACGCTGCACATGGAAGGATAGGCAGAAGGAACTTGGGAACCTATTATTAAGATACTCTGTTTTATTCCCCATTTTCCGCTTAATTTAAAGTATTGAGTGTTGAGCGGCGGAACTTAACGCTGCGTTTTACCTTTTTACCCAAGGCCAAGAATTGAAAATAATAAATATTTTACTTGAAAAATAATATTAAATATTTCATTTCTACGAGTAAATATATCATATATAACGTAGTTATTTTAAATATAAACTCTTCAACCATCACCTTCACAGTCAGATTTTAAATATTTTAACATACCTCAATTTAAAGTTAGCCTTATCATAGAAAAAAATATTATGTTACACCATCATTTAACAGATTTTGATAACAGCTTGACACGATAGATATGTTTGGTATCTTTCTACGGCAGACGAAGCACATGCTTATTGCACGTACAAACAGCATGGTACGTATGTGCAAATTATAAATCCAGAGACGCAAAAGAAGAACATGACATTGTAGAAAATCAATATTTTTCTTATGATTCTGTTTAAAATCGTCTGATTTAGGAAAAAAATATCTCGTTGAGTTTTTTTGCTTGTGTTTTTCTCGGATGTAAGGCAGTGACCTTAGTAAACCGGTGATAAGTTGTTTGACGTTTATTAAATAAAGCATGTAGCTTCTTATTCTGAATAGAATTATTTGGCTATGACTTTGATTCCAAAGTATTAAGAATGGAGTACATTCTCTATTTTTCGAGCCTGAGCTACCTTGTATACAGAGACCCTTTGGCTTTTGTAATTTTTTTTTATAACAAATTATTATTATTTTTCCATATGTATGCCAGGGTAGAAAACTTAAGAATAATGTTAAGAGGAATTGCGTGTTGAGCGGCGGAACTCAACGCTGTCAAATAAAAATATGTATCTTTAACTTTTTTCGTACAATTAATAAATGTATTTTACAGTCAAAGCTGAAAAAGGGATTGAACACACAACTATCGTCTTTCCATATGTAGTTTGCACTATTTGATGCAATATTGGTCATATAGTTCTCAGAAAAGATTTGATATTTTGGCAGACGTTTTACATTTACATTAACAAATTCTATGAAAGTTATTTTTATATTAGACTTACAGGAGAATAGGCAAATATATTTATAGAGGAAACAATAGACGAACAGTGAATCTTTAATACAATTTTTTAGATTAGTTTTAAGAAACAAAATCAGGGCATATCATTTAAAATAAAAATAAATAAATAAATTTATGTTTTCGTAAAAGTTAAGAGATTCTTTATCTTATGGCTTTGTCCTTGGTAAAACCTAATAATATATATCTATATATTTAATTAATTATAAACATGTATATATACATATCTCTGAAATACGCAAGTCTGGAAAAAAGGTTACTAAATAAACTACAGTAAAATGAAAAACGATATACGAGTATATTCAAATTCAAATACATTTTAAAATAGAATTGCATTTCATTTTAAAAATTATTTATAAAAGAAAGTAAATATATAGAAAATACATACATATTAAATTTTCCATTGCCTTTTTAAATTCACGCTGAAAACCGCATCAAGTAGGGTAGTCAGAAAAAAAAAATATCCCATTTTTAAGATATTTTCTTCAAGCAATTAATAATAATTTCTAATATTAGATGACTGATGATGACATATGTATAATGACATATGTATAATGACACGTATTGTGTCAAATACACATTTACTAAAGCAAGCAAATGAATATAGTCAATTCTCCTGAGCGGGAATTGAACTGACAATCGTCGCTCAGTCAGACGCTTTACTGCTGCGCCACGGAAGCCTCAATATCTTTAGATGGAATAAGAAGATATATGTAGAATAAATGCATGTTATATATTTTGTTCTAAGTACCATTTTAGGCACTTTGCCATGATATGTTGCGTCTAACAATGTGGTTTCCTACAGTAGTAATCTATTTGCTTATATTTATTATATAAATATTATTTTGAGGTGAAAAATATGTACTTGAAATATTCCATTAAATCTCTATTATTATAGTTTGGAGGAAAATCAAAATATTATTAAGAAAATTCGTAATATATAGACATATTTTCTATTCTGAGAATACTGTAAATGAAAGATTCTGTGATAACCAATTTTTAAGTTTCACGATATATTTCGGAATTTCCCAGGAAGCAAAGAAATTTTAGTGCTAAGACACTTAGTTCGCTCCGTTTAATTATTGAGACGGCATGATGTGTGACGAAACTGAACGTCGCGCTTTGTCTTTTAATCTAAGCGAAGTCATGGCAATAATTCATTTCTCCAAGAGGGAGCCCACAAATGTCCCATACTTACAGTCACACATACGTACAGCCGCGGCGCACGGCTATAATTTGTTAATAATGTTATTATCTACCTCTTTTGTTCGGATAATTTATTAATAATGTTGTTAATGAAGCAATGCGCGGAGTTGTGTTCCGCCACTTTATGCTTTGAGAATTCGATAGAAAGGTAGAAACGGAAGTATCCTAATAGGAATTGAGGCAGAGGGAACCTAATGTTAAGACGCATGCAACGTGAGGCTAAAAGATACATATTAATACTGTTTATTATGTAATGAATATATGTCATGTTGTGAAAATAATCATATATTGTGGACGTGTAATTCTCTTTTAAATGGTATTTTTTCTTTCTATAGGACCAACCATTACGCAACTGAAGTTAAAACATATTTATGTTTTAGCTCATTACTATGAGATGTGATGTGAAAAATTATACACTTATTAAAAAAAATACAATGTAATATATAATGTCGCTATTCATTATACATAATAGTTGGTCTACGTGTCTAATGATCAATGATCATAGTGTATAATTTAAACTAGCCTTATCGATGCGCTTGCGCACGCGTATAGCAACGTGGGCTCACCACGTGGACATGCGCGTGTCTATTTAGATGTAAAATGTATTTGTGTTAATACTAATAAGTATAATTATTGATTATGCTTAATATATACAAAATTATGCATATATTGTAAATATATTGAATTACAATGCTTAGATGATGTGCTTGCGTGATAAGTACAGGGGGATAGAAATTTGTTTTTTTTTTTAAGTTATTACAAGTTAAGTCATTTTTCACGCTTTACTCCGTTTAATAGGATAGAAATTAGTGTTAAAAATTTCCGCTCTCGTTTATGCCTAAATTAGGCACAGAGTGGTTCCTGTGGTGGTGGGGGTGGTGGTGGTAAGTAACGGCGTTAAACTCTATAGTTTGTTTTTACCTGATTGAGAAAGTGAAAATATTAACATTTTTGTGGGTGGTTATGGTTCGGTTGTAATATTTCTCTTTTAAAGACTAATAATATTGTTTTTGTTAAATTAACAATATATTTATAAATCTTATTGTAAAAACTTTGTAAATAAAATAGATATTTTTAAAAATTTTAATCATTCTATATATAATTGTACCTATAGTTAATAATAAATTGAATATTTCTTTATTGAATATTTACTTTTGGTATCAAATTTAAAAATTTTGTTGATATAGCTTTAGTTCTGGTAACCTTATTTCGGTTTCGACATTTTTGTAAAGAACTAGCGACTTGTTGGCGGCTACTCCCGCTAACTCTACACAATTATTAGTTTGTTCATCTGAATTAGTTTTGTATTCCATTAACATTATTTTAATGACAATATCCATACATTGTAAATTAAAGTTACAGTTAATTTAATAATTTAATTTTTTATTTAATTTTGTACCAATTTTGTCGAACACAACACGAATCGAAACATATATTGTTTCGATTCGTTTCGTTTTTTATGAAACTTTTTTAATTTTTGACCCGATTTTAAAAAACCAATACTAACTGTTAAGGTAAGTCTCTTGAAATACAATAGTGTTTATAAAAAACTGCGTTAAAATCGGTTAAGTCATTTCTGAGATTGATGAGCGTGCACAAGCGAACAGATGAAAGTTTGGTAAAATATTTGGAGGATATACGCAACGTACCAATCAATATACAACTGTCGAGAGGCCTGTCATGGCGCAGCGGCATAAGCGTGTGACTGTAAACGACAGGTTGTGGGTTCGATCTCCATTCGAGGAAATGAAATATTTAATATTTTGAAATAAAATATTGAACGTTTTCATTTTTTTTGCTCTGGTAACAAGGTAAAGCACAGCGTTGGGTCCCGCCACTCAACACGCAATGCTTCAAATTTGGCGGAAAGTGGGGAACGACAATGGAACGGAATGTCTTACAATAGGTTCCCAAGTTCCTTCTGCCTACCCTACCATGTGTGGGATACAGTGTGAAGCTGAGTAAACCAATGTAGACGCAACACACGAAATTCTAAAGAAGTTCCTCTAGAATTCGGTGGAAAATTCTGCATGACAATTCCTGTCATAATGGGAACGGAGCGGGAAAAAATGTTTAGATATTATTAGAAAGATGAGAATTGAAAATATATAATTATTTTGCTTAAATTAATTGATTTCATAATAAAGTGCATTAAAAACAATAAATTGACAGTTTAGATGTTTACTTTCTGGAATGGAACGGAGTGTCTTAACACTGGGTTCCCAAGTTCCTTCTGCCATATGCGAGATACATCATGAAGCTGAGTGAGTATACTTTCTACAACTAATTCCTTTTATTCTGTCATTTAAAAAAAACGTATTTCATTGCTCTAGAAGTAGTAGGTATTTTGATCAGCATAATATTAATTAATTATAACCGTCATTATAGACACATTTATAATATAAATATAGTTCTACTTTATCTCTACTTTTACATGTAAACAAATTCCCGGCAGCGCTCGTTCGCTTTATTTTAAAAATGATTTGTTTTTTTAACATTGTTATCTATACCATTTTAAACTAAATATATTTTAATGTATGGTATTATATATTTGATTTTTTTTGATAAAAAAAAAAATGTATTTATTAGAATAATGTTGGTTTATTTAGTGGGTATTAGTTTGTGGTAAGCGCGGTTTTCCTTCGTAAGTCCCACGAGCGGAGATAAGGAGTCTAACGTCCTACAAAAATCGGTAGCTATTACTAAAATTAGCCCATACAAACAGAAATACAGACGGACAGAATAACTGAGACCAAATTAAAACTCAAAGTTATGTATATCAATTATTATCAAGGTATATCAGTTATGATAAATAATTCAGTTCGTAAAATTTTGTAACACAAGCGAAATTACTGGACGACGAGAGGATTATCTTTAAACTTAATATTTTTTTATATCTTTACATAAAAAGATAAGTTGGGAAATGTAGGATATATAGGGTAGAAAATACAGGATTTTCCTTTTCCTCTCTTAAAATTCATACAAATAATTTAGTGGTGACAAGCAGCTAGTATTGGTATATTACTCCACGTTTGTTTAATTTTTGAGCAGCGGCACAGGCGTGTGACCGTAAACGACAGGTTTTGGATTCGATCTCCAATCGAGGAAATATTTGATATTTTCAAATTAAATATTTAATGTTTTCATTTCTTTGCTCTGGTAACAAGGCTTCAAATTCGGCGGAAAGTGGGAAACGGAAGTGGAACGTAGTGTTTTAACGTAACTTAGGTTCCCAAGTTCCCTCTGCGCGTGTACCGGATACAGCGTAAAGCTGAGTGAGTGAGAGTAACTTTTTTTTCCCAAAATACAGTTTCTAAAAGTTCAAAATTGTTAAGGGTTTTATTAATATTGATAACTAGCAAAGACGAAAAAAAAGCATACAACGAAGATTAATAGAAATTTATCTATAACGATATCAGTTTATACGTGTAATTTACAAGTAAGAGGAAAACGTGCGCCCGCGCCGAAGGTTTACGCTTGCATAATAATGGGTGCTATTTCCTGCATTATCGCAATAAAAATATGTATTTATAGATAAAGTATGAATTTATTATTATTACGCTGTTACTTGCATGTTTTTGTATAGCGAATACCATTTGCAGAAACACCACTGTTGTTCATCTTTACATATTATATAATTACGTGTTCAGAAAAGTCAAAGCGCGGAGTTGAGTTACGCCAGTTAACTAGTCTAAATTGTATAATGAAATGTCTCATAACAGAAGAATAATGACTACTTTTTGCCTAAAATAGGCTATTTTGCTACTATATGGGAAAGGCATGAAGATAAACACTCACAAACACGTAGTTTATACTACCCTACCCTAGTGTAAAGATACACTGTTTCCCGCTTTCCGTCCATTTTTCAAAATATTGTGTGTTGATTCGTTTGAGCCCTTCGTTTGAACATTTTGAGCCGTGATTGGGAATAGAACCCACAACATATGCTATACTAATGTGTCACGATGGCCTCATTATTTTAAATAATTACATTTAATAATTACATTTACGCAGAGGTGATATAGCTCAAAGCCATCACATAATTACAATTGAAGTCATGTCACTGATAACACTTTTTCCTTAGTTCCAAGGCTCGAGCGCCCTCCACTCATTTCCCGGTATGTTCTTGAATATTAACTAATATTATCTATTTCCTATTTAGTGGTAGGTCGCTATAGATGGTACTGTAATAATAGCTTTTTGTATCCGTTTGTATTGATCGTAATTTCTGTAAAGATTTTTTTTGTCTTTGATGAATGATAAATGTTGTAGATACAAATTGAAATTCAATCAGATGTTAGAAGTTGATATTTTGTTTGTTTTTCATTAGCTATACGCTCCAATGAAGACCACCAAAAAGATCACCATATTGAGTGCTGAGTGGCGTATATCAGACCAAATTTTCTCTTTATATTACAGCGACGTAAATGAAAATATTTAATACTTTTACTATGTTTTAAAGTGTTATTCCACACTTAGGACCGAGAATGCTAAACTTAAATTTAAAAAACGTATAAAAATTTTGAACGATTTGCAGGATTTGAACCCGCGCCTCTGGAAAACCGTTCCAGCGCTCTGACCAACTAAGCCATTCGTTCTCACCGAGCTCCGTCGAAATTCTTATACGCTTGTTACAACTTATTTATGTTTTAGATAAATAATAAATTTCCGCTACCCAAAGACAACTCGTAAGAATTATCGTTTGGCAAGAGAGAATACTATTTATTTTAATATTTTTACTATGTTTTAAAGTGCTATTCCACACTTAGGACAGAAAACACTAAACTACTGTTTAATACTTTCTTTCTTCGAGTAGGAATCGAACGCATAACCTGTCGCAACGCTTGTGCCTCGGTGCCACGGCTTCATTTCAATCAATAGACAAATTTTGCTCACTTCCTTACATTAAGTCCAAAACTGTTTATTAACCTTTTGATAAGTAAAATGTCTTTAATTTCCCTGAGTATATGTGAAATTATTTTCATTTTTTCGCTCTGGTAACAAGAAAGAGTGCGGTGTTGAGTTCCGCCATGTAACGTCTCTGAATTTTTAAGATACAGGAAAACTAACTATTTATCACACTAAATGACCTCTGCTTACCCTGCTATACTATTCAGCATTCAGCGAGACGCCAATGAAAATGTATGTATGATATGTGCTTATTCAGTATTCAAACATGATTTAAAAATTTTCTCGACAATATGTATAATTCTACTTTTATGAATCAAAACTCTTAGTTTATTTATTGTCTGTTTCAACATCGCTTAAGCATTCTTTATTCCATCATTGAGGCAATCATAACTTGTTGCTCAACTAATGATTTAGTCATGTTTTAATTATATTATCCAAGCGTCAATTGGGAGCTACTATCCAATATACACAAAATACGTGAAGGTATATTTCCCTTTCGGTCTATTATAGTATAATAATAAATGAATAAAATACTCAGCTTCACGCTCCATCTCGTATATGGCAGGGTAGACAGAGGGAACTTGGGAACCTAGTGTTAAGACACTCTGTTCCACTTCCGTTCCCCGCTTTCCGCCGAATTTGAGGTATGTTTACGTGTTGAGTGGCGGAACTCAGCGCCGCGTTTTGCCTGGTACCGGAGCAAAGAAATGAAATATTAAATATTTAAAATATTAAATATTTCATTTCCTCGAGTGGGGATCGAACCCAGAACCTGTCGGTTACAGTCACACGCTTGTGCCGCTGCGCCACGACAGGCAATGTGTAAAATGAATAAAAAAAAAGTAAATGAGTATTTTATGTATCCAACATATAAGAGAGTCGGCAGAGGGAACCTAATGTTAATTAAAGACATTCGAGTTCCCACGCATCACCAATTTTTTTAAGACCCTCGAACTCATTGAACTCCACGCTAGGTGGCATTTGTTTTAATGTTTACTTAACTCATTTTTGAATTTAGTTTACTCACTCAGCTTCACGATGTATCCCGCACATAGCAGGGTAGGCAGAGGGAACTTGGGAACCTAGTGTTAAGACACTCCGTTCCACGAATTTGAGGCATTGCGTGTTGAGTGGTGAAATTCAACGCCACGTTTTGCCTTGATACCAGAACGAAGAAATGAAAACATTAAATATTCAATTTTGAAAATATTAAATATTTTATTTCCTAGAGCGGGTTTCGAACCCACAACCTATCGTTTTATAGTCAAACGCTTGCACCGCTGCGCCACGACAGGTCTCAAACATCCATATAAAAGAAAACAAAATCTTTTACACAAGGAAAATATTCTTACATTAAACTACATGGTTCTTCGCCACTCAAGTAAATGACCTCTAAAATTATTTAAAAAAAAAGTGGATTTTCGTATTTATATGTATATTTAGTACACATGTTGGTTACATTCACGTGCATTCGCCATCTGAGAAGTCTCACGTGGCCAGTTACGTACGGATCACGTTTGCCGCCCGTAAAGCAGCGCGAAACTAATTTACTCTATTGTCTTTGTAAATATAACAAAAACGCCCGTGATGTAACTCTATTGAGTGATACCTGTTATTTACTTATAATTTTCGTAATTAATATGTAAGTTGATTTTGCTTAGCGGAGCGTCTGGCTTTAAATATGAAGTTTGTGGGATCGTTTGCTTCGAAAACGTGAGTATATTTGAAATGACAAACTTCGGTTATACTTGTTTTAACCTTAATTTTTTTGTTAATATTGTTTTTTTTTTGCTTCAATAACAAGACAAAAGGCGCCTTTTTGTCTCAAATATTGAGAGAAAGGTGATAAGTGGAGTGTATTAAAACAAAGTTCCTTTTGTCTATTTTTTACTTTTACACTTATAGCCACATGTTTGTCATAAATTTTAATTTCTTATAGAGTGTATATGTATACAATTATTAGAATTAATTTATTATGTGAAACTATCTCTTTCATATCTTTTTTGTTTTTATTTAACTTCACGCTGCATCCCTCCAGGTGTAGGGTCGGGAGAGAGAATTTGAGATCTTTTATTCCTCACTTTCCGCCAAATACTCCTAACGCCAAACTCAACGACTTGTTTTACCTTATTACCAAATCGGGTATATGAAAAAACCAAATATAGATGTGTGTATATTTTTCAATTTCAATTATTTCCATTACTTCGCTCTTTTTGGCGAAAGGCGGCGTTAAACTTCACCACTTAATATTAACGTAACTAAATTATTAAGGTAATTATTTTTTTATTTGGACAAAAAATAAAAAATGTGAACCTTTTTTTAATAGTGTTTTAAAAACAATGAACATTTTTTCAATATTTTTTTTATAAAATTATTAACGCATCGTCAACAGGGTTTACAGAAAAACATCTGTTTGTAATTCTGTGAAATAATATAGATATATTTAAGTATAAAACGTACATTTTAATGTTACAACAATAATTTAAAATTGAATGCAAAAAGCCAAACCTACCTACTTAAGTGAAACGTTTTGTTCTAACATTCGTAATAATATAATATAATTCACATGACGATACACGTGAGGTAATTGCGCATATTAATAAAGTAATCTGCTATTATTACAGGGTGACTATAACTATTGAATACTTACAGTTGTTATGTAATAGAGTCGCGATACTAGCTGTACTTAAATACTCAGCTTCACGCACACGGCAGTGTAAACAGAGGGAACTTGGGAACCTAGTGTTAAGACACTCCGTTCCACTTCCGTTCCTCACTTTCCGCCGAATTTGAGGCATTACGTGTTTAGTGGCGGAACTCAGCGCCGCACTTTGCCTTGTTTTCAGAGCAAAGAAATGAAAACATTAAATATTTAAATGGAAAATATTAAATACTTCATTTCCTTCATTCAGAGTGGGGATCGAACCTACAACCTATCGTTTACACACACGTTTGTGCCACTGCGCCACGACAGGCCTCGATCTATACTTAAATGAATCAAAATATTGTAAATTAAGCAGCTTTACACTTTGGCGAGGGAGGCAGAGGGAACCTTGTGCCTTGAAAACCTTGACAACCTTGAGAACCTTGACACTATGTTCCTCACCCACCCTTCTTCAAGACTTCATGTTAACAGTCACAAAGAACACAGCTGTGCTGTGCTGTGCTGTGCTGTGCTATTATTAACATAAATAAGAAAATATGATAATTATTAATATCACTCTGTAGGGCACGTTTTACTTATTTGGAATTTTGTTATGGCAACAATAAAATGTTTTTTTTTTTTTTGAGACTGACATATAAGAAAATTGTAGTTTTTTAAAATTCATAACGTGATTTATATTTTTTTAGCTTCACGCTGTATCCCGCACATATCAGTGTAACCAGAGGGAACTTAGGAACCTAGTGGTAACGCACTCCGTTCCGATTCCCACTTTCCGTCGAATTTTAGGCATTGAGTGCATTATAGCATTTAAGGCAGTGGCGAAACTCAACGCCGCTCTTTGTCTTGTTGACACAGTTCCTTGAAAATATCAATTTTTGCCGTGTGATCCCGACTTAGAATAGGATCACCCTGGTACTGATGGTGTCGTAAGAGGCGACTAAAGTGCGTGTGGTAGAGTCACGTTGCCAGCAACGTCAACACGCATGGGCAGATTTGACCGAATTGTTACCACCCCCGGCATTTAAGACCGGCGTAAAGTAGTGACTTTGGACACTGCGTTTCGCATTAGGTAATGCCGGGCCCCGGTGCCCATCCACCTTAAAAGACGACAACGCTCCTATAGCTCATCTGAAGTTACATGGGGCCGTGGGCGACGGTGATCACTTACCATCAGGTGACTCGTACGCTCGTTTGCCGTCTCTTCCATAAAAAAAATAATCTAATATTTCATTTCTTCGAGTGGAATCGAACCCACAACCGGGCGTTTACAGTCACACGCTTCTGCCCCTGCGCCACGATAGGCCTTAACTCAACTTTTTTATTTTTTTCTTTTCAGTTTATCACTACTACGACAATAATAACTTTGTTATTTACTATATCTATAGGTATGTAAGGCAACATTAAAAATATAAATGATAAAAATAATTTCGCATTTAACTCCCCAGTCACGTTACAGTATAGACTGTATACAGTATCCATTCTTTTCTAACTTTATTTACGTTTCATATTACACGTTATTGCTATACATACAAATTCAAAATATTTTTATGGCAAACCATGACTATTGAAATTATTGAATGAAATATATCTATTAGCATTACGGAAGGCAGTTTTGCTAAAAAAAGGCGGCTAGAATTTCAATAGTAGTTGTTAAATCTAAATGATTCAATTTAATTATTATAAGATAATAATTTCAAACATTTCCATTCAGTAAATATTCTTTGACAGTATAAGCTTTACTTGTTAGTATTGTTTTTATACTTGCTTTTAATTTGTTATGGAAATAGGAAAGGTACAAAGTCCAAATCAAAATAAATCATATTTACTCAATAAGGCCAACCATTTTTGAAGTTAAAAGTCATTAAAAATATCAGTAGTGTCTTCAGTAGTGACTTCGCATTATACTAAAACATAGTGTACCGTGTATCATAATTACTTTGTCAAATTAGTCAATTGAAAAACATATATTTATATACGTTTCTTGAACTACAATTTAAAATAAGTATTTAGTGTACTGACTGTAAACGACAGGCTGTGGGTTCAATTCCAACTGGAGAAAATAAATCATAGGCGTGGCAACTAAGCACTATGTGAAAATATGGCGGAAGGTGGGCAATTAAAACGTCTTGATGGGAGCAGGGTGTCTCAAAACTAGATTCCCAGGTTAACCCGCTTTGAGCGGGAAACAATCGCCAAGTCCATTTTGAATGTTTCCACTGAATCGATATCATTCCGTCCTGTCAATGGCACGTAGCGTTGTAATCCTGGCCTTACGTAACGTAGCACGTGGCCACTTCACGTGATTACTTACGTCAGTAGGGGGCTAAACTCAGACAAGGTCAGTTTGCTGGTGTAGGGTGGCCACATACACAACTAAAATAATACAAGTTTATGTCTATACGTTCATTTATATAAAAAAAATTCTTTTAAATTTGATTATTGAAAAAAAAATTGGATAATAATGAAATATAATAATGGTTTAATAATTATTAATGACATTTTTGGTTTCAAATTATTAATAATAAAGTTCTTATATTTTCGAATAACTTTGGCTTTTTTTCAAGTTGTATTTCAAGCTTCCAAGTCACATACAGAGAGAACTTGGCAACTTAGTGATAAGATACTTCATTCTCATTAAAACACTTTTGATCCGAATTTTTCGCATAATTCTAGAGACATTGCGTTAGAAATTTTTTTGTTATTAAATTACATCAAAATAATTGAAGAGTACAGAATTATTATCGCTTTCCAAAAATAATTTTATTATAACAATTTAAATTGAATTTGTCTATCAACAGTTTAGTAAAAATGTTGTGTAAAAAGTGTCATTTACATACATGTATTTACAAAAATAATATCATTATTTAAATAAATAAATAAATATATTGATTCGTTTGCAAGTACCTTATGTTTAATTCAATGACATATTCAGAGGACGATCTTATTGTACCTGCCTTAATAACATCTGCTGATTGAAGTAAACGAGTTTAAAATTGTCCTTATGTTGTCTATTTCAGTTATTTTTAGGTTCACTTTATTAAATAGCGAGTTTGACTCAGCTTCACGCCGTATCCCGCACATGGCAGGGTAGGCAGAGGAAACTTGGGAATCCAGTATTAAGATACTCTGATCCACTTCCAGTAGTGGGTTTGACAGTATTCCGATACTATAGTCTAAACGGTGCTTAGTCCGATTGGAAAAAATATATATTTTTTTAGCTTCCCGTTGCATCCTGCATATAGCATAGGCAGAGAGAACCTAGTGTTAGGACTCTCCATTTTCATCAAGTCACTTCTTCTATGAATTTTAAAGGCAGAATTGTGCAACAAGCTTTCATGAAGAGTGGTGCAACTCAACGCCGCGCTTTGCCAAAATGCAAGAGCCAGGAAATGAAAATATAAAATAAGTTTAACTTTCAGTAGAAAACATTTCCACAACCTGGGTTTTATTGTTTACTAGAGCGGGGAAATATAAAAAATATTTTCCCTTTAGATCAAACTATTTTCCCATCAAACTCACAATTTGACAAATGGACAAATATAAAGAAAGCCCTTTGAAAAGGGTATTTGGAAATTGGCCCAACGAGCGTTAGATGCCAGATGTGCCAACTGTTTTTTAAATACACTCACTCACTCAGCTTCACGCTGTATCCTGCACGTGGCAGGGTAGGCAGAGGGAACTTGGGAACCTAGTGTTAAGACACTTTATTCCACTTCCGTTCCCCACTTTGCACCGAATTTGAGGCAATGCGTGTTGAATGGCGAAATTCAACGCCACGTTTTGCCTTGTACCAGAGCGAAGAAATGAAAACTTTAAATATTTAAATATTTAATATTAAATATTTAATTTCCTCGAGTGAGGATCGAACCCATAACCTGTCGTTTACTGTCACGCTTGTGCCACTGCGTACTTACAGGCCTCAACAGGTTTTTTAAATACAATAAAATAATATTGTATTAAAATATAACTGGATGAATATTTGACATAACATAATGATAACTTTTAAAATGTCTATGTACATCTCTCTCAATAGCAAAACCTCCCAAATTAAAATCTTTTGTTAACAATTTGTTTTAAGTTTTGTTACCATCAGACTTATCCTGTCCCGCCTGTAAAATATTATGTAAAAGAGGCCGCTAAACTGGCTTATAAAGTAAAAAAAAATGTTTAGGCTTTCTTCATCTGTGTACGTGATACATACAAACAAATTAAAAAGCATTTAATTTATACTGAAGTAGGTATATATAGACTACTGTAAAAAAATTACATGACTCCCTAGCGTCGAAAATTCGTTCACGACTGTCGAAATCCAGAAAAATCCTTCTACCCGCATTACACGAAAAATATTTCGGATACTTATTTCTACTCTGTATAAATAAAAGCGCGATAAAAGAATTTAAATGTTGTTTTCCTCGATCTCTCATATATTAAGCATTTGCTCAGCTGCTAGATACTATATGAAAAAAGTAACCATTCAAGAGAAATCACGTGTTATTAAAATTGTATATCACCGACTGTGAAAAACGTGACCCGCTGTAAATTATTTACATAACTATACAGTTCTTGAATGTATTTTTCAAATTTATTTGTGAAATGATACATATATTTACTAGAAAATAGCTGTAACCTCGAACGTTCACGTGCGCGTTCAACTACGCAAAGGTGCTTCGTTGGGTTGGAATCGCGGCGTTAAGTTCCGCTATTCGATATGCAATTTTGGATTTAAGGGTGGCGTAAATATAGGGAACGAAGTTTTAAGAATAGGTTCTGTCTATTACTCTTTTTGTCGAAACGCGTTAATATATTAATGAGAATTATTATTTATTAAGATCTAAGATTTTCGTAATTATTACTTTTGAAACCCGAACGTTCGACCACTTTGCGTTAGTTGGAGTGAGTTGTAGTGAGGAAAACTATTTTATTCTTCTACATTTCTGATTTTTACAGTCCTAGGAGAAATTCGAGAAATTATTAGGGCTCCTTTATATTACCTCTTTACATACCAAAGCTTTGTCTGTCAGTCGCTTAGTATTAGTCTAGTAAGAATATAAAAAAGATATATATGTAGAAATTTCTATCCAAAAGTAACCGATCAATTCTTAAAGAAATACTTTACTTTAAAAGGTTTTGATTAAATAGTATTTCTAAATAACAAACGAACACTCAATACAAAGCAAATAATGTTTAAATGTTTTAAAGGAAAAGCTGAAAAGTTTTTTCTCAAAATTTTTCGAAAGCCACAAGAAATTTAATTTGGCTATAGAATAAAAGAAATACTCTGGTTTCCAACACTTTGCCAAGAGGTTGCTACAGCAAGGTTGATCTGTTGCAATGTTTGTTAATGCGCTTAGTGGTGCCTTTACATTAGATTAACCGACTTGAAAGAAGAAAATTTAAATAAAATTAACACCTATTGTTATATATATCGAGTATAAAAAAATGCAAGATTCAAATAATTTAGCTATTACATTTTTAAATATTTCTTATAAAAATTACAAATTGACGAAGGAAATAACAAAAGTTTGGTTTTGTCAAATAAAACTTTTTCAAAATTTTGAAACCGATGGAACTGATCCTAAGAATTTTCATATAATTAAGATCCAAATAGGACAGGCAAAGAGCGAGGAGGCCGTTTCTCACAAGTTAACGCAGTTGTTTTGTTTTTGGCACAGCGAGAAAATGACATAAAACATTTCTTCGACTAGAATCAAATCCACCACCATTGCGTTTACAGTCAACCATAACCCCACTGTGCAATGTTGGCCTCAAATTACAACATTAAAAAATTAAAATATTCCACTTTATGAAAAATTGTTTTTACAAATACAATTATACCACAGACCATCAAACAATGTTAGGCAACAGCATATTGCCTTACAACGATTACACTATGCTGTTACCAAAAATCAATATTGGCTAGAAAAATGAACCAGAACTAAATTGCACCGTAAATTAGCTTTTTCATACTTTTTTTTTACAAAAAACTAAGCAGAATTGGACTTGCGTAGCACCTGAGTTGTCCAATATGATGTACATCGTCAGAAGCCGTGAAAAATATTGAATTTTATATATTCCTTCTTTATTCTCTTTATTTCTCTTTTGTGTTTACAGCAACATGTGCTTCTTATAGCGTTTTCTTCAAGAATGTACTCACAGAATGACAGTTGATATATACGTACAACATTTTCAAATATATTTAAATATTGTTTATTAGTACTTGCTACATGTGTATTCGATTATTACTAGTTTTAAAACGGTAAAAAGGGCAAATATCTCTTCCTAACCTAATAATTCTGCCAACTTTTATAATTGTAACTAGAAGTATATACAATTATGGAATTGGTACAGAATTCTAGGTAGATTAGTCCGACTTGGAATGCCTCATATTACACATAATAAAAAAAATGCAACGAAAATTATTATCAAAATGTTTAGAAACCGCTTACAAATCTCATTATATCAAATGGTAAATAATAGCTTCATAATATTATTACTGCATGTGCAGTTAGGACATGCTTTGCCAAACACCATTTCACACGAAGGTTGCGATTTAAAATATTTTATGTTGTAACTTAAATAACTGAAACTAGCAAAATAAGATTATATATATAAGAAATATGATACATAATTGTGTAAAATAAATTATTACAATGTTTATTGAAACGCGAAGGTTGTGGATTTGATTCCCATTCAGGGGATTTATTCTTTCATTTCCTTGATCTAGTAGCAAGACAAAGCGCAGTGTTGAGTTCCGTAAATAAATATACCATTGTATATATTTTTTTATGGACGAGACACTTCAAACGAGCGTACGGGTCACCTGATGGTAAGTGATCACCGTCGCCCACGGCCCCGAGTAACACCAGAGGAGCTACAGGAGCGTTGCTGGTTTTTAAGGTGCAACGGGGCCCGGCAATACCCTGCGAAACGCAGTGGCCGAAGCCACTACTTAACGCCGGTTTTAAATGCCGGGGGTGGAAAAGATCCGGATTCTAATCCGGACTCACACGGCTAAAATTGGACAGAAACTGGGGAACGAAGTGTATTGCCAGTGTATAATTTTGCTTACTTTGCCAAAATTGCAGAGGTGAATACGTAATTCAGTATATGTTACTTGAAGTAATTAAAAGTAAGTAAGCATTATAGTTATATACAGAATCATAAGCAAAAATGTTGAAAATAATAATTTAACTCCTGTAAGGTAAACAAAATTTAACAATATTAAGTTAAATGATTATTATTTCAGTTCATGTCTATTTACCATTTAAAATATGTAATTTTAAGAGTCCGTGGGGGCGTGGGCGGCGGTGATCACTCACCATTAGGTGACCCGCACGCTCATGTGACTTGCCTTTTCCATTAAAAAATGTACACCATACGTACGTATTTCAACTTATTACCAATGAACACAAGCAAAACGTGTCACAAAAGCAAATAGGCTGTGTTTTTTTTTCATTCCAATTAGAAGTATTTTGCAAATTCATTGCCCCATTTGACCCGCAGTTACATATAAGCGTGACCGACGCGTTACGTAGTGGGTACGGTTGCAACTATACGATATTGCGAATTTTAACCGTAACCTACAATTATATTTGCAATATTTTATGGCAATTTTGATTTTTTGTAAAAAAAAAAACAATAGAGTGATTAAATTGTTTTTTGTAATTGCTGGTCTGTTAGAACGAAGAAATGTTCATAATTTATTTCAGTGACTTATAACATAAACATTCTCTGTCTCTAAATTTCATATGGGAAATACATGTGATAGAATTAAACAACATTTCATTAAAAGCAGGTTCAGATACATTTTGTATGTACTAGATTATAAATCGAGGCCTGGAATTAATATATTACATTAAATTATAAATTAATAAATATTAATTAAATAATATTGGAATCTGAACTTTTGGCGGAAAGTGGGGAACGGAAGTGGAACGGAGTGTCTTAACCCTAGGTTCCCAAGTTCCCTCTGCCTACCCTGCCACGTGCGGGATACAGCGTGAAGCTGAGTGAGAGAGAGAGAGTGAGTGGAATTTGAATTTAGTGTGTTTAGTCAATATGTATATAAAATGATATGTACTGCGGCCTTATCTCCGTACAAAGTTCTGTCGTTATACACGATTAAGTAAGACATTCGCAACATATTTTATCACCCTTCACAATTGTCATACGTATTTTTTTTTTGTACAACCAACTATATGAAAAAACATGTTTTTTTTTCTCACAATAGTTTCATACGATCAGTTTCAACAGATATCACAGATATATATTTACTCAACTCAGAAATCGAAGCCAGGACCTAGTGAACACTTATATAACGACAAAATGTTCATAATCAAAGCCCTATAATATATGTTACAAAATTTAAAATATATAAAGTTACAACATAAGATTGGGCCGGTTACAAAAACATATCCTCAGTTGGACACGAATACGAAACTCTTACGGAATAGCAAATAGCACATGTTTATAAAGTTATATTTTCATTGTATGTATATATATATATATATATGTATATATATATATATATATATATATATATATATATATATATATATATATATATATATATATATATATATATATATATATATATATATATATATATATATATATATATATATTTATATATATTAGAATTTATTATTTGTTAAAGGGTTGTGCGTTCGAATCTTATTTGAGGGAAAGAATTAATTTTCTTTCCCCCATTCTGATAGACAAAGCATGGCGCTAAGTTTCGTTACTCAAAATCGGACGGAATTCCGCGCCGTCTATGGGGTTAAAGTAGATTTTTTGTTTTATATTGGACATAAATTCTTTGTTATCTCTTTTATGACCCAGTTAATTTGGTTAAATTCACAAAATTAATTTCACCACTTCTCTGTTCTCACGCCTGTTATTTTTATGACGATGTATGTCCTATACATACTATAAGAAAAGAGATTGTAATTACTAATCATTTAATCATATTAACAATACATATTAACAATACATAATTTTATGCAAAGTTGATTTATATAGGTTTTAAAGGTAAAATAAAATATGGAAAAGTCAACTACTTCCTAACTTATAAGTCATTGCGTATTGTGTGGCGGTTCTTAACTCCGCATATTTATTTACCTTTTTATTAAAGCGAAAAAGTTTATATATTTAATATTTCATTTCCCCTAGTTGGTATCGAATCCACAACTTGTTGCATTTATATTTGCACGATTTGAGGCAACGTGTTTTGAGTGGAGGAACTTAACGCCGCGTCTTGACTTGTTTTGACAAAAACGAAGAAATATTGATACTAAATTATAGTAGCCATGCGGAATAGGGCTCTAAAGGAACACTTTTGATAAAAAAAATGCAACATATTTTTATCGAAGATAAACTTTAAAAAATCTGTAACCAGTCACAGACCACCCAACTTTAAACTTTGCGTTATATCAGTAAAATCAAAATAAATTAAATAATTAATATAAAATTCAATAAATAAATACATTCACAAATTTCTAGTTTGTGTACAACCTTCCTAACAGCGTACAGTTTCAAATATTGAATCGGTGTTTTACTCGATTTACGATATCGATGTCGCAACGACACCGGAAAGTAACTTCCAAGGACAATTTTAATGGTTTTAAAAGTGTAACGTAACAGTAACAAAATACCACGCTTCAATACCCAAGTTATGAAATTTTAGTTCATAATCGCGAAGGCCGATTGCAAATGACTATAAGAAACTATATAGCTGTGGCTGTCTGTGTATATGTCATAATGTAGCTCGTTGATATTTGTACGTACGGTAAGTCGGTGATGAAATGTTATTGTCGCTGTTTTAAGTGCTTTTTTGTTTAAAATTATGAAAATTGAAATTAATTGTTCTGTTTTCATGCTTGTTGATTGTGGAATAACACGGCGTTAAGTTGCGCCGATCTGTGACAAAGTGCGGGACGGAATGTCTTAGCATTTCCATTTTACTCTGCTAAATGTCAAGAAAAAAGGAATATAAAAATATCTATTTTATAATTAGCTTTGACTTTTTTATAATTCATACTTGATAAGATTTACATTGGATGACAGACGGTACGTCACGTTTTTTTTAAAGGTTAAATGTTTAATACAGATAATTATTTAAACTAATTTATGCAATTAAATAAATATTATAAAATTTAATGAAGCAAATGTTTATTTTTATATAAAGTAATATCGGTTCAACTATAAGAAAGATTTGTAAGTGCAAAAGTTAGGTAGATAAAAAAAACACTACATATTAAATAAAAAAGGATGAAACAGAGTGATACATCACTATATTTTTTCTCCTTAACCCATAAAATAGAAAAAAAAATGGCGAAATACATTTTAACAGTTTTCAACGGTCTTCGCTCCTTAAAATTACCTAATTATAAATATTCGCAACGGCAATGACGAAATTAGTTCCGTAGATATGTCAACATATAACATTACCTCACGCTTACTAAATATACATATAAGTGTTATTGTAGATACGCTGAATTCTGTCGAGATTCGCAATGTATTGTGCTGTACGACACATTTGCAATCATTTTAAATTACGATAGTGGTTAGTGGCATAGAATTTGATTGCAAGCGCAATGGTTCTGGGTTCGATACCCATATTTTAAATTAAAAAGTAAATTTATTGATTATTTTACTGAAAAGTTAAATGCTTTGAAAATTGGTCAGAAAATGAGCAACGGAAGGTGATTTATTGGGTTAGACGCTGTTATGTAAGCAAGAGTGTGAGGCTTGTTTTTTTTTAAAATTAAGATTATATTATTCGTAATTAACCAAACTATTGCGTTGATTTGAAGGTCTTTCACATGATGTACGTAAGAATTTGCAACTTTGAGACAATTTTATTGTTCTTTCTTATGCAAATATTGTAATGTAGTTCATGAGCATCTTCACACGTTTAAAGTTTTCGCACGTATTTTTTTTTTACTACAATTTATTATACAGGACGTAGTTTAACACTGCATATTGTAATCAGACCAATAAAGTATTTTTATTTTAATCATATTATCCTGAACATGATGTTAACGCAATGATATGAGAACAGACAAAATTTAAGGCACGGCTTCAACAAAAACTGACAATTGGAGAACAGATAAGTGAAAACTCTGATGTTTACGAGAATTGGAGATATTTCAAGAAACTGTTGCTGACGACTCATGAAGAGAGCCTAGACGAGCGGCGAGACTTACCCCGCGGTTCTTGGCTGTCGGATGAGACATGGGACATTATACGAAAAAAAAAGGACTACTGAAGAACCTCTCAAATGAAGACAGTCGTGAACAATATAAAACTCTCGGAAAAGAAGTTCCCCGTCAATCTAGGAAAGATAAAACAAAAACCAAAGCAAAAACCTGGGCTATTGAAGATGGTGATGGAGATATGCTTACTGGGATAGATATGGTCGTAGATAGGTGGAGAGCTTATTGCGAATAGTTATAAGCTAATGCCACAGGAACGTCAGCAATTCTACCACACACCATAACCGATATTCTTCAAGAACCGAGCATCTTGAAGTCCGCAATAGAACTTGCTTTAAAAAAGCTAAAACCCAATAAATCAGTCGGACGTGAATATTTGTGCCGAAGTTTTGAAACTCATAGGAGATGGCGGTATATGCATTCAACAAAACCTTTGCAATCAGATATGGAGAAATGGCGAATGGATCAATGGCTGGCAACAATCTATTTTGGTACCGCTGCACAAGAAAGGGTCGACCAAGTCCTGTGGAAACTATAGAACTATAGCGATAATATCTCATGCAAGCAAATTTCATTTTTTTTTATTTTCTATACATAATTAACGAACGTCTGAAATCCTTTTTGCAATAGCAAATTCTAGTAGAGCAAGCAGGGTTTGTTAAGGGACGAGGTACAAGGGAATAGATTGTGAATATAAGGCAGATTATAGAGAAGTGCCGTGTATTCGATATTCCAATGCTGATGTGCTCCATGCATAGTGCATCAAGTGATCACCAGTGACAATTCAGTCTAGACACAACCTTCGGCATTGAAGATACTGACTAAGAAGAAGATGCTGAAAAAGATTTTAACGTAATGATATCGTATTTTAACTAAGTAATATAAATTATAGCTTCGAAGTTAGCATCTAAGCAAGTAATATAAAATGCCAAAAATGTCCGTAATTTCTATAATTGCTATTATTATTATATATTTACTTACTTATTTAGCTTCACGCTGTATCCTGCACATGGCAAGGTAGGCAGAGGGAACTTGGGAACCTAGTGTCATGACACTCCGTTTTCCATTTTCCGCCAAATTTGAGGCATTGCGTGTTAAGTGGTGGATTTTAACGCCGCGTTTTGACTTGTACCAGAATAGTGAAAACATTAAATATTTAAATTAAAAATTGTTAAATATTTCATTTCTTCGAGTAGGGAACGAACCAACAACCTGTCGTTTACAGTCACACACTTGTACCGCTGCGCCACGACACGACATATTATTACTAATATTCATGAAATAAACGTGATATATTAAACTAAATATTCCACCTCATTCTAGTGAACGGGCTGTAGACCTTCTGAGCCATTTCGACATAAAGTTAGTTGACCTGTTGCAATTCGTACAGTAGGCGGCGTGTAGTTGGTATTAATTCAATATTATTATACAATTATTACGTATATTATTAAGGATATGTTACGACAGGATTTATAAGCAAATAAATAATGATTGATTGGATTATGCTACTTGGCCGTAGGAAATTAGATTTTCAGAGAGATATATATGTATGTATGTATTCAAATGAGCCAGTGTTTATGTTAGTTATAATTTTTTCTTAAATTTAAAGTTTGTTTCATCACTTATTTTGTTCAATGTTTTATTTTATAAATTAATTTTACTCTTCTTATTATAATATATGAACAAGTATTACGTTGAGGCCATTCGTGGCGCAGGAGCACAAGAGTGTGACATTAAATGTTCGATCTCCGAAGAAATCAGATATTTCTTTATTTCAAATTATATTTTATTTCTTTGCCTTGGTAAAAAGGCAAAGTGCGTTAAGTCCCAACATTCAATAACGGAACGGAGTTTCTTAACACTAGGCTCCCCGGGTTCCCTCTCCGTACTCTGCCAAGTGCGGAAACACTATGGAGCTAGAAAGAAAGAGATACAAAAGAATCATTTTCTCTGTATTGCTTAAGCCAAATTAGACTGTTATCACTTTTACACAATTAGTTACATGTAATTTGAAAATAACAAAAGAAATCAGATCTTCTTCTCTTATTGTTTTTTTATTAGTCAATAAAAATTATTATGAAAAAATTGTATTACTTGTTCTTTCTAAATTAATTACAATCGTTGACATCATTTATATAACAGTCACGACATGCATTCATTTTGTTATGTAAAATAGAAATGTCAAATTAAATTTGCTTCTATAGACTTTTATATGACACAATTTTATGCTATGACATCAGTTGTCAGATTCAGGTTTGGAAGAAAGAAAAAACGAAACGTCTATATACATAATTAGTTTTAATATTATCTACGAGTACCTTAAATTAATAGTATATAAATAACGTAATCATATTGATTTACGAACAACTAGTAATTAAATGTAAAATAATTTTAAGTACACAGTTTTAGCAATGCAAAATTCAAATATAAGATATTGTTTACTAAGATAAACTTTTGCTAGCACTTTATAAAAGCACTAAAAGCACTTTTCGTCAAATTAACGCAAAGCTACCACAGATTTGGCAGTTCTGTTAAGACAGACCGACAGGAAACTCTATAGTTACTCTTTTTAACATTGTTAAGGTTCTGAACATTTACTCTTTCGAACATAAAAATTCTAGACATACTATTAGTTATCCTGAGATTAAATTTGTATTAATTCCAATTATCATTTTCTATAAATTCCTGAACCATTTACTTTAGTGTTATTTATATAGTTATTTTTTTATAGACATTGAGGCCTGTTGTGGAGCAGGGCATTACTTATGTGTGCTATAAAAACATTACAGTGCGTTACAGTACATGTTACAGTTATAAAACCATTACAGTATATGTTACAGGTTATGGAAGCGATCAATACTGAAGTGAAATATTTAATGATTTCCGTTTTCATATTATTTTTTTGGAAAAGTGACGTACGGAACGGAGTGAACAAGAAAACATATTCCAAATTTTCTCCGTCTACCATGCTACATGCGGGATAGAGCGAGCTGAAAAAAATAACTATAGTCACGTTGTATACGACGCATAAAAGAGCTTAGTAGCTTTTTGGAGATACAAAGCTTACAAGAGCTACTCCAAAGCTCCAAAATATTACTATATTCCTTATTGTAGTAAAGAAAGAAAATATCCATCAATCAATATATAAATAGTAAGAATAAGACACAATTAAGGCGTGAAATGTGGCTAACCTCATTACCGAAGTATGCGCTTGCGCAAGAACTTCGAGAGTTTCGACACGTTTGATATGTATTGATAGATGAAAATTCTTACAAGGTCGAAAAAATATAATAATGCGTGTTAAGTGTTAGCGCAATATTGAATATGTTATAGCTATTTGATATATGCATTTATTATAGTCTTCTTGACAGCCTCTTTATCGTTTTTTTTTTTTCATTTTAATTAATAGTATTTATGCAAAAATAATTTTGGTAATATATGGACTTATTTTTTTATGAAGAACAAGGCACACGAGCGTACTTGTTGCCAGTTTTTAAGGTGGAGATAGACGCGCTTTTTGAAGGTACCCATGCAAGATCGATCTGGAAATACTACTGGAGGTAGGTTTTTCAATTGGTATGTTATTCATGTATATGTATGAAAAATTGTAAAATAATTTTAAAAATCGGATAATGTAGAGTGATAGATACAAAATATACTTATAAGTATTGATTTAGATGAGAATGTGGCTCAAACTGTGTAGAGTAATATTTTTTTCGACATTAGCTGTCCTATTGAAGTTAACTTTTTTTGAAATAGTACCTTGGAATTGGATTCATTTTTAAAATTAGGCTGTAGGGTAGGGAATTATGATAATAAATTATATCAAAATTTTAGAAACATTTTTTCAATGAGCGCGGCGTTGAGTTCCGCCACTCAACACACAGCACGCAAGTGTTTTTGTAAGGGGGACAGTTGTGTGACACTGTTCGTTTGCCCACTCGTAACAATTATGTTGATAAAAGCACACTAAGACCTAGTGCCGTTTTGAAATTGCGTTCTCGATACATAGTTTAGGCGCTACAACGTGAAGATGAAAAAATATAATATATACTCTGTACAAATTAGAGTCGTTCTATACATTTTCAAAAATTACATACATACATAATAATATCTTTGATTTTCGCGATTGTTACGCATTTGAAATGTAACACTTTTAAACGGATTAATCGCGTATATTGGTTTTTTATCATTTTTGGGAACCCGACGTTCGAACACTTTACAGTAGTCCGTTGTCGCGGGTTAGTAAAGTGTTCGAAACATCGGGTTCCTAATGATCATCAAAAACCAATATATACGATTAATCCGGTTAAAAGTTTTTGTGTTTCATTTAAAATACATAGATACATTTATATAAACATTTCGTCATTTAAATTTGAATTCACAACTAACTGTGTCACCTATTTCTTAACAACACTACAGTAATATTAAAACAATTGACTTTTTATTAGAATTACACACAATAAAAAATGGCACAATTATACTACTTTAGAAAGATATTCGCTACAAATCTTGAATTCTGAAGGTTAATGAATGTTAATTATTGCGATCTTCATTTTCTTATTAACGCTAGACAGTTTATTTTATGATGCAATTACAAAAAGACTACCTTATTGTTTATTTTTAGATTTTTTTTTAGCTTTATCCTGTATTCTGTATATCGTAGAGTAGGCTAAGGGAACCTGGGAACCTAGTGGTAAGATACTCCGTTCCTAAAAATATACTTCCGTTACCCACTTTTCACCGAATAATGCATCGAAGACGAAAAAGTGTAGATATAAATTATTTTTTTTCATCGATCGGTGATCGAACCCGCACTCCGTCGCGTTTACCGTTGAATTTCGAGCTGTCTCCTCTCATATGTCAGTGCATTACTGAACTAATTTACATACACACCAAATTAAACTTTTCCATGTCCATTAGCTTCGTCAGTGCTCTCTGTCTGTCAGACATTCAGTAGGGAAAGAGTTATATCAAATAGAAAAGAAATTTGCTTTTTAAATTGTATTTTGAAGTTGTATAAAAAATATATCAATTAAAGAAAATGCGGAAAACTAGTTTTTCTCTTACTAGGAACTCCAACTTTGATACAGAACATGTATACTTGTAAGTATTGTCGTAATTGAAATTGTCGTCGCGGTGCAGTGGGACAGCATCAGTCTGGAAATGTGTGTATTATGGGTTTGATTCCCATTTAGCGAAATGTTCTATTTAAATTTTGATTATAGCGCGGTGTTGAGTTCCGCTATTCACAACATAGCGAATGTTTCAAAAAATCAATGTTAAGTTGGGTACGGAGTGTCTTAATAGTAAATTTCTTATGCTTACTTTTATGTTCTAGTTAAAAACGAGTACCGATGAATCTGAAGCAATGCGTGTTAATTGGCGGAATTCAACGCCGCGCTTTACCTTGTTACCAGAGCGAATTATTGGAAATAATAACAACAATGCGCCACGATAGGTAACAAAGCAACACTTTTACGACATGCCTTAGCTTGATCCATACAAACTCTTCGACATATATATAGAATTACATCTATCTTTCTATATTTACATGATTACCAAAACAATTTAAAACCTACATATGTATATTAATGATACCATGACATCACGTATCGTAACAGTTAATTTAACTATTTTTTTCGCAATAACTAACCGTTACTGTGGTTACATAACCAGACCGGTTACCGATCTTCACCTTCATGATGTAAGATGTCAAGGTTCTTAATGCAATCGTTTTGTTCTTTCGTTTTGTAACAGTGAGAGGAATGAGATGTAACACGACTAGTTTTTAGTTTGCGGCTTTGTCCATACATAAGTAATTATATACTTAGTATTTCAGATATTGAGGCCTGTCGTGGCGTAGCGGCACAAACGTGTGACTGTAACCGATCTAGTGGGTTCGATCCCACGCGAGGAAATGAAATATTTAATATTTTCAATTTAAATATTTAATGTTTTAATTTTTTCGCTCTGGTACAAGGCAAAATGCGGAGTTGAGTTCCGCGACTCAACACGATATGCCTCAAAATTCGGCGGAAAGTGGGGAACGGCAGTGAAACGGAGTATCTTAAAACTAGGTTCCCAAGTTTCCTATGCCTACCCTGCCATTTGCGGGATACAGCGTGAAGCTAAGTGAGTGAGAGTAAATGAGTATTTGAGATATTTTCTTCCGCTCTTTGATTACAGCGTTCTAAGCGTGTTAGTTGAGCATTAATTAGTTTGCCAATGTCACGTCGTATGGAGAACACGCGTAGGAGATTGTATAGTAAAAAAGAAGAAATCTGACACAATAGGAAAAAGATTAATTTTTATCATTTAAAAGGGCTAATCCACACTTAGTAAAGAAGAAATTTTATTAAGAAATCGAATAAATATATATTATAATAAATATTAGAATCCGTTTAAAATTGTTCAAGTTTTTATACGTTTGCTAAATAAGGTAAGAAAAAAGAGATCGTGCTACATTATAGGAACAAGTTAATAATATACTTCTATTCTTCAATGTCAATTTAGACTGAGACGGGTTTTAAGACATTGTTTTATGATTTTTGGTCAATGATAAGATAGATATTGATTACTGGCTGTTCTCAACGCCACGGTTTGATTTTAAGAATTAGGAAATTTACAATGCGAAATGGCCTTATATAAAGATTCCATTTCTTGAGTTACAGTAATCTACATAAACTTTGATGTAAAAAAATATTAAAACTTTTAACGAGTGGGGAACGGAAGTGGAACGGAGTGTTTTCACACTAGGTTCCCGGGTTCCCTCTGACTACCCTGCCTCGTGCGGGATACAGCGTGAAGCTGAGAAAAAAACTTTCAAATACCAATTTGGTATAAACGTAATGTGAGAGATTTATCGCTCTTTCTATAATGAAGCTAAAGAAAAAAACGTGAAATTATTTGAGTAAATAAAAAAATTAATAGTTTTAAATTAAACTAAATGTTTTTATTCCTTTACTCTATTAACAAGAAAAAACACAGCGTTGGGTTCCGCCACTCAAAACACAATGTCTCAGCTTTGGTGGAAAGTGGGGAACGGAATGGAGTGTCTTAACACTAGGTTCCCAAGTTCCCTCCACCTATCCAAGCTGAAAAAAAAAATATAATTCTTATAATGAAGATGACATTTTCAAACGGACTCCACTCGCCCTTGAATCACTATCGTGAACCACTCATGTTATTTACTTTTCGCAATACTAAAGCAAGCTAATCAACTATTATCTGTGATGTAACGCCAATATATGCCAAGGTTTGTAGAGAAATGTTCTATTCATCGGTTTATCTTCGATTGCATAATGTACAGCGTTAAGTTGATGTATTAAAGAAATATATGCCTTAGTAAGTATTATAATGCGGAATTAGGATTTATGTTTGTAGTTTTTCGTTTATAAGTTTCTATGTATGGATCTAAATATTAAATTAATTTCAATTATAATATTTCTTTTATTTGGCTTCGTTTATTGGGAAAATTCTGAAAAATTAGACTTGAATGACACGGGAAATATTTATAATATTATACGGGAAATATTTATAATATTATTATATGTTACGACAACGCACCTGTAGCTCCCCTGGTGTTACACGGGGTCGTAGGCGATGCTGATTACTCACCATCAGGTAACCCGCACACTCGTTTGCCTTGTCTGTACCATAAAAAAAAATATGTGTTTTCAAATATGTTCTACTGTTTACATTAGATCATTAAAATAATTTCCTTTTTTATTTGTACTTTCATTACTTTAATCCATTTTTATGTTAAATAAATATTTTTACTATCATCACGCTCTATACTGTATGTACAGGATGGGCAGAGACAATGTCATGTTAAAACTCCGTTGTTGCGGCTTAAGTGGCGGAGCTTAACGCCGCACTAATTATAATATAGTAAAATTAATAATAACACATATATTAAATTTTACATTACTTAAATCATTAAGCCATATCAACTATAATTTATTATGTAAGAATTATTGTTTCGAAAAAGAACCTGTTTCCATCATTGCCCTCATAACATTTTAACACTAATGCAAAAAAAATCTTATTTAACAATTCATTTTTGCATCACGTAAGCCAAATTCAATCTAGGCCATAGATCTTTTCATTAATCTGTAATAGTTACGCAAGGAGTTGCATCATAATCGGTCCAGTTATGCATGTAAGCCAAGGTTTTGAGTTCAGGTCAACTTTTTCATAACAACTTCTGTTTTAAGGGCGTATGTATAATATATGCGTATTATGTTATTTATGTTAATTTTTATTTTGTTGTTTTTTGTATAGAGTTGTATAATTTTAGAATATTACAACAGTTTGAAAATGGTTTAATGAAATATATAGTATATCCATTTTCGAAGATTTACGAAGTAAAGTACGGTGTTTAGTTCCACCACTCGACACGCAATGCCTCCAATAGTAGGTGAGGAAAGTGGGTAACGGAAGTGACTTAATGGGCACGGAGTGTCTCTACACTAAGTGATCAGGTTCTCATTGTACACTTTGCTCTGTGCGGGATACAGCGTGAAGTCCTATGGTGTGGTCGATTTATGCCTATTTTTTTAACCTAAAATTGAGTGTTTAAAACGAATATATATCAAAGTTCAATTTTCTTTTCCAAATTAATCTTCATATAAGTAAGTTTATTGAATTGTTTATAATTTATAATGAAATCAATAATAATGATTTACCAATCTCATTGCACTAAAAGTACCGTTTACCTAAAGATTTATACGTTCGTCCACACATACTTATACCGTTATACGTTTAACTAACCCAATTCGATACAAGATAATTTGTTACAAATAAAAATATTCCATAACACTGAAACATAAAGTTGAAATTACAACAGCCGCATCCCCTTGGTTTTAGTTTACTGTTACGTAAGACAATTTAAGGTCACTACAGTTGCATAATCTGTATATTACTGTGAGAGCGACCGAAATATGTTGAGCTCTCGATTCAAAGTCAATTACCCCGATGTGGCCCTTCAACTATATGGAGGAAGGGAGGGCAGAGGTCTTCTACATTGGTTGGTTTAGGATTTGCGTCGGCTAATATTAGAATGTCAGTTTTGAAACGCCAAAGAATGTATGATTTATAGGCGTATCGCATTTTCATGTAATTTGAACTCTTGTTGCTTGTATATCATTTTTTTATAGTTAGTAGAAATATATTCTCAATTATTAAGTAGTATTATGTTACGTATAAAGAAATATTAATTTGGTTAGGCTAAGGCCAAGTTAATGTGCCCCTAAAAGGGGTTGAGGATGCTTTGATAAGTTCCAGTTCGGTGAATACATTGACTATTAATAACACTTTACAAATAATTTCTTTTACAAACTAATAAAAATAGAAATTAAGCATGTTCAGACTTTGATTCAGTTTTTTTATCTCACTTACTTAGTTGTTTTTTGCAATCGTTTTTGTTATCTTTATGAAAATCTATAAAATGTTAGCGATAGGTATGCATATATTTATAGAAAAACAACTGGGTGGTTATATCATAGTGGCACAGCTTCACAGCGCTTGAAAGCGTTGTGGGCTCAATTCCCAGACTTAACAAGATCCGCCATTGATTTCGGTCCACCAACGAACATCACATACATACACTATAATTTTGATACTTTTAAATATACAAGTATAATATGAACAGAATTTGTTTAAATATATTCTTGTCCTATTGGGTTTGACATTAAAAGTAAACATTTTTGTTTTCTCTTTTGTCATTTACATATATATAAAGGTAAGGGTGAATAGATGAAATACAAATCACTCACAAATCCTGTATTTAAATTTATCTTATCGGATGAAACGCTGTATGTGAAAGGGGAGATACCTTTTCATACCTTGCCATAGGTCATTGACATTATTAAATGTCTTTCACATCATTATAGACATAAAGTTTAAGAAAAAGTAAAAACAAGCTAAGATTATCCTTAGTTTTTCTTCATTGTACTTTCCCGCTGATTGTCACTCATCCACCTACACTGGTTGGTTGGAAGAGATCTCTTATAGAGACGATTCCACTTTCGTACAAAATATTTTTTTTTCATGTTTCTATTGCTTATATATTTCAGTATAATAATGAATATTATATACTTAATTTGCCAGGACTCCATCGAGGTCTATTGGAACAATGTATACATATGGGTAGTAAGTTCGAATATAAAATTTGGTATTTAAAATATTAGTATTTAATTATAAGTAAGACATAGTATTTGGAGAGCGGAGAGACTGTGAATTATCTTTATTTACTCAATTCGTAAAATTATGGTGTTGACGGAGAACAGAGTGTTTTAATACCTAATTTGCTATATATGATAAAACGTAAAGATGCAAAAAAATTAGAGCTATTTTTATTTAATATATTTAATTATTTTTTATCTAAAAATATTGGTCTTGAAATGGAGGTTTGTAGTTTTGTCCACTTTTGAATTAAAAGATTGTAATACATATACTATGTAAAAATAATGTCTTTCGCCGGTTCTTATCAGATATGAGGTAAATCATTTAGTAAACCTGTGGTAAATTATTTGACGTTCAAACTATAAAGAATACGACTTTTAAATTTGAATAGAATCGGTTGATTTTGATGGTAATAAGGCATGGCGCGGCGTCGAGTTCCGCCACTCAACACGCAATGCCTCAAATTTGGCGGAAAGTGGGGTACGGAAATAGAACGGAGTGTCTTGACACTAAGTTCCCGGGTTCGTTCTGCCTACACTGCCTTACAGCAGCACTGGATACAGCGTGAAGCTGAGAAAAAAAATTACTTTAAGAATGTTAGCAGCTATAAATAACAATAAAATTAATATAATAATTGTAACACTATTGGATATTCATAAACTTAAATTCAATAAGATTTTTTTTAAAGAATTATATCATTTTTGCATTTATTTTGATTTAGGCTGCCTTTCTAGATCTAATCACCCATTTAACACTAAAGACTGTTTAAACACTACATTTTGTTGTTATTTTTCTGCTAAAATTTGTATCTCCCGCATACATTATGCAGAATTATGAATGGAAATGTTATCCGAATAGGTTTTGTAGTGTACTTATTCAAATTTACTTAATAAATGGATATTTGTTATAAAGCTATGAAAACAGAATGTTCGTTAAAATTAATATTTTACGGCACAAGCGTGTGACTGTCAACAAAAGGTTATGGGTTCGATTCCCACTCTAGGATATAAAAATATTTAATGTTTTCAAATTAAATATTTAATGTTTTCATTTCTTCGCTCTGGTTAACACACAATGCCTCATATTCGGCAGAAAGTGGGGAACGGAAGTGGAACGGAGTGTCTTAACACTAGGTTTCCAAGTACCCTCTGCCTATCCTGCCGTGTGCGGGATACAGCGTGAAGCTGAGTCTAGTTTAGTTTAATGTAAATATGACACTCACTTTATGATCGAAGAAAAATAACTTAAAACTTTTTCAGTACATTTTTTCTATATGAGCTATTAAGCCAGCTATTAAGCCAGCGCTAGTATTTACAAGCTACAGTTCTATGAAAAAGTGATCAATGTCAAGGTTCCACGGTACGGGCACGAGGCGCCAGTTCTCAGTGGTTGTGGGCCATCCGCGTACAACTGTGCCGGTTGTAGGGTAACAACGGATTTGTAGAAATTGTATGCAAGTAAATACTTTAAATAGTAGAAAAACGTATTAAAAACTTTTAAGGGTTGGTTCAAGATTAAATAATTTCATTCAAAATAAGAAGTCACTTGTTTCATTTTCTAAATTAAATAAGTGACTTCTTATTTTGAATATGTACTGGTTCACTAAACTGTAATGTCTTTGGCCCGAAACGGAAACAAATGCAGTGTTTTTTTTTCTCCAAGTTAATAATTTACAATTATTTAATTGTATGTAATTCGTGTAGGATAATAATTTTAAAAGGAAATACCGTTTCTTACGTGTTAGACTCCACCGAGGGTTCCATACCAATTCCAGATGAACAGAAGTTACAACTCACAAAAGTGGACAAGCAATAAAAAATCAATTTTTCGGACTTTTCCCTTAATTTTTTTTGTGACGACTTAAAAACTAGATTTTTCTTGTGATATATAAATCTAAATTTTTGATATTTATTTCATTTCATACTTTCACATGCAGACAAATGTATTACAAAAGTGCTCTTGTTTTTTCCTGTTAGGGTATGGGACATTAAAAATAATGCAGTTAATAATAGGTTTATTGTCAGTTTCGCACTTGGAAGCGTGGGCAGAGGGAAGTTTAGAGTGGAATTCAATATGCTGTAGGTTTTAATTACACTAATAAAGCATAAAATTAAAATTTTCAGTATTCATTTTGTATGAAAAGTATTATAAAAATAAACATTTTTTCTACAAAAACATCTATAAGTATAAAATTCTCTACCATACTCTTTGATTTGTAAGGTATGGTAGAAAAATCATTTATCTTATTCTCATCGCGTCTATTTTTATAACTGTAGGTCAACGAGAAGTATTTAATAGATTTCGATTACGCGACAAATTTCATACAAAATGAAACAAAAATGGTGTGTAAATGCTCGTTTCTTTGACATATAAGCTACATATTATATACATTGATATAGAAGCTGCTTCAACAGACGGACAACATTGTAATTCTACAAGGGTTCAGTTTTGCGTATTAATATATTTACCCTAATGAACATGACCTTATTTTGATGAATTGCACAATCGCATTATTCAACATAAACTGTAAATACCTAATTAGTAGTTATTTTTTGATACTTTACCCGTTGTGAAACATATAGCCGCATGACCCTGTCATTGAAATTCCAATATTTTCATGACACAATATTATATTACATATATTTGTATATACATAATCAACACATTGTCTGCGTAATACATATTATTAAAAATAATTAAAGAAATACCCGAAAGTAACAAATATATATGTTGTTATATCCTTGTTAATTCGCTTTAAAATTAGAAATATTATTTAAACATAATTTTGAGCCATTTTGCTTAATTTTCTGATTGTACTGAAAATACGAAAACTGTGAGAATCGTATACTATTTACACACAGATGGCCTCATGATATTTACATAATATATTTCTTTCTTATATGTAAATAGTAAAGTAAAATTAATTTTATCAATAACATAACTTAAAAAATATATGAAAAAAATACAATGACATAATTTTATGGTCACTTTGTCTACACAATGTCCGCACAACTCCCATAGAGCGGTTACACGCGTATTCTATCTGACATAATCCGCTTACCTAGTAACAGCCGGATGTGACCAGGGTTGGTACTATCAAGTTATTTATGTTTATAACTTTTTTTAATACAAAATGTTATAAATTAGTCTTGCCTTATTCAGTTAAAATTCTTTTTTAAAATTCTATAATAATCTAATTACAGGGATGCAGGGATGATAAGAATGTATAGCTTAGTGATAAGTTTTTATTTGGTAAATATTAAGTTCAAGTCCAGTGGCGTTTTCGGTTGTGAGATAAACTTCTAATTAAGGATTGAAATATTTAACAATTTTATTCATCCATTCTTAAAACAAGGCGCGGCGTTGAACTCCGCCATTCACCATGCAGTGTCCAGAATTTGGAAGAAAGGGAATTTAATAGGGAACGCAGTGTCTTATTATAGGTTCCCAGGTATTTCTCTGCCTGTACTCTTATGTGCGGGATACAGCGTGAAACAAAAAAAAATCTTCTACTTAACATACAATTTACAAACGTCTATTAATATAAACACTGTGACTCTTTTCTCCATTTTTTTTTCTCACAAAAAAATAATTAACATTAATCTATAAAATGATAACAGCCCTACAACATAGACATCACAGGGATGTGCACGACGGATGCTAACCTACTACTACATAACGGGACTCTACGTGGAGATGAGCTATCGGCATAGTTTGAAATGTAACTGAGATAATATTATAAGTTATCGAGGCTTATAAAGTTTATAAAAATGTATATACGAAAGTAATCGTTTCCTTAGATCGTGTTAGAACTAGATAAAGAAAATCATTTTTAAAAATATTTCTTAAAAACCGCACTGATATTCTTCTCTTACTAAACTCGAGTTGATTTTAATTAAAAACGTGCTATTTTACAAGAAATTATTATTGAGGCCAGTCGTGGCGCTGAGTCACAAGGGTGTGATTGTAAAAGTAACAGGCTGTAGGTTCGATCCCCACTTGAAGAAAAACAATATTTAATATTTTCATTTCATCGCTCTGGTAACAAAGCATGGTGTTGAGTTCCGCCACTTAACACGCAATGCTTTAAATTTGGCGGAACATAAGGTTCCCAAGTTCCCTCTGTATACACTATAGTAGTTGATGCAGAGGGAACTTGGGAACCTAATGTATATAGCGTGACGCTATGGAAAAACAAACATATACTCGTATGGTATGTATAAGAAAACAATAGATTTAAGCAACAAAGTTTCATATTAAACATAATTTGTTGCGTGAGATACATACTTGATACTAGTCTACGAGATTAAATAAAAACATAAATAGACTATGCCATACGTACTCTTGTTACAATGTCGCGTGCTAACACAGTGCTCTACATACAGGTAACTGATGCTCTTGATTTTTTTCTAATTGGCACTTAATATCTTTTATTTGTTGATGTTTAAGTTAGATAATGAAATAAATGGATCTTATATATATAAATAAATGTATATACTACAAAATTATGCGTTATTTATATCATAGAAAAAAGAAGAGAAGAAGAAAAAAGAGAAGAAAGAAGAATCAAGATATTTTGTTTTCTATTTTTCGTGGTAAAATTTAACGCCATATTTTGTTTTATCACGAAAGGGAAATGAAAATAATTTATTGCTTCGAGAATTGTATCTTAGATCGCCTTCAGTCAAACTTACTTTATTTTTACTTTACGTTATTTCATCAATGAAAAACATTTATTGCCATAAATTGAAACGTTCTCATATAGAGAACGTTTCAATTATAAATTTTCACGGTTGTTTTATACAGATAACATTTTTCAAATAAACAATATTCGTTTACTTTATTTCAATCAATAACTCCCCAAATTTTTTCTTTAGTATCCCTAATTTTTTTCTTTACATTATTACCACTCACTTACTTACTTACTTAGCTTCACGCTATATCCCTAGCGGGGTAGGCAGAGAGAACGGAGCGCCAAACGCTACGGTAAAATCGATGTCTATATTATAATAGAGTGATACAAATCGCGGCGTTGAGTTCCGCCATTTAACACGCAAGAAGTTGAATTTAGGTGAAAACTGAAATATGGAAAATATGGAGAGTTAAGACCCTTTACCTTAAATCTTTCGCAAATGTAAATATGTATTTGGTTAACGAAGATTCTTTTTATATATATTTATTTAAGCTAACTTTTTAAAAAAAAATGATGAAGTAATTTGAATTTATGTCACTCTTTACCAATAACATTAGCAATTACCAATATTACTTTCTTGAAGAGTTAAATATGTATAATTTTAATATTTTTGTATAATATTGGATAGTATTTTTAGTATTACATGTGACTGTATCTTGACAACTTTACACGAAAAATCTCGAAAATCACGTAGAAAGATGAGTACGAAGTGTTTTACCACTAGACTCTCTGTCTACCCTGCCATGTGTCAATAAGAAGTGAAAACAGTATTACTTTAAGAAATTTCACTCAATTTCTCTTAATTATCTAAAATAGTAATACAACAAATTTATAAAAACAAAAAAATAATTATGACCCCAAAAATTTGTAAATCCTATATATTTCCCATACAATTCTGTGGGACCACAGTATAAATACTGGTTAAGCAAGCCAAGGATACGCTTGCAACACCAAATGTCTTAGGAAAGGAGCGGCGTGTCAAGGTACTAAGTTCCTTTCGACTCTTGGGCAATGGGATCTACCCTGCAAATGCCAGTTTATACTTGCCTCGCTTTTTGTGAGCATTTAGGGTTAGGTAATCTGGTCAATCTTACTTAGGCTTTTAGGTTAACATTTCGTATGTAGGATATATAATATGGTTTTTGCTGTTGAGATTATAGTTATGTTTTACTGCATACAACTTTTTTTAAGTAGAGTAAGAAGTTATACGGTTGTTTACGATACAGATTATTAATTTAGGTTAGACATTTTTTTTTTAAATATATAGAGTCCTCTCGTGGCGCAACAGCACAAACGAGCTGCTGTTAACGCCAGAGAGACGTGTAATATATGTTCATTCAGGAAAATTTAATATTTGCTTTGTTAACGACAAAACGCGGCGTTGAGCTCCGCTACTCAACACGCAGAATCTCACGGTTCAGCCTTCGGAATTCGGCAAAAAGTAGAGAACGGCAGTGTCTATGAATAGTAACAGAATTAACACATTCCGTTACCATTATTTAGGTCCCCAGGTTCCTTTAGTTTCCTACGGATACATGCTGGATACAATGTAAAATAAATAAAAAAACTGAAATATCATCAGTATTAGACCAGATCAGAATTTCTTCTTCCGTATCAGATTTTTTCAGACTTGGAATTTGAAATAACAACAATTACTGTTCAGATCCATTGGTTCTTAATAACTAGAATATTTTAAAATTAATGAAAAAAATTATTTCCATTAAAATTTAAAATTTCTTTAATGAAACGACCTAAACACAATAATTTAGTTAATTTATCATCTATATACATAAAATAAATAGAAATAAAGTGTGAAAAAGAAAACATTACTTACTATTAATAAAGTAGGTACTAAAACAACCATGAGTTATATAACCTCCAAAGCTAAAGGAAGTCCGGAACTAAACCTGGACCTTGCGATCACCTTCACCTCCACATCAATAGACAGACAAACGACATTACGTGTCGTGTACTATAATCAATAGTAATCAATTTTCTATTGCAGTCATTTTACATTACGCGAGGAAAACTCTAGTCAGTATTTAAACAACAACGATTTCAAAAGTAGATCTTATTGGTGATCTGCCCGCGACTTCGCCCGCTTATATTATACTATTTACTTACAATTGCTTTCTTGTTCTATGAAAATTATCACTTTTAAGACAATATCTTTGCATTAAAAATTTAAAAAATCCGCTTTAAGAAAAAAAATACAAAATTTTGTTGTAAATATTTAAAATTGACGTGGTTTTTTTGTTTGTATCAACCGATGTAAATAAAAGAAACACTAAATGTTGAAGGAAGATTGCCAATTTATAAAAAGGTAAATTACATTAAAACCTGGTTAGCCATTTCCGAGATCAGCGCGTACAAACGCACAAACAAAGAAACACACAGCTGCATATACAAATAATACTATTTTATACCCTATTACATTAATAAAGGTTTTTACGTACAGACAGCGATTAGTAACATATTTATTATAAGTATATTTCTTTTACCATTACTTCTAAAATTTTATAGGAATATTTTTACATGTTTTATGTATAATGGTACGAAAGTACTACGACAGGACAGACATAAATGTCAGACATTGCTGTATGTCATGTTTGTACGATGTTTTTTGTGTGTGTGTGTCTGTGTTTTTTATTTTTTTTTATGTGTATGAAAATTTATTTACGTTTGTGTTGTGTATATATATAGAAGATGTCAAAGGTGTCCGGAAACTTTTCAACTTCACTGGACACTTAATGCGTCACCGACAATAACTATCGTGTCACGATAAACTTTACAATTAGAAACACTTGTATAGATATACAAAGACATCAATGTATACATTGAGTGTATCGTGTATAGTGTCGTGTTTTGTTAGTATCTTACAGACGTTATAAAGTCATTTGGCATATTAGCAATAGGTATCATAATTCTCATTTATGTAAGTCACATAAGCAGCTTTCGACATGAAATATTTTATTCATTTAAATTATTGTAATTTTCCCGCATGACAGACAACCCGCGGCGTCCAGTTTCGTCAATATATATTATTAAAATTGGACGAAAAGTGGGGAAGAATCCAGTATTGTTCATTATATATTGTATTGTTTCCATTCCATTGTGAGAATTGAATCCACTAAACCTGATTTCTATTCAGACTTTTTCCCAATTGCGATCCTAAGGGCTAAGGCAATAATTTCAATTGTGTGACTGTTAGAAAGACAGTATTTAATTTTCATTTTTTTGCCCTTAGAAAAAGATAAAGAAACCATAGCGTTGATGTCCACCACTCAGCATAAAAAGTTTGTTGAATCTTTTTTATATATAATTTTAAATAGTTGGTAGATCCTCAGCTAAGTTTCACAAGCGTCTCGTCAATTGCACAGGTTGCATCACAAATTGTCGATCCATGTGTGTCGACACACTTTGTAAGGACACATGTGAGCTTCGAGATGTCAAATTAGCTGCTTTTAAGTTTTATTAGATATAATATTATAATGTGTGATAATATTATATGGACGTCTATGGCACAGTGAAGCTGCGTCTAATTGAAAATAAAATCGTTGTGGATTCGATCCTTGCTTGGGGAAATTATTGTATTTAATTTATGTTTACCTTCGACTTTGTTAGTTAAAGCATGGCGTAGAGTTCTGCTACTTAACAGGAAATGAAGTCGAGTCGAGTGTCTGGTCTCTTGAATCAGTAGTTTCTTTTTACATACCCTTTTTTGCAGGAAAAAGTGCAACGTTTTTTTTTTGTATGATCATTTCTTCTATTTTTTTTGTATGATCATTTCTTTTTTCCTTTTATCCCACACATGGCGTACCCTACGCAAAGGAAACTTGGGAACTTAGTGTTAAGACACTCCGTTCCACTTCTGTTCGTTCCCCCACTTTCCACCTAATTTAAGGCATTGCGTGTTGAGTGGCGGAGCTCAACGCCGCGTTTTGCCTTGTGCCAGAGCGAAGAAATGAAAAAAATAAATATTTAAATTGGAAATTTTAAATATTTCATTTCCTCGAGTGGAGATCGAACCCACAACCTTTCCATTGCAGTCACACGCTTGTGCTGCTGCGCCATGACAGGCATATAAATATTTTTTATATTATAGTATACTGTAGTTGATATATTTGGTACATATGTTGTTTGGTTGATATGTTAGATTTCATAGTTTTAAGTTATAATTTAAAACTTTTTTTTTGCTTTGTATTAACGGGAAGTGAAAAAGAAGTGAATATTTTTGCCTGTTCGGCAAACGTAATAATCATATTATATTTAATGTTCTCGCTTTTGCGATAATTTAAAAGTTATTATCTACATGTTTTACTATAGTATATTTGCATTATTGTCATTGGTAATAACTTTATATATCAATGTAAATACAACACATTATAAATGCCCGAAAATATTATGACCGTTGATACTGACTTACATCGAATTCTCAATAAATTCTTATACAAAAAGTTTCTGAAGCTTAGATTAAGGCATTTTGTCAAGCAAACTGTCTAATTGAATAATTTGTACCAGATGTTCCTTCATGAAGAATTTTCAACCAAATAATCTATGTTTATAATAATTGTATAAATATTTATCAACATATATAAAACCAAAAAAAAAGTGCTCGATTTGAGAATTCAATATTTTTACATTCTAAAATATATTTAATTATCGTTGTTGGTATCAAGCAAGATTTTAATTAAATTGACATTTTAGTCAACATACCATTATACATAATATTTGTGTGTTACAATATACATAACGCTTACGTACAATACGTTAAACGCCATTCCGATAGCGAGTCAATACCAATGCCATTTAAAAATAGATGAGATAACGACACAATACTGGTTATAAATAGAGCACTCGAAGTCACTGTTACATATTGAAGGTTTGTATTTAAAGTTATAAAGGTTATTTTGATAGGAGAAATAACGGTCTAACGATTGTGAATTGAACTCACAAGCGCCGCTTTTACAGTCAGATGTCACGACGGCCTCAAATTATTTTGTTTGCTTTTTTCAGCTTCAAGCTGTATAATGAGGTAGTCAGTATAGACCAAAGTACCTTTTTTCAGCCTACATCTTTTACCTTGTCAACTGTCGTCAACTTCTTCATAATTGCCTTAAATATATCATAAAATGAATATTTACTACAATATACTGTAACTCGCGAAAATATAACAATACATAAGGCTTAAATGAAATATAGAGAATATTGTAACATTGCAACAAACGATCCAAGCACATAATAAAAATAAATATTCAAATTGATAACCCCATTTTCGAAGGTTACTAAAGATGGCGATATCAAAACAAACACTTTTCTTAGTATTTCTACGTGAATAAATAAAAGATCTTTATTTAATTACATACACGTATCTGTCACATGGTACTTTAGTGGGACGGCCTGTAGTGGCGCAGGGACACAAAGTTGCTACTGTAAAAGCAACATGGGTTGTGGGTTTAAGGATTTAAAATAATTACTATTTTTAACTTCGCCCTGGTAACGAAGCAAAACGCGGTGTTAAGTTCCTGTCATAAGACAACCATTACCCTTAACGATTCGGTGGAAAGTGACGAAAGACAGTGTCTAAATGTTATATCTCTAGGTAACATGGGAACATGTTACCTCTGTCATGTTAATGTGTGAAAAACAATATGGAGCTAAAAAAAAAAAAAAAAAACATGTTACTGTTGTGTTGTTGTTGTTAAAAAATATTTCATCTTTCTTTAGAAATGAGCCTTGTTGGCCTGAACCAAGAACGACAGGTTGTGCATAAGCAATCTTCACCGATTACATAGAAGAGACAGAGATCGTAATGAGAATGTTATGTTTTCTTGTATACGTTTTTAAGGTTCCAGGCTCAGGCAGATTAAGGCTCCAGCGACTATTAAAGAATAAAGCAAATTATTCAATTTTGCAAGGTTAGCTTTGTAAAAGAATAAATAACAAATGTGTTTCATAGTTTATTTTATATGTTAAATCGGCTGTCGTCGGTCCAACTAGCAAAACTTTCCTCCTTATTGGCCATCGGTTCTCGTTCCATTGTCTCAAGCCCACTGTTTCTTCAGCTGAGCAATTCTTGTAGTAATGCCATCGGTAACTTTGTGCTCCATCGGATGTCATGAAAGAGTCACCGATCATTATTCTCTGCAATGTCTACTTCATGATCTCAAGCCTTTTGTTAAGATACAGGATCCACGTCTCAATCCTTAGAGTCATCACTAGCACATATTGATAAAAGACTCATTTTGAGACACTGACATATTTTGGACGTGAAATATTCTATCTTAGATTCCTGAGCGCTGCCAATTTACATTTTTTCAAAATAATAGAACTTACCTAGTTGAACTACACGAGCTTGCATTAGTAATATTAGTATTTGTATTTGTTATCCATGTTTATCTTGAGGACTGTGCTTTGATAAGCAGTACTGAGATCTTTAAGCAATGTGTTCAGTTTTTCCATGGTTCAGCCAGTAGAGCTACATCTGGAAAATGAAGATATGTTATCGGAAAAATGAAGATATGTCAAGTACTCACAATTCATGTTAATTTCGTATTCTTTTCAGACCAGAAGCTTACAAATATTTTCTATAAATATAGAATAAATAACATCTCCCTGCTGCTTTACACCTGCTGTTGGTTAAGATTAGCGAGTCTGATTCTGTAATCGGTCCGCCATAGTAAACAAACAGAATAAAACTACATACAAGTGGCTTTTTGGTACAGATAACTTTTGATGTGCATCTGTCAATAGTTTTTATAAGATGAGGCTATTCGTATACCGGTTTACTTAGGCAGCGTACTCTTAGGATCGTGGAGGAGAGTTCTTATCAACCCAATTCCATTAAAAGACAATCTTAACTCCTTGCTTTCGGAGCATGTTACAATAAACCAACTCTTGGTTTATCTGAAAGATCACCAAATATTGGCTTCCGCAAGGGTCACTCACCCGATTTACCACCACTGGTAATTGAAAGCAAGAAGAGGGCCTTGCAGTTAGGCTGGATATGACGACAACTGTGTAGCACGGGACTGAGCGTAGATTTTGTGCCACCTGTCCAACGCCGCTACTGACTTAATATGTCGAAAAAAGCGAATGGTTAAAAACATCCATCGACTCCAACCATTAATTTCAGTTACACACATCCACTGAGCGTGTATATTGGTGTTAGCGATGAAACAAAGTTTTATCTGCGGCTTGGTCCTATCTTCAGGAAAATTATTAATTGTTGCGTAACCCATGATATATTCTAAATACACGAGGTAACTCTGACCGCAGGTAAAGTCGGCTACATCGAAACAATACATAATATATTCTATGGCCTTCTACTCACCAACAGAATTTTTGCGCACATTGCAGAGTAGGCAGAGGGAACTTGGGAATCTAATGTAAACACATTCTGTTCCCATCAAAACATTTTCGTTCCCCACCTTTTGATGAACTTTTGAGGCAATGCGTGCTGAATAGCGGAAATTAACACCGCGAACACAATTTAAGCTGTTACTGCCTAAGATTAACTAAATAAACTTACGATTTTTTATATATAGCAATAATAAATTGTATTTACTAAGCGTCATTACTTAATAAGGCCTTAAGGTCATCCGGAACTGAAGTCATATCATGCGTGCCTCCAAAATCGGAAGTAGAAGTTTTACCTCGCGGTGATGTAATCAAGGTGAGATAGAAGGAAAATTACTTTTTGTTATTGTGTTTGTTATTCTATTGGAATGATTAATGTTTATGTACTTGTAATAAATTGTTTTGATAAAATGTTTTGGTTTTACTATACTTTTTTGAATGTGTGGTAAACAATGTTAGCTCTACTGGTTTTTACAATGATATACAGTGTATTTTTTCCTATCATCAAGACAAAGCGCGGTGTTGAGCTCCGCTATTCAACACAGAATATCTAGAAAATTTGATAGAAAATGCGAGAGACATATGGAAGTAAAAAAACTATTTCTACAGAACAAAAGATGAACAATACAAGTATTTTTAAAAGGTCAGTCGATTAACAGAATGTATGTAACAGCAATATATACACAATTACCTAAAGCGAACACAATAGTATATTGAAATAGTTCAGTTATGCAAGTTGTGGCGCAAGCGTTTTAGAACGAACTGGGCCAGGGGACGATTTGTTGGTACGAATTTAAATTAATATATCATTTTTACGCTGTAAATATTTAATTATTAATAATAAATAATAATTATTATTATTATTTATTAAAGCGTACGGTTTTTTAGTAATATTAACATAAGACTGATTTCGGTATTTAGCAGGTAGATACAGAAACTAGTGTTAAAACACTCTGTTCTGTCAAGAACTATCACATTTTTTAGAGGAAAAATACACTATTTTACGTCAGATCATGTTACAAAAGAAATGTATTCAAATTACAAAAGAAATGTATTCAAATATGTAAAAATGTGCCTTTTGTAAATTTGTGAGTAATGCTTTTTTTAGTAGATATTAATTGATCTTCAGTAATCATAATAAAAAAATATATCAATAATAACTTTTTATTTTACATTAAATAAACTGTACTGAAATACAATTCTACTAATCTGTACTACGCAATCTTAAGGCTGGATCTAGAAATACTTATTCAAATTATAACAGTGTTTCTTTTAATAGATCATATACTTTTGTCTATATTAATAAAAGCTCATATAACACAAAATAACGCACTATATTGTACTCGAATTGTATGCGAAGAGGTGCGGACTTGTTGTATCGAATTTGAAATTACCATAATTAATTATATGAATAATGAATATTTATGATTTCGCTTTAATTTATTACAACTGAGCTAATATGTGAATACATGTGTCGTATTAAATGAAATCTATATTGCTAATAGAATATATTACTAATAATATATGTAGAACAATAATTTAACGTATCTCTATAATATTCTTGTACACTTCAGAGGTACAAGGGCACAAGCGTGCGTGGTGTGTTGTGGATTCGATTCCCTTTCGAGGAAATTAAGTATTTAATATTTGCATTTTTTTCGTTCTGGTAGTAAGGTAAAGTGTGAAATTGAAAATATTAAATATTTCTTTCCCTCGAGTGAGGATCGAAGCCATAACCTATCAGTTACGATCACACGCTGGTGCCGCTGCGTCACGACAGGCCTCAAAATATCCTAGTATTTAAAATGTCAGTTGAAATCTCATATGCAAAGCTAATAATATAAAAGAGACTCCATTGTTAAGTGGTAGAAAGTCACATTAGGTATAGGTTCCATTTTCATTTAGGGTGAAGAATATAATTGATATATTTGAAATATATATATATATATATATATATATATATATATATATATATATATATATATATATATATATATATATATATATATATATATATATATATATATATATATATATATATATATATATATATATATATATATATATATATATATATAGATATATATATATATATATATATATATATATATATATATATATATATATATATATATATATATATATATATATATATATATATATATATATATATATATATATACGAACCTACGACCAAGTAGATCAAATATATATACATATACAACCACTAAAACCGTACAATATTACCTACAGCATATAAAATAAACAACAAACATTAAACATTACATAACACCATATTTAATTTTCATACAAAATCATAAATTTGTGTTATCAACGTAAAATTGGGTCGCATTTACATTAGCTTCGGTAATCGGTATTTCGTAATCCAATTGTATACAATAAGTATTGCGCGACCTATATCTAAATACGATTGCAACAACAGGTTATTGGGGAAATTAGAGCACGGCAAGTGTAGTTGGTGACGAATTTTGACGCTTGTTTTGTATTTAATATGAATATTAATGTTATAAGGATAAGGAGGACTGTCGTGGCGCAGCGGCATCGACAGGTTCAGGGTTCGATCTCCGGTCGAGGAAATGAAATATTTAATATTTTCAATTTGAATATTTAATGCTTCATTCCTTCGCTCTGGTAATAAGGCAAAGCGCGGCGTTGAGTTCGGCCACTCAACACGCAATGCCTCAAATTCGGCGGAAAGTGGGAAACGAAAGTGGAACGGAGTGTCTTAACACTAGGTTCCCGAGTTCCTTCTGCGTACCCTGCTTCGTGCAGGATACAGCGTAAAGCTGAGAAAGAAGAATTTTTTTGGTGATCACATAAAATAAAATAAAAAATAAATTTTGTTACAATATATTTCAAAATATCTTATTAGACTTATTGATTTGTTCGTCAATAAATTAAACTTGGATTAATTTCAAGTGAAAACGTGACTTGGAAGCTTAATTAGTGCAAATTTCAGGTATAATATAATTATGATCTATTTTGATTTGTTTTTAATTTTTTCGAGCCCCGAGATCTTAGCCCAGTGTTCAAACACTCCGTTGCCTTATTTTGCTCAATTCTCTTTCTTGTGGTAAGATACCACAGTACCTTGGACATATAGACAAAGTGAAGTACAAAACTGACAAACCTTATAGAAGCTTGATTTTTTAAATATAAATAAGTGTTCGAATATTATAAATATCTGTTATAAGCATGATACGATGTATTATGGAAATGGAACAAAATTATTTGGAACACATGTCAATCGTAATCTAACAAGCTTTGATTGACTTTAATGATATCCTAATTTATGAATTCTTCCCCTTATATTTATAGAAACTGTAAGAAACAGAGCTTATAATAGTGATATTGAACTTAGAATTTTCTTTATTTTATTTGGTCCAGGGTCTGATCGTCAACGCGACAATCGTGGATTTGATGCCCATTCGGGAAAAAGATAAAGTTTTTTAAAGATACTAAATTAACTGGATTAATCGCGTTTATTGCAATTTAAACATTTTTGGAAACTCGTTTCGAATACTTTGCTAGTAGTAGTTCGTGGTCATGGGTACACTGACCACTGTATATAGACTCTACCATCTATATATAAAAGAAAATTCCAATATACGCGTTTAATCAGGATAAAATCTAATTTTATATGGATTAAAATTATAAATAAACCACAGGAAAAAGAATAAAATTCAGCTTCACGCTGTATCTCGCACATGGCTGGGTAACTTGGTAACCTAGTGTTAAATACTCCGAGCGACGAAATGAGAATTTTAAATATTTAAATAGAAAATATTAAATATTTAAATAGAAAATATTAAATATTTAATTTCCTCGAGGGGAGGTCGAACCCACAACTTGCCGCTTTTACAGTCACATGCGTGAGCCCCTGCGCTTTGACAGGGCAAACGTAAAGTAATTTTAAAGGCCTATCACTTTATGACTGAATATATTATAAAAATATACCTAGAGGAGTGTGAGGAAATTAATTTTAAAATTAATATAAACTTTTTTTTTATATACATATACAGAGTCAATAATAATATCCAGTAAAAAACAACTATATCATGCTTACTGTATCAATTAAATAAAATTTTACGCAAGCAATGCATGGTAACAAGCGAGTGTGCAAGCGTGCACTTGTCTGCATGTGGGTCGCGGGCGCGTGTCTCGCTTATTACGTAAGTTAACTAAAACTGGATGAACGGTTGTGTTTGTAGATCAAATAAGATTTAAAGAATAAACATTAATCATTAATCTTTTATTTTTATATTAGTTCTTCTTACTTTGAGTTTTAAAGTTATTTTTTATTTGACAATTGCGTTATGGGCGCGAGAGTGTTCGTGGTCGCGTCCGTGGTCGGGTTTCCAAAAAACATGTTAAACAAACAGTATACGCGATTAATCCGGTTAAAAGTGTTTCATTTAAAATGAATAATAACTAATCAATTCTTTTGAGGCCTGTCGTGGCGCAGCGGCACAAGCGTGTGACTGTAATCGACAGGTTCTGGGTTCGATCCCCAGTCGAGGAAATGAAATATTTAATATTTTCAATTGAAATGTTTAATGTTTCATTTCTTCGCTCTGGTAATAAGGCAAAGCGCGGCATTGAGCTCCACCACTCAACACGCAATGCCTCAAATTCGGCGGAAAGTGGGGAACGGAGTGTCCTTAGACTAGGTTCCCGGGTTCCCTCTGCCTGCCCTGCCTCGTGCGGGATACAGCGTGAAGCTAAGAAGAAGAAGAACTAATCAACTTCTTTAGAGAAATGTTCCTTTCATCGTGCAAATTGCAACGCAAATGCAAACGCAGACTGTACTGCACTTTAGATTATACAGTCAGCATATTACGTCATTTAGTGAATTTGTTGTCTTAATTAGCGGTTCTTGTATATTGAAATTCAGCATCCTGACGTCAATGGAGGTTGGCCAAGTGGTGCCTATGGAAACGACGAATTGTGGAGTTTAGAGATCTGTTTTTAGACATTGTATGTTGTGTAGTGCAACTTAACTGCCATGTGCGGGATACATCGTCAACTTAAAAAAACATTTATAAAAATATAATTTTTAATGAAACTTTTTTTTTATGGATAAGACAAGGCAAACGGGCCACTTTATGGTAAGTGGTCACCGCCGCCCACGGCCCCGTGTAGTACCAGAGGAGCTACAGGAGCGTTGCCCATCTTTAAGGTGGATGGGTACCGGGGCCCGGCATTACCCAATGCGAAACGCAGTGGCCGAAGCCACTACTTAACGCCGGTTTTAAATGCCGGAGGTGGTAATGGTCCGGTCGAGTCTGCCTACTGTAAAGTGTTCGAAACGTCGGGTTTTCAAAACTATTTACCATTCAATATACGCGATTAATCCAGTTAAAAGTGTTTCATTTAAAATGTGTAACAATCGCGATAATCAAAAATATTATTAAGCTTACAGTTACCAATAGAAATTACATATATATTAAATTTATTGAGTAATCAATGAGTCACACTACTAATTTAAATCGATATCTGTATATGACGTACAGATGGTCAGTAATATGATAGTGCATATCGATTTATTATTCATTAGACTGCTATGTAGATAAATTATTGTTATACGTCTTTTGATATTTCATAAAAACTATAGGCAAAGCGTAACGTTGGGTTTCGTTGTTCAACACGCAATGTTCTGTAAATCGGGCGTAAAGAGCTTAATATATGCATATACATATGTATAATGATAGACAGTGAAAACATGATATCAGGCCTGTCATGGTGCAGGGAATCTGATCCGAGTTGTGGAAATTGACTATTTGATATTTCCACTTCCTCGTGCTGTAACAAATCAAAACGCGGCGTTGAGCTACGGCACTCAACACGCAATATCTGGAGAATTCGGCGGAAATTGAGGAACCGGAGAGTCTTAATGGTAACAGAAATATCTAATACCAGTACTTATTAGGCTTTGGTTAAAAAACAATTAATTTTCGCTAACATATAAAATTATTATATATTTGTTATAGATACATTTCTGCTTTGAAAATAACTTAAAGATATGATGTATCATGCGCGTGGAAGCTTCGAAGCTCTCACTATTTTTTGTACTTTTCTGCTTTTAATTTTTAAACTCCACGATTTGGACTTAGCGGCAAAACATTCCGTATTACGCTGTAACTGGAGCTGAGAAATTAAAATAATTTATTCAATTTGGAATTGAACTTATAACCGAAGCTTTTACACTCACATAACACCTTAGCTTTTACTATCACATTTATTTTCTTATATTAATCCTACATAAAGCTAACAAGTGTACGATATTAATAAATAAAATTTCTACTTTATAAAAGGTCAATCCATACATAGATTAGTTTTTTTTAACTTCAAAGGCAAAATAAGGCGAACTAACAGAGAATATGACGTGAGACTACAAAAACTAGCACGCTTCAGTGATTACGTTAAGTTTATATTATTAAAGTTTGATAATTCACGGTTTTAGTAGCCAACTTTTTCGTTCGCGTCTGTATCAAAAATATCTACATTCAAATGAAAAATATTTATACTAAAACTATAAAGGTGAGTCTAGTCTTCACGTATGGCTACAAGTGTGCGTCTGTAAATGTTACAGATTGTACATACGAATCCCACTCGAAGAATACAATGTAAAATATCTCACTATGGCCAAGAAGCAATGCGCAGTGTTAAACTCTAAAATTCGGCTTAGAGTGGTAAACGTAAATGGAAATAATTGAGAGCCCCCAGGCTACCTCTGACTACCTTGTCATAAAAAATATTAGCTAAGAAGAGGTTTTAAACGCAACAATCGCAGAAATAAAGTTAATAATTTAGTCCATATTTCTTTTTGTATTGGATGTTCATATATTATAGAAAGCCATAAGCCATTATCGTATATATTATCTTAACCATATTCTATATGTTTTATATATATTATCTTAATACTGCCAATGTCTATCACTGTATATGTGTCTTCAATATTTTCTCTCTCGTGAATCTGTAAGTAGAAACTAGTTGTTCAATAAGGATAGTTATAAGGATTGTTATAATTTTAAAAATACTTTAACTTATAAAAGTTACGTTTATAGAGTATGAACATTTATGAAGTCAGAGACATAATTAAACAATATGCCTTCGAAGTTACCTCGGAGGAGGTTTAATTGTTAGACAAATAGAATAAAGAATTGTTGAATCATGATTCATGTTTCACGTTATGTAGCGCAATGTACGATTCTTTATATGCAAATTCTATTACTTCTTGGAATAGAATTATATATATATATATATATATATATATATATATATATATATATATATATATATATATATATATATATATATATATATATATATATATATATATATATATATATATATATATATATATACATATATATATATATATATATATATATATATATATATATATATATATATATATATATATATATATATATATATATATATATATATATATATATATTGTCCTTTTCAACAACACCTAGCCTAACTGGGTAGGTCAGGCTAGTCAGCGTGATGCTGTCTACTAACCTATCCAGTTAGGCTAGTCAGCTTCATGCTATATGCCGCACATGGCAGGGTCGGCAGAGGGGACTTGAGAATTTAATGCTAAAAATTCCGCTTGCCACTTTCCGCTTTTGAGGCAGAGCGTGATGAACGGCGAAATTCAACGCCACGCTCTGCCTCTTCGCCATAGCGAGAAAATAAAAATATCCTTCCTAAAAATAACCTTTTTACCAGAACAAAGTAATGAAAATATTAAATATTTCAGTTACTCGAGTGAGGAAAGAACCCACAACCTGTGCCCATGTGCACTTGACTTAAAACATTATGATTGAAAGCTAGTGTAGCAAAACGGCGCAGCGTCTATCATTATTTTTAAACAAATTATATCCTAAGCTGAATTCCCATCCACAATCAGTCGTATTTACTAAAAAACACCAGCAAACGCACAAAGAACTATTAATTTTAGCATACACTTTATACTTCTTCAATAAAATTTATTGCTTTACTGCTACTTTACTAACAATTTCGTATCAGATCGACAAAGAAAGTTGGAATTAGTTATTTATATTGTATCGTCTGAGCTTAAAGGATAACAGGAGTGAGTCAACGTCGCGACGCGAGGGCAGGGGACATATAATGGCGAGGTGAGTCAATAGTTATGCAATTTTATACGCTGTGTCTGGAATAAAAGTTGTTTTATTTGTTGCTAATGTTTTGTTCCATTGGTTTGCTCGTATAGAAATAAAGGTTATATAGCTTTATTTCTATAATAATAAAATTACGACGAGCTTACCAAATGCTTCAAGTGTTAAAGAATTTGCTAGAAGCTATTAATTGTATGAGTAGTTTTCTAGTAATTCATAAAGAGATAATATTATTATAATAAATTATTATAATAAAATTCTGTTGCTTAAAGTTACATACATAATTATATAGTTATATATCGACTTAACAAAAGCTCGCTTTTACAATAATAAACCTTCCTTTCTTTTTTAAAAGCTCTATTTAACAATAAAATAAAAAAAAAACGGTCTCTGGTGTGAATTGGACTCTTCTACCTAGAGTTCCTTACTAATGAAATTCCGCAATTCCAATGCCACGCTCTGGTAAAGAGAGGCAAAGGTAAATTTAACTCAACGGAGTTCCACCACTCACGACGCTGCACTCAATATATTGCTCCAAATCTGGCGCAAAGTGGGGAACGGATTTGTCGTAATGTGAAAGGTTTCTTTGATATATTTTACCAGTGGTTTCCAAAGACATCAATTAGTATTCAGCATTAAATAGATATATTATAAAATCATAATTTTCGATTAACATATTAACATATCTGTTCGATACACATATGAAATTAATATTAATATACGACAAAGTGCTTAAAATTTTGTTTTTTTGTTCACCAGCCCGCTGTTTCCCGCTCATGGCAGGGTTGGCAGAGGGTACTTGGGAAACTAGTGATAGGCCACATCTTTTGATTTGTTCCCCACTTTGCGCTGAATTTGAGGCGTTACGTGTAGAGTGGCTGAACTCGATAAAAACTAATATATTAAAAGTTATTTTTTATAATCGATATTCGAATCGAATTTTTGAAATCGATATCGAGATCGTACCCACACCCTATCACGCTTAGACGCTTGTGTTCCGCTACGCCACAACAGGCCTTTGTCCAATTTGTATGAGACAAGAGAGATTATTATTTTTTTCTAACGTAATATCGTTTGTATAACGTCTCCCACCCATCCATTAATAGACTTAGGACACCGTAACTTAACCATTCAGTGTACAGCTTCAATCATGCCCTAACACAATAAGCGTTAGCTCGCTATGACCTAACAGGACAAAATGTCTAGACATAATTCCAGGAAGGACAAGTCAATGCAAGGTAATATGACTCATACATCTTTGTTATTACGTAATATATTCGCGTGGGAAGCATTCGATCTAATTGACTCTATAGTAAATAGAGGTTAAATAGTTGGAAGTTGAGCTTTTTGTTTTTGAGTTTTAAGGTTGGTATAAAAAAAAATGCGTTTTTTTTTGTATTCTATTTTATAAAATATATACTTATTTATACAAGCTATCTCTACATTCTGTATGTTTATAAAAGCTTGTAGAAAAGATGGAGATATTAGTGATAATTTTCTTTTCTTTCTACATCTAATTAATTTCAATTATTTGAACGTATCACTATTATTTGGTATTTATATTTAAAGACGCTACTTATTCGATATAGCTTTATTTTTTCTGTTATGTATGTGAGGCCTCCATTTTGCGTTAAATATTTGATTTTAAAATAATAAATATTACATTTTCTCGAGTCCAGATAGAATCCACAACCTGTCGTTTACAGTCACACGCTTGTGCTAATGTGCTACGACACGCCTCAATCATAGCACATGGTAGCCACTCCATTCCGTTCCCCAAGTTGAGTAACGGAGCTCAACGCCGTGCTTTGCCTTGTTACCAGAACGAAGAAACGAAAATAATTAATATTTCATTTTAAAATAATGAAATATATTAAATAAGCATTTTTACCATAAACGTAATATATTATATTCGTCTATACAACTACCTATGTCGCCAGACGTCCTTGCAGCCGTAACCTTACTTCATCTCCAGTTTTTTGTTCGTAACCGGATTAGAGCTTCCAGACCAGACTATTATGCATTACTCGGAATCAAACCTGAGACGTTAGGGTAGGTCACAGTGACTTTAGGGTCACCTTGCCGGTCGACGAACTGTTGGCCTTGGCACGGACCCCATATTACACCGTTAGTGTCCCCTACAAGCAATAAGAAATAATTTATTGCTAAAATAGAGGGGCCTATTTAGGTCTAGAATTAACTATATTGTTTTGTGTGTTTGTGTGTTTAGAGTTAGTAATTTGTCTGTTTATTTGTTTATTCCATTTTTTTTATTTAATTATAGTAAAATATATTTTTAATATAATATATAAATGGAAAGTGGGAAGGGAAGTGGAACGGAGTGTCTTAACACTAGGTTCCCGGATTCTCTCTGCCTACCCGGGATACAGCGTGAAGCTAAGAAAGAAAAGAAAGATTAAACTTCTCAAATAAGCATGTCAGCAAACTAAATAAAACAAAACTATGCTGTTATTGAACAGTCTACAACAATATTTTAAACAATCATAGATGTGCAAAATGAAAACTATAAGTTATAGTAATGTATATTTGCATATTTGATGTGCAAAACGAAAACTATAAGTTATAGTAATGTTATAGTAATGTATATTTAGACGTACGATTTTTTTTATGCACGAGACAAGGCAAACGAGCGTACGGGTCACCTGATGGTAAGTGACCACCGTCGCCCACGGCCCCGTGTAACTCCAGAGGAGCTACAGGAGTGTTGCCGGCCTTTAAAATGGATGGGCACCGGGGCCCGGCACTACCTAATGCGAATCGCAGTGGCCGAAGCCACTACTTAACGCCGGTTTTAAATGCCGGGGGTGGTAACAATCCGGTCGAGTCTGCCCATGCGTGTTGCCATTGCTGACAACGTGACTCTCCCACACGTACTTTAGTCGCCTCTTACGACACCACCAGTATTAGGGTGATCCTATTCTAAGCCGGAATCACACAGCATAAAGGTAGTAAGGTAGTTTTATCTTTAAGAAGAAAGTCCTTCTGAAATAAAAAAAAGCTGTCATGGCATAGTGATTTAGCATCTGGACAATTAGATGCTGTCAAGTAGGTTTGTTTCCATTATTTCCATGGGTATTAATATCTCTTTTTGTTTATTATTATTTTAATTTATTCGTTTTGATGGAGGAAACGAGTCGTTGAGTTAACAGAGAGTTGCAAGATCTCGAAAATTGATCACACATATTTGACTTTTAATTTATATATTTTAGAATAATTGTATAGATAACTCAAAAACAGGATGTTAATTAAAAAAACAACTATAGAACTCAATAAAATCTAAACAAAAATTAAACACACGATCATAAAACAAAAACTTAATTAAACCCATAAATCATATAAAATGAATACTTCCTAATAACCAACTTTGGTCTAATATTTTCAATATTAAGTAAAAAAACAAGCACTGCGCAAGCGCAGACAAGGTGACCCGCCATTGTGAGATCACAATACTGTCTGTCAGTCTGTCTGAGGGGAGCTTAGAACATTAGACTTTTGAAATCGGTCTCTTTAAGAGCTTTTTTTGGAAACTGGTATAGTATATCAATGCACTTTTATAATAATAATGTCCTTGATAAATTTGAAAAGTGATTCTGTGGCTTCACGTAGTAACTAGTGTTAAGGTTCACCACTGTCTGTGCAATTTTCAAAACATTGTGAAATATTCAAAAGTCAGTTTTTTTTTCTTCTTCGTGTACATCTGCAATCTGGCGTATAAGCAAATTTGTTAAATGCACTGTGTCATGTCAAGTGTCAAGTGTATCCCCAGCGGAGACAGCTCCTCATCGCTATTGGCTAGAGCTGGTCTATATTGATCCCAGGATCACATACCGTTTTAAACGGTTGTCACACCTGGTTCTCATCAACTGGACTGCTTGAACATTAGGATGAATCACCTCTTCACCTACCAAAGGTTTCAATATTTTAATTTCAATGCTGAAAGTGAGAAAATACAAATAATTTAATTTATCAAGTGGGAATTGAACTCGTACCCATGCACTTACGGTTAAAACAATTTACCACGATAGACTCTGGGGTTTATTTTGGTGTTTTTTTTTGTTTTTATTATTGATTTTCTTGAAATAAAATTGGGCATAATATTGTGTAATTTAAACTAGGCCGACTTGCTATTATTTACTTTTATTTTATGCTCATTGTGGCGCAGTGAACACCGTCTGGTTTTCCATATACGATGGTTGTGAGCTCGTTGCCCAGTCGTGGTAATAAATTATTTTTATTTCTTAGCTCTAATACAAATTACAAAACTGTGTTACAAATTTAAATATGGCGGTATTTGCACAATATATATAAGTATATATATATATATATATATATATATATATATATATATATATATATATATATATATATATATATATATATATATATATATATATATATATATATATATATATATATATATATATATATATATATATATATATATATATAAGAATATATATTGTGCAAATGCATTTGGAAAAGTTATAGATTCGAACCAATAACCAAAGCCACGATATTTCTATACTTTTAAAGCTATGATATAACTTCATATTTGTACCAAAGGTAATTTTCCATTCACAGTCGTTGGCGAAAACAATATTATAAATTTTAAATCTAAAATAATAAGAAATATGTTCAAATATTGACACAATTGCGTGTTACATAAGTATTATGTCATACATATTTATCGTCAAAATTTGTTATGCACGTGTATCTTTACCGATGTGTTATCATGTTAAATACGTTGTTCTTTAATAGAGTAAATATAAGAAGCTTAATTGTAAATCATAACCGGCGTTGAGTTCCGTAATACTGAGTTACGTTTTCACGGATCTAATGTGAGTTAAATTTGTAACGAATCATTTTGTTGTACGGGAAATAACCAGGGTTGATTTTTAATTATTTAAATTTAACAGTAAAATAAGGACTGTTCATATAAAAAACGAAATTTAAAAAAATCAGAGTTTTATTATCGGTATATAAAACCATTAACCAACACAAATAATATAATAAATTCATTATACGTAAATATGTGACTATAGGACATATAGTCGCAGGTTCGATATCCACTTGTGGGAATTATAATATCTATTTAAACAAGACTAATTAATTCCATTCTAGTATAATAAGCCGCGGCGTTGAGTTCCGATCTTCGCCTAACGCACGGAATTAGGTGAAAGTGGAGAATGTAATTTATAAACAAGGCCTTTTTAAAATTTATTTATGTTTAGAATGTACATACGAATAACAGAAAAAGAACGCATTTGAGACAAAAGTTGTTTTCGACAATGATTAGTAGTTTTATTATATTTATAACATTTAATGTAATATTAACTTTTGGTAAAATAGAATTCGGCGTTAAGTTACGTTACCCATAACATTAGCAGTATTACAAAAGAAAACAAAAAAATATATAAGATTTTTGTTAACTAATTCCCAATTCGCCGAACACATGGTATGAAAATAAAAAAACTACATAGGTACCTACACATGGTCAGTCACGTTCGTGGAATATTACGTAAGTAAGTGATTATTTATATGAATAAATGCATTTTGTTTTGACTGGTAGATATATGAGAACAAACTGTTATAACAACTTTTTATTATTTTAAACTTACAAGGTTTTTTGTAATAAAAATAACATAAAAGATTTTATTATTATTATTATTATTATAGCTTCACGCTGTATCCCAGTAGAGGGAACTCGGGAACCTAGTGTAAAGACACTCCGTTTCACTTCCGTTCCCCACTTTCCGCCGAATTTGAAGCATTGCGTGTTGAGTGGCGGACAACGCCGCGCTTTGCCTTATTACCAGAGCGAAAAAATGAAACATTAAATATTTAAATTGAAAATATTAAATATTTCATTTCCTCGACTGGGGATCGAACCCAGAACCTGTTGGTTACAGTCACACTCTTGGCCTCAAAAAAAGATTTATATATCTTATACATAATTTTTAGTTATCTGATATCATTATGTCTGTATCTTACTTATGTATATTATGGCAGAAGGGTCTTAGTGCTTCACACTCCGTTTCCCAAGTTTTTCTACACACATTTGCCCAGTTTTGGACATATTCTGTGTTGTACTCACAGCTGTGGTTTGGTAGCATGTATTTCAGCATATAGCCAGACAATTAGAATAATTCTTTCCTTTAATTGACAATCAACCCCTAATAGTCATTTTAACTACCAGAAGCTTTGTAACTTTAATAGTTAATAATTGTCAGCACAATTCCCCGTACTTGTTTTTATATTTTTCTGCATATCAGGGTAGGCAGCCAATAGTATAAAGAAATTCGATCTTTTACTTATTTCAATATTTTTTACCAATTTACCAAGGAGAGTTATGTTATGGAAGAGTTATGTTTTACATGAATATCTTGTATGTATGTAATATTCTTTGTTATCTGATATCTCCAGTACCGTTGAATGGATTTACATAATTGAAGTATGGCTTAATTCATCTTAGCAGGCTGTGTGTCTTTAGATGTGACGTTAAAAAACTAAAACATTGCGACTGAGCGACAAATAAATGTAAATAATGAAAATTATTTTTCTTGTACAATTACTACAATATGCATAATAAATTGAAAGGATTTCAATAAGTTGTATAATTACTATTATGACTACTCTACGTTACTCAGCTTCACGCTGTATCCCGCACATGGCAGGGTTGGCAGAGGGAACTTGGGAACCTATCGTAAAACTGAGAGAGTATAATCAATTATTGCTTTTTTATACAAACTACTGTGTTAATATATTTTTAAGATTACTTATTTATAAAGGCAATAAACTAAGATCAATGTCAAGTAAAACCGTACACTCATAATATAGTAAATAAACAATTTCTCGAAACACAAATGAACGAGAATATGTCAAATTATAAATAAAACAGCTCGAAAATAATATTTGATCTTTGAAATATTTGTTTATGCGTCAAACCGATTGGTCTTTTAATATTAATACCTTTTTTTTTTATTTAAAATAATTTTATCGCTGAATTCCGCTACAGAACACGCCAAGCTCCAAATTCGGCGGAAAGTGGATAGCGCTTAAAATGAAAGGTAGTGACTTAAAATTATGTTGCATGTTCCCTCTGACTTTCCAGTGCGGGATACAGTGTGAAGCTGAAACTAAAGAAAATTAAAGGTCCATAATAGCTAATATAAAAGAGAGTGTAGTTAGGCAGAAAATAAATCTAAAAATCTTAGCTGAATAACAAAATGTGGCGTTAAACTCCGTCGTCTAAAACAGTTTTATACTAAAAAATGTATATAGAACCCATCGTTGTTCAATTGGATAGCGGTCGATAACCCCGATAAATGGGTCTTGGGCGTCCGCTTAGGGAATAATTATATTTAATTTACTAGCAACACCCTCGCGGCTTCGCCTGGATTTTGATCTATCAAGTAATCGAAGTTACTTTCTGATTTAATAACAATATCACTTTAAAGACAGCATTTTATATTTTGAAAACTATACTGTTAGCCCGTGAAATAAAAAAATGTAGCAAGACAAAGACTAAATGGTAAGAAAAGTTTGCAAAAATACTAAAGTGATTTAATACTGTCAAATCGTTTCTGAGATAAGCGTGCAGGAACTCATAGACAGACAAGCAAAAATTTAAAAAATATTTATTTTAGTTTTGGTTTAATGGATAATTAATTGCTCAATAATTGAATTCCTCATATATGTTTTAAGTACAAACAGTGATTAGCTACAATTTTATTATACGTATAGATTTTCATTTCCTCACTCTGGTAATCAAAACGAGGTTAATAGGCCGAGTTCCTGCACTCAAAATGCAATATTTTTAATACTGAGTAATGCGTGGGAAACTGAGTGTCTTAACATTAAGTTCTCTCTAACTATAAGATAGCTATACGTAAAAAAGTACGTAGCTACGTACTTTTACTCAGGTTCACGCTGTATCCTGCACATGACAGGATAGGCAGAGGAAACTTGGGAACCTAGTGTTAAGATATTCCGTTCCACTTCCGTTCCCCACTTTCTGCCGAATTTGAGACATGGCGTGTTGAGTGGCGAAACTCAACGCCACTTTTTGTCTTGTACCAAAGCGAAGAAATGAAAACATTAAATATTTAAAATTGAAAATATTAAATATTTCATTTCCTCGACTGGAGATCGAACCCAGAACCTGTTGGTTACAGTCACACGTTTGTGCAGCTGCGCCACAACAGTCCTCGACGTACTTTTATATAAATTAATATAAGGACAGACATATAATTCTCTATATAGACAATAGACTTTAATCGACAGACGAAATATTTCACGTTAAGTCAAGTTCATTGCTTTCCCCGCACTACGGGCGAATTGCTCTGAGTCACACGTTACAATAATTTTGTTGGTCAAAAAATACATTTGTCTTTATAAAAGCTAATTGAAGTACTGTGAAATATATTTTGTTTATATAAAAAGCTATAAAAGCAGTCATATTTATTTGAAATATTGTTATTGAAATAGAATTACATGTATGAAATACTAAAATAAAGTTTTGATTAAATCACAATAGACTATAAGTGTAGTTTGTAGTGAGTATATATGTTCACTCACTCACTCACTCACTCAGCTTCACGCTGTATTCCACACATGGCAGGGTAGGTAAAGGGAACCTGGGAACCTAATGTTGAGACACTCCGTTCTTTTCTCTATTTTCCGCAGAATTCGAGGCATTGCGGAATTTTTGAGTGGCGGAACTCAACGCCACATTATATGCGTTAATTTTTATATATTCTCTCTACTTGTAATATTAAAATATCTTAAAATATTCATATATTGTATAGAAATATTCTTATATTGTAAAGTAATATAAGGCTATTTTTAATTCCTTATGGTGCGTTTATTGGAAACGCAGATACGACTTCGACACCCATACATATAAATAAATATTTTTTGTGTAATAATAAAAAATGTTTTGCCTTTAAAATACGCTTTATTGAATTCCATTAAACAACACGCAAGTTCTTGAAAATTGGAAACGAAATGTTTTCTGTCATATTATGTAAATATGACATGTATATATATGCCTTGCTGAATTTATAAAATATATTTTTTGATAAACCATTTACAAATTTGAAGTCTATCGAGGCTTAGGGTCAAACGCGACAGCTTGTATGTCGATCTCCAATCGAAGAAATATTTTTTTCCATTTTTACTTTGGTACATGACAAAGTCCAGGAGTAGTCACGCCTTCCTTAACACGTTCTTAACAAATTAAGAAATTTAACCGATTTTTTCATCCAATGGTGAAAAGTGGGGAACAGAAGTGTGTTAATGAGAACAGAGTGTTTTATTGTGTCGTGACCAGGTTCCCATGTTACCATACGATAGAGGGAACTTGGGAACCCGGTCATATACAGCGCGAAGCTAGAATAAAAGATAAATTCCCCTACCATACTGTAATATGCATACTTAAAAATATGTAAGTACCCTCAGACTATATAAAAAACCTATCCTTTCGTCCTTTAGGACTACAGGCCCAGGTCTGGGTCACCTTGGGGGCATCGACCCCTTGCGTAAGCATTGCGTCACTTTGCAGAAATGTTCCCTATCTACATATCTCTCTCTAACACCATAAAAACCCTATGAACGACAGAGATGAAATTATGTAAGCTACTTTCGTTTTCGTTTTTTAATTCCGATTTCGTTCGGGTAAAACTATTTGCTATGTGAATGTGAGTCATGGTTAGGTTTCCTTTTTGTTTAAACGATGATTTATAAAATTTTATTATTATATTTAATAATATTAAGTGAAGAACACAGCAAGCGTTTAAAGTCAATGGTACAGCGTTTGACTTTAAACGCTTCCTGTGACTTCGAATCCATGTTTGATATTGCAGTATTTTATTTTTTTTAGAGTTAAATGAAAATTCGGCGGAAAGTGCAGATAGTATAGTCAGTGTATTAAATAAGTCAATTAATCACAAGTAAATACTTACGACGCAAAAGAGGTATGCCGAGACCGTAGCTTATAGCGATTCGTTCTCTCTGCCTACCCCGCTTGGGATACAATTGAAGGTAAGTAAGTAAGTAATTATATTTATTCAGATCAAAAATAAAATGAAATCCTGAAACATTATGTTAATCTTATCATATATCAATCAGTTTATATTTTTATTTTTATATATTATTTTAATTGGCACCGATTTATTGGATACTATAATCTCATTGAAGTCTAAGGTTTTTCTTCAGCTATTCTTACTTTTGGTTATAAAGTGGAGACATCTGACATTGAGGCCCACCCTGGTGTTTAGTAATAAGCATGTGACTGTAAAGGACAGGCTATGGGCTAGAATCCCAGTCGAAGAAATGAAATGTGTTTTTTGTCTCACTGTGGCAAGAGTCGTGGAGTAAAGCGTAGAGCTTAGCTTCACCACTAAAGGCAAAATTGCTTTAAATACAAACGTTTCTACGGGAAATAATGTACGGAAAAAAATCTACAGTCATACGCGACAGAGTATTACAACTCCGTAAGGGACACCACTGCGTTGCGATTTATCTGCAACATTGGCAGCGCAGTAAGTGCATCTGGATGGGAATAAGGAAAATTAAATTTAGCTAAGGGGAAAAGTTGTTCCTAGAAAGTCATTTGATATAGGTATACATTTTTATAAACAGGATATTATTTAAAATATTTAATTTTAATTATTAAATAAATAGTGTTGTTGTACCATAATAACTGCGTGGTTATGAGCTGGTGTCAAAATGACTAACATTATTTATTTTCTTTTCCTTTTTTCTTTAACTAAACGCCGCACTTTGTCTCTAATATTGAGATAAAGTGCGGAGTTTAGCAATGTCTCAGAAATGAATGGAAAGTGAGGTATGGATAATATTAACACAAAGCTGTATTGAGTTTACTCCGCCAAATACACAGTAAAGAAAAAGTTACAGTAAAGAAAAATAGATAAATATTCACATATTTTTTTATTTAAATAGGTCCATAACAACATTTCGGTTGTTTTTATAATATTTAAATGATTTATTGTATTATCGATACTTCGTATGGACATTTTATGAAGTGACAGAAATAATCGCAAAATAGTTTAAAAAACTAAAGAAACACGCTTAGTTTTTAATTATTATTTATTTTCTCCCTTCTTTCTTTGTGTGTTTTTTGGTGTTTTTAGCGTGCCCAGATGCGCTAGCTCTATCTCTCTTTCGGGGAGTAAGAGAGATAGAAGGATCCGTAACAGAATTTATTAATCCTGACGGTTCCCATAATGATAATGGGAAACTGTTTTCATATTATTTCATTGTCATCGGTCCTTGATGGGTGTGCAAAGTTACAAATTAATACGACTTCTGGAAATTGCTGAAAATCATACTCAAAGATTCCATTACATACATACATATATACAATCCAAGATAAAAAAAAAGAGAAGAATCTTGAAAAATCAGATTCTGTTTAATATGAAATCAAACAACGAATTTGACAGTATAATTAAATCAATGTATAGTTGGTAATAACACTTTAAAATTATAATAAAATATCTATTAAAACGATATAAAATTATATGCTTATGGTTCATCGTGTTTTTGCGACATTGTTAAGCAATTTTGTTCTCTCAGCTTAGCTTAGTTGGTCAGAGCGCTGGAACGGTTTTCCAGAGGCGCGGGTTCAAATCCTGCTTCATTCAAAATTTTTATACGCTTTTTAAATTTAAGTTTGTTATGTTTCTAACAAGGATTTAAATGCAGTGTTGAATTCTATACTCAACAGGAATTCAGAAAGAATTCAGTGATAATTGGTCAAGAGAATGTAGACACTACGGTTCCCTCCGCCTTCCCTGTCATGCAAGATCGTTATTGTTTGTTATGACAATTTATAAAAATAAAACGTGTAATTGTTAACATTTTGTATATTTTATCTGTTATTATAAAATTTCCGGGTTCAATTCTATTTGAATACAATACAGATACTACCAAAAACTAGGTCGAAGGAAGCTAGTAGTATTTCTTCGCATATTCCATTATTTTTAAGCGTAAAAAATGTATTATAGAGAGTGTTTGGTCACTGTTCCACTAAAGTAGTTTTACTTGTACTATTAAAACGATCATCGATTCTCAACTGAGAGAACGATTATGTCTAATTTAATGATTTTTTGCCGCTTTAGTGAGAGACTTGTTGTTTACAAAGCGTTACGTTTGACTTCGAATGAAAAGTAAAGAATATTGAAACAGGATAAAGTATGATTTTGAAACAAAAATCAATAAACTGTAATATATGTTTCACATATACACTAAGCTACATAGCTATAACCATTAAAACATATATACAAACAGTATTGAAATAAGACTATTATGAAATATAAAATGCGCAGCGCACGATGCACCGACCTTGATCGCCGGGGTCGCCGCACCGACGAAGGGCGGTGTATTTATATCGAAAATGCATTACTATCTTTCTGTTCAACGTGTGGTATAGAAAAATATATAATACTAGCTGTGCCCGTTGGCTTCGTTCGTGTAGTGACATATATATATATAGCGTTTTGTGTGGCGGAACTCAACGCCGCGCTGTGCTATGTGTACTGAGTATAGAAGTTTTTATGTAGAAAACATATCAATATAAAAGCTTAGTCGGATTTGTATCCGCATTTCTTGACAAAACATCTAAACGATTAATGAGATATCATTACACTACATTAATTATTTTTTACTTCTCAGTAGATATATTATAGTATATATAGTATAGTTTATAGCCTAGGCTTTAGGCCTTTCTCAGTAATTATATTGATCTGGACAAATAATTTAGAACGAATATAAAAGTATTTCAACAAAAGTCAGATTTCTGGTATTACTAGCTTACCAAATAACATGTTCTATGGTGTCTATGCCTTGAAGTTTCCTATTCGATCATTGCTACATTCGATTCAATTATATCTCTCTCTTTTCACTCGATTAAATTTAAAGCCCGACACGAAGTCTGTGGCATTTCTTTCTTTAAAATAACATTAATAAACAAAAAAAAGCTAAAATGACATTTAAAAGCGTTACGTCAATGTATTTTTTTATGGTATGAGTTATTTATTAGGGGTTTTAACATTGTAAATTGCATATTTGATAAACGATTGGGCCGATATATTTTTCATCTGTCGCATAACGTTTTAAATAATGTATTAGGTTATAAATAATTCAAATGATATACTTTTAGCAATATATGTTTTAATTGTATGGAATTAATAATGCAAGCACGTTTTGTGATTCTTTAGACATCTGCTCAAATTTGAGTCGGAATGAGAGTGATTCAAAATTGAACATATTCTTCACTAGCGACCAGCTCGCAGCTTGAATAACACATCCCCCGCTTGAATTACACATTTTTATAATTCTTTATGAATTTCTTGTTCTTATACTATAATTTCTTTTATCTATACATGAAAAAAATCAGCTAACTGAAAAAATATAAAAAATTTTGCTGACTTAAATATTTTAAATTAAAGCATTTTTTTTTTATTTATTTATAGATTTAAATAATACAAACACTAAATGTTAGGAAAGAAGGAAAACTTGCCAAAATATAATAGTGAAACTGTATCTAAATCTGATTGGCCGTCTTAATACGTTAATAAATGTAATAAGATTTTTTTTAATATTTTTTTTTTAGTAGATACAGGCAGTAATCAGTTACAGATTTCTTACAAGTATTGTTTTTTTTATAGCTTCACGCTGTATCCCGCACGAGGCAGGATAGGCAGAGGAAACCCGGGAACCTAGTGTTAAGACACTCCGTTCCTCTTCCGCTCCCCATTTTCCGCCGAATTTGAGGCACTGCGTGTTAAGTGGCGGAACTCAACGCCGCGTTTTGCCTTATTACCAGAGCGAAGAAATGAAACATTAAATGCTTAAATTGAAAATATTAAATATTTCATTTCCTCGACTGGGGATCGAACCCAGAACCTGTCGGTTACAGTCACACGCTTGTGCCGCTGCGCCACGACATGCCTCAAATATAGATTAATAATCTTTTTTACAGCCGACACAAAATATGAGTTTTATGAATGTGACCCGTCTGTATGGCGGTGTGTCCATATGTGGCACCATAGCTCCTGTATTTATAACTTATTTGAGTAATTTTTTTTAATTTTGTATTAAAAAAATGTAGAATTGAATCGAATAGAAAATTACTAAAATGTAAGACAATTCTACACAGAGGCGTCAACAACAGTTGTTCTGTTTAGTATGAAGGATACAATTTTATTTGTTAGTTAATTAATCTTTATCCTTTTGTCCTTTAAATAGATTTAAAAAAAAATGTTTGCTGTAGTAAATTACATAAATGTGATATACATTTTGTTTTAAATTTTCCGTCAATTCAAGGTATTGAGTCTAAAGAACTTAACATTATTGAATCAATACGCATATTAATTAAGTCTATATGAACTAATAGCGATAGCTCATTTTTAATATATTAAATAATTGTAATTGTACATATCGCAACACACAAGGCCTGACGGTGCATGGAATTGAAGGCTTTGATTTTTTTACAAGTCAAAGCGCGGCGTTGAGTTCCGCCACTCAACACGCCACTTCTCAAGTTCAGATAAATAAATTCTATATATTAAATAGTTCTTACAGCCACAGTCGCTGGTCCCTGCGCCACAACCGGCTTCAATACTTACCTTATTTACAGTCTAATAATAATAGAAGCTTTGACCTACAAATGAGTTTGTAGTTGGATTAGTAATTGCTTTATGCTGTAGTAAAAATCATTTGGATCTTATTTATTTTATTCAGTTTTACGTTTTGTTTCGCACAAAGCAGGATAGGCAGAAGGAACTTGGGAACCTAGTTAAGGTTAACGGGCACTCCGTGCAGTGACGTGAGCATGTAGTGGAAAATAATTTCAGTATATACGATCCATATATATATGACGCATACCTTTTCCCAATATAAAATATTTTGTTATTATACATATTATTGATAAAAAGCAACGGTTTTGCAAATTGATGTTTTAAAAATTATTTTTATAACACACGACACGACTCGTATACGACTGACACATTTAGTAGGATGGACGGCATTTGTGTTTGTTGAAAAAAATCGTTTAATGGCAAGTAATAGTAGTAAAAATATGTATTTAAGAGTAAGAAGTAAATTCTTTGTGGTAATCAAATAACATTTTTTGCCTCTGGATTGATCACTAATTAAGAACAAAATGTATATAATTCATTTATCTTAACTTTAATATTGAATCTCTATTTGAATTTGAGGCATGACGTGTTGAGTGGCGGAACTCAAAGCCGCGCCGCTCCATTGCCTTGTACCAGAACGAAGGAATGAAAACATAAAATCCTTAAATTGAAAATATTAAATATTTCATTTCCTCAAGTGGGATTCGAACCCAGAGCCTGACGGTTACAGTCACACACCTGTGCCGTTGCACCACGACAGGCTGCAATTTATTTTAATGTACTAAATTTAAAAGCGTAAGAGAATTTCGACATAGCATGATAATAACGTATGGCTTAGTTGGTCAGAGCGTTTGGACAGTTTCCAAAAGGCGCGGATTCGAATTCTGCTACGTTCAAAAGTTTTATACGCTTTTTAACGCTTTAAATTTACCATTTTCTTTCCTAAGTATGGAATTACACTTTAAAAATAGTAAAAATATTAGTTTAATCTTTTTATTATTAATTTAGTAATCATCACAAAATTTCCAACCTTGACATTGGTCATATAACTTTTTGAAAAACTATACATTTATTATTCTATATACTTACGTTACCCAAAAAAAGGACAAAAAAAAAGGAAATTCTTCCCACGTAAAGTAAACCATATATTTTGTAAATAGCATGTCATGCCAATAACACCAATTGAGGCGTGAGAAAAAATTGAATAAATAAAAAAAAAAATCGTGTGACATGACATGCTCGATACTTTTGAGATTGCAAAAGTAACAGTACCGCCAGGTGTGATGCGAGACGGCGATAAAAATAAAAGTAGCCTCGCCACCACTTACGGCTTATGGCGTGAAATCATTTTTATGGGCTTCTTTCACATATTTAGTAACTATTAAATGGAAGCCTTAAAGTTAATAACATTTTAAGATTTTCTGTATTTATATATTGGTTGTCTGTATTGTTGATTATTTTTAAGCTGCTTTAGATTGAGTTGACTTATTAGTGTTAAGACACTTCGGAACTCAACGTCGCGCTTTGTCTTACTACCAGAGCGAAGAAATGAGAATATGAAATCTTCTCGATTCTCTGAGTGGAGGTCTAACCCACAACCATATGCTAGTGCCCCTACTCCACGACAGGCCTCAGTATATCACTAATATAAATAAAACATTACATGTCAATACTGAATAAACTTATCAGAAACGCTACTTTATAACTAAAACACAAAATGTTTTCACATTGTAGTTTCACATACTAACAAGTTATTTGACATAAATACAAAATAAACGCCTAAAAGCTCCATGCATTCTTTCTCAAAACCATTTCATGTAGATCTATAGATGTCTTATAAATATTTTAATTCAAAGGTCTTAAAAACTGGTTGTAACCAGGTGGATATTCCATGTTAGTAGGATTATAGAGTAACTGTAGATACTGGTCTGCCAGGTGGTGAATGGCATAGTAGTTTTTATAAAGAAAATACTGTATTTACACAGGTATTTTATGAGAAAGCTTCGTCTTTTAATTTAACTTAACTGTTACAGTAGTGAAAAAATGTCGGCGATCTTATTATGGAGAATGGAGCGTGCTTAGGTGGCGGTAGTTGCAGAAATCATTCATATGTTTTACCTTAAATTAGCTTTTACATATTTTTGAAATGATTCTCATTCTTAAATAATCTTTCTATATGAAAGGACTATGGAATGCAAGAATATTTAATAACATCTTTGATTTTCGCGGTTGTAACACATTTTAAATTAAACAATTTTAAACGGACTAATCGCGTATGTCAGTTTTCAAATATTTTTGGAAACTCGACGTTTCGAACACTTTACAGCAGTCCATGGCCACGGGTGGCATTCGTCTGTCATTTGACATAATTATTATGTCAAACTACCGCCAATGATTTTTTAATTGCCTCGTGTACTACCCTGGATTCTTGCAGAATGAGCTTACTGTATCTGGTCCTCCGGTGTGGTGTGTTAGAAACAAAAATTTACCCAGGTTGTAAAAAATTTCCAACCATCTTCTCTATTGAAATTAGGATGTTAATTTGTGATTTGTCTATTCTCCCTAGCGAGTACGTGGGGTTTATTAAACCTGATGTAATGGCTGAATTTGTTTGCTGCACGCTCACACAAAGCTTACTTTGATACATACCTATTCTTAATATCGAAAATTTGAAGAATGTCCTTCACCTTAACACCGATTCTTCTCTTTTTTTGACCTATATATGATAAGCCACAGTCACAATCAAGTTTGTAAACACCTGCACACTGCAAAGAAATATAACTTTTTACTGGTCTCAAGAATTAGCTCACTTTCTTGTTAGGCTTGAATATTCTTTTTATAAAAGCTCTCCGCAAGATGCCGGTCCTATATGTAACCCACCCATATTGTAAAGGGGCCGACTGCCTCTCTCTCAGCTTCACGCTGTATCCCGCATATGACACGGTAGGTAGAGGGAACTTGGGAACCTAGTGTTAAGACACTACGTTCCACTTCTATCTCTCACATCAATGAAAACATTAAGTATTTAATTTTAAAATATAAATATTTTATTTTCTCGAGTGGGGATCGACCCACACCCTATGATTTACAGACTCACGCTTGTGCCGCTGCGCCCCGGCACGCCTCTGGCTGCCTCTAAACTGTACAAAATTATTTTTTCTATCTCCCACCGTTAGTTTGTGATTAGCGCAATCAACTAAACTAATTCTTTACCTTTATAATATTAGTATAGACCGACGACTGATTCTGTTAAAAATAAAAGATTTCTCAATAGGTTAGAAAACCTAAGTGCGTCTAACTCGTATTTATATGAAATATGCATGAAGTATGTTTGACTTCATCTCAAAGGTAATTTTCAATCATGTTATAGTGACTATGTTTTTTTTTCAATACAAATATCAAGTACAGGGTAGCAATGTTGTATAATATGATATTACACATTATAAACTTTAATAAAATTAAAACATTTTATATTTGCATTTCTTTCATTTCAAGATTAATATAGTTACACAATTGCAACAAAAATGTGTACATACTAACTAACTAATATGTATATATAAACAAATAAAAAGTGGGGAACAGAAGTGGAACGGAGTGTCTTAATACCAGGTTCCCAGGTTCCCTCTGCCTACCTTGCCATGAGCGGGATACAGCGTGAACTTGAGAAAGTGAGTAAGTGAGATGATTTTTGACCAATATTTACTTGATTTAATTTCTACGCAATAAGCCTTATCGTTATTGAGCTAAAATAATTCAGTAATTATTTTTTTTTTTCAAACCTGAAAATTAGAGAGAACTAAACTAATGTTTTTTAACTCACCACGCATCGCCCTATTATCAATACATACCGTGCTAAGACATAATAAGAGAAGAGAGAGAGAGAGAAAATGAAAATATTTATCTTCACAGATAGGGCATCGAACCTGCAACCGTCGCTGTGGTAAATATAAGATTTGGCGCTGCACTATGACATCTTTTTAAATTCTTATATATTTTAAATTTGCTCACTCAGCACATGGTAGGTGAAGAGAGAACTTGAGAACCTTATGTTAAGACTCTCCGTTCCATTCCCCACTATAGTTTCTTCACTTTATTTTAAAGATATTGTTTATAAATAAATTGCTTCTACTAGATTTAATAAGTTTCTTATTTTATTTGGTACGCAAAAAGTGCTTCCATAGCTCCCTAAGAGAGAAATACTCTAAGTGTTTACGAACAGCAAAAACTGTACTTTTCATTTTACGCCCAAAAATCCACACAAGCAAAGATGCAAGCGATGACCAGTATTAAGTTTATATAACAGGCTACGTAGAAAACCTATCACTCTCATATTAAATTATGTTAAAAGGCATTCAACACGTTAACATGAGGACGGTGAGACCGCATGGCTTGAAACGTGACATACCAAGGGAACTGACACTGAACATACGGACAGAAAAAATATTTGTAGATAGTAATTTGACAGTAAATTAGTTCTTTCTCAGATATTTATCTAAGATATTCTTCATTTTTAGCAGAGTAGATAGAGGGAACTTAGGAATGATAAGACACTCTGTTCCGTTCCCTACTTTTGCTTCCCCGGCGACGTTGAGTTCCGTTGTTCAACACACAATACCAAATCTGAGGTATTGTGTGTTGAACAGCGGAACTCAACGTCGCCATTTACCTTGTCACCAGAGCGAAGAAATGAAAACATTAAATATTTAATTTGAAAATATTGAATAATTCATTTCCTCTGGTGGGGATCGAACCCACACTCTGTCACATATACGCTTGTGCTCCTTAGCTATGATAGGCCTCAAATAGATATTCTTAATTTAAGAACTTAATTTAAATACTCAAAAAATGTGTCTACAGGTGTACCTTAATCAAACCTGCACCATCTGGTGTACACAAACACTAAAAAGCAAAATGGCTTCCACAGCAAGATGGCAAGCCTTCACGCACTAAAACCGTGTGTATATATCAGATAGAAAATTCCATAATACTTATTCATAGAGGATAATGAACGGCGAAATGACCGGTCGTACTGGAAATGTAAATTTATTTTCTTTTACATAATCAAACGTTGTGGCGATTTTTAACCGAGACCTAGCACTAAGATTACTGTGGATTGAATATTTAAACAGTTTTTGGTTTTACATATAAGGTCTTGTGTGACGCAGGTGTTTGAACGAGCGACTGTTAACGCGACATATAGTGGGTTGAATTCCCACTGGAGAAAAATTAAATATTTAATATTTACATATTTTCGCTCTAGTAACGAGACAAATCGTGGCGATCAGTTTCGCCACTTACCACGAAATGCCACAATTTAAATAGAAAGTGAAATGTTATAATGGAGAACGAAATGTCCTTACACTAGGTTCCCAGGTTCAGTCTACAACTCTGCGACGTGCGGGATAAGGCGCAAAGCTAAAATAAATTGTTTCAAATTTCACCTAGTATACAGGAGTTAAGGCATAAAGTAATAAGTTTAGTTTAATCAAAATCAAAATATTATTCAAATAGGCCATTACAAGCAAGATACATAGAAATGTGTGTAGTGTCAGTCCTACAGGAAGCTACCACCGGCTCGGAAGATGGGTCTGCTGAGAAGACCCGGCAAGAAACTGAGCAGGTGCTGTTTTAAAAATATCAATCAAAATACAACGTAATTGTACCGTGAGAGCATTCAATTCTACGCATTCTTATTATGACAATATTCTTGAATTGAATAATATGCCTTGCCCAATAATATATTTTTAACTTAGGTTAAGACCTGTCGTAGCGCAGCGGCATTAGGGTGTGACTGTAATCGACAGGTTGTGGGTTCGAACCCCACTCGAAGAAGTGAAATATTTAATGTTTTCAATTTAAATATTTAATGTTTCCAAGAAATGGATAAGGCAAACACGCGGCGTTGAGTTCCGCCACTCAACACGCAATGCCTGAAATTCGGCGGAAAGTGGGGAACGGAAGTGGAACGGGGTGTCTTAACACTAGGTTCCCAGGTTCCCTCTGACTACCTTGCCATGTGCGGGATACAGCGTGAAGCGTGAGTTAAGACATTATTTTCCGCCCGAATTCAGAAAACATGTACGGCTATAATATAAATTATTTAAGTAAATATCCATTTTCATTTCGTCAAAAGATCCATCACACAGTTATTCATACAAAAGATTGCAAAACACTGTATCCATGTCATGTCATGTGATGTAGCGTTGGTATCTACTTATGTTACCTCATTACATTGGTAACGTACCGTAACGAAAACCGTTATTTTAGATTAGGCTTACGATAAACTTATTTTATATTTATTCTCTGAATATTAACAAAAAAAAATGTATTAGAGAATTTTGCTGGTACTTTATATGGAACAATGATGGTGGCGAAACTCAACGCAGCGCTATGTCTTGTTACCTGATGTAATAAAATAGAAATAATTCGTTTCCCCGAGTAGGAGTCGAACCCACAACTATTTTTAGGCTTTTATGCCTATGTAATATATTTATTATAATATTTAGAGTGAAAGTTGCAGTTATATAATTTAACCTTTTGATGATTACAAATTCGACTGATAAAAAAAAAGATAAAAAGGGACCGTCCTAAGGCAAAGGTAAGTACATACTGTATTTGTAAAGGGGACGGTCACAGGTTAAATTACCATTCAGGAGAAAAAATAATTTGACATTATAGCGTGTGAGGAGGACAGTCTCTCAATATTGGATTACTACTGCCCGCTGATATCTCTACGGAATAAGTGCTAAAAATATATAGTACAATTGAAAAGACCTAAAAAAACTATGGTAAAGCTATACTTATATCATAACTTCAATTTCGATACATAAAATATATAAAAAAGTGACAGAAATTATATGTAGCTCTTTTTTAAGTTACAAAGGCCTTCTCCACACGAAATAGAAAATTAAAATAGACATAAATATAAAATATTCAATAACTTTCATATAAAATTTGGGCAACATTTAGTAATAACATCAAAATGCAGTTATAAGCTAATAACGTCGTCTCGTCGGGTGATTTAGTCGCCTTTGTTGTCTGGCCGCGCCAACTGCACTCAAACATTTAATGAATTAAATATATTCACTTATATTACTTTTGATTTTACTTTAGGTACAATTAAGTCGGTTTTCATGAAGGAGTCTGCGTGGCGTAAGTGGCACAAACGAGCGACTTTACATACAACAGGGCGTGGGTTCAGTTTCCAATCGAGAAAATTAAATATTAAGACTTTGTTTCCTCGCTCTAGTGGAATAATGTCGCGTTGAGTTTCTCCTTGATATCTGATCAGAAGTCTAAGAGGAATAATGTCGCGTTGAGTTTCTCCTTGATATCTGATCAGAAGTTTTGTAATGAGAACAGAGTGTCCTAACACAAACTTAAAAAAAATAAATAATTGACCTATAGTTGTCTTTGAAAATTCAATTATTATTATCAAGATTATTCAGAAGATTGAGGCCTGTCGCAGCGGCACAAGAGTGTGATTGTAACCGACAGGTTCTGGGTTCGATCCCCAGTCGAGGAAATGAAATATTTAATATTTTCAATTTAAAATATACAATGTTTCATTTCTTCGCTCTGGTAATAAGGCAAAGCGCGGCGTTGAGTTCCGCCCCTCAACACGCAATGCCTCAAATTCGGCGGAAAGTGGGAAAAGGAAGTGGAAAGGAGTGTCATAACACTAGGTTCCATTTCCGTTCCCTCTGCCTACCCTGCCTAGTGCGGGATACAGCGTGAAGCTGACAAAAAAAATATCAAGATCATAGTATTCAATTTGGTTCATATTTCTGTAAACCGAGATAATATTGTGTGCTGATATATTGATGAATAAAATGTTATTGGATTTCGGCAGAAAGCGAGGATTGTAACAAACTGTCTCAACACTAGGTTCCTAAATTTCCCTTGCCTACTTTTTACGTGCGTGATAAAGCAAGAAGCTAAAAAATAAATATAACTCAACTCTCTAACTCAGCTTCACGCTGTATCCCGCACGTGACTGGGTTATCAGAGGGAACTTGGGAAACTAGTGTTAAGACACTCCGTTCCCCACTTTCCGCCGTAATAGAGGCATGGCGTGTTGAGTGGTGGAACTCGACGCCGCGTTCGCCTTGTACCAGAGCGAATAAATGAAAACATTATATATTTAAATTGAAAATATTAAATATTTCATTTCTTCGAGTGGGGATCGAACACCGAACCTATAGGTTATAGTCACACGCTTGTACCATGACAGGCCTCAAAATTAAAATAAATATAAATATATATAAGTATTGCTATATAACAATGTTGAAATTTTTATTAAAACTATTGCTTATCGTTTTTATTTATTCATATATACTCTACTATTGTGTAAATCATATAACTGAAAAGATAATACTAAATTACAGAACTCCACATTGGATTATTACGACGTAGACCCAAATATGACGAGATAACAAACATAAAAAATAAAACTTTTATATCGCGAAATTACATAAAAAAACCAAATAAAAAACGGTTACACGAAAGTAGGTTATCAGAAGTGAACGACCGATAACGCACTACGAAATTGTGTTAGGTTTGTGATTATAAAAAAATGTACATAGATAATAAAAAAAAACGAATAATACGTTTGGTAACTTGTGTTTATATTTTTTTTTTCAAAACATATCATAGTGATGTAACTCTGTTTTATAAATAAACATGAACAAAATTATGTTTTTTTACTTTATGTTAAATTTAAATTGTTTTAAAAAAGACGTTTGTCTTATTGGATTTATATAGTTATGTTTTCAATTTACTTGTATATTCATAAGGATTCTTACAGTTGGTTAAACCAAGTGCAACTTTGAATTACTTCATAACTAAGGAATGATTTACTGACTATATATTTATTTATCATTTTATTTGTGTTAGTATGACAATTTAACCAGTTATTTAGAAATATTTTGGTAAAAAGGAAGTGCCTCAAATTCGATGGAAAGTGGGAAATGAAGTATATTAATACTAGGTTCCCAAGTTCCCTTTGTCTACCCCGCTATGTGCGGGATACAGCGTTAAGCAAAAAAAAAAGCGTCCGAGAGACCTATGACCTGTATCAAGAAATGTCTTGTTACATCTATTGTAGAAAGTAAATCGGGCCAAATTACGCAAACAAGAACAATGTATATATTTAAATTATATTGCTCTAAATTGAATTCATATCCTAAATAAACACATATGAGACCATCGTGGCACAGTGGCGCAAATGTGCGTCTATATGTGATTGTGGATTCGATTCCTACTGGAGGTAATTAACATTTTAAATAGTTTTTTATATTTTGATTTTGCTTGCTGTCACGCTGTGCCTCGTGGATTCAGAGATGAGTAGGGTACGCGAAGGGAATGTCTTAACGTCAAGTTCCCAGGTTGTCTCTGTATAACCTGCTATGCGGGGTATAGAGTTAAAAAAGTCACTTAGGAAATCCCAATTGCGTCACACTCATTATATTTAATTATTTATGTAAGTAATATAATAATATCTACATTAGGTATTAAGAGATATCATTCCAAGCTCATTTTAGATATAAATGTTTGTTATTAATATGTCATATATTAGACTTAATCATAATATTTTGACATAAATAACTGTTCAGATTTTGAATTATCTTTTTGGGTTAAATTAATGTCAATGACACTCGATTACTACTCGTATGTTCATATGTATATATGTAATATTGTTACACGCATGTGATTATTTTATTACTTATGAGAAGTACGTGTAGGTGATTGTGTAACAAAATGAGATATTATTTGAAATTGGCAGGTGATGCCGTCGTGGCGTATGGCTGAAAATAAATGAGATGGTTAAAGGATATTTTCTGATCCGTGAAAATGATAAATTTACTGTACTATATAAAACGCGGTGTTGAGTTACACCACTCGATAATTGTAGAATGAAGTGTATTAACGTCACTAAGTTTCTGCATACAGTTTCTATTGCTATGTGGAAAAAAGTTGAAGTTAACATCATGTTTTGAAACTTAGTAGAATTTATTATGAACCCTTTAAATACTATTCAAAGTGTTCCAGCCTTTTGCATTTTAAAGTTTGCATACCTTTTCGTTGTTGATAATTCTGTGAGAAAATTATTTCGTAGTATCGCTAAAGTTTTTTCTAAAGAAGAAGGAAAGTGTTACCCATTTGTTAAATAAAGTTAGACATTTTACATTTACTTTACTTTGTATTAACTTCATATTGTATTGAAGTAAAAAAATATGACTTTTCTTTTTTATTTAATATTTACACGTTTTTCCAAAATTCTGAATCTGATTTCTACAAACAAAAATAATGGTGGATAATAATGGTTAAAATCTTTGTCAATTACTCACTCAGCTTCACGCACATGGCAAGATAGGCAGAGGGAACTTGGAAACCCAGTGTTAAGACACTCCGTTCCACTTCCTTTCCCTGTTTTTTGCCGAATTTGAGGCCTCTTTTTCAATTAAGTGGACTAAAGAAACACTTATATATTCTTTTCGTTAAGTAATATTGAAAGTACAAACTATCAAACAGTTCTTACTTTCATATAGATATACATCTACATATATACATATATACATCTTCTTACTACTTAAAAATAATATTTAGCCCATTTCAATTTATATTAAACATTGCATACAATTTACTAATTTGTGTTAAGGTATATAAATAAAATATTATATTAAAATAAGTCTACGAGGTCACTGCCCGCTACGTTTATTGGCTACGCGCTACGATTCGAGGGTGAACGCCCCAGTAGACCCTCTACGAAACGTCTAGCAGACGTTGCTATGCTGCTGTTTTGTAAATACTTCAGAAATATTAATTTAATTCGGTAACTGATAAAATAAACTAAAATATATTAAAAATTCTGATAAAGCTTAATTAATTGTATTATTCGGAATTATACACGGAATGATTGTCTGAATGAATTTAGACATTGTATAACGGAACTCAACGCCGCGCTTTGTCTCACAAGAGTTAGAGAATAAAAATATTTCTTTGCTTCAACTAGAAATAGATAGAACCCACGACTGTTTTATTGTACCACGATAGACTTTTATAATTATTAACTAAGTAAACATTCACAAGGAGTATTAGGTATGATGAATAATTTATTCAATATATTGTTATTATTGATTAATTGCTCTTATCACATTTTGCAATAACGGCAAGAAATGAAGAACAGGATGAGCAAGCACGCACTTTATATTCTTATAAAGATGTTTTTTTTTTGTGTTTTATACACCATCTACTAAGGAAGGTTATTTTTAACTATAGCATATATAAGCATTATACATTTTTTCATTACAATAATTTTCAGCCCGGTTTCCATCTCGTGAGAGAAATGATTGATTTTTTCTTATTACTACTATTAAATTTCGTTTTTAATTTGTATACTTTACTTTGCTCACTAGAACTGAGCAAGTTCATTTCAACTAATTTTGCTAGCTCAGTCCTTCCAACCCGACTGTTTATTGAGAGGAATACAAGTATATATAAATATATAAACCTCGCGAATTTAACAAAATCTTTAAAAGGTCCGTTCTGCTTGAGATAGAAACCTCGCCAAGTAGTTACCATCAGACCACGCGGGCGATCACGCGGGTGAGAAATAAAATAACACAAAAATATTACTATGGTAATAGTACTGCTGTAAGCTTTACGTGGACACATAAAATTTAAAATATTCGCCGTACTGCCAAAATAAATACCTACATAACTTTTTTATTTTCAACATACAATAGTATATTTCATATTGCGAATGAACTAAATCACCCCAGCCAGGTGAACGCACGCCAAAGGAAAAGTTGACTGTGTTCCTCAACCTCTGAAGTAGACGAACTTCATGACGCAGACCGAAACTCGTGATATATGATGTTGTTCTTGAAAATACATTGAGTATGAGAAAATGTTTGGAATTTTTTGCATTTTGTGAATTTTATTTTGAGATCGATATTCTCTTGTGATGTCTCATTACTTATTTTATTAAAATTAATAACTATGGTTGAATAATATAATTAGAGGTTGAGTTGTGGGTTCGATCTAGTACGCGGGCATTCATTACTTTGAATTGCTTACTCTGGTAAGAAACCAAAAAGTATAATATTATGTATGTACATAGGAAAAATACCACTTATAATTATCGATTGAATAAGATTATAAAATAAAAATATTTATTTTTATTTTAATTTTTCCTGCAAATATACATTTTTAATATAAGAAAAAAAAATGTTTCTATTCACAATATTACTACAGATCCATTCTGTTCAACAAATACATACTATAATAATTACTAGTTGTTCTTGTGCAAGCAAAAACATAGGCCTAATTATATAATATTTAATAACCAACGACCTCTGCCAAATATCAGCCTGGCAACACTTTCTAATCTCCCAACAACAACGGCTTACAGCATCACGTGAGAATAGTATGACAAATCTTATATATTATTTGCAGCATTGTATAAAACATCCTAATCGATCGGTTACTGACCCTCTAAGTGACGACGGTCACAGACCCGCAATTACGCACACTGTGAACGAGTTACGTAATATTTATTGTTCAATTTAGTGTACCGGACGATCGGTATTAGTGGTGTTGAAAAAATTAGGTTATAGATGTATTGTAAGAAGATTTTTATATAGGTGGATTCGAATCTGTGTCTTTAATAGTCCTTATATAACGGGGTAGGAATAGAGAATGCTGGTATAATTAAGTAGCTATTTTTCAATATATATATATATATATATATATATATATATATATATATATATATATATATATATATATATATATATATATATATATATATATATATATATATATATATATATATATATATATATATATATATATATATATATATATATATATATTTGCTATTTTTTCTTGCCTGACTAGATATGTGGAATATAGTACGAAGGTTAAAAGAGGTAATATATTTTTTTATGAAAGTCAGATTACCAGTTTGAGAGTTACAAGCACTTTGCAAAGATAAGATAATCATTTTTTGTGTCAGGGGTTTTATTTATTTTTTCAATTTATTTTGCTTGTTATTACTGTCTATTTTAAGCGAACAATATGTTTAGGTATAATCTAATAAAGATATTTCAGTATTTTTTTTAATTTTAATAAAATGGTAATCTGCGTCGAAACGTCATCAATAATATGCAAATAATTTAATATGCAATTATTAAGCCTTAATTTCCTAGAACGGGGATCGAACCCACAATCGTTTACAGTCACCACCACCTGGCCACGACAGACCTCTAATGGCTACCTTAGTTTGTATAAAGCATGTATCCAAGAGAAACAGACACAAAAATAACTTATTATAATAATATTTACACGTTTAGCGTATAAGAGGAAAAAACAAAATTTATATACACGATTAAGAACTTCGTGTTATCAATTATTATTAGTTATGAGTACGAAAATGATTATGTCATATTTATTCTAATGTGAGTACAATACTATGTTCTCTTTAAACCATTAAAATTCAAGCTTTACCACAAATAAATATCTAATTAAAAATTTTTTTTACGAATAAAAGTACTTGAATGAAATAACCGAAATGTACCAGAATGATAGAAACGTATAGCGGTTCAAATTCGATTTAGAGAATTTTGATCACTCTCGATAATGACCATATATCGATTTTATTTTTCAGTATTTTAAGGCATCACTTCCTTTTACAAGAGCAGGAATTAAAAAGCTATTCCCTAAGTGAGATTCGAAACCATAACCATCTCGCTTAAAGCCAGATAGAATGGAAAAACCTAATGAGCCAAAATGGCCTCACCAGTAAATGTTTCCAAAAGATTGACTTACTGAGTGACTTTACAAAATATATTGTTGATTCCCCTTGAACAAAACAATGTTAAATCGAAAAAATAATCAAAAACTACGAACCAAAATTAGTATTACTTTGTATAATGACCGTATATTTTGTGTGGCAATGAACTCGCGAAACACAAGATTATATGCAAAGTGTTCCAGAAAGATTCGTCAGCCAAATTAGACCAGATGGTCTCGATGCAGGATAAACATATGAAATCAAATCATTCTGTTTGCGGTCCACGCATCACAAATATAATAATGTAGAGCTAGAAATGGTTAGAGTTGTCATTGAATGTGAGTAACTTGTGCAAGTTGTTGAAACCTAGCCAATAAACTAGCTGTCTGTAAGCGTAATGATTTGGGTATAATTTTCTTTTGCGGGAATGATTATAATTTTTGTCCAGCATCACTCTCTACCCCGCACATGGCAGGGTTAGCAGAGGGAACTTGGGAACCTAGTGTTAAGACACTCCATTCCTTACTTTCCGCTTAAATTGAGGCATTATGTGTTGCGTTGCAATTAAATATTTATTTTTATATTTCAACTCATATAATGAGTTCTTTTCCTTTCATTAAATATTGTGTTAAATATTTAGTTTTTTCTCGAGTGAGGATCGAACCCACAACCTATCATACATATTAACACGATTGTGCCACTTGGGAATTATTATATTTATAATTAAATTTTAATTTTCCCCTTCTTGTGAAAAGTTCAACGCTTTCAACGCCTTAGCCGCTCGAAGTGTAATGCTTCAAAAATATGGCGGTGATCAAAAACGGAATTTCTTAACCCTAAGTTCCTTCTACCTAATATACCATTTCTGGATTTAGTACGAGCTTCCTTTAAATATTATACAAGCAATTCAACAAATATAGAAAATATCAAGTCATTGCCACAATGCATCGTATCCCTTATCAGTCACAATAAATTTAGGTAATACACAAGTACCTGCACAATGATGCATTGATAAATAACTTTAATAATCTAATCAGACGTCGCGTAGTGGAGACGTGTCTGTCTGTGACCAACTCTTCAATGGATCAACGGCCGGCCGCCCTTGTGTGACCCAACACGCCTCTTATGTAAAAGCCATTGCTCGCCTTTTGTGTCCATTGTACCGACTAGTCCATTTGATACTAGATTTTTAACTATTTTTAAAATTGTTAAAACATACTTAGGAAAGAAAATTATTTAAGTAGAAAACGTTTAGAATGTACTATCAAATTTTATATTTTCTAAATAATTATACAGTTATTAGGTTTTTGTTGAGGCCTATCGTGACGCAGAGGAACAAGCGTGTGACTGTAACCGACAGGTTGGGGGTTCGATCCCCACTCGAGGAAATGAAATATTTAATATTTCCAATTTAATGTTTTCATTTCTTCGTTCTGGTGCAAAGCAAAACGCGGCGTTGAGTTCCGTCACTCAACATGCAATACCTCAAATTCGGCGGAGGTTCCCAAGTTCCCTCTGCCCTGCCACGTGCGGGTTACAGCGTGAAGCTCATATGATATAGTTTTTTTGTTGAAATTTACTTATATATTTCTTAAATTTTGTAAATAAAGTTTAGAATTCAAATTTTATATAGAAAAATATTTATGAAACTACACTGTTTCCCGTATTTACGAGATTGGGCAAAGGGAACCCAGTATTAAGACATATATTAGACGTACGTTTCATACTCACCGTTAATTTTCTCGACATATTTTGTTAAGTGTGCGCTGTTATTAAATTATGCTAATAATACACATATTCACGCCTTATCCTGCACATAGTAAGGTAGGAAGAGGAGAATGGGAGGAGGATAGGGAACTTGGGAACCTAATGTTAACATATTACAGTTCCTCTCTTTTCAATGGGTCTCAACTACCCTAACGCCGTGTGTCTGCCTCGTTAACATATAATAATAATAAAATTTTATATACTTTATTCAATTGAAATTAATAAAAACAATTGAGGTCTCTATGGTGTAGTGCACTACTGAATGTATATGCCGATTGTGGATTCGATTTCGACTCATATAATGAGTTCTTTGCATTTCCTTGATCTGAGACTAATTAAAACTTGACGTTGAGTTGATCTTTTTACAATATAATCATCAATAGTTATACTCAATATGATTTTCTTATATAAAGATTACGAGGCGATTCTAAAAATAACAACGAAAAATATATATTGACACTAAAATCAAGAACAGACATTAAACTTGAACTAATCAAAAATTCTACTGAAAAATATTAACACTTAAAATCACAATGAAACAAACTTAAAGTAAAAAGGGATATATGTATGTCTAATGTAGAGTTTTCAAAATAAATAAAAAATAATATGTAATATTTCTAAAATTATACAATGCATGGGGAACGTAATCTTAACAAAAAGTTCCTTATACCTCCCTGCTAAATGCGGGATACATTGGAAAGCAGAAAAATAAATATTTGGCTAGACGTTGTATATTGGAAATAATCTCCGTCCCGCCCGCGCTGGAATCACTGGATCATCACCGTCTTTAGCCCATTACAGATGCAAACAAAACATAAAAGTTGACCGCATTACGTTCGTACGAGACAATTTACACTCCCCTTCGAGCATTGTGTTTAAAATACATATTTAAATCGTCAAAAATTATGATTCAATTTAAATTAGCTTCACGCAATATACTGTTATATGGCGGAGTAGGTAGAGGGAACTTGGGAACCTAGTGTTAACTACGTTCCGTTCCGCAATTTCCACCGAATAAGAGGTAATGCGTGTTGACTGGCGGAGCTCAACGCCGCTCCTTTGCCTTGTTACTAGAGTGAAGAAGTAAAAATATTAAATATTACATTTTCTTTAGCGGGCCACAACTTGTTACAGATGTACGCTTGTATGGCACCCTCTAAATTTGAATTTAAAACTATAATAATAATAACTTACCGTACAATTAAATATTCGACTCAAAATCTAACACTTAGACAGACTACTTAGACCGACTACTACTACAGAGACAACCTTATCAGTAAAAATTAAGTAGCGGAACACAACGCCGCGAATTATTGGTTTGAAATTTAACGCCAGATTTACATTTTTTAAATATAAATTTTCCTTTATACACGCAGTGCATTCATCTTGTAATGTTTGTTTTTCTTTTCAACGTGAGAAAAGTATTTTGGCAGAATGATTAATCTCAACATGTCGTTTTTACGACTGATTTAGAACTTCGAAAATTGCTATGCTAAAAATGTGTATATAATATTTGCGTCACAGACGCGGCTTCGTCCGCTAAAATTTGCTAATTCTTTACTTAAATAGTAGCCTATCAGTTATTCTGACATATAAACTATATTTCTGTAAATTTTCATGTTAAATTATTCAGTATTTTTTGCGTTAAAGTGAATCGTCAAACACTCTTCCTTACAAAGTTTCACGTTTACACAAGGATAGGATTTCAGTTTTATATTTTTATATACGATATAATGTTTGGTGATATTGCTAGTTCGCTAAAGAGCTTGTATAGAGAAATATTTATGACATTGGTGAAGGGATTTGTGCTTAACTGGCACGATCGTAACACCACTGAAGTAAACCGAACTGAATATAAAAATTATATAGATTTATAAAACAATTATTACTAATTTAAACAAAACATTTTTTTCTAAAAGCTTTGGTATGTTTCAATGGGCGAATATTGGGCATCGTAGCGCAGAAATAGCGTTCAACTATAGTATAAATATAACGGTTGTGTGTTCGAGGCTCACGGCTCGAGGGTACGAAAAAAATAAAAAGACAAACCAGAACGTTAAATTCCGTTGGAAAACAATACAAGAAACATTTGTCATATTTCTTCAATTCCCTGTAGACCTCCAGTCCTCACAACTCGATGGGAAAGATATGAGTAAGTAAAAAGATAGAATATATATATATATATATATATATATATATATATATATATATATATATATATATATATATATATATATATATATATATATATATATATATATATATATATATATATATATATATATATATATATATATATATATATATATATATATATATATATATATATAATTCAAGTATGAACTAAATATTTAGTATGACTAAAAATATTCAACCAAACATATTAATATAAAATAAAATACACACAAATGATGAACAAACGAAATAACTCAGAAAATTATTGGTATTCAGTGTCTATTTTATATTTTCTTGCCCAATAAATATAATAAATACTTACGTACATTCGTAGGGCGTAGACCCATCGAAATACAGTGAGAGTGTAACAACCCCTTAGGGCAAAAACCTTTTTTATTATCTACGCATCTAGTGCGTTTACCTCGCATTATCTCGAATTTATGAGTTACAAACGAAAATGTTATAATATAATATTTTATTATACTTTAATGCCTTTACTAATTATGGATTATTTTCTGTAAGTATTTTCATCTGTATATGATTAGTTAGATACCCATTCTCTCCCCGTTTTCCCATTTAAAAGATTAAGATTGTTTTGGCGAAAAGACATCTGTCTTAAATAAGATTTATATTTTTTATATTTTGCTAATTTACTGTGTATTTTAACATTTTTCTAAGCAAAGCACGGCGTTCAATTACGCGACTCAATATGGAATGCGAAAGAACTGATGTGTTTTAATGGGAACAGAATGTCTTAAATAGGTTCCCAGGTCCCCACTGCCTATTTACGGAACTTCTCGCGCTTTACCAGAGCACAGTAGGCAAAGAGAGCTTTAAGTGCTAAGACACTTCGTATCCACTTAACATGAAATTTTTAAGACAACTCTTCTCAAGTCATTACTTTCAAGTAACTCATTTTCCAGTCAGGATTCCAACCCATGACCAACGCGTTTTCAGTTTGACACTATACCATAGCGCCACGACGACGTCTAGAACAGTACAGACGCGTGGTCCGTACATCTCTTCTACTTGGGCAAAGTTATTAGCTATTAAATCTGTTACTTAAACTTTTATAACTAGACATTTATTATCTAAGAGAGTATTTCATATACTTAATAACATTATATATATATATATATATATATATATATATATATATATATATATATATATATATATATATATATATATATATATATATATATATATATATATATATATATATATATATATATATATATATATATATATATATATATATATATATATATTTATATATATATATATATATATATATATATATATATATATATATATATATATATATATATATATATATATATATATTCAAAAAGGTTTAATTAATACGTTTAATTAAAATAAAGCCACAATACATTAAGTAAGCATAATTATTTTATATCTATAACATAATATATACTCGTAAAGTATTGCTTAACTTTCCACAAAGCGCAAGGATCGGGTAAACGGACATAACGTCTGATAGCATTACGCACACAAACAAAGGAATACGCATGTATGCGTTTCTGTTTTCCTTTAAACTTTATATGTGTGTGTGTGGGTCCTGTGTATATATGAGAAAAAAAATGCAATGTACAAGTGTGCATTTCGAAATGTCTAGATACAATCTTAGCTGATTTAATACATAAAATATTATTTTTTTCTTTAATAAAACACAATATATGTATACTTATTGTTAATCAATAGAAAAAAATATATAATAATGTAATATAATAAAAAAAGCTGTAAGCGTACAAGTATTATGTATTCGAAAGCTTAGTGTGTGTATGTAGTTGTGCAGACTGCACTGCGTAGCACACTGTCTGTGTATCTTTGTGTGCGTGCACCCTTTTCGTCTCGTCTAAATTACATATGCTATACACAAATTCTATTATCACCTTTATTGCATTAGAATAAAGTTCAATTTTAATTAATTTTTGGTATTCTCCACAACATAGTAATTTTGTCATTTGTTATTTTGAATCAGATGGAAAGGGAGGGGCGTGTATGTGTGTAATGTGTCGCGCATGTGTGCGTTCACCTTGAAATCCGCCACTTCTTTGTGCAATGGGTTATTCGGTTAATGGCATCAAGAAAGTCAATGCCGCGGGATGCTTTAACCACGGTTAGCAAATAAATATAATGATGATTTTGTAATTTTGAAAGAATATGATATGAGGCCTGTCGTGGCGCAGCGGCACAGGAGTGTGACTGTAACCGACAGGTTCTGGGTTCGATCCCCAGTCGAGGAAATGAAATATTTAATATTTTCAATTTAAATATTTAATGTTTCATTTCTTCGCTCTGGTAATAAGGCAAAGCGCGGCGTTGAATTCCGCCACTCAACACGCAATGCCTTAAATTCGGCGGAAAGTGGGAAACGGAAGTGGAACGGAGTGTCATAACACTAGGTTTCACTTCCGTTCCCTCTGCCTACCCTGCCTAGTGCGGGATACAGCGTGAAGCTGAAAAGAAAAAAAAATGATAGAATAATTTTCCTAAATAGCTTTAATTTCTATAGATATAAAAATGAAGATTTATTGTATACAGAATATATTAACAGTATACAGTGTTGTAAGGCTTAGTAGTTGTGCTCCTTAATATGTTTCTTAATTTTTTTTTTTTTTCAGCTTCACGCTTTATCCCGCACAAAGCAGGGTAGGCAGAGGGAACCCGAGAACCTACTGTTTAGTGTTTAGAACCTAGAATTAAATTGATAAGCTCGACTGAATGAGAGCCCAACGACCGCAGGTTCCCACATCAATGTTAAAGAGGATGATGAACTATTTTAGATTTAAGACAATCGCGGCGTCGAGTTACGTTATTTAGTTTTTGTCGTAGTTGTCACCACATTTGCTTTGTCTTTCTTTGCGGGATACAGCGTAAAGCAAAAAATAATAATTCAATTTGACAATTTTTGTTTTAATTATATTTACATAATATTTAAATAAAAAAGGAAAGGAAAAATTTATATGTTTATACAAATTTTTCCGTTCTTCATTCCAAGTAATTATTAATTACGACCTATATTTATGATAGTTGAATCATGTAGTTTGCGTTAAATACTCTTTTAATAAAGTAAATATTTATCACCGTTGTGGTGCAGTGGGACCAGTGTCTATGTAATGATACTGGGTTTGAGTCCCTTTCGTGGCACAATTACAGTCTGTCCTGTTTTCTTCTATTTGTTATAATATTATTATTTTGAATTAAAATAAGTATATATAATAATATTAGTTTGATTTGATTAATTCTGAGGCAATCGAGACGCAATTGCACAACTTCTAATTGTAAGCGAGACTGTTTTGTCTCTAGCGCGGCGGTGAAAAAGAGCGGCGTTAAGCTCCGCAACTCAACGCGCAATGTTTAGAAAATTTGCAGAAAGAGGGATTTTTTCAATATAATGTCTTATCTTATTTTTCTGCTATCGGTTCATTACGTCTCAAAATACCCGACGTCCTGTACGCACTCATGCGCGCGCGCACACAGCGCTGTTGTGGTAGGTCGGTACCGTTCTAGGACGGTTTTTGTTTGCTATGCCACCGTGGCATGGGCTTTTATATGCCGTTTTTGGGTTGAATAAGCATCACTTGAGAACTCTATATATTAAAAATAATATTTATATAAATATTTTTTTTATATAGGTATATATCTGTTCTCAACAATGTCCAAATTCGGCGAAAAATTTAGAAATGGGAAATTTTAATCGTTCAAGATTGCAGCGTTATGTGAATACAGCATGAAGCTGAGTAAATAAAAGGTTCCGAGTGTACTAGGCTCTATTCAAAGTTTAGAAAAAAAAATAAGATCTAAACTCCGAGAAAGAAACCCTTGTGCCGAATGCCGTCTCTCTAAAGAATTAAGTTAATAATAGTAAAAAAAAATATATATAATATTTTTGCTAATGAAAGAAATGGAAGTTCAAATTTATATTTGAATATATTTGTAAAAATAATCATAAAAGGAAGATTTTTTAAAACACATTTTAAAAAACAGATTTAATTTTAAGTAATTAAATTTTAAAGAAATAATAATTATGGTGTTAATTCGTTTTCTTTGTGTTATTTAATTAAGCAAGTGGTAAACGGACAACAACCCTGCTATGTGCGGGAGACACCGCGGTAAAAAAATTATAACATTCACAATTTGTTCCATTTACCAAATGACTGAAATTGGTAAATTACACCGCTATTATCACATTTAAACGAAATGACAAGAAAATATTTATATCAGCTTCACGCTCTATCCCGCACTAGGCAGGGTAGGCAGAGGGAACGTAAGTGAAACCTAGTGTAATGCCACTCCGTTCCACTTCCGTTCCCCACTTTCCGCCGAATTTGAGGCATTGCGTGTTGAGTGGCGGAACTCAACGCCGCGCTTCAGGAAAATATTTAGAAACATAAAATGTTAAACTTATTGGGCCTTGTGCTGCTAATACGTTAAAAAAGTGACGCAGAGACAACGCACGTGACTGTAAACGCAACAGGTTGAAGATTCGATCCCCACTCGAGGAAATATTGCTTAATATTTTCAATTAAAATATTTAATATTTTCATTCGTTGGAAAGTGGACAAAAAGGACTGTCTTAACACTCGGTTTCCAACTCTCCTCTGGCTACCTGTAAAGTATGAAATTGAAAAAAAGTACCTTGAAATGTGATGTATGTCAATCAAAAATTATAAGGTAAGAAATATATACAAGGAAGTTCTTACATATATTTAAGTAAATATTATTCTGAAATATTGACCATATTTCTCATTTTTCTTGTTAAAAATATGTTACGTCTTCTGCATACAGTATGTACATATATAATTCTATCAATCAAAACGTTTTGCCACCTTAAATAATTCGCCCATGACTATTAACAATGTCGGATCTGCAAAATCGCGTTTTTGTGTTTATTTCATAAAATGTTCCTACTTAACCAAGTCTACCATCACCTGAATAGATAAATATTATTTTATGCATAGTTGCCGAGATACTCAAATTAAAAATGTCGGATATTACGTTGATAGCCCGCTAACAATGTCAGATATTGACTACCGACATTGCTAGCGGTGCGTGGGGGCAGGTGAGCGTGTGCGATCTGCCACTTCAGACTATGTTAGCGGGATGAACGGACGTTGCGCTGCCACTTGTCCTATATGACTTTCTATTGTTATTAATTTACTTTATAACGTCCTTTACAAGGCTTACTAGATCAGCACGTTTAATCAAATTAGCTACTGGATGTAATGAAGAAAAAAATAGCTATAGAAACAAAATTGTCAACGAAAATATTTAGACAGAAACAAAATCAAGTGAAGAAACAGGTACTTGATTTTATTTCATATATTACTTTGAGATGTTTTTTTACATTATAGTTTATTATTAAATATTATTTCGATTTTTTTACTAGATAATATAAATTACGTAAGATTTTGTAAGGAGTCCCATAAAATTGTAGGATGTACCATATCCGACATTGTTAATTGGTCTTTAATATGAGTTAAATGTCGGTAGTACCACATCCGACATTGTTACTCGGTTTCTAATGTGAGTTAAATGTCGGTAGTACCACATCCAACGCTGTTTGTCGGTTTTTAATATGAATTAAAATGTCGTTAGTACCACATCCGACGTTGTTACTCGGTTTTTGAAATGAGTTAAATGTCGTTAGTCCACAATAATATATGTTGTCAATCAGTTATAAATATGATTAAAATGTCGGTAATATTACAAACGAAGTTGTTTAAGCTGATGAGTTAAAATGTTTTTATGACCAATTTTAACACCCTAACATATAATTGAGTTAATTTTAAGTGTTTTTTAGCCCCTGAGTCTCCAATACCGAAAAGTTTTCAAGATGAGTTACTTCAAATGCAAGATTTGTTCAACGACGTATTCAACGATGATGATGAGATGCCGGAGGCAAATAAAGCGAATATTACTGGCACGAACCCGGTACCATCACCACTTCTTTCACCCTATATGTGCACCGAAAAAATTGAATTACTTAACCTAGGTCATGAAGATATAATATTTAATACATTATATAGTAAAATTGAATTAGACAATATAACTTGCGATGCCAAAACTCCAATGCTGTCACCATCTCCGCCACATGAGTGTCATAACGAATTTTGTGCCTGTTTTGATAGAGGGAGCCCTCCAATTTTGACCAATGACGACTTATGTGGAATTGTGCCTACACCTTCTGTAGCATCAATATCAAGTTTTACTATTCTGAATACCCCCAATTCAGTCCAAAGTATCAAAACTCGTCAATCTACTGTTAAAATAGATAAAGGGAAGAAAAGGCTTATACACAAAGAAAATTGGGTAGTAAATAAGAGGAAATATGCGAAAAATAATGGAATAAGCTTTATTAATGCTAAAGGAAAGGAAATACCAGCCAAAAAGATAAAAGCACCATGCAGTGAAAAATGTCGTTTAAAATGCTCGATTAAGCTAAACGAAACACAGCGTAACAAAATTTTTAAGAGATTTTGGGATCTAGGGGACCGTCAAAATCAATGGCATTTCGTAATACGTTTCACAAAAAATATACCGAAACGTCGCCAAACTACAGAAACGACTAAGCACGACCGCATAAATACATTTATTATTTCCTTCCAGATGAAGAAGGTCAAAAAGTTAAAGTGTGCAAAACTATGTTTTTAAACACAATTTCTGCCGGTGAGCGTATTATCACAACGGCATGGATAAAATGTGAGGGGGGGTTTTCTGCTTTAGTAGATCAACGTGGCAAATATGAACACAAGAAGCGAATTATAGATGAAGAAATGACTAGAAGTGTGTGTGATAATGTCAAATTGTTTTCATTGATAAAATCACATCACGTCAGAAATAATACAAAGAAATTATACTTAGAAGGTGTGGATAGCGCGTCACGAATGTATGTTTTATACAATGAATGGTTTGATCCTGAAAAATATTATAATAAAGCAAATAAAAGACGCTACAGGAATATACTTAATGATAATTTTAATATTGGCTTCTTTAAGCCAAAAAAGGATCGTTGTGATATTTGCCACACGTATAAAAATAAGAAATTGCCTACAGAAGAAGAAAAATCCAGATATTTACAACATCAAGCTTCAAAAAAAGCTGCGCGAAGTTTAAAACAGGCTGAAGATGAAGCTAAGTCGAAAAAAAGTAAAAAAGTATCAGGCGCTACATTTGATTTTGAGAAAATTTTAATAACATCACATGGAGATGTAAGCGTGTTTTACTATAAAAGAAAATTGTCTACCTTAAATTTTACAATATATAATTTGGCTACCAAAAAAGCTACATATTTTATGTGGCATGAAGCTATTGCAAAACATGGCACAAATGAAGTTTCTAGTTGCCTTTATCAATATATAAAAGAACACGCAAACAGAGGTGTAAAAGTCTTTAAATTTTGGTCCGATAATTGCGCAGGTCAGAACAGGAACCGCATTGTTTTTTCTCTTTACTTATTTGCAGCCAAAGAACTTGGAGTCACAATTACTCACCGTTTCTTGGAGAAGGGACATACCCAAAATGAAGGAGATAGTGTGCATTAAGCGCAAGATGATATATGTACCAGAGGAATGGTACTGTCTTGTTCGCTGGGCGAAAGTAGAAGGTGAACCTTATGAAGTTAAAGAGGTGACAACTTCAGAAATATTGGATTTTAAATCTTTGCTTCCAAATAAAAATTGGAACAAAGATACAGATAATGAGAAAGAACATTGGGAACGTATGAAAGAGGTAACAGTTAAGGGACATAGCTTTGATAGGATTGAATTTAAATATAATTTTGAGGACACATTAAAAACTATTATTGTATTGCGGTCTGGTACGCGTAGCACAGCCAGACTGTCTCGCGAGTTTGCTATCAAGCAGGCATATGTGGGAGAGCTTTCTATAAGCTGCAACAAACACAAAGATTTACTGAGTTTATGTGAAAGTAACATAATCCCAAGAAAATATCATAAGTTTTACGAAAATTTAAAATTCCATAATATATCACCAGGAATTTTGGATGAAGAAGACTGATTTTTTTTTTATTAATTTAAAACAGATATTAAATAAATATTAAATTAAATTAAAAGCTGTGATTATTACTCAAGTTATTTTCATAATATTAACTAATAAGAAGATTTTAATTTTGTTAAGTCGATTTCAGTATTAAAATACTGTTATTTGTTGATTCTCAATAAGAAGGCTGATTTTATTTTATTAAGTTCATATAAATATAAGTTAAAAAAGAACTGAAAACTGTTATTAAATTTTGATTTATTAGAGTCATAATCAAAAAAGATTTTGTATTTTTTTTAGACGATTGTTTTTATCACCAGATTTTCAATGTTAATTTTTAATAAATATCTAGAATTTATTAATATTTTTTGCGTTTCTTTTAATATAATGTACATACGACATACATTTATTTGTAATAATAATTAAAAAATGACGTAAGTGGTATTTACGACAAGGAATTATTAATTTCGTACAAGTAACAATGTCGGTTGTGGTACTTCTGACAAATCAATATTAGTCTTACCCCGTTAAAAAGATTACAAGTGACTTTTATCGTATTTTAACTTTAAATACTGTATATTAATAATGTTGCCTTAGTCATAAATAACTTATAGAGCGAAAGTCTAAAATTTCGTAACCCTACTTAAAACAGGTAAAAAGTTACACGCAATTCACACTTTGAAACGCTCCCCTGTAAAGTTGCTGTTTTTCACATCCGACATTGTTAATAGTCATGGGCGAAGTACACATTTTTGTTTTGTATTCAAATGAAAATTTACGCATACAGGAAAAAACGTAAAATAGCTTTCTTAACTAATAAAGCAAAGTGATTAATCACTAAGCCCTCTAACTATATTTACCTTAGCACTTTTTAAAAAAAGTGTAATTTCCTTATAAAAATGTTGCAACGGCCTTTTTATATTTGCACTCTCGTGATACATGATTTGTTTTAGCTATCCTTTGTCTCCTTGTAACAGTTAGTTTCGTAACTGAGATTAAAAGATTGTAAACATTATTATCATTTTGTCGCCAGTAACATATCTTTTATGCTCGTGACAATTTTTTATACAATGCTCTAACTTTATATAGTAGACATATATACTCAGTTTAAATTAAATAATAATAAAGTGTGAATTATTTAATTAAAAAGTAAATGAATTACAATACATTTTTGTCATTTTTGTTAAAATAGATATATACACAAGTTCTGAACTCAGTATAAAACTAGATTATACTTGTAGCTGGAATAAATCGGCTGGAAAGTAGGGCATTTTTCGCGACTTTTTTGAGTTCAACTCGAGAAACACTACATACGTTTTTCCTCCACATGACAAAGAAAATGCAAGCATAAAAAATAATATTAAAAAAGTACAACTGATTACGAAGATAACATTCTCTACATACAATAAATTAAATTAATTATCTTAAAGACAAGTTGTATATACAAAACAAATTAAAAAAATATTATTTATAAATATTAACCAATAGCCGAAGCCTGTCGTGTCGGAGCGGCACAAGCGTGTTTTTGTAACCGACAGGTTCTGGGTTCGATCCCCAGCCGAGGAAATAAAATATTTAATATTTTCAATTTAAATATTTAATGTTTCATTTCTTCGCTCTGGTAATAAGGCAAAGCGCGGCGCTGAGTTTCGCCACTTAACACGCAATACCTTAAATTCGGCGGAAAGTGGGGAACGGGAGTGGAACTGAGTGTCTTAACACTAGGTTTCCAGATACCCTCTGCTTACCCTGCCTCGTGCGGGATACAGCGTGAAGCTAAATATAATATCAATTATTAATATTTGTATATAAAAACAATGTGATTATAGGTATAAATGGGAAAAAAAGCATATGTTATCAACAGATAAAAAGCAAAACTTCGCAGTACCACCTATTTGCCAGCCTCATCATCTTATTTGCAAACTTGCAATGTGACAATGTAGACAGTAATCATTATAAAACCTTATTGTCCTTTATAACATACTTGGAAGTTACTCATTTTATTTGTGTTGCAAATTTACATGAACTGTAAACATTGCGTTTTATTTCATTGGACATAGAATTATACAGACGTCGTTGAGGCGCCTTATTGAGCGTGATGACTTTAGCTTTGGCAGAGACGAAAGAAGCCTTTAAAGAAGGTCGCAGATACAAATACGGGCCAATTGGTCATAGTTGGGTCGAGGTTTGATCATTCATGATCAGTTTTCGCTTTGTCGTAAGAATGTAGTATAGATTATGTCGATTCACGCTGTATCACATGGCACATGGCACATGGCAGACTAAGCAGCGGTAACTTTAGAATCAAGTCTAAAGACACGCTGTTCCGTTTCTAACTTCCTGCTGAATTTGGGCCATTGCGTGTTGAGTGGCGGAACTCAACACCGCGTTTTGTCTTGTTACCAAATAAGCCTAATCTGAATTTGAAAGAAAAAGTATGACGTCAGGCAATTGAGAGGTCTCAACCAAAATACTATATAACAGAGTATCTTATCTTAACTATGCTTGCCAAGTTATAGTTATAGTTACAAACAAAAATGTTCATTCGAATTGATTTCAGCAAAAAATTTTCTCATCGATTCATTAACTAAAAATTTAATAACTAATATATATTCTTGAGTTTGATATCAACTTTTTTACTACAGATACTTTTGATTAATTTTCTCCAGTTAATTGATCTTTAGTGAAGATTAGATGCAGCAAACTGGCACATGACAGTAAATACTTTCACATTTACAAAACTGACGTCGCATAGAGATAGTATCTAGAATGTTCCTATTATGGTTATTGACCAACAAGTAGTCGTGAATTGCCGATAATTATACTTATTATGAATCTAATCTTGTTCTTGGAATAAAAGTTTGTAAATAAAAGTTTGTTTTTGATTTCTTTCCTTTCTTATCTTTGGCAGAAGAGAGTTTTATAGAACCAGAACAAAAGATAATATATCTCCCATATTTTTTGTGTGTTGATGACTGTCATTGTCAAATTGAAGTTATCACTCGTCGCCTGTACTGGTGGAAGTACTGACTTCGGGCGTGTTATGTATAATAAACTAGAAAGTTCATTACACTTATTTAGCACTTAAAAAAAAATTAAGCTTCACTTTTTTTTATGGGCAAGACACTGCAAATGGGCGTACCGATCACCCGATGGTAAGTGATCACCGTCGCTCACGGCGCCGTATAACTTCAAAGGAGCTACAAGAGCGTTGCCGGCCTGAAGGTAAATTGGCTCCGGGACCCCTATGCGAAACGTGGCCGAAGCCATTACTTAACTTTTTGACAACTTAGATAAATAACCTTCTTTTTGCTTCACGCACCATACTACATGGCAGGATAGGTAAAGGAAAACTAGTGGTAAGACAACTTGTTTCTATTAACAAAAGAAATTTTCGTTCTTCACTTTCCGCTGAATTTCAGGCATTGAGTGTTCAGTAGCGGAACTCAAAGTCTTTCGCCTTGGTATACCCGAGCGAAGATATGAAAATATTAAATATTTCATATCCTCGAACCCACGACCTGTCGAGTCGCAGTTACTATAAAAATCTTTTTACTACCAATCGTTTACCAATCTTAATAAAAGTTTTTTTGAATACAGTAAATACTCCTTAGGCGTTTCAATATTAGTTGAATTAGAAATGAGTTTCCTGTAGCGTGTTGAGTTTGTCTGAATGAATATACTTAATTTATGAAGATTTGAACGCACATCCCTCGAAAGATATCAAATAAAATACAATAGTATAATCGTACGACAGAAAGATTATTAAAGTGGTTAGGTTTCCGGTTAAAGATATATTTTTTTAATATATTAACGTCTTTATTTAAATAAGAAAGAAAGTTCTTTACTTATTTATCATATTAAAATACATTTTTTTCGCCATTCAATATACAATTTCCGAAATTTGGTGGAAAGCGAGAATCAGAAAAGCGTGTCTTGGCAGTGGGTTCCCAAGTACTCCTCTGTTTTTTTTATTATGTTGGTAAGTGTCTTCAATTCTAATTTAATTTAAAGATAAAAATTTTAGTGATTAACATCAATTGAATCTTATACCAGTATATGAAAAAAAATAACATGACATTATCACAGAAGCGAGCACATTTGAAAAATTTTTTGACGGGTCTTCTTAATAAAGCCGTATGAAGCTTTCTGAACCGATGGTAGCTTTACGTTTGGTCAATTTGAAAATGAAATATTTATATTTGAATTAACTGCATCCATATGAACATGTCATTTAGATAAATATGTTATTAGACTTTTCTGTTACAGCAAAAAAGATATAAATATATTTTTTTAATGAATTAAAAATAGAATGCTTAAAAAACTATAGTTAAATTCATAATTACAACAAATGAATATAATAATGCTTAAGCAACTTAACGAGCAACCATTTTGAGACTTGAGAGGAGTATAAAAAATAATGTTCCCAAGGCACTTAGGTCGTTATGTCATTTTTTTTTACAATTAATTACACCGGCATCTTCCTGGATCGACGCTCTAGCTGGCCTTGGGGCTGGACTTAAATGTCAAAAACCCATCGTGCCCTCGAATATGCTTATGTACCTACGAAGGGCTTGTTTTAACCAAAGATTCCATAAATATTCATACAAAGTAATAAAAATAAGATAATTTAAAGAAAATATATTTTAATGATATATTTTTATAATAATTGTTTCAAAATAATTTTTTTCCTGTATTTACTATCAATTTGACAGAACTTAATTGCTAATTATTATTATATGTTATCGCTATGCATTGAGTGACCTGAAACAAAAAAATATATTTTAAAATAAAAAAAAATAAATGAATTGAATTATTAATATCTATTGATATTTTCTACCTACCGTTCAAGCGCTCTGACCACATACCCAAACTTTCTGATCAAGCTACGTATAAATTCTTATGGCGAGCGCTTGGACAGTTTCCAAGAGGCGCAGATTCAAATCCCGGCACATTTTATATACTTTTACTAAGTAAAGTTTTTTAAGTATAGATATTGTTTTGAAAATGTATGCAATATTGTTATTTTAAAACGGAAGCAACAGATTTGTAAGTTTATAATTATGTAGTTGTATCGGGCGAAGCCGTGAGCGTGTGGCAAGTATCTAACATATAGGCTAACATATTTTGATGAAAATTGTATTGTATAGAAAACCTTTGTCTGCATTCACCTTTACTACAGTGTCTTATCCGCTACATAATTTACAACAGATGCTTTAAATATATATACCTTATTCATAATAAAAAGTTAATCTTGTTAATTGTTAAAATATTTCTTTATAAGTATTTTGATAATTGTACTTTATGAAATGATTATGTTTTATTGTGTTAAAGAATGGACTGATAATTGTTATATAAAGCTTTATATTTACATATATATATATATATATATATATATATATATATATATATATATATATATATATATATATATATATATATATATATATACATATACATATATATATATATATATATATATATATATATATATATATATATATATATATATATATATATATATATATATATATATATATATATATATATATATATATATATATATATATATATATATATATATATATATATATATATATATATATATATATATATATATATATATATATATATATACATATATATATATATATATATATATATATATATATATATATATATATATATATATATGCTACAGAATGTCACCACACTCTTATCCCATTTATTACAATAAAATTATAATACAACGCCCTTGTATCAAACAGTAATTCCTACAAATGGCGCGCCTTGAAAGATAATCGTTCGTGACCCATTTCGAAATAAAAATAAATGATTACAGAATCATTTGTTCATTATTTGTTTTAATGTGACCATGTGTGAAGGATTTTTTTATCTACATAAATGAGTAACTACGTCAACGCTACAATTTGCTTTGTTACAGAGCGAAAAAATAAATACATTAAATATTTAATTTGAAAATGTTACACATTGTTGATGGAAAGGGAATCGAACCCACAACCTGTGTTAACAGCCACATGTTTGTGCCCCTGCACCGCGACAGACCTCAATATTCTATTATTTTTAATTTAAATTAATAACTTCCAAATTATAAAAAAAGCTAACTTATACTTTTTTATACTTACGTTAGTTAGTCAGAGCTTAGTCGTCTACAACTAAGTCCTGACTAACTAGCTTGAGGCCTGTCCTGGCTCAGCGGCACAAACATGCGGCTGTAACCGACAGGTTGTGGGTTCGATTCCCACTCGAGGAAATAAAATATTTAATATTTTCAATTTTAATTTTTAATGTTTCCATTTTTTCGCTCTGGTACAAGGCAAAACGCGGCGTTGAGTTCCGCCACTCAACACGCAATGCCTCAAATTCGGCGGAAAGTGGGGAACAGAAGTGGAACGGAGTGTCTTTACACTAGGTTCCCGGGTTCCCTCTGCCTACCCTGCCTCGTGCGGGATACAGCGTGAAGCTGAGTAGAGTAGTAACTGTGCACATTGGTTAATACTAATGATGAACGTTATTTATGAGGTGTATACATATACTATATATATATAATCTTACAACTGTGGGGAACGGAAGTGGAACAGAGTGTCTTAACACTTGGTTTCCACGTTCCCTCTGCCTACCCTGCCATGTGGGTTACAGCGTGAAGCTAAGTATATAATTTCAAAGAAAAAAATCAGTATTAGATACTTCCACACCACTCCACAATCAACAGTGTCATAATTGCAATAGCCTATACAGACATTAATTTTCCTATAATATACATTGAGCGAAATACGGTGGAAAATGGGGCACGCAACGGAGTGTCTCAACACTAGGTTCCCAAGTTCCCTATATTTAACCAGCCACTTACAAAATACAGCGTGATGCTGAAAAAAATAATTAAACTAAGCATATCTTTATTGGCAATAATAATATAGATGATAAATCCTAATTAACCGTTGATATACTCGTAGATATACATAATATGTATGTATATTTGTACTCGTTTATCTCACTTTCGTTGTATCTCCTAAATGTAGGTCAATGTGTGAAGGATGTCTGCGTTAGCTGCGCAAATATTATCTGACCGACTTTTTATCATTTGTTTTTTAATGATTGCTAACACTTAAGGGGTGGCACAGGTGTGCATATACATATATTCCACATGTATTGCATGTTTAAAACCTTAAGAAAAAAAAAATATCAAGCAAAGAGAATTTACATTGCCCTTTGTAGACTTCAGATATTGTCTGTTGTGGTGCGGAACTAAACGCTGCCCTGAGTCTGATAGGGAAATGAAAATGAATCCACAATCACGTTTACAGTCAAAAGTTGCCAGCTACCACGCCACGATAACAAAAAAATAATTGCATTCCAATTTTCCTATGCATTCCATAGAGTACAATAGGTTGGGTAATTATGGGCCCCTTACAGCAGTACTTGGGACGATCCGAGTGGATATTTATCAAGTTCCTTTAAAACGTTAAGCAAATTGTACTTATGATTTTTGCCATCTGATATTTTTAAAGTCAGTTATAATTTGAAAAGATTAAACGTCTATAATTTATATGTAAATATTATCTATGATCCTAAGTAGTTTTAGAGCTAGTTACGGATTGGCTAAATATGGATCAGTCTATCCGTTCATACTACTTATCTTACGATATTTTTTTTCTATTTTGTAAAAATTATACATGATTATGTTTTTATATAAAATAAAGAACGCATTGTTTTGTTAACTAAAACATTTCCAATCTCCAATGTCATAACTGAATATGCGTTATAAATTTCTGTTATCACAACTTTTCAAAGATTAAATCGAGTAAACATGTTATGAGAAAATTATTTTTATCAACCAATATAAAAAAATAACAAAATTAATAACGAAAAACCTGTGCAATTTGTAAAAATAAATATGTAATCAATGTTATTACACTATAAGATATTTAAAATTATTATTGTTACGATTAAAATAATAAGAGAAGTCAAAAAATTAAAAATATTATCAATAATGATAATTTGAAACCTGTCCTGGCGCAGCGGAGCGAGCGTGTCACTCCAACCGACAGGTTGCGGGTTCGATGAACACTTAAGGTTAATTGTATATATTTAAATTATATATTTAATATTTTATTTTTTTTAATATTTAATGTTTTCTTTTCTTCGCTCTGGTGCAACACGGCGGAAACGAAAACGAAAGTGGATCGGAGTGTCTTAACACTAGGTTCCTAAGTTCCCTCTGCCTACCCTGCTATGTGCGGGATACAGCGTGAAGCTGAGTAATAATTATAATTGCGTATAGAACTTATTAATTCCATATATTTTTTTTCTAGGTGACACATACATGCCTTCACAAATTACTCATTCTAAATTTGAAGTTCTCTAAATTGTATGACTCAGGGAAACAATATTAATTATTCCTGAAAAGCTTAAGAAAAAAATGTGATCCTTTCTCTGTGCTCTCTGGATTAGAGATTTTGCCTTTGTTGTTTCGGAGCTAAACATCGTGTTTTCTGGTACGTAAATGAAAAGGAAAAGAAACCTACGATGCAACGATGAAAGAAAATTAGATTATTTTTGTAGCTTAAATTTTGATCAGAAGCTACATAACTTTAAATATATTCAATATTTGTAAAAAAATCTAGCTATTGAAAATGAGTACGTATTTCCCAGACGTGTATGAAATTTTAGTAAGCATTCTTTATATTATCATATTTAATGTACATAGTTAGGTCCTGATTAAAGATGTTGTATTAATTACTTAGTAAAGAAAGAATTGCAAATTAAATTGAGGCAGTAAATGCGACAGTAGTGAGTTCGATTTCCATAGGAGGGAATTATTTACTTTATCCACAGTGGTGTTTTTAGTTTCAACAGTAACAAGATGTCATAATCTGCTACTCAACATGAATATCTCTAAAAATATGCGGAAAACTGGACTTGGCCTTGTCTACATTCATCCAGTAAACTACGTGAAGCTTACAAAGAAAATATTTAAATTGAATAGAAGATATGTTACAAAGTCTATGCAACATTTGTATACCTTCGCTTCTCTTAACCAAGTGAAATTGAACAAAAGATATTAATTAATACATTAAGTAACAGTATTTACCAACAGTAAATTCAGCGTGTCATGAAACGTTATTAACGATCAATAAATTTCAAACAAAAATATCCTCAAATTGTAAATTATTACATATTTATTTTAACAACGTTGTTTATATTTTGAAATTACGTAGTAAATTTTGTGTGATTGTGACTACTCCGGTAGTCTTTGTTCTATTGTTATTCATATATCCCTCTCTTGATAGTGATAAATCACTACTAGGTAGTGATTAGTAGGTAGGTAGGTACTCTTCTCTTATCTTGATAGTGATATATCACTACTACGCAAGAAGCAAACACGCTAAGAATTTGGTGATGCGTAGTACAACATACAACATGAAAAATTATACTTTAATATAGTAATTATAAATATTTCTGAGATTTAAATTTCAATAGATTTGAAGTACTTTTTTAGCTTCACGCTATATTCCATTGTATCTAAAGTTAAGACTGCCCGTTCCCATAAAGACACTTTCTTTCCCAAATGCACCGAATTTGAGGCATTGCGTGATAAGTGGCGGCAATATTAGTATAGATTTAAGATATGTTCTATTCAATTTAACCTAAGATGAAACCAGTTCAAAAGGAAATTTGGCACCCATATATAATTTATTTTATGAGGTAGTTATAATAAAAATATATATGGGTATGGTACAATAGTCAGAAGGAACTTGGGAATGAAATTAAACTATCAAATATTTTATTTCCACAAGAAGGGATCGAACCCACATTTTATTGCGTTTAATCACACATTTGTGTGCCTCTGCGCCACAACCGGCCTTACGTTTATAATTTCGTATATATGAAAACGACTCATGTTATGATAAATATTTGTTATCCTTGAATCGTGACTTTACACTCGGCCAACGCGTTCAGATTATTGCACCCATCATTTATGCCTAACGTAAGGGCCATATAATGATTTAAAATTAAAATATTGAGGCCTGTCGTGGCGCAGTGGCGCAAGCGTGGGTTGTGGGTTCGATTCACACTCGAGAAAATGAAACATTTCATATTTTTAATTTAAATATTGAAGATTTTCATTTTTAGCTCTGGTACAAAGCAAAACTCTATGCCTCGAAACCTGCGGAAAGTAGGGAACGGAATTGGAATAGAGTTTCTTAACACTAGGTTCTCAAGTTCCCTCTGCCTACCCAGCCATGTGCGGGATACAGCGTGAAGCTGAGTAAAATATTGAGGCCTGTCGTAGCGCAAGGGCATAAATGCAACAGGTTGTGGGTTCGATTCCTCCTCGAGAAAATAAATATTTTATAATTTCAATTTAAATATTTAATATTTTCACTCTGGTAACAATACAAAGCGTGGCGTTCCGCCGCTTGAACGGAACGGATTATCTAAACAGTAGGTTCCCAAGTTCCCTATGTCTATCCTGCCATGTGCGGGATACAGCGTGAAGCTGAGAGAGTAAGTGAGTAATAAAATGAGCAGAATCACATTCTAATTATAATAATATTCTTTCTAACATAAAATAGTTAATTTATTATTATTACAAAAAAAAACAAATTAAAATGTCATTATCTGTTATGTACATCAAAAAAAAACAAAAGGCAAATAATGTAAATGCTTTATTCAATGAAAGATGCTTTTAGATAGTATGTACTAAAAGTTGTTTACGCAAAAACGAAAATTATTTTATTTACCCGCTTCCGTAGACAAAGCGCGGTGTTGAGTACCGCGTTTAGCATTTCTGTGTTCGATCTCCACTTTAGGTTCCCTGCACGCTAAGTGCGAAAAGCCCAAAGCCGAAAAAAGATAACCAAATTAAATAGCTTTAATATCCTTCTTCTTGAACAAAATGGAGAACAAGTTTCAATAGTTTATGGGAAAATTCTTCGCTAGTACTCTTTTATGGTCTCCAAAAATGTCAGTATTTATGTTATAATGTCCAAAATTAACATTAAATAAATATGTGTGGAAAGACAGAAAAAAGCATCAATTTCCGCTAACTTCCGTCACCATACTATATCTCGAAATTAAGAGAAACTGAAATTGTTAGGCAAGATAAAGGGTAAAGCTAAATTTTCTAGAAGAATCCATCGCATTTGTCTCTTAGTTACCAAGTAGACTAGAACAAAAATATTATTATTAAAGCACAATTTATATCTCTAGTTCAATAACAGCGCAGGTGATATATGAATCGTTAATTTTTATTCGATCATTAATTTAATTTGTTTATTTATTGATCGATATTAGGAGAAATCTTAATAAACAAGCTATAAATATATATCGAGTACTTATTGTTTCATTTTTTTTTTATTAAATGGGTTAATTGCCTCCTTCTACTATGTTCGATATCATTTGACAAAAGTAAATGTAAATTAATCAGGAATTCAATCTGAAATTTTCGTTTTCGCAAACATGCAAAACACGTAAAACGTATTATCGAAATTTTTTATATTTTTTTATATATATTTTTTGAGGCCTGTCGTGGGGCAGCGGCACAAGTGTGTGACTGTAACCGACAGGGTTCGATCCCCAGTCGAGGAAATTAAATATTTAATATTTTTAATTTAAATTTTTAATGTTTCATTTCTTTGCTCTGTATCCTGCACATTGCAGGATAGACAGAGGGAACTTGGGAACCTAGTGGAACTCCGTTTCACTTCTATTCGCCACTTTTAATAATGACAACAAATTAATTCACAATAAATATTTCTCAGCAAAGCAAGCACAAAGTAAAGACAGTAAGCACGGCAATGAGTTTTAATTATATCTGCTGTAAAGGAAAGATAGTTAATCGTCTAATGCTATTGCAATAACTTATATATCTCTTCAGTTTTCAACTTTAGAAAAAAAAAATGAAAGTAATATTTAACATGCCCAAACGCATCAATGGAAGTTCCGGTTCCTGCATTTAATTGGTTTCCGCCAGACTTTAAAACTTGTACGAAACAAACTATCAATCTAATCACAAGCTATTGTCGGACGTCTAAAATAATAAAAGGATGCGCACGCGCCGGATTTTATACCATTTAAGAAAAGGGGTTCGATTTTAAAATTAGACTGACGCGGCGGAAATTGCTGTACGCTGAATCACGCATCCCCGCCTATTACGACTGAAATGTGTTTTGTTTTGAGTTAAATAATTACTATATATTTATATATGATGTAAACATTATATTTACTATTTATTATTATTCTGAAGAGAAAATAGCCTAAGTTACTGTAAAATCGTTTTTTTTTACTATACTCTATGGTCAGTATGTTAGATGGCAAAACTCGACGAACGAATTATATAACATGTATATACTCGTATATATATTGTCTATTTAATCTTTTATACTCTCTCTCTCTCTCTCTCTCTCCTACTCCTTTCAGTATAACCCAAGTATAATAATAAAATTAAGTATTAAAATGTTATATCTCATAGGCTACATTATAATAAAAAACGGCAATGTGTTTGTACGCATAGTTTAGCGACTAGTTTCTTATACTTTATTGGAGCTAACGTATTTCTTTGTCATATATTACATATAATTCAATTATATATCAATTGAAAATGTGGAAAACAGAAGGGTTCCCTCGGTATACCTTGTGCGGAAAACAACGTGAATATCAAAAGAACTGAAAATGCCCAACGCCTTGAAGATTTTTCACTAAATCTTTTTTATTTATAATTTAGCTGGACACTTTATGATTGTTCATCAGAAGATCCAGATCTTCATTTTTAGTATATCATTGGAAAATGTTCATCATGGTCTACAATTGTTATTATTGGCGCATTTATATATTTCTCATAATTTATCTGGACCCCTACGATACTACATCAGGTTTCTTCGAAATAAAATATAGTCTTGTTCCTGCCCAGACCAGAAAAAGGTTTCATTCAAATCGGTCTACTAGTTTAGAATGGCCGTACAAATAAAAATACAGCCAAAATTAAAGATGTGTGTTCTATTAGTTAGTACAGACACGACTTTTTTCTGTTAAATTATATTAAACTCTACAACAACAATATTTTTCGTTTAACATATAAATCACTGCAAGTAGGTACGTGCACGTAAGTGTACAAATAAAGTAACAAATAAATAATATGGCAGGAACGAATGTTAAAACAGGAAGAGGGGATATACTGTTGGCCTTCGAAAACAGTGTCAATGATGTTGGAGGAAAGTCACGTTAATAGCATTTATTCACTAATGTTTTCAGTTTCACGCTGTATCTCGCAGATTAAGCATAGATATACTATTGCTACTCACTCCATTTCCTACTTTTCTTCTGATATTCTAGACATTGCCTGTTTATCACCAACAACCGTAAAACCATAATTTGTGAAGATGTCAAATTTTGATCCACTTTTAAATCAACTGGCAATTTTTGGTTGTTTTATTGGTGAAGCTGGAGCAATCAAATGCCTTACTTACTTATTTATATATTACTAATTAAGAATATTATAATATACAAAAATAGTACTGGACTGGATAAAATAAAATATATTTAATATTTTCGTTTCTTCGCTCTGGTAACACGGCGAAGCACGATGACGTTCAGTTCCGCCACTCAAAGTGCAAATCCTCAAGCGCGACGGAAAGTGGGGAACGAAACGGAGTGTTTTACCACTAAGTTCCCAGGTTCCCTCTGCCAACCCTGCCATGTGCAGGAAACAAGATGAAGCGGAAAAATAAAAGTTATACATACATGACAAACAAAATTAACATGATATAATAATGTATAATATGATAACAGTTGTAACAAAAGAAGCGTTCTCTCATCACAATAGGCCTTGAAATAAATAACTTACTATAAAGTTAACAAGTTAATAAAATAACTATATTAAACTGTTTTGATACTATATCATTGACTAAATTTTTTTTACATTTCATTTTAGATTATTGAATATATATTTTTTATAAAAAAATATATATTTAAGAAGAAATCTTTGTTAGTGGCCTTTCGCGTGGCGTTCTAATTTTTCGCTTGACATACCAATATATTTTTAATATGTTACAATTAAATCCTTCAAAGTCGTACCATTTTGATTATTTATAAATATTTATAATGATATGCATTTTGTTCTTAAATATAAATTTAATATTTTAGTTGACATGAAACTAAAAACACGCAAGTTTTAGTTAATACCAGCTGTAAACTGTAAGTGAATTTTCAATTCACATAATGCGTTTCGAGTGCAACAGTGATCTATAAACTGCAACAAAAGCAAGATGGCCGTCTGCGCGGCTGTCCGTGAACCTGGCGCTAAATTTACACGCGACGCGTCATCCGGTGTGCGGCCAATGATGATATGAACAGATACGATAATGACAATTCTATAATGAATAAATGAGATTCTAATGATATTTTTGTTTGTATTATGAAGAAATTATAGTAATTACATTTGTTTAGCTTCACACTGTATCCCGCACATAAAAGGATACGCAGAGTAATCTTGGAAACCTAGTTTCAAGATAATCCATTCTCATTAAATTACCTTTTTCCTTCTCCATTTTCCAGAAAATGATGCCCGGTAGGAAGGTATAATCATCAATTCTTTTAATATTTTTACTCACGGATTCCAATTATCTAAAAATAATTTTACGAATACATTTCTAATCCCGCTGCAAAAGTAGCTTCACCCTGTTACCCGCACAGCTATGTAACTACCGTCAAGACACTCCGTTCCCCACTGATCACCTAATTTATAAAACACTAGAGTCCGCCCGCGACTTCGTCCACGTGGAACCCTACCCAACCCAATAATACCAACATAAGAAATATTGCAAAGCTTTAATTAATCATACCTGAGCTACCGATAGCTATTGTAGCATGCTCCTATAAACTATATTTAACGGTTTTTTTCCTTTAGCACAATCTAAATCGCGTATTCAGTTTTCAGAAGCGATAAATTTTTAGGAATTTATCCCGCGGGAACTTCCGGATAAAAGGTAACCTATGCGTTATTCTGGACCTTCTGCTATCTACATACCAAATTTCATGGTAATCGATTCAGTAGTAGTAAGAAACATCTATATATATACATACTCACATACTTTCGCATTTATAATATTAGTAGGATTAAGTGTTGAATGGAGGAAATCAAAGCCGCGCTTTTCTTTTAGTGTGCAGAATTGAAAAGAATTCACGCCTCTAAGAGGGATTGAACCCATAGCCATGGCATTAAAAAACTTTCATTGCTTTTCTGCGCTATTTGTTTATAATTTGTTTATAATATTTTTTTTTTTTTTTTTTTTCAGCTTCACGCTGTATCCCGCACTAGGCAGGGTAGGCAGAGGGAACGAAAGTGAAACCTAGTGTTATGACACTCCGTTCCACTTCCGTTCCCCACTTTCCGCCGTATTTGAGGCATCGCGTGTTGAGTGGCGGAACTCAACGCCGCGCTTTGCCTTATTACCAGAGCGAAGAAATGAAACATTAAATATTTAAATTAAAAATATTAAATATTTCATTTCCTTGACCGGGGACCGAACCCAGAACCTGTCGGTTACAGTCACACTCTTGTGCCGCTGCGCCACGACAGGCCTCAATCAAATTAATAATATTATGTTATATTTATAATATTATTTTTAATATTATTTGTTTATAATAATACCTTTCGTACGAAGTGGCACATCTGAAAAGTTCATAAGAAGATGAGTAAAGAGATGAAGCAGTGCGAAGGTCAACATCTCGGTACCAATGACTCTGCGACCCTGAGATGAGTTCCTAGTTACAACATTGACTACATACAAGTTATACAAGTAATACTCGTAGGTACTTTTAAAATATTCCATTTTGTGAACAAAAAGAATTATGATTTTGCATATTTTCTTATATGTTTTAACTTCACGCTATCTTCCGCACGTAGCTGGTTAGGCAGAGAAAACTCGGGAACCTATTGTCTAAAATTAGGTTCCCGGGTGTTAATACTAATGTATTATAATGTGTCAATTTTTATCACTAATGTAATATTTTACATATTCTTAAATAATATAATGTAAATTGTAAAGATATTTATGAAATATTCAATAACATGAAGTGGCCAGTCTTAAATAACATTTAAAAAAAGAATAAAGAACCCTAAGAAGTAATAAGTTCTACTAGTAATGGTGTAACTAGTTCATTTAAATTAGTAGGTACTTCATCTTTCACTCATTTTAAAACATATTTTCTTTTCGCTTTGTTCAAACGAAAACGAAAACGAAATTGCAGAAACATAAAAAAATTAAAATCGTTTATAGCTCGATTTTTTTTCTCCTGATTTTTCATGACCTCCAGAATCATTGCTGATATTGTATTTTTATAGTTCATATGAAGTCTTCCCATGGTTCTCGTAATATTCACTCGTACTCCATAAATCTTTTTGTCATTTCTTCGCCATTCACTACCTCAACGTGCACTAGCTGGGACGTAAATCTTCATTTTACCGTGAAATCCTCTATAGCTACCTTCTATACTGTGTATCTCTGTAGATGCGCTTAGATGACTCCAAGTCTTCGTAGTATATGGATACTACGAAGACATGGTATCAACATTATTATTTCATTCATTCTTCCACCAATCTATTACAGTTATGAAAATGGACTGCTTTATTAAGTTTCAATTTATTCATATTTCCAATCTCAGTTTGGTAATTCTACGTACCAGTGTCTCATTCGTGATATTGGGAAAGTTGCCACCCACTGGCACGTTTGACAACTAAAAAATTAAAAATTAATACGTACATAAGTAAAATAAATTGTTCTTCAATTTAAATTTGAATCTATAACTATAGCATTCTCACAAAGACAATTCAGCCCCGCCATAATACCGTTCCTCTTCTCACTAACTGCTCTTTACAAAACGAAGGTAAATGCACGATACTTTAAAGTTATTTTCGAAGTAACATATTGCGCGTTCGTGCACGTTTTATTGCTGAATCAAACAAGTCTATTACTTCTTATTTATTTTACAAGACAGACACAATGCGTCGTTAAGGAGAGTTAGTATATAATTTGATCAATTTAAACTATTCTGTTTTGGCGTGAAGAAATCAATGATACTTAGTATATAAGTCTTTGGGTCTCAAAAATGTTAATGTAACAATATTATATTGTTTCTTATTAAGACTTACTGCAATATTCGCACAATCTATCTACATTTAATTTGCATAGAAATTATATGAGCTTTTATGTATGTCCGTACCAGATATTACAAGTCTACATTATTATTTTTGCAAATGTTAAGGACTTGTTAAGACTTTATTTCCATTTTTGTTTTGATTTTTCTTATCGTTTATATACTAATACAAGAAAGTTCAAAATATCAACTTAACAATTATTAGTTTTCCTCCAAAAAAAATCTTTTTTTACCCAATTGAATTCGTAATAATAAGGTTATTGTGTTTTCTAATTTAAAAAATACATTTTTTTTAAAAGAATCAGAATTAGTTTTGAAATCGAATTACTTTGTCCACTACAGAACAATTATGTAAAAACTTGAATAACAAACAATGGACGTGCCAAGATGGCGTCGCACTTGTGTTCAGAAACGAATACATTACTTTAAAAGGTTAACAATTATGTTTATTCACAGAGTGCATATTTCCAACCAGGATCGACTTTAAAAGTGGGTAACATTGAAAAGTTCATTGGTATTATATGCACTTCCTGGCTCGCGAGGTCGCATCGGCGCCGGCGGCCATCATGCATTTTTTGACGTTTATTTTTGGCGGGCTTTTGTGCTGCGTTCAGAAATGGTAAGGGCAAGCGCATGTGACAAAGATAATATATTATTCTGACACATATTATTTTTAATTAAGTTGCATAATATTAATATTATGTATGATTTTTCTTATTAAATTAATATATTATTACGAATAAATAAATGAGGTCTGACGTAGCGCAGCGGCACAAGCGTGTGACGGTAACCGACAGGTTGTGGGATCGAGGAAATGAAATATTTAGTATTTTCAATTTAAATATTTCATGTTTTCATTTCTTCTCTCTGGCAAAAGGCAAAATGCGGTGTTGAGTTCCGTCATTCAACACGCAATGCCTCAAATTCGGTGGAAAGTGGGGATTGCAAGTAGAACGGAGTGTCTTAACACTAGGGTCCCAAATACTCTCTACCTACTCTGCCATGTGCGGGATACAGCGTGAAGCTAAGGGAGTGTGTGAGTAGTAAACAAATTTTAATGTTCCGGCTGTAAATATATATTTTTTTCCTTTATTTGATTAATTTATATATTTTTTATTTTTATTTACTATGCTATTTTTAGATTTTGATAAAGGCTTTTTTAACTTAATAAAATAAAATACAACACAATAAATTAACATATACAAAAGTAATATTATAAATAAAACCCTTGAATAACACTAATAACATTTTTCATTCTACCACAATGATCAATAAAATTCTAAAACCAATTCACTTAACATACATACAAATGTTGATTTTACAAAAAAAAAAAACATTTCATGTGGCAAATAGGATGATTGCATGCAAACATTCTCTATGCATATTCCCTGCCATAACTGTACCTATACTAACTATATACTCTATAGATGCGCGCGCGCCGACCTGCCGCAACGCGTTCGCGCTCAAGGGCAGACACGAAGAAACTATGGAGCTTATGTTACATATGACAAAAACATTTTTTTATATAATAAATTAAAATAAAAAATTATGTCTATACTATTTTTAATCAAATTTGATTAATATATAATCAGTTATATTTACATTCTGAAAAGCACATAGTACATACAGAATGGATATAAACGATTATAGTTTTTTAATTATTGCTTTTAGGAATTAATTTTTGAAAACGACAAAGATCAAGTGTTTTAAGTTGAAAGAATGGTAAATAAAAGTACATTTCTAGTTTACAGAAATTGAATCTCTGCCTACCTCGCTAGGGATATAGCGTGAAGCTAAGTTAAATATTAAAATTAATGTTTTAGTTATATGTATGATGTCAAAGATTTTAGACAGACAGATAATAATTATTTGGATTATATAACAAAATTTGAGTTATCTTATTTTTGGTATTTCTTCGTGTTACAAAATTATTAAATAACTCGAAATCCAGAAGAATTACAATTATTTGAGCAACCTGTAATAATTAATTATAATAATGAATTAAAAAAATATTTTAATTTATTTTTTTTCTAAATTACGTTAATAATATTGGGAAATATTGAATAGCTTTACTTTTAATTGATGTCAATAAACCATGATTCTAAGAATACTACTTCTGACTTTAAATACAAAATACTACAAGAAACTGGTAATGATCTGTTTTTTTACCTCCGTTATTCAAATCAACATAACATTATCGACATGAAAAGCTAATTTTTTATAATACAATATAATACGATGGGGAAAAAGGATATTTTATTAGAATTGGTAATAACTCGACCAAAACCACATTTCAATAGTGGACTCAAATTAATGAAACTTTATTTTAAAATTAGGTATAGAAATAAAATTCCCACTCAGGGAAATCAATTATTAATTTATACGCATTTCGTAAGAAGATGTCTTCATGAAATGCAATATATTGAAAATTGGTCAAGGCGTGAGGAACACATTGTCTTAACATCTGCATGCCGAATAAAGCATGGTAGGCAAAGGGAACTTATCCATCAGCCTATCCTGCTTTGTTCATACACCGATAAGCTTAAAACACACAAATCAAGCGAAACTCTGTATGTCTTTTTGTAAAATATCTGTGAAATTATCTAATATAATATACATATACGACATTTAACATGCATTGTGCTAACGATTTAGAAAAAGTAAAACCAATTAACATGGAAGGAACACAAAGTATTAAAAATACATTATCTATAACACTACAAACACCTGGTCCATACTATTAATATCTATGATAAGAACATATTATTTCTATGAAAAAACATTTACATACATTCAATTAATACAGAAACTAGCAAACTAAAACTAGTGATGTTTTCACATATATTTAACAAAAAAAAAATGAACAATAAAAATCAATCTAGTCTCTACAACACTCGCAGTGCCAGTTACGACGAGTGAATAAACAATCGCCTCACGAATCGGACGTCAAGGCCGGACGTCGTTGTCCGCTTTGTTGACGTTAACATTCGTATTCTTATAGTAAGTAGTACTGGGGAATTTCACTTTCTGGTTGTATGTGATAATTGTAATTTAATTTCACACTCAGATATATCTTTTAGTATTTAATGAAGCTAAATATATATAGTGATATTTTTCTATGAAGGTCTAGTGGTTGTATATGGTGTAATGACAAATTGGCACAAAATTTAAATGTTACTGTATTGGTACATATACCAATACAGTTGTATATTTTAGTATTTAATTATTTCACAAATTAAAAATAGGGAAAAGCTATTTAATATTAAAATTGCCAAAAGTTTTTGCTTTAGCTTAGATCTGATCAATTTTTACAGAAAATGGCTACATACATACATACATACATACATTTGTACAACCCGGGAACCTAGTGTTAAGACAATCCGTTCCACTTCGGTTCCCCACTTTCCGCCGAATTTGAGGCATTTCGTGTAGAGTGGCGGAACTCAACGCCGCAAAGGTACATCAATATCTATAATTTATAATTTTATTTCAAATTTATTGGAGGGAACCTTAGACCATAGACCATTAGAGGGAACCTTGTGTATACCCTTAATTTGATAATGTTCTCTGTAAGCAATACTTAAATAAAAAAACTGACTTGATTACTCGATCAGAGAAAATTGAAATTTACTTTGCAATTTCTCTCTCTGAATATATCTTGTAGTGTCATAATGTCAATTTTAGCTGTTAAATATGCGCCTCATATCGAAAACAAAATATATAAACGGTATTCTTATAGCATCATTGTGTTGTCCATCCGTCAAGACCATTTCAAGACTGCCTTGAGGTATCGAGCTTAAATTATTATATCAAATATCCAAGTCAATGGTCCCTTGGAGAACAAAAAATGTTTCTAAATCATAATATATACAAATATATACAGCTAATACAGATGCAAAGTTTATATTTGTCAACTTTTATAACTTCCCAGTGACTTTCTAGAATTGGTACGGAACCCATAGTGGGCAAGTCAAACTCGCACTTTTTTATTTCTTATTAATATTGAATAGTGGGAGCAGGTTATCGTCCTGAATTTCTTTAATCAAATAAGAATATACGAACAACCGACGAATCATATAATATTTAATCATTTGTATAATTTTTTTCTGATTTGCAGAAAAAACGTTTGATTAATTTTGAAATTTTGAACAAAAAAGACGAACACATCAGAAAAACGAATTCCAAGGTATGTTGGAACGTACCATCATCGCGCTTATAGAATACGAATGATGATAACATGATAACTAAAATTAAATATTTTGGTATTCTGTTTTTTTATTTTTACTAATTTCCATTTCTTAATTTTATGTCAAAATAATTCCACTGTAACGACACAACTCTATTATGTTATCATACATTGTATCAGCTATCTTTCAAGCCTATACAAACATTGACAGAACAAATCCTTGACTTTTGTATAAGGTCCATTACCTTTGCGCCAGATGGAATGTATAGTGCGGTGCGAAATTTATGCAACTTTTTAGAGTTTCATTGGTAATACTATTAATAAGAAACTTATGTTATATTTTAACAAGAAAATTTAATGTCAAAACACTCAGTAAATGACAGAAATCAACGTTGCGCTTTATTTTTCTGAGAAAGGAAACGAAAATAAACTAAACTGCAGTAAAAAAAAGCGAAAGTTCCCCTCCCCCGCACTTGTCCCTCACATAGAGTAGGAAGAGAGAACCTGAAAGCCTAGTGTTAAGACACTTCGTTTCTTTCAAGTGTGAGTATTAAATTGACAACCTGTCGTCCTTACAGTTGAATATTTACATATGTATAACATTATACAATAAATATTTTAATTTAAAGTGGAAGACCGTCCGAAGAAATCGGTCCTTGCATAAATATTCAATATTGTGTATATTTATATTACATATATAGTGATACTGAATGCAAAATCCACTTATTAGTAGAAGAGATTAAAAACATTCTACCACCAAAAATAGTTTCAAGAAAAAATATAATACTAAACATTCTAAGCTAAAAAAAGTAGGCAAAACACATTTTAACCATTTCAAAGACCTGCCTAGCCGTTTTTAAACGTCCATCCTCTCGGTCGTGTAGCAAAAATTCCGCAAACACCTGTAACCTAGATTGATTTCTAACAACATCCGTGGCGTCATAGCGTGTTCAATGTACAGTAGGCGGGGTCGTTACACTGAAGCATTAAACCGACTGTAATTCATACTGTTTCAGTTTGTTTTTTATTTGAAAATTGTGCTAACTGAAGTCGTTGAACTGCGCCTCGGTTACTATAGTATTGTATGGTGTTTTATATATAGTTCTGACGTTCAATGAAATATTAATATAATATAATATAATATATTTTTAACTCTAAATTTTACAGTATTTCAGTTTTTCGACAATTTGTTTTGAGAAGCGGATATCAACGCCACACTTTCGACACCTTTCCAGACGGGGAAACATCATATTAATTCCTTACCCCTAAGTGGATTTGAATTTACACTCGTTACAGTCGACCGCTGTCTTACTTTGCAGTTAAATATAATTCAAGTAAAAATGCGGTTAAATCTTAGTACATATTTCTTAATCATAATCTTTATATATATTTTACTTATATTATTTTTTTGGTAACTACTCTATACAATACGGTACATCAATAATTTTACATAAAATACATATAATAACGACCATTTTTTTTATTCAGTCACAGATTAAAAAACATGTTTATCAAACTTCTTTGCCTTTATTAGCTAACGCGTGACGTCAGTTCCGCTTTCCACGTTTCCCGCTTTCCCGGCCGTTGACCTTGCTTGAGTAGTTCGTGGAATTCAATCGATTTTAAACTTATCTTGTTTTTGTGTACATTATATAATTACAAAGATACCATAATCGTAATTAATGATTATTATTATTTTGTTATTGATTTAAATTAAAGAAATATTTTGAGATTATTAATAGTTCTAGAATGTTCTATATCTAAAATTTGAGACATTGCGTAGGTAGTGTCGAAACTCAGCGCCACGCTTTGTCTTATTACCAGAGCGTTAAAAAAATTTACTGAAAAAAAAATTAAAAAATTAAATAAAAATATTTTATTTCCTCGAGTTTGGATCAAACCCACAACCTGTTACGTTTACAGTCACACGTTTGTACCCCAGCGCTACATAAACCCTCGAAATTCATTTACCTCAAAAGCAAGGTAATTTACTGCTTTTTATTCAGGTTTTTTATGTTTTGGTTATATTTGTTTTTCTTACTATAATTAACACATCTATAATTATTGTAACAAAGTCAAATTATATGTTCAGAAATTAGATTTATAATGTATAAATTTTGTGGATGAATAAATGAAATAACTTTTGTGTATCCGAATAAATCAATATTTTTTTATTGACTTTACATATATGGTGATCAATTTCATTCACTTTTTTGTGTTGACAACAAAACAAAACGTTCAAATCAGCTATTCAACACGCCATATGTTGTTTTAAGTAGTAGTAGTAGTTAAGTAACCAAATTACAAATTAAAAGAAGCGTCTCATCTAAAAGTCACTATTACAACTTGGAAAAATGCTCCTAAATTCTTTTAATAAACTCCAGCTTACCTAAAACATACTTTCTTAGCTATATTTCATGTCAGAAGTAGCACGATGGACAAATTTTTAATTTGGCGATTAAAAAAAACCACAATCAATTCGGTTCATTCAAGATCTAAGGCCCCATAGACATTCACATAAACAGACAGTAAAAATTAAATATAAAACATTTCTCCTTACACGCCGGTGGTAAATAGCTGTATCTACACTGTGAAACCGAAAAAAATAACATTAATATAAAAATATCATGTAAAAATAAATGTACATATTGAAATTTATTAAAATTTAACTGACATTATCAATTATATGAAATATTTATAGGTCAGTAGTATATAGTTTTGGTTACTTGATGTTGATATATTTAAAAGAACAATAGCATGCTGCCCTCTTTTTAACTAAGTACTTAGTGTATTTATTTTATAACCAATATAAAATAACCGAGTTACATAATATTCATTTAAGCGTCCAATTTAAGTTCATTTGAAAAAAAAAATATTATATTGTTAAATTAAGAATTGTTTTAAGTAAGACACTATGTCTATTGTATGGTAATTAAGAAAAGAAAGCAGGTAATATTTTTTTTACTTCAAATGTCATCAATGTCTTAGCCACAAGTCGTTGATAATGAACGAAATCATATTTATAGTAAAATAACATATAATATAATATTTTTTCGGACTGGTCTAAGAAAATCTATTAATAATAATTTATCAATAAGTTTTTTTCTCTTTTGAGAATAATTCGTTGTTTTTTTTTGACATGACGCGGTGTTGGTGTCCAGTACTTTCTAGGCAATGTTTGAAAAATTGTGTAGTGCGTAATTAAAGGAGTGTCTTAACTCTAACTTCCCTCTGCCTACTCTGCTATATAGGGATCACAGCGAGAAGCTAACAGAAATATATATGTATTTTAGAAAACAATTTCAATATGTATATTTAAAATAAACACAGTAAAAAAATACCTTAAGCCTGCCCTAGTTAAAGTTCAACAATGTTCAATCCATCGGCGTTAACGACGTCTCTAAATTTGGCGTCAGTGGGCCAGTTCCTTCACCTATACTAGAAATTGGGCAGTGATGTCATTGTAATATATTACAAGATTATGTTTCATACTAAAAGATGCCTTTTGTTTGAAATTTAATAAAAAATAGATAAATTAGCTCTTAATATTGAAGTAAATAAGTAAAAGATATTAAAATAAACGGCGTTGAGTACCGCATTATGCCCAAAATTTATTCTTTCGAAAAAAAAAAAATATTTGGTCTTATCTTACGTGGAACTGGTTTGCCTATTGTGTTAATTTACATTTGTATTCATATAGAAATATTTGGTTCGGATCTTGTTATTATTGAGTACTTACATGTGACAAAATGGTTATTCAATCAATGTGTATTAAATCTTATAATCACCAAATAGAAATCTACAATTAATTATACGGGAATGAAGCTGCGACTACTGCGCTGGCAGTCGAAGACCAACTGACGAACCTGTTTAATTAGACAAAGTAAGAAAATCAATTTATTCATCATAAAATTTTAGTAAACACAACAAAATTTTACCTTTCACCGTTGTTGTTAAGTGTGAGAGTGTAACAAGACCTAAAAATTCTAAATACATATGTTCTTAAATATCCCACAATAAGTTTTTATATAAACTTAAGTTTTTTGTTTCTTTAAATCTAGAGGCGCGGGTTGAAATCCCGCTTCGTTCAAATTGTTTATACGATTTTTAAATTTAAGTTTAGTATTTTCTGGCCTAAGTGTGAAATAACACTTTAAAAAATCTTCTTCATCTTCTTCAGCTTCACGCTGTATCCCGCACTAGGCAGGGTAGGCAGAGGGAAAGGAAGTGAAACCTAGTGTTATGACACTCCGTTTCACTTCCGTTCCCCACTTTCCGCCGAATTTGAGGCATTGCGTGTTGAGTGGCGGAACTCAGCGCCGCGCTTTGCCTTATTACCAGAGCGAAGAAATGAAACATTAAATATTCAAATTGAAAATATTAAATATTTCATTTCCTCGACTGGGGATCGAACCCAGAACCTGTCGGTTACAGTCACACTCTTGTGCCGCTGCGCCACGACAGGCCTCACACTTTAAAAAATAGTTTAAAAAATAGTAAAAATATAAAAGTTTTTATATCTTACATTAAAATATTTCAATGACACATTTCATTTTCATCTTTGATAACATTTCTAGATAAGATGTCGACTCGACAGGTAACCGGATTTTCGTAAATATGTAATAAGCTGACGCATTAACGTAAAGTATCCAGGTCACTTCAATCTTAATACTTTGTGGATCAGATGACTGATAACATTGATAATAATAAAATTCACAAACTTTTTCCTTATTTTTGTATTATGTTTCCTTTCTTCTCTCCTTTCTGTTCGAAAGACACTGCGCTTTGCTTAGTATATATATTTATGTATGTATACCATACATATAGAGCAGGGTAGACACAGACAACCCGGAAACCAAATGTTAAGACACTCCGTTTCGTAATTATACGTTGAATTATAGTCATTATTTGTTAAGCGGAACTTAACCCCGCGCTTTGCCTTGTTACTAGAGCGTAGAAATGAACATACGTATTAAATATTTCATTTCCTCGACTGGGAATCGAACCCACAAGCTGTAGCGCGCTCCATTTACGGTGTTGATGGTGAATAATAAAAGCCTACTCACGGGTAGTACTGAGTACTTATATTTAACACTTAAATGTATTGTAATACATATATGACACATATTAAATAAGCGATTAATATTGTTAATTGGTTCACATATGTATGTATATTTAATTATATCCTTTTCTCCGAATTTCTATAGAGGTCATAAAAATTGACTAACTAAAAGTAACACTATCTTGTCACAGCTAATATTTAATTTTATTGGCTAAATATATATTAAAATTATTTTTTTCTGTTCGTATAATTAAAAACAATGTACCATCTAAATAATAAATGCTTTTTGAACTAGAATCAAGTATTAACAGATCTATATGTTTCATATTAAACAAACTAATAACTATAGATAATTATTAATGATACAGTTGGCGTAAGGCCTATTTACGATGATAGTGTAAACAGGCCTAGATAGCCCATAGCGTGTTCCGGGTTCATTCCCCGGCTGTGGCATAATTTTTTAAAGGTCAATGTTCGAGTGAAATTTTAGTTGCTAACTAGTTAAGGCGATTGCTTTAACTGAAATATTTGCACAATATTTCGAATATTTTTTTTTTCTTATTAATTAATTTGCTTTTGCTTACTAATTAATTATTAAAAATAACAATTTCAGATAGAAATATAACATTATTTTTTTTATGGAAAAGACGGCAAACGAGCGTACGGGTCACCTGGTGGTAAGTGATCACCGTCACCCACGGCCCCGAGTAACTCCAGAGGAGCTATAGGAGCGTTGCCGTCCTTTAAGGTGTATGGGCACCGGGGCCCGGCATTACCTAATGCGAAACGCAGTGGCCAAAGCCACTACTTAACGCTGGTCTTAAATGCCGGGGGTGGTAATAATCCGGTCGAGTCTGCCCATGCGTATTGCCATTGCTGGCAACGTGACTCTACCACACGCACTTTAGTCGCCTCTTACGACACCATCAGTACCAGGGTGATCCTATTCTAAGCCGGAATCATAATCATATATATATATATATATATATATATATATATATATATATATATATATATATATATATATATATATATGTATATATATATATATATATATATATATATATATATATATATATATATATATATATATATATATATATATATATATATATATGTATATATATATATATATATATATATATATATATATATATATATATATATATATATATATATATATATATATATATATATATATATATATATATATATATATAAATGATATAATTTAACCGTTTTGTTTTTGACATTATAATTTGTAAAAAATAAAAGGAAGACAACAGAGATTGTTTAAAAATAAAACTAAATTTTAATTACATTTGAAATTAATACTTTTTGGACATAAAGAAATATCATTTGAAGTATCATATTTTTTTAGCATCACGCTATATCACGCATAAAGCGGAGTAGCTTATTTGTAGACGGAACTCAACGCTGCACTTTTTTGTTACCGAATGGCGTATATTAAATAGCTTTTTGCCCTGAGTGGAATTTAAACCTACAACCATTGGGATTTAACCCAGACACTGTTCTGACCAAATAATTCTACATTTTGTATAAGTTCCCAAGTTTCTTCTGCCTACCCTGCCAGTGCTGTGCAGAAAACAGCGTGAAGCTGAAAAAAAAGCATTTCATATAATTTCATACGATTTAAAATAATTAAATGAATGTTGCCTTAACAATTAAAATAAACTCGGTCAATGTTCGCGACGTGCGTCAAAATGTAATCTCCGCTATTAGTATAGGTTCTACCGGTTTGCTCATGATGTATTGCCATTTTATAGGCCTGCTAGTACCATGTCCATCATCTATTTTAATTCAACCATTTGTTCTGTATACGTTTAATTTGGGAGATGATTTCTTTTAAATATAACTTGCCTACTTTTCTCTTAGTTTTTCGTAGAGACCTGTCATAGCGCAGGGGCACAGTGTGTGACTATAAGCGTGTCAGGTCGTGGATTCGATCCCCACTCGAGGAAATAAGATAATATTTTCAATTTAAATATTTATTGTTTTCACTTCTTCGCTCTAGTAACAAGGCAAAGCGCGGCGTTAAGTTCCGCTACTCAACACACAATGCCTCAAACTGCGTGAGTGAGTGAGTTTTGTAGAAATTAATAATTATATATTTTAGTTCCTTTTCTTGCTTCACGCTGTATCCCGTATATATCAGGGTAGGCAGTGGGTACGTATGTCGTTACTCACATTCGAGATATTGTGCGTTTTGTGGCAGGACTTATTACGGACGATTACGGATTCTTTAGAGTATTTGCAATAATTTATATTTAATGTCAGACACTGACTATATCAGAAATTCAATTAAAAAATGATACAGTCTAATTGTCATTATATTATAATATTAATATATATTTATATATATATATATATATATATATATATATATATATATATATATATATATATATATATATATATATATATATATATAAATGATATAATTTAACCGTTTTGTTTTTGACATTATAATTTTTAAAAAACAAAAGGAAGACAACAGAGATTGTTTAAAAATAAAAATAGATTTTAATTACATTTGAAATTAACACTTTTTGGACATAAAGAAATATCATTTGAAGTATAATATTTTTTTAGCATCACGCTATATCATGCATTTAGCGGAGTAGCTTATTTGTAGACGGAACTCAACGCTGCACTTTTTTGTTACCGAATGGCGTATATTAAATAGCTTTTTGCCCTGAGTGGAATTTAAACCTACAACCATTGGGTTTAAACCCAGACACTGTTCTGACCAAATAATTCTACATTTTGTATAAGTTCCCAAGTTTCTTCTGCCTACCCTGCCAGTGGTGGGCGGAAAACAGCGTGAATCTGAAAAAAAAGCATTTCATATAATTTCATACGATTTAAAATAATTAAATGAATGTTGCCTTAACAATTAAAATAAACTCGGTCAATGTTCGCGACGTGCGTCAAAATGTAATCTCCGCTATTAGTATAGGTTCTACCGGTTTGCTCATGATGTATTGCCATTTTATAGGCCTGCTAGTACCATGTCCATCATCTATTTTAATTCAACCATTTGTTCTGTATACGTTTAATTTGGGAGATGATTTCTTTTAAATATAACTTGCCTACTTTTCTGTTAGTTTTTCGTGGAGACCTGTCATAGCGCAGGGGCACAGTGTGTGACTATAAGCGTGTCAGGTCGTGGGTTCGATCCCCACTCGAGGAAATAAGATAATATTTTCAATTTAAATATTTATTGTTTTCCCTTCTTCGCTCTAGTAACAAGGCAAAGCGCGGCGTTAAATTCCGCTACTCAACGCACAATGCCTCAAACTGCGTGAGTGAGCGAGTTTTGTAGAAATTAATAATTATATATTTTAGTTCCTTTTCTTGCTTCACTCTGTATCCCGTATATATCAGGGTAGGCAGTGGGTACGTGTGTCGTTACTTACATTCGAGATATTGTGCGTTGTGTGGCAGGACTTATTACGGACGATTACGGATTCTTTAGAGTATTTGCAATATTTCATATTCAATGTCAGACACTGATTATATCAGAAATTCCATAAAAAAAAGAAACAGTCTAATTGTCATTATATTATAATATTAATATATATATTTTTTGTAAATTAAAATGTTGATTTTGATCCATTTTAATCGGAATGTGGGACAACGTTTAACTGTAACCGCGATGGGTGAATGAATTCTTATCCTTTTAGCTCTTCCACATTATCCATTACTTACCTTTATATCGATTTCGACACAAGCTATAGACTAAATTCGCGTTTTGCTATTACTTGAGGTAGAGGTGTAATATCCATACGTAGTTTTTTACATCTCCAAACTGTACTGTACTGTATCCCGTACGTGGGAACCAAGAAACGAAAAGGAAATTTGAAAAACTTAGTGTTGAGTCACTCCGCTCTGTTAACCACTTTTCGCCGAATTTGTGGCATTGTGTGTTGAGTTACCTCAATGGCATGCTTTGGCATTGTCACCAGAGTGAACAAGTAAATAATATTTTATATCATTAGGAAATAGTAAATATTTCACTAACTCGATTGGGAATCGAATCCATAACCCGTCGTTTAGAGTCACACTCTTATGCCCTAGCGCCACGACAGGCTTTAACTTTATATATGTAATAAATAAATTCTATAAACATGTTCTTGAGTCTGTTATTGCAATTTGTAACATTAAATGTTTCTTTTGGTACTTTTAAGAAAAAATAAAATATTAATTTTATTATCATTTAAGATATATTGAATTATAAAGCGGGTGCTCAAACAAATAAGAATATTTGTAATCGGTTAGTTATAATTACAACTAATTACTTCAAACGGTTGAAGAGGATACCAGCAAGTAATAAAGCTATGAAATTGTCGAGTGCCGATAGAGTGGCGTAAATGAGTTATGCAGGAAAAGTGAACGAAGACAGAGGCTGGGGAAATTTTTACATCTATTATATGATTTATAGTTCAAAATCATGACTATATAAAAAGTATGACTGCCCCCAAAGGTGATATATGTCGGGGTTGGTAACAATGAAGGAGGCGAACGGAGGCGTATACGGAGACTTTTGTATTTATATATATATATATATATATATATATATATATATATATATATATATATATATATATATATATATATATATATATATATATATATATATATATATATATATATACATATATATATATATACATATATATATATATATATATATATATATATATATATATATATATATATATATATATATATATATATATATATATATATATATATATATATATATATATATTTCTAAAGGTTGCCTGTTAGAGATTGCTTTTTTTCTGATTTTTTATATTTTTTTTTCCTTTTTTATTAATTGTTTCGTGTGTAATAAAGACAAATAAATAAACAAAAAAAATAAAATAAAGACTATAATTCAAAATGCAACTAAATATTTCGCATCTCATAAATATATTTACAAATTTTAAAATATTGCAGTCGTAAAAAAATTTGACGTGAACATAAACCATTCGAATTACATTTCACTTCCTCAATTTAGTGAAAAGGTTTAAATAGGTTACAGAGTTAAGGAGCAAAGACCTTATGTCATCAGTCAGGATTAGAGCATCATTCGTCGTCCCATTTAAAGTACAATTATGTTTTTAATGACTATTTTTCTATCATTCATGTCTTAGTGTTTTTTTGTATGTGTAGTAATTTTGCAGCGGCACAAACGTGTGACAGGTTGTGGATTCGATTCCCACTCGAGATTCGAAATTCGGCGAAAAGTTGGGAACGGAATGGAGTGACTTAATTGTAGATGTGCTTGCCTTGGCGAGCGGGATTTTTATGAATATAATATAACAAATATTATAATATAACAAAAAATATATATATTTTTTACGTTCTAATCCCTGTCTGTTTTATTAACGTCACTTTTACTTATATTTCAGTAAAGATTGGAATTGTTTTCACACAAACTCGAATTTCATTGTGTTTCATGTGTCTTTTAGTAAATTTTAAGATAGTATAAAAGAACACTTTGTGAAAAAAATTTAAACACTCAAATATTTTACCTTACTTGAAACTACAGCTAAAGAAAAATAGTAATAAAGTTATAAATAATATACTTTAATTTGATATTCATAGATATTTATATAATAAAATAAAATTATTTCAATGTAATCAAATATATAAAAAAGATAACAATTCTCTTATCAATGCCGTGCCACGACCTTAAGCAGAAGGGTGGTCAGCCCCCAAAAATGTCACAAACTACCGGCCATTGACACCTGTCTTTCCGTGTTTACATACAATTATTACATCGGTCGTAACAAAGTAAATAGCGTTTATGAATCATTCAACCTTGTTCAAGATCAATACATAAGGTGATTCGCAATTAATATTGTATTATAAATTAACAGAAATATTCATCGTGTTTACCTTGAAAATGCGTTATTATAATAACGTTTATTTGGTATGTACATATAATTTTGTTTTTAGTTTCACGCTGTATCCCGCACGAGGCAGGGTAGGCAGAGGGAACCCGGGAACCTAGTGTTAAGACACTCCGTTCCAATTCCGTTCCCCACTTTCCGCCGAATTTGAGGCATTGCGTGTTGAGTGGCGGAACTCAACGTCGCGCTTTGCCTTATTACCAGAGCGAAGAAATGAAACACTAAATATTTAAATTGAAAATATTAAATATTTCATTTCCTCGACTGGGTATCGAACCCAGAATCTGTCGGTTACAGTCACACGCTTGTGCCGCTGCGCCACGACAGGCCTTGGTATGTAGATGTATTTATATATTTAAATATTTAGAAATCATAACTTTACGTGGTATCTCATATACTCTCGTAGCAGGTTATAGCGAAATCATTGTTTAAACACTCTATATTTTGTTATTAAAATATAGTAACATCGCCTTATCAATATCAAAGAGATCCAAGCAGAGTACTAACCATCATTGGGCAGACGAGCAGAATGGGTATATTATTATTATTGTTAATATTATTTTTAATTTGTTTTCTGCTCCACGCTGTATCCCACACGTGACAGCGTAGGCAGAGGAAACTTGAGAACCTAATATTAAGTCGCTCTGGTTGGTTTCGTTCTCCACTTTCGGCCACTGAATACGTAATGCTGAGGCATTTCGTGTCCAGTGGCGGAAATCCAACGTCGCAATCATTAGTTAATGTACAAATAAAAAACATATACATAATACAAAAATGTATATGTATATTATAATCAATGTTAATATTGTATACAGCTCATAATTTAATTTCTTTTGTATCTTTTGTTATACAGTGTAAATAACAACTTGCACTTGTAGAAACATGATTATTTTATAATCACAGATATATATTTATAATTCACATATATGAAAAATTAATCGTAATTCAAATCTTTTGATATTTTAATGTAATATTGCCAAAATTGTTATTAAATATACAGAATTTTAATTCATATTTATCTCATCAGGCGGAAGTAGCGTATACGAGCAAGACATAAGGTTTTTCCTATGTAAATCCCAATCTCGCGGGAATTCCGGGATGAAAAGCCAGTTTTTCTTTCAGTTCCCATAAACATTGGTTCTGGTTTCAGCTCCGGAACGTTTACGTAACGACACGAACGACACGAACAAATAAAATGTAGTTCGACCAATATTTTTTTTTGTTTGCTTGTGTTTTGGTATTGTATATTGTGTTAAAAAGGATAACGTTATAAAGAGTTTACAGTATAAACTCTTTATAACATTATCCTTTATAACGATGAACTAATTATAAAGTGTATATATATATATATATATATATATATATATATATATATATATATATATATATATATATATATATATATATATATATATGTATATGTATATATATATATATATATATATATATATATATATATGTATATATATATATATATATATATATATATACATATATATATATATATATATATATATATATATATATATATATATATATATATATATATATATATATATATATATATATATATATATATATATAGAGGTTTTAAAAGCATAGGTTCGTATAAATATATGTATATATGTCTTATACGTTTCGGTAAATAATATGAAATGATGTAATACTATCTTTCTTTAATAACAAAAGGTATTAAAACAACTTTTTCCTATTATTATGAACGTACGTAAAGGAAAAATTTGATATTATTCACTAATAATTGTGAAGGAAAATTACAGTGGTTTTGTTTGAAAACAATGCTGGTTATCTTATTTGTTTATGGAATAATGAATACGGATACTCTACATATATTTTTTTAAAATGATACTTTTTTTTTCTTTATTATAAAAATAAGTATTGTTAGGTTATATAGCTTAGGTAATCTTAACTAAGGTTCCGTAACCAGAGGGTTAAAAGGGACCCTATTATAAAGACTGTGAAGTTTTACAGATCATGCATTCTGTTTCCGCTTTAACAAAGAACACAGAATAAAACATATATTAAAGTAAACAATTAAACAGGAATCACTGTACGAAAACTAAAGTAATATTTTGCTGTTCTTATAGATAATGGTACTGAACACTTCACTTAGAGTCCAACTCGTACTTGGCCGTTTTTTATATAACCTAGTAAGTTTTCTGCTTTTACTGAAAAAAATGATGATGATGAAAATAAGGTATATTTTTGGAAAAGGTTTTCCCTAAGTTAAAATATGATAAATATTGTTTAATCCAACTTTCAGTCATTGCGTTCGGTACGACAAGTTGCACTGCGCTACCACAGCGTCACTGCCTGTCAAGGTTGTCATTTTGAAGAAGTGAATAAAAATCCAAGTTCAATAATGAATGATGCATCGTTCACCGACAAAGTAGATATAGAAGAAGAAGATCTTTACGGGTGCTAAGTTCTTTATTTACTTTGTAATATTGGGATTAAGATTTTAACAATTTAAACAATTTAGTCAAATCTTTTTTTTTTACTACATTTTCTATGTAATCTATACTCTATTAATAAAATAAGAACTTTTTCTACAAATTATAGAATTTTAAATCGGTACGTAATTCGGTAAACAACCAAATATATATTTACATGTACATACATGTACAACGTAGCGTGAACAAAAGTGGGGAACAGTAGTGGAACGGAGTGTCTTAACACTAGGTTCTCGGGTTCCCTCTGCCTACCAGGCCCCGTGAGGGATACAGCGTGAAGCTGAGTACGAGTACATGTACAACGTGCATTGCACACACAGACACACATAAATACATATATTACGTACAAATATTACGTAGGTCCTTACACTTCCTAAACATAACACGATATATAAAAATTGCCGTTTACTCAATATATTATAAGATAATGTTTCGTTCGGTTCGACAACCGAGCGGGCGACAACCTTGCTGCCGACCTTGCCCGCGGGTGAACGACCAAGCGTATTTTCGGCCGTTTTTCTCTAACGAAAATTTCCTATCGATCAGCTTATGACCTTCTATATATATCTCAGTTTTTATATACGTATAAGGAATAGGGAAAGAATAGGGACTATCGGTCATACAAATCGCGGCGTTGAGTTCCGCCACTCGACACGCAATATCTCGAACGTTACTTAAATGATAGTTAAAGAGTTATCTATTGAACGATTTTAGTCACTTTGACTAGAGACTTAGCGTAGTGTTTCAAAATGTGGTGAAAAACGGAGAACGGAATGCCTGTAGGTTTTCTCAGTTTACTGTTGTTATGAAAAAGACGAGGCTGAAAAGAAAGGACGGCTTGAGAGACATAGAGGTCAAATAAAATGTTCGACGAGGGCAATGTTTTGCTAGCACTCACACATTTACCTTTAATTTATTTGTTTTTCAATATCATATTGCGTTTTGGAAATGATTTACTACTGTATAGCTACTGTTTTCTTACATATAAATATCAGTAATTTTTCAGGTAATTCTAAGTATTTTACATGTATCTTTACCGTGTAGTAAAGTTGAAATGGCAGTGATATGTACAACCTAAGTGGCTGTTAAAAGCGTAATAATTTACGTCAACAGATAATGGTAAAATTCAAATTATGGATGAAATGGCACTAATTTGTCACATGACTTGATCTTTTGGTACGCAAATATGTATTTTTTGATATGATGTAATACAAGATAGATAAGTATGATAGATTGTAGAATGTTTGAACTTATATTTGTGATGATAAAACAATGATTCAGTGCTATTTTTTCAATATTTAACACTGTTTTCTGAGTATGATGCAAAGTTATAAGCCATACGTTTTGTTTTTTTTTTTTAATCGCATAAGACCCCAACGAAATTTTAAAGTTTAACTTGAAAAGAATACGTAATACTATATGAAGTATTTAAGATTTCCAAATTTATAAATAAGAAAAATGTACTTGAAATTGGCTTTTTTATTACACATGGAAGACTTGAGTTTTTTTTTATTTAAACTATTTGAATTTTAAAGCCATAAGCGCAATTCTAAACAGCCCATAATTATTATTTCCTTAAAAACACAGTTTGAAAAACAATCCAAAGGCCATTATCGTGTGTTATTGAGAAAATGCAAAAACAAGGTATAAATGACAGTGAAGAAAAAACAAAACTGCGTATTATTTTTTATCATTGATATGACCTTAAAACTCCTAATCATATAGCGTCATACACTAAAATTAGTTTTACATAGAAGTCAATACCACCCTGCGCCCTCAGACGCAGACACACGCGCGTGTACAATACCTGTATATACAGTGTAAATGTTATGTCTATGTGTGCGTAGAGGTCGTCAACCTGCGAAATTTCGGCGCTACTATTGCACAATTATTGTATGTATGACGTTGTATCTTACTTTGTTTAATAAAAATACATGAATAATATATATATATATATATATATATATATATATATATATATATATATATATATATATATATATATATATATATATATATATATATATATATATATATATATATATATATATATATATATATATATATATATATATATATATAAGTTAATAATTCCTTCTATGTATGGATTATTCTAGTTTTATAGTTAAGTACACTCCAATCCACGATGGCGGTAGTAATTATATCTGTAGCTCATTGCACATAGCATAAGTAGGCAGAGAAAACGTAATTTTGAAATGACTCCGTTCCCACACGCGCTGTCCAATACCCGAAACATTCATTCATTCATTTCTTAATACCAGCGCAAAATGAAAATAATTGATTGCTTTAAGCAGGAATCGAACCCCGATCGCGTATATAATCAGACGACGGCCTGAATATAAATAAATATTTATAAAAAAAAGGAAAATATAATATATAAGTACACATTGTTTACTTCGTAAGCTTTTTCGATCCCAATTCAAGTTCAATAAACGCTTTTTACGCACCCTTATTTCGAAGAACATCGTTATAGTCATATCCATGAATCATAATGTTGCAAATATGTACTTTAGGTTGTAACTCATTAACCATTCCCTTGAAACCAAAATTACGTTAAAAAATTAAGTTTTATATGAAAAGGAACCTACAAAAATGCTTTTATTTTTTTTTCTTTGTATCTCATACTTTGTTACGGAAGGAACGTGGGAACCTAATGTTAAGACTCATCGTTTAATATTAGGTTCCTCTCATTCCCTTCTTTCTACCGATCTTAATGAGCTTTGTCTACCAGAGCGAGGAAATGATAATATTAAACAAGATTTACTTCCCACTCAGTTCCCTGAGTGGAAATTAAGCCCACGACCAACTCGTTCAGTCACCTTTTTTACATAAAAAATACTCAGCTTCACTGTTGTATCCCGCACATGGCTGAGTAGACAGAGGAAACTTGGGAACCTAATGTTAAGAAACTCCGTTCCCCACTTTCCCCCGAATTTGAGGCATCGCATGTTAAGTGGCGGAACTCAACGCCGCGCTTTGCCTTGTTACCAGACCGAAGAAATGAAAACATTAAATATTTAATTTGAAAATATTAAATATTTCATTTCCACAATTTATGATCATTTTATATATATTATAACTTTTCGTACACCTAAAATAATATCAAATCATATAAATGACAATATAGTTATGTAGTATATTTAAGGTGTACGTACATTGGGTAAAAAAAAACGTTTATAGAAATTAAGGGCCCCTGTGGCGCAGTTCAAATCCGATCCGCATAGTCATGGATTCAATTTCCACATACTTACGTATGTCATTCTCACATTTTACTCTTTCAGGCAAGCGGAAGTCAACGTTGTATCGTTTTTTTTGTCCTGAATAATTTTAATAAATTAAAAAATACTAAGTCTTTTCCTTTTATTATGTTTTTATGTGAATGTTATATCACACCCATTTTAAATACAATTCATTAATTTAATTATAATATTGGAAAATTTAATTTTCAACTTAAGCATATTTTTCTATTTATCTTTTAAAGCAAACAATGGGTTTTATCGTTACATATTGACAAAATAAATCAAGACACATTAGAAGTAAACGCAAGAATATTGAAGATTTATTTTGTTCTGTTTCCGGAAAAAACGGAAATAACAATAAAAAACACATTTTTTTGCAGGCAAAACCGCAATCGGAACACTTGTGTAACTATATAATCAATTTACATGGAAATTGAGCTTCAACATTATGTATTTGATAAGTTTATATATAAACAAATTAAAGGACAATCATAGCGAAAATTTTCTAAGAAGCAGAAGTCAAAGGCAACATTTTATTTGAAAATGATTTCACGCGTGATCACTTGAGAAAAATCCCAATAATTTCTAAAATTATATGCTTGCAAGGGACTTTCACACTTATCGTTTTGTAAATATGGGTGAAGATGTTTTAATAGGATTTTCACAATATGTTGACTATGGGAGGTCGTTCACCCGAGGCCTGCAAATTCATTTGGGTTAATGAACTCGATTGAAAATAAAACATTAGTTTACGTAATGAACCATTGTTAGTGAAGCGCTTCTTTTTTGTTTAATCATAGTGTTAAATTATCGTTTTATTATGATCATTAATAACGGAGAGTTACATCACTAAGAAATCTATAAAAGCGATGACACGTAATGGTTCTAGGTTCAAATCATGTCGTAAAGTTGTTATTTAAAGATATTTTATTAATTTGGATTTTTATTTGTACTCAGTTTCACGTTGTATCACACACATGACAGGGTAGGTAGAGGGAACTTGGGAACCTAGTGTTAAGACACTCCGTTCCGTTACCCCCCTTTACGGCGAATATGAGGCATTGCTTGTTGAATTGCGGAACTCAACGCCGCACTTTGCCATGTTACCAGAGCGAAGAAATGAAAACATTAATTATTAGGTGAGTTTGAAAATATAAAATATATCATTTCCTTGAGTGGGAATCGAACCCACATCCTATAGTTTAGAGTTACACACTTTGCCCCTGCGTCACGACAGACGTTAAACAAAATATCACTGTTAATATTCTTATAATTCATTTATATTTATTATGACTTATTCACCTATACTGTGGTAATTAGGCCTTTCAATAAAATTATTTTTTTCATAACCGTGTTACAATACATATAACTGCAACCGCAACTACGCACGAGAACAAAACTTGCTACTCACAGATGATTACCGAAAAATATCCTTGAGTGACTCGGTAAAGGATTGGGGGGAATTTTATATATTTAATACCAAACAAAACACTACAGCAACAACTGTTCCAGTTAAAATTGATATCTATAAATGAAAAAACGGAAAGAGGTCTGTCGTGGCGCAGCGGCACAAACGTGTGACTGTAACCGTAGGGGTTGTGGGTTCGATCCACACTCGAGGAAACGCAATATTAAATATTTTCAATTTAAATATATAATGTTTTCATTTCTTTGCTCTGGTACGCGGTAAAAACGCAACGTTGAGTTTCGCCTCTTATTATGCCTCAAAATTAGGCGGAAAGTGGGGAACGGAAGTGGAACGGAGTGTCCTAACACTAGGTTTCCAAGTTCCCTCTGCCTACCCTGCCATGTGCGGGATACAGCGTGAAGCTGAGAAAAAGGAGGAAGGCTGTGACGCTCGGGCTCAAACATGCGACAGTAAGACCCCACAGATTGTGGGTCGATCCCCATTCGTGGAAATTAAATATGTAATATTTACATTTCTTTGCTCTGGTGGGCAAATGGCGGCGTTGAGTTCCGCTCTAAGTAATGTCTAAAATTTCGTAGGAAGTGGGGAACCTTAATGAGAATGAAATGTCTTAACACTGGGTTCCCATGTTCCTTTTGCCAAGCGCAAGTTTCAACGTGAAGATAAAAAGAAAAAGACTGTATTATTAAACGCAATAATATCATTATTGCGTTTAGTTAAATTTGATATTTTTTTGTGTCTCTAATTCACTTACTGAGGAAGTTTACAAGTTTATTTCCATTAATAACAGTAAAAATGCAAAAATGGTAGAATTTTAAAGCTTAAAGCGTTGCGTAGATGGTAAATTACTACATGAATAAAGTCTAAGTCGTCTTCAATTTTTATCATCATTCTCATCATACTCGAATTTCCTTATATGATTTTGGTTTTTAATTATTTCATGTAGTTTAACTGGACCTCTACGGTTCTACATCAGGTATGGAAATTTTGAAAAATAAATATAGCCTGCCCAGACTTTAAAGCTATACAAAAAAAAGTTTAATATAAATCGCTCCATATGTTTAGAAGATGTGCCCGAACAAATATATAAACAAGTGGACAGACAAAAATTATATATTCTATTAGTTGTTAAAAGCTCCCTTCACATAGATTTAATGTACACACACAACTCCTATACTGTTTTATTATATTATATATAGATAACGGCCTCCGATATCCTATAGAGAAAATATTTTTGATTTTTATCACATTGTTATATAAAAAGATTCGTGGTAATGAAAAACGAAAAATGAATAATTTAATTTTATGTCTTCTCGTCTGGTCGTGCTTACAATAGAACATATAGGGAGAATTATATGTTACAACAGTCATACTACTTTTTCTCCTTCTCATAGATAAAGTGTGACGTTAAATTCAGCCACTCAAACATATAGTTTCCCAAGTTAGAACGTGAAGCTGAAATCAGTGAAAAATATTTTTAAAATACAAAATAAAATTGGAATTTAAAATTTTATTTTTATCATATTTTTAATGCTAAAAAGCTTTTAAAATATTTTATAAAAGAACCAGTCGTTTTCACAGGCCTTTAACCTGTAACTGTACCTAATGAGTGATCGCTAATGTACCGTAGATATGTATGCAATCAATTGTAATGTTATAATGGAAAATTTTGTTCATGGCCAATACAATTTTAAACAGATGCATGGTTTTTACTTTATACTTTACACTCTTTCTCTCTATAATGCACGCTTTATCGCACATCTCTACTAGTTGTAATACTACATACTAATATTATAAAACTTAAAAGTTTGTATGGTTGAACGCGCTTTACTGATAAAGTAATGGTTGGTATTGAAAAATTTCTTTCAGTACTGATAATTTTTAAATCTGGATATTCAATTCTCGATGCATGCCACTGAATACATCATATGTCAACAAAAGCTTCAATTTAAACAAAACAGGCGAAGCCGCTGATAACAAGCTAGTTACTATACAAAATGCAAGTAATGTTTAATTTTCGTAATATTTTATCCTGTCTACGCTTAGGTATGCTTTATAGGACTTTGACTTGCCACAGGTCGTACACCTCGGCGCCAGCTTCTACAGCCAAATACTTGATAATAACACATTGAAAACAATGTTGACTAATGACAATAACATAAATCATTATTATTTTTATTGGATAATCATGTATTAGTTTTACTTTCTTTGATTGGAACTGCGTTTTGAAGTAATACATTGTTAACATATATTATTTTGTTCATGTGTATATTGTATATAGTGTGTAGGCATGTTTAGAAGGATTGAAAACCTCAATATGAACAGAGTGTCTTAACACTAGGTTGATTCTAATGATAAAATTATTCCGTTAAAATACTTCCGTTCCCCGCTTTTCGCTGATTTGTCGTTACAACAACTCAACTATAAGTATACTAAAGTTTTTCTAAGTAAGTAATACACTCTGTGGACAAAAAAATCATTATTATGATGTATTGGGAAACGGAACGGAGTGTCTTAACACTAAGTTTCCTAGTTCTCACTGCCGACGCCCGCAATGTGCGGGATGATGCGTGAAACTGAGTCATGTATTTACTAAAGACTACATATAGACACGATTACAATGAAAGAGTGTCTTAACACTAGGTTTCCTTTGCCTATTTTGATAACTATAATGCATGATAATGCTAATACATACCTACAAATACTTTAAAACTTTTAGTTTTCCTCTGCCCACCACTCAAAATACCGCGAACAAAAGATGCAGTTTCAATCATTTTTCTCAATGTTTACCTCTCGTTATACTCCAGATGTACCATTCAACATTCCTGAGAGTCGTCATTTTTAAGATATTTTTAATACGTGAGTGTATTAACCTCTAAATAACACTTCAGTATTGACGTGGAATGATGTAAGCACTTATGCTTTTCAACTTATCCTTATATATTATCTACTCAGCTTCACGCTTTATCCCGCACACGGCAAGGTAGCCAAATGGAACTTGGGAATCTAGTGTTAAGACACTCCGTTCCATTTTTTTCCCCACTTTCCGCCAAATTTGAGGCATTGCGTGTCGAGTGGCGCTTTTCCTTATAACCAGAGCGAAGAGATGAAAATATTAAATATTTATTTCATTTCCTCCAGTGGGGATCGAACCCACAACCTGTCGTGTACAGTCACACGCTTGTGCCCCTGCGCCACGACATGCCTTCAGGCTAAATTATCTATAAAAACCCCGAGGGTAAAGATAATATGGAATTTTTTATATTGTTTTCTGATGAAAATTCACCATATCATCATATATTGGTCGAAAACAGCCGTAAAGAACCTAGTAATAACTCCTTTATCTTGATCAAATTCAGAATAATCAAAAATTCTTTTCCTTGAACCTACTTTTAAAGTAAGTACAAGCATCTCTTGCAGGGTCAAGCAATGCTCAACCAATAATAACAATAAATTCTATTTACAATACTATACATGATAGTTCAGGAAGTGCAAGTATAGTTGATCTTTATATTATTGTTTTAATGACATTTTAAAGTCCATAAATATGTTCACTGCACATATTGAATCCATTCGGGGGAACTCGAAAAGGTAATTAATATATTTAAATTATTTTTATTTCCACATTTCCTTTTTAGTAAGCAAAATGTGCAGTAGAATGGAAAAAATAATAAGGATGTGTACACACGCAAATAAAAATATTTTTTTATGATTCCATACATCAAAAAAATAGATTCACTGTATTTTCCCTATCTGGAATATTTTTCTAAAGATCATGTAGAGGTGTCAAACTAATATTGAGTTCTACGGTCCCTTATAGCATGAAAGAACAAATCCCCTGAGACAATGCAATCAAAAAATAAAAGCGAGATTTATACATTATTTTATTCTGCAATTTGTACGAAATTTCTCGCGTCATTAAACCTTTTAGGATTTGACCTGTGAACCTAATGATAATAATTCAGCATTGAATACTTACAATAAAGGAAAAATCTAAGAATGAATATTTACAAGATTTTCACAGAAAAAAATGTAAACAGTACCCTATACTTATAGTTCATTTCATAAAGAAAAGCGTGACAACGAAACATAAAAATATATATTTATCGATTAAAACTATTACAAGTTCATAATTGGAGATCGTTTCAAACAAAAACAGTGCATACTTTATAAATTGTACTTGTCGTTAACTGACAATCCTGCATTTGTTGTTGAACCATTTGGCAGCGAGTCAGACTTAATTTCACAAGGTTAAACCATGATTTAAATATTGCCTTGAATGGTATTTGAACTCACAACTGTAAGCAATGCTGAAATCAAAAGTATATACTGTCTTATTTTGTATATTAAATACTGTAAATTGGCATTTACATATGTGCATAGTGATCTAGTGTCTGACTAGAACGGTATTGGTTTCGGGTTCGGTCCCAGTCGAAGCAATGTTTTATATTCATTAACAGCTAATTTGTGTAAAACTTAATAATAATATATCAATTTTATTCTGAAATAATTTTTTCTTAACGCTTTCAATTATTCCATAAAATATTCCGATCTAAGAAAATAATTCTAGGACTTTCTACATATCTTTAAAAATAAAAAATATAATATATATATTTTGGAACAATATTCAAATCCATTTACGTAACTACATTCAATTATTCACCTTGAATTATAGCAATAAAACAGGTGTTAAAAGTATAATTTATCAATTTCTTATCAGCGCACTGCCGAAATATGCGCACGCGCACATGGTGGGAAGGTCGCTGGGTTCGACGACTTATTGCGCAATTGTGACTCATTATAGTTAGTTTAGTGTGTTTTTTTTTGTAATACATACATATACATAGTACATTATAAAGATAAGGAAGTTGATTTTTGTATATATAATTTTATGAGTATTATTCATTTAAGGCTTATTTCGTATTTATTATTTTTTTTTATATTATCTATATATTTTTCATATCATACACATTACCTACATGTCATTTTTCATATTATACACCCGTTCTTTTGAAAAAAATATATATATTTTTTTAATTCTTTTCCTATTAAAAATATATATAAAATTATATAACTTGCGCAAGCCTTCATTGTTAGTAAGTTACGTTTTTTGTGAGAAAACAAAGAATTATTATTATATTGAATTATTATGATAATATAATTTAAACATTTGTTTACTTCATTGAAAATGTGGTCAACTAAGTCGATAAAATGGCGAAATTCATTGTAAATATTGTTTTTTTTTTAATGATTTTTTAAATATAACACAAAAGTCAAGCGACATACGTCATAATTCCTAAATGGTTTTTACAACTTTTTTATGCCGTTAGCATCGTTGTACGGTGAATTGTACAAATCACCCTTATCCAAGTAAATTGTTAAATTTAATTACATTTTGGCAACAGATTATGTATTTTTTATGTACACAAAGCCTAGAATCAAAAACGTTTTACCAATGCTTTTCCTGCTCATCGTCGTACAAAACGTGAAAACGTTTTTCATGAGCAGTAATATTCTTCAATACGCCTTTCAACAAATTTGATATATTATTAAAATATATTTAAAAACATTGCCATATAGTAATATGAAAATATTTATAAGTACTGTATGAAATTTAAGAGTGATTATTAAAACGAAAATTAAATTCTCGCCTCTGGCGCTACTTTTTGTAAAGTAACACCGTATATATTAATCATAAAAAGTCTGTAAGAGAGATGAGTTTGCGTTCAATTCTCGCTTGAAGGTATTTCATTTTTGGTACAAGGCAAAACGCGGCGTTAAGTTCTGCCACTCAACACGCAATGCCTCAAATTTGGGGGGTGGGAAGTGGGGAGCGGGAGTGGAACGGAGTGTCTTAACACTAGGTTCCCAAGTTCCTTCTGCCTACCCCGCCATGTGCGGAAATTTTCCCTATGGTAACAAGACAAAATGCAGTTCCGCCACTCGACACACAAGATCTTGAAAAAGTCGGGAACAGAATGTCTTACTTAACACTAAGTGGCCTCTGATATTTCAGAAGATTTTATACTATACTATTAATAATGATTAACCAGATTTTTATTTTTGAATTATTCAAGAACTTTTATAATAAAGGCGCGTAATAGGTATATCTCAATAATACTTAACTTATATACCAGAGACTATAAAAAATTGAAGGTCGAAAAATTGTTTTCATTGCGTAATATTAAATCAGACAAATAAATGGAAATTTGTTAACAATGTAAATATGACTTGCGAAAATGCATTTAGAGTGTAGGATTGTGATTCATTCAGCAAGACTTTTTTCAGTTTCACACTGTATCCCACACATGGCAGGATAAGCAGTAGGCTTTTCCACCTTCCCGTCACATTTGAGGCATTGCGCGTTCAGTGGCAAAATTCAACGCCGAGCTTTGCCTTGTGACTTTACCGAAGAAATAAAACATTTATTATTTAATTTCAAAATATTAAAAAAAAAAAACATTTCTTCGAGTGGGGATCGAACTTACAACAGTGGCGTTAGGCTTCAATCCTTGTATATTTGTAGTTATACATTTATATCTTTCAATAAACAGTTCATTTGGTCATGTATTTTCACTTTTTGAAACATTACAGAAGACGCATATTTAGTTTGTAAATACCCTTTACGCAAATATTAACATATTTAAAAGTCCAATTACGTCATTGTTGCATCGAATGAGCGATATATTCTTTACAAGTAAAAAAACTTGATAATGAGTCAGTATATTAGTAGATATAAGTAAAGTATATATAAGTAGATATTACTAGGGCTGTGGATTTCAATTTTACTCAAGGGAGGCCTGTCGTAGCGCAGCGGCACAAGCGTGTGACTGTAACCGACAGGTTCTGGGTTCGATCCCCAGTCGAGGAAATGAAATATTTAATATTTTCAATTTAAATATTTAATGTTTCATTTCTTCGCTCTGGTAATAGAGCAAAGCGCGGCGTTGAGATCCGCCACTCAACACGCAATGCATCAAATTCGGTGAAAAGTGGGGCACGGAAGTGGAATGGAGTGTCTTAACACTAGGTTCCCGGGTTCCCTAAAAAAATAGTTAAATAAAAAAAAAAAAAAATAGATTAATAGTAAAAATAAATCAAGGCCGAAGTGCTTGACAGACTACACGAGTATCGGTCCGCCACAGTAGGTCAGGAAGTAGGACGTTATTTGAATTTCTAACACCCCCTTAGCCAAGAGGAGCTACTGTGGGAGATTTATTTTCTTGCAAGTCATCGAGGCTGCGGGTGCCCTAGGAGAAACCCCGGGATATCCTGAAAATGATGGTGGCCCGTAAAGTCAGGCCTTTCACAATACATAGTCCCATATAAATGAAGTGGGTTTTCGCTGGGTTTTATTGGGTAGGATCGAATCTCCGATGCGTCCCACAGTACCACCAGTCTGTAAAGCACTTACATGCTTTCGCACGTACGGTCAGCAAACACACATTTCCCAGTGAAAAAAAAAGGTACTCGAGTTGCACTAACAGTACAAACCACTTTCTTCTCTTCGTATTCCTCAGAACTATACAACAGTTACTCTAAATTAATAATAAATAATTTGATAACAATCTTTATCGAATCATTATAAAATACGATAAATTGCATTTACTGAGTCAGCTCCTGAAACTGACTCATGTTAATACGTCATTTGTACACTTACATATGACGCATACTTTCTCCGGCGAGGGGATTTCGCTCGTTTTACTTTTTGAACGCCATTGTTAATTCTCAGAAACCTTTTTTTTTGGTAAAAGCTAACACGAATATATTAAATGTACTGTTTTGTGTAGATTAAAATTAGTATGTTTTACAAAGCTAGAACATTTCAAGTTAACAGGGAATACTTCAAGTTCGGTGGAATGTTAGGAACGAACGGAGTGGAATGTTGGGAACGAACAGACTACTTAGACTTAATAGTGCGTTCCCTAGTTCCCTCTGATTACCGTCTTAAGTGCGAGATACAGCGTGAGGCTAAAAAAAGTATAAAAATACACATAAAGTGAGACGTAACGTAGCAAAGTGGTTTGATATCTGACAGTTAACGTCGAATGCGGACTCAAATACTACTCGGGGAAGACAAATACAATTCTTTGGTAAGAAGGCGTACGTTTCGACAAACCAGAGAAAATCTGAAATAAAATTAGACGTAAAGTAGGAAAAACAGTGCAAGAGAGTAATAAAAGGTAGTAGCTAGTGGTAGGTTCCCTCGGTCTACCCTAGTAAATATTACCTGTACGTGTTAGGGTAGCCGTAAGTAGACTGAAGCTGATTGACTGAATATAGATTGAAGCTTAGTATAAAAAAAGCTAAGTATAAAAAATTACTATAAATCACTCACTCTCTCAGCTTCACGTTGTATCCCACAGTACGACAGGGTAGTCATAGGGAACTTGGAAACCTAGTGTTAAGACTCTCCGTTGCGCTTACGTTCTCCACTTTGAGTGACCGAATTTGAGTGTTGAGTGGCGGAACTCAACGCCGCGTTTTGCCTTGAAACCAGGGCGGAGAAGTGAAAACAATAAATATTTACTCTTTTCCTTGTACTTCTACGCAACAGAATCCGTAGATGAATGATAGTTACTGACATAGCTCTGATAATCGATGGGAAAGAAAAGTCTTACTTAATATCGATTGCGTTTTTTTTATGGATAAGACACGGCAAACGAAGGTACGGGTCACCTGATGGTAAGAAATGATGGTCGCTTACAGCCCTGTGTAGCACCAGAGGAGATACAAAAGGGTTGCCGGTCTTTAAAATGAATGAGCACCGGAGCCCGGCATTACCCAATGCGAAACGCAGTGGCCGAAGCCACTACTTAACGCCAGTTTCAATGCCGGTGGTGTTAATGATCCGGTCGAATCTGCCCATGTGTGTTGCGCTTGCTGACAACGTGACTCTCCCACACGTACTTTAATCGCCTCTTACGACGCCATCAGTACCAGGGTGATCCCATTCTAAGCAGAAATCTCAAAATTTGCGTCCGGCAAAACCAGGACATACCGCCTTCCACGTCTTCCACCAAGTGGACTGACAACTTAAAGAAGGTAGCGGGTATCCACTCGACTAAAGATGTCTATTAAAGATCTATGTCCAACATAAGACTTAAATGACTGGATGAAATTATTCGCAACAAGTACAAGTATTTTACTAAATCTTATAATATACGGTAACAAACCTGTAAATAAAAATATTTACATAACATAAAGTAAATGACAGCATTATATATTTAATTTCATCAAATGGACATCGAACTCAGACCTATCGCGTTTACAGTCGACCGTTTTGCTTTTCCCAAGGCCACAACAGCAATCAAACAATATAATAAATTTGTATAGAGCCCGCATAGCAAGGATCGTAGAGGTAACTTGCTGCCGAATTTTCGAGATATTAGTAGTTGGAAATAAAAATAATTAAATATAAGCATCACATAAAAAGATCATGGCTTGCCGTGGCGCAGCGGCAAAGGCGTGTGACTATAACCGACAGGTTTCAGGTAGATTTTCAATTTAAATATTTAAATGTTTTCATTTCTTCACTCTTGTACAAGGCAAAATGCGGGGTTGAGTTCCGCCACTCAACACGCAATGTATCAAATTCAGCGGAAAGTGCAGAACGGAAGTAGAACGGAGAGTCTTAACACTAGGTTCCCAAGTTCCCTCTGCCTACCCTGCCGTGTGTGGGATACAGCGTGAATGTGAGAGAGATAGACATAAAAAGATCTGCAAATTAATAACTACGAAATTATTGTTATATTTAATTGTTATACTTAATTGTGCAAACCATACGTAAATACATACAAAATGATATTTATATATAGATATTAGTCAAACATTTCCCTGTGATTCATTATTTAATAGAGTAATTTATACGCGTAAGCCTTCAAAGTGGAGGCATCGTCATTGGTACTGTGACGTCATTGTGTTTTCCTTCTACATAGTCGTGAGTCATCGCCACCCCCTTGTAGTAAGATCTTCTGATAAATATGAATAAGATTTCATATTATATTTTTAAAGTATTATTCATGTTGCGAAAATTATAAATATGAGAAATTTCTTTAAGAATAAACGTATAGCCTTAGTACTTTATTACATAAAAGGGCTGAATTTGATTATTAGAAAAAGTATAAATAATTGAACGAAGCAGGATTTAAACTCGCTCCTTTAAAAATCCATCGAAGAACAAAGGTTTTTTTTATATATACAAAGGCAATTTAAACATATAAATAGTTTTTTTACATATAATAAGAACGTATCTAACTCATTTAATCATTAATCGTTTAATTTTTTACGTTATTACTGCGTTGCGAAATTTGATAATAACTTTTTGTAACTGTAACTTTTACGATATAATATATATAATAACTGAAAATATTCTTTTTTTAATTTGTACAAGGTAAAAATGGTTACTGTGAGTTGTCCTTGGGAGATTTTTGTATAAAAATAATAGAAAAATATCTCACATAGATAAGATAAGATAAGATAAGATAAGATAATTTGTCAATTGCAACCAATAGTTCCTGAGATTAGCCCATCCATCGAAACAAATAAACTCTTAGATATTATAAATAAAAATTATAATTATGATTACAAATAATGTTATGTATAAACATTATTTCAATATTCAATATTCTTTTTCATATTGCTCAAAGTTATATGAAAAAGCATATATTTTCTTATTGACAATGAAAATCTTAAGTTAAGGCAAAGAGCAGCGTTGAGTTCCGCCACTCATCATGCAATATTCTCTGTGTGGAGGACGGAGTGTCTTAACGCACCCTTTTCCTACTTTGCGATTTACGGAACATATAATGAAGCTAAAATATAAAGAAACGCTAACAGTTACGTAAAGCCTCAAGTTCACTTCCCGGTTGAAACACATTTCCGAGGTTCAAGGCTCGGTAATTGTACCGGAATATTACATAAACTGCGCACTACTCATATCTACGAAATCGACATATAGTTATTTTATTTGGTTATTTTCATCTTAACATGCTTAATTAATTGTTTATTTTTTTGCTAATTTTACGCTATATCCTGAATATAGCAGGGTAGACTTAGGGAACCTGGGAACCTCGTATTAAGACATTTCATTCCATTAAGACATTTCCGTTTCCTACTTTACACTGAACTCTAGAGACGTTGCGTGTTGAGAGGCGGAATTCAACGCCGCGTTTTGGCTCGTCAACAGAATGCATAGGCGATTAGTGACATAAACTTATAATATTTTCTATATACAAGATTAAAAAATATATATACCTAGCATTTATATAAGTATAACGTATAATTTGTTTCAAAGGTATACATCATATATGGCCATCAAGAGCTCTTCCTCGTCGGGTCGACGTCTGCCTTTCTCTTTGACGTTTGATGCAGAAGTGCATTTAATAGTAGAATTTAAACGAGTTGCCCTAGAAAACCTAACATATTGACTTTCAAACAATGTTATAAATACAATATTATGTTTACAATAATTTTAAGCCCCGAATTTAGGTCATGTCGTGATGCAGGGGCAATGCGTATAAGCGCAACAGGTCGATCCTCATCCGAAAAATTGTTTTTTTTATATTGATATTTCTTCTCTCTGGTAAGCGAAGGGCGGCGTAGAGTTCCGCCACTTAACACGCAATGCCTTAAATTCGACAGAAAGTTTCGAACATAATGAAATGACTTAACACTAGTTAGTTGTTAGTATTATGTTATGTGTGGGATACAGTGTCCAGCGGAAATATATCAATCAATTTTAGATAAATATTAAATTTCCCATACATATATATTTTATTTCCATATTTTAATATTGAATTCTTATTTTCATTTCTATTTTCATTTGCTCATTCTTTATCACTGCACGAAATTTCTCGAAAATTCGGCGGAAAATGGGAAACGGAGTGTATAAAACCTGTACATTGTATGTCTAACTCTCTAAATGCGGGAAACCGCGTGAAAATACAAAAAAAACAATATACGCTTACGCTATCGAGTATCACAACACTTACGAGTATATCAATATGTAATGCTTACCTGGCCTAACCTGTCGCCGTGCAGGGGCACAAGTGTGCGACTTTTAATACGAAAAGTTGTGGATTCGATCGCCACTCGAGGTTGTAACATTTTATATTTTCATATCCTCACTTAGTTAACAAGGTAAAATGTAGTGTTGAGTTCTGCTACTCGATGCAATGTATCAAATTCGGCGGAAACTGAGAAACGAAACTAAGCGTAATAGATCAGGTTCCCAAGTTCCTTCTGCCTACCCTATCAGTCGTGCAGGATACAGAGCACAGCTACATAAATAAGAAAATATAATTATTAAGTCTAAGAGAGAGTCTAGACAAGTAACCAGGCTCCTATAATACATGTAATACATACACAATATTCACCTACATAATAGTAAAGTGCGTTGGCCTTACGTTTTCAAGCGTTTTTTAGCGTCCGTATCCGGTCAGAAAGTGTTTTCTTTTAGTTTGCAACGCGTGCGCAAATGCGAGTGCGTTGAAAGTGCGACGAGCCAGGAATAATAAGATGGTGGGTTCATTGAATGGTACTTAAAGGTGTTATGTCACTATTTTTATATGTTACTGGTAGATGTTTGTCTGTCCTTTTTTTAGCTTCACCCTGTATTCGGCACGAGGCAGGGTAGGCAGAAGGAACCCGGTAACCTAGTGTTAAAACCGTTTCGTACTTTCCGCCGGATTTGAGTCATTGCGTGTTGAGGGGTGGAACTCAACGCCGCGCTTTGCCTTATTACCAGAGCGAAGAAATGAAACATTAAATATTTAAATTGAACATATGAAATATTCGAACCCAGAACCTGTCGGTTACAGTTACACTTGTGCTGCTGCGCCACTAGAAGCCTCAGATCGTTTTATTGTGTTTTAATTAGAATTTTTATATTCTGCGGGTTTTTTTTAGTAGGTAATTTGTTTTGTTACAATAAGAATGAACAAGGAAGCGTAATAATGTCCCTGATTCTCATTAATAGTGTTATGAATTTGACTTACTTATCTATTCTGTAGCACCGTAGCTCCTGAACAAACGTTTTATGAAAATCGAATTAGCTGGTTAAGAGCTACGCACACAAAAACACTTTGTTTTTGAGGTCTTTTGGGTCGGGAGTTACTCATAAAAAAAATATATCAAATACACCACACCAGTGGGCCAGATACAGTCAGTTCATTTTGCAAGAATCCAGGGCAGTACGCGACGCAATCAAGAAATCGTTGGGGATAGTTAGATATAATTATAATGTTCATTGGCAGACGAATGACACCTCCTAAGTCTACCTGTGACTATAGACTACTGCATAGTTTTCGAAACGTCGGATTACCAAAAATGTAATTTTTAAATATATTACTTGACATATTACTGCTTTTTAAATCGATATTTTTTAAGCAATTTTCTTACAAAAGTGTAAAGGAAGGTTTTAAAAAATATTTATTAAACAGCATTTTGGCGAATGATAAGTCTAAGTATTTATTTTTGGGTAGCAAAGAGAGAAGCAATTTTTTATATTTTTATGGTTCACACGGTATCCCCCTTATATAAGGAAACGCAGAGTTTCCCTCTGGAACCTAGTTAGTCAAGACAATCAGATCTTATAAAGACACTCCATTCTTAAAAGGAAAGTTTGTTCTCATTAAGGCAATTCCGTTCCCTATTTTCCGCCAAATTCTGAACATATTGCGTGTTGAGTGGCAAAGGTCAACGCTGCACTTTGCCACGTTACAAAAGTGAAGAAATAAAAAAATAATATTCTATTAAATCGAGTAGAAGAACAGAACCCACTACCAGTTGCGTTTTCAGTCGCACGGTAGTGCCCATGCGCCATAATGTGCCCCAATATAATAAATAAAATTGTTAATATAAAATTTTACTCATGGCAGAAAACAAATATAAATATGTACGTTCAAATACTTTTCTTGTGTTCCGAGCATTTAATTCAAACCTATATTTATTTAAATCGCAAAGCACAAATCAATATTACCTTGAAGTAATTTATATGGATAATAAAAACAGCGTTATAAAAACTATCATGACTTGACATTTTTTGCGTCATTCGTTAGTTTTTATAAATTATGACATACTTTATAAGAGTCACGTATACTTAATTTTCTTTGAAACAAACCGCATTCACGGACAAAGGATCACAAAAGTTCCTGAATCGCGTGACTATAGGCTCTTCACACACTGTGCCCAAATGAGCAATGAATGGCCTTGTTAGAGTTTTCCTTAAGTATATGAAAAGTAAGTATGAAACAGCCACTTGCTGGTCCGATTCAGATTGAAATTCCAGATCCATGGATCATGTTCCTTTATAATTACTAGGACATCATAAGAAAGAACTAACTAGCATTTGAGGCCTATCGTGGCACAGGGGCACAAGTGTGTGACTGATAATACGACAGGTTGTGGGTTCGATCCACATTTGAGGGAAATAAATATTTAATATTTTCATTTTCTTCACTCTGGTATCAAGACAAATCAAAGTCGGCAAAATTAAGGAACGAGTGTTAAGACATAACACTAGGTTTCCAATTTTCTATAGCGGGATAAAGCGTGATTCTGTGTGAAAGTGTTGGAACGAATGCATTGCAGGATATTGTTATTGTGGTACCTGAGACCTTGCTACTTATAATGTACAAATTCTTTTTTTTTAGTACAAAAATCACCTTTAAATAGGAACTCCCAATATAAATCGATAAATCATTTATGTGTTCAAATTCTTTACAAAATTAAAACTTTCAACCAAATCTGATATAAGAAACTGTGTACTGTACTGTTCATTTGAAAAAAAAAACATTCCATTAGAAACACATTCGTCCTTTCCTTATACAGTCTACTAGTGTGTTTACAGCCTAAGAGTCAACCAGCATCGTACGACGACCTCGCTGACGTAACAAGCCTTGAACTGCAGTTGAATCAGTTTGAATATTCTTTGTATTGAATAATATCCTTGTTTATGAGTAATTTTATTACTTCGTATTATGCTTGATGTGTTCCTTGCCGTTCTCGTTTATTCTGATCATTTATTTATACGCTAGTTTATAGAAGAAATGTCGTTAAGAAATATATAATTATGTGTTGCTTATTATATTACGATGCAAAACATGAGATACTGCATGTTGAGTGGCGTAACTGAACAGGCATAGATTTTTTTTTTATTTTTCACAGTGGCTGTAACAAATTAAAAAAAAAATACTACAAAAATGTTTGTTTTCAGCTTCACGCTGTATTCAGCACGCGGCAGAGTAGGCAGAGTGAACTTGGGAACTTAGTGTAAAGACACTCCATTCCACTTCCGTTTCCTATCCGCTAAATTGAGCGGTGTTGAGTGGTGGAACTCAACATTACAACAATAATGTACAGATCAAAATATATAACTATATTCATTAATATTGCAATCTAACGCTCCTATACATTTTTCGCTTCACGTAAAATATTCTAAAGGTATCTTATATAATAAAATCTTTAAAATTGATGACTTCGATATATCGTAGCACAGTGGCTCAGTGTTACAATGTAAAAGCAACGGATGTAGATTCAATTTCCTCACGGTGAATTAATTATTTTCATTATTTTGGTAACAAGATGGCGTGAAGATCTACCAGTCTGTACGCAATGCTCAAACCAAGACGCCAATAAACAATAATAATACTCAGGTGAAATTAAATATTATTAAAAAATAATAAATAAATAATTTAAAATGATAAAATTCCAAATTAGCAAAAGACTCTATTTCCAAATAATTGACCCTTTAAACCATACTTTGGTCATTGATTCTTATAATTGCATCTTATAAAATGACTAACTAATTTTGAATATGATTGTATATTATTAGCAAATTATATCCTGGACATGCGTGTTACTGTAACCGACAGATTGTAGGTTCGGTCCTCATTTTTTCGCTCTGGTACAAGGCAAAACGCGAGTATCTTAACACTAGTTTCCCAAATTCCTTCTGCCTGCCCCGCCATTTGATATATATATATATATATATATATATATATATATATATATATATATATATATATATATATATATATATATATATATATATATATATATATATATATATATATATATATATATATATATATATATATATATATACATATATATATATATATATATATATATATATATATATATATATATATATATATATATATATATATATATATATATATATATATATATATATATATATATATATATATTGAGCTAAAAACTGTATAATTAACTTTTTCGGAAAATATTGCAATATGAATACCGCTAGAGGCAGAGTCCAAAGTCATGACTTAAATCTTAAATCAATTAAAACATTGAATTTGTGGTTTGAAATTAGAGGAATTACATACAAATTTAAATATTTCTCTGAATTATTTTACTACTTAAGTATGACGGAAGTAACTCCATGTTCGATATTTTGCCTTTATGGTTTTTGGCTATCTAAGCAGACTGGTGATTTTTTTTTTAATTTATATTGAAGAGGTAATCTTCGTCACTTGTTTATAAATAATAAAATAACCATAGCACCAACCAGAGAGGATAAAAAATCTCAACAATTCTGTATCAATTAGGCAAATCATAATTAACTTCCTTTCCTCTGCCTGCTTTAGAAAGCCAAAAAAAAGCGTAAAGCGCGTTTATATTATATCACATATATAAATATTTACATTATAAATATTTACATTGTATGCATATATTGGTAACATAACTGTCATTTCTACTGAAACGTGTATACCGGCAGGAAGCGTTTGCAATTAGCGAAGAAAGTACAGTTAGGCACAACAATGAGTGACGTAAGGTGAAACGGTTTACGTAACCGAGCCTTGAACTCCGTGTACCTACTATTTACTATATACTAATATATTAGTACACTACATTATAATGTAGGAATGTGACACCTATTGTAGCGCAGGGGCAGAAGCGTGTGACTGTACACGTGAAAGGTTATGAGTTCGATTTCCTTTGGAAAAAAAAGAAATGTTTTATATTTTTAAATGGAATATTTAATGCTTCCAATTATTCATTCAGGTAACTAGGCAAATTGGTGTAAAGTGGGGAAAGGAAGTGAAACAGAGTGTCTTAACACTAAGTTCCCAAATTCTCTCTGCTTATTTTAACATGTGCGGGATATAGTTGCCGTGTGATCCCGGCTTAGAATAGGATCACCCTGGTACTGATGGTGTCGTAAGAGGCGACTAAAGTGCGTGTGGTAAAGTCACGTTGCCAGCAATGGCAACACCAATCCACCTTAAAGGACGGCAACGCTCCTGTAGCTCCTCTGGAGTTACACGAGGCAGTGGGCGATGGTGATCACTTACCACCAGGTGACCCGTACGCTCGTTTGCCGTCTCTTCCATAAAAAAAAATATAGCTTGAAGCTATAAAAACAAAAAAGAAATAAATAAAAAAATTGAATCTGAGCCTTTGCAAATGGAATGTAGGAATAGTTCTGTACACTTGATTGCTTGTCAGTGAATGATAATGATAAATAATTAAAGCCTTTTTCCTATTTTACTGAAACTGTATAAAAAAGGTAAAGAATGGTGCACATTACCGTCACCTAACGCTGTTCCCAAAATATTTCCAAAAATATAACCAAAATCTATAAAAAAATCTAATATACCTTAGAATCCATTAAAGATATTCAATATTTACTTAAGTAAAAATATACATTTACTATATACACAATGAAGAAAGCCCGCTTCTAGTAAGTTACGTAAGGTGAAATGGCTTGCGTAAGTCGGGCCTTGAACCTCGTAGAAACTGGTACTGCCACAGGTTTGTCATTCAATACTCTGTAACTCTCAATGAATCAATCGTGGAACTGAAAAGGAAATTTTTATAGGCAAATGGATTTTTTTATTGATTTTTACTTTCAGGAATTATGTAAATTAACCATATTTCATTCATTTTGTGGTGTTGTTCGACTCAACTAAAAATATGTGGGAAATTGGACAATGAGTGGAAAACTTACACTTACACTTATTATTTAAATACTCTGTATTTCAATAATAAGTCTCTTCTGTCTACCCTGATATACGGAAAAAAAGCTTGAAATTGTATAATTATTTCTCAAGATCACAATTTAAATAAAATTATATATGAATCATATACATAATACTGATCCTTTCTATGTATCCTCAAGTATATTCGTACTTATTTTTCTACAAATATTCAATTAAAGACATCATCATTCAAGACACTCATTTTTTATAAAAAAATTTAAGCAACACTTAGTCGATAAGAGTTGAAAACAGTAATGCTAGAATACTAGATTGACTGGCCAATTAAAATGCTCAGACATACTAAAATTTGCCAATGTCTCGTTGTATGGAGAGTTCACGGAAGAGATGCTAAAATTCTACACTGTCGCCAGAGTTGCCAATGACAGGGGCCGTTGAAAACAGTTCTTCAGATGGAAACATAAATCTCTTTATGAACACGATCTTTAGAGATAAAGGACTAGCCTAAGAATGAGAAATTCCTATAATTAAATATGTACAATTTTTTTATAGCAAAGAAAATCAAACGATTGCCACTCCAATCGTCCCTGATGGTAAGTGATCATCAGAGATACAGGTGCGTTGTCGATTTTCAAAGTTTCCACTTTAGATGTGTCTTCATATATTTTATATAATTTTCTTAGATATTGTTCACGCTTAAAACGTAAAAAAAAACACAAAATTGGTTACATATTCGATTAAAAAAACATTAAACAAGTTTCATGGTTAAAAAGGATTTTGTATAATTTATATTCCTATGTTCAAATATATGTAGTTATTTACCTATTATTTTAACTTTAGCATATGTAAGTACTATACAATTGTGAGAGAGTTAATAACTAAATAATTAAAATTTAAATAAAAAGAGGCTGTAGTGGCGCAGGAGCGCAAGCGTGTGACTGTAAACGCGACAGGTTGTGAGTTCGGTCCTCACTCGAAGAAATAAAATATTGAGTATTTTCAAAATTTTTTTTGTTTTCATTTCCTTTATCTGATCACAAGGTAAAACGCGGCGTTAAGTTACGCCACCTTTCACGTAACGCCCGAATTTCAGCGCAAGGTGGTGAACGATACGAAAAATATACATATAAAAAAGCTTGTATATAATAAATATTAAAACATTCAACTTTCACGCAAACAAAAGTGACAACATCATATTATGATGTATGATGACATTATGCGTCCCGTTACGTCAGGAAAACGGGACTCCACGTGGAGTGAAAGTGCGCGGCCACGTGATGGAAATGGTAAACAATTTTCCTATTAACATCTCTGTTGGCTAAGTTTGGACGTAGATTTTTGTTATATTTTTTTGCTCTTATAAAGTGAAAATTTTCTATTCTTTCGTTTACTCAGCTTCACGCTGTATACCACATATGGGAGGGTAGGCAGAGGGAACTTGGGAACCTAGTGTTAAGTTCCACTCCCGCTCCTCACTTTCTGCCGAACGAGAGCGAAGAAATGAAAACATTAAATATTTAAATTGAAAATATTAAATATTTCATTTCCTCGAGTGTAGTTGTCGGTAACAGTCACACGCTTGTGCCGTTGCGCCACGACAGGCCTCAATGTATATATAACTATATAAAAAGGAACGTATATTTCTTTGACTAACTGCAAACTAATTGTAAGTTTTATTTATTAACTTGCTTTTATAGCTTTGCGATGGTCTCACATAGCAGAAAAGGAAGAGGGAACCCAGCATTAAAACACTATATTTGCCACTCACAGCCCAATGTACGAGGCATTGCGTGTTGAGTGGCGGTACTCAACGCCGCGGTAATTCAATGTCTTGTTACCAGCGAGATTATGCTAATTACTCATTATCGTTTACATACATAGCTTCACGCTGTATACCGCACGAGGCAGGGTAGGCAGAGGGAAATCCGGGAACCTAGTGTAAAGACACTCCGTTCCACTTTCGTTCCCCACCTTCCACCGAAGTTTGCGCCAAAGGCATTGCGTGTTGAGTGGCGGAACTCAACGCCGCGTTTTGCCTTATTACCAAAGCGAAGAAATGAAATATTAAATATTTAAATTGAAAATATTAAATATTTCATTTCCTCGACCGGAGATCGAACTCAGAACCTGTCGGTTACAGTCACATGCTTGTGCCGCTGCGCCACGACAGGCCTCGTGTCATTATCGTTTACAGTCTCATATTATGACCCTGTGCTACGTATCCCTAGCCGGGTTGGGGGAGAGAATGGAGCTCCACGCGCTACGGTCTCGGCATAGCTAATAATTCGTGACTTTTAACTTATAATGATATGCATTGAAAATACTTATAAAAGCGTTTAAACATTTAAAATAATAAATATTTCTAGTATATAAATTAAAAATAAATAAGTTACATAATGATAATAAAAAAATCTCTGAACACACACAATCACAGTAAAATACCTCTCTGATTTCACTCTCTTTCACATATAGGACAAAATATTAAATAAGTACCATCTATCAATACTATTAACTATCGTTACCTTTAAAGTACTTCAAGTTATATTAGAAAGTATAAACGTTCGCATGTTACCTATAATAACCTGATTTTTAACACATTTACGCGACATTTCCGACACAAAATCGTTATGCAAATCACGTCGTTACTTTTATAAGGTTATGGAGTTATTTTGTTTGGAATTCGATATTTTATAATACTAATATAAAATATTAAATTTATTTTATAAATTCATCATAAAGTGGAGAATGGTAGTGGAATGGAGTGTCTTAACACTAGGTTCCCAAGTCCCCTCTGCCTACCTTGCCGTGTGCGGGATACAGCCTTATAGTGATAGTATAATACTATACCATTTGATCTTTAATCATTATCTTTAATCTTTCTTTTCCTACTAAAAGAAATGAAATAACAAAAAATGTTCAAGTGAAATATTAAATATTTTCATTTCTTCGCTCTGGTAGCAAGGCAATGCGGGTCTTGGAGCTCCAGCACTCAACTCACAATATTTCAAAATCGTAAAAAAGAGAGAAGAAGTTTTTTAATAAGCGTAAATAATCTTAACACTAGGTTCCCCTCTGCCTACCCTGCCATATGTGGCACTAAAAAAAAACTTTTTACAATACAAAAATGTTGACCTTCGTGAACACAACATCGATGATACTGGAGGTAGGTTGCATAAAATAGATCCCTTGAAGGTCGTCTCTCTACCTACTTTGATAAGGATAAAGCGTGGAATTAACCAAATACGAAACTATGACGGCTTTTAAATAGAAATATAACATGTTCTTTGATAATATAATCTAATATTTTTTTGGTTATATTTTTCATAAATGCAGCAAAAGTTATTTAGTCTTTTTTTCTCGTTTTTTGTAAAAAATACTTTTAAATATTTATATAAAAATTAACGTCATCAGTCCCATAGTGCTAGTGGAAATCGGGACGCCGAACTAGTGAAAGTAGGGTCGATGCACCCCACGTTGTGAATATCAATGCGATGGGCATTTACTACCGTAGCAACCGACTGTGTTAAAATATAATTGAATTATTTAATGGCAGAGTTTTGCTTGCGGCTTGTCCCGCGTAGGCTATGCCGATATCAAGTTCACGGTTTATACAGTTTATCATATTTTATTAGCATAAATAATTTACTTAATTTCTTTTTTATTAACGAAACTGCAATAAGCTCCTTTGCGTAATTAAAAAATCTAAACGTGAATCGTATGATTTCAAAATAATCGTGTTTCAAGTACTTTTTTATATACGATAATAAAACAGAAGCAAACAATCTCTAAATATGGTAAATTATAACTGTTTTTATGGAACTTTTATTGACCGATATGAAGTTATAGAGCACATCTTATAAACTACATTTTATCACGGAATTCCTGTGGTATAGGCATTTACGCGGGTTATACCGAGCGTTGTGAGCATATCAAGATAGTCATTTCAACTCCACATTTTTCTACTTAATATAATTTTTTTTGTAATCAAATTCAATAAAATCTTAACAGATTTTTATTACAATTACGTGTATAGATACCCATATTATATAACTGTACAGATAAGCATTTTTAAATAGGCAACCAATTTTATCTAAATACTCTTTAATAATATTATATGCGAAAAAAGTAAGTGAATCCATAACCTTTTTCAACTAAGTCATAATTGCCCGGTAAGATATTTTTTGTAGCCAAAGCGACCCAGAAATTTTGTTAAAACAATCCATTCTTATTGAGACGTCTATTTCTCACTTTCCACGAAATTCTCGAGACACTCTTTTTAAGGTGGCGGAACACAACGCAGTATGGTAAACTGTAAGTATGGTAACTGGAAAGAAAAAAACAATGTTTTGACAATAAATATGCTTAACTGTAAGAATGGTAACTGGAAAGAGAAAAAAGTTTTGACAATAAATACTTACACATATTTTGAAAACGTATTAAAATTTTGTACGTAGCGGGATTTACAAGTGCCAAGAAGCTCCAAGTGGCGCGGGTTCAAATAACACTACGTAAAAATTTTGATACGTTTTCTAAATATTTTTTTATTCGAAATATGACTAACACTTTCAAAATAGTAAAAAAATAATTAAATATATTATTTAAAAGAAGTAGAGACATTAATATGAAAGGACAGTGATAACATGGAAAGCGCTTGCTTGCGCATTTTAAACGTTAATTTGTCTCTGACCCTCCAACTTGGGTCACGAATCTCAGACACTGCATCGTTATCACTAATTACTTCTTAATAGTATCATATATATAAGAATTTTTAGCTTTTCTATATACCGGATTCAGCCAAGTAGGCAAAATAATCCTGAGAACCTAATGTCATGGCCGTCCTATTAAGACCCTCAAACTCCGTATCTATTAACGCACTTCCGTTTCCCAATTTTTCGCCGAATTCCTGCGGCACTGTGTGTTGAATGGCGTAACTCAACGCTGGCTTACTAATATGTTTTTCCAATATCTGTAATCAATAACTTATGAAAAAATATAATAAATTAAAATTTATAGATAGGCTAAGGAAAAACCCTCGATAGGGAAAAGTTTTTATATGTTAAATATATAATGGATGTGCCATTAGTCGGTAGTTCGTTTAATGGTTTTTTAACTAGTAATATGAAATATAAATAAAATAAAAAGGGAGTTTATATATTAAATATTAAGAGAATTTTATATTACGTATGTACTTAATTAGAAGTGCTTATATTAGTTTTTATTTTTTTTGCGTCCCACTATCCCGCACATGGCAGGGTAGGCAGAGGTAACTTGGTGTTAAGACACTCCGTTCCGTTCCCTACTTTCCGCCAAATTCGGGACATTGCGTGTTGAGTGCCGAAAGTCAACGCCGCGCATCACGTTGTTACCAGTGCTATTAAATAAAAACATAAAAAGTTTAATTTGAATATATTTCATTTTATCTAGTGGGTATCGAAACCACAACCTGTCGCATTTACAGTCAGACGCTTGAGCCGCTGCGCCACGCCAGGCTATATAAAATTATTTTTTCATATAAAACATAAAAAAAACTATTAATAATTAATAATTTAGTTTTAATGAAAAACAAAGCAATAGCAGAATGAACGTAGAGTACGTTTCCCACTCGTTAAATTCCCACAAAGTAAAACTAAACGTGCCCAAAAATGTGTTTTTTCCCCTCAGTGGGAGTCGAACCTACGTCCACCGTATATATTCCAGACAGACTCTGTCCTATTATTTTACTTACTATTAATATAATATTAAAATAATATGAATCTGATCTGAATTAATTTCAGCATGAATTTCAGCGAGAGGACAAAGATACAAAGTTTAAAACTAAAAGTGAAAAAAAAAAAAAATTGATAAACTACTTATGATTATTATTACTAACATTTAATGATGTGGTCTTGCTTTCAATCTACCTTGTACAGAACAGAAAACGGTTTAACCGCAAGATTATTTTATTGATCTTTACATAATAGAACAAATTAAATATAATCTATGAAAGTTGAACTTCGGACTTTGTTTTTGTATAGAATACAACAACACGACGAGCATACACGACGATTGGGAGTTCGACTCCCACTCGTGGCAATTATTTATTTCCTTGTTCCAGACAAACCGCGACGTTTAGCTGCGCCATTCAACTTGAAATGGACGAAAAGAAACGGAAAACGCAGTGTTTTATCACTAAGCAGATGCTAATATGTCCTCTGCCTACTTTGCTGTATGCAATATACTGCGTCAAGGGAACAAAGTATTTTTAATAAAACGTGAGATCTTACCAAACTTAAGGAATGTCTAATATAAAATATACATATATAGTAATAAATCAATATAGAGGTTAGGAAAACACAAGCGTGTGATTTTAAACGTGACAGGTTGTGGGTTCGATCCCCTCTCAAGGAAATGAAATATTTAATATTTTCAAATAAAATGTAATAGTATCATTTCTACCGTCTGGTAACAAGGCAAAGCGCGGCGTTGAGTTCCGCCACTTACACGCAATACCTCCTCGTGGAAAGTAGAGAACAAAACGGAGTGTCTTAACACTAAGTCCCAAGTTCCTTCTGCCTACCCTACTAAGTGCGGGATAAAGCGTGAAACTGACAAAAATAATAAAAATATATATAACATTCTACTATATTCTATAGGCATCATCATTTCCCGTTACACAAGAGGTAAGTGCAATGTCACCGGAAGAGTGAAAGCTAATACAAGTCGACGAACCCCCTAACCAATTAAAAATTCTGTAGACATCGTATATAAGTTCAAGTTGCATAATACCTGTGAGGTGAATCGATATAATGATTGTATTGTCATATCAAACTCATCGAGAATATCCTTGTGTTTCTATATTAAAAAAAAAATAAAGAAAATCTAAAAAAAAATTGTTCATCTGTTGTTAACTACCTGTTTAATAAATCAATTATAAATATTGGTTAATGTATGTCATTATTATAGATTTGAAAATAGTTTTGAAAGTGAATTGCGCAATTTTACACCTTAAATTCTTCCTTTTACCCACCAAAAAAAAACTAAAAACATCTAAGCAACAAAAATAAAAAAATACAATTAAAATTAATATATTGACTAACAAAATTTTAAGATATTTTAGGAACTGAGTGTCTAAAAGCATTAATTTGAAGCCCATGAATTTACATCTATTCTCGATTATTACTACCACCACACTCTAACTCAAAACTAACTTTGAAAGAAAATTTAAAACTTACTAACTAAGCTTGATCGAATTTGGGCAAAAAACTAAGATCGGAGTGATTTAACGGAAACGAAATACAGTGACTTAACACTAGGTTCCCGAGTTCCCTGCCATAAGCAGGATACAGTGTGAAGATGAGTGAGTAAGTGGAGTGATTTACCACTGTGTTCTCTTTACTAAGCCTACCATGGTAAAAATATAACCTTTCTTAAATCTCTCCATAACGAAATCCCTACCCGCAACCATATACGTAAAAACTGCGCCATACTATCAACACGCAATATCAATGCGAGTGCTCTATATAGTGTTACATAACACATTTCCCGTTGTACAAGAGGAAAGCGGGGTGCGGCCGGATAGTGAAAGTGGCGTGCGGTCGACGCACCCCGGCACCGCTACGAATGTCAATGCGAAGCACGTGTTGCTTGTGCGTCTGGAGGAAGTGCTGGCGTGGAAATGATAACGATTGATAACATGTTTTTTTTTTTGCTAATTGATATTTTTTAACTTGACTAATTATGTATCATTTATTTATTATACTGTTTTGAAGACTCAAGTTTCAAATGCAGTAGTCTGTAGCAAGTCTAAAATGTATAATAAACGAAAATTTTAGCTTTTTAACTTATTAGGTCATAGAAAGATGGAAGGTAACGTTGCGTTTTATTTATAAGAGGGAGATATAAATTAATAATATCTATTTGAAATTCTATTTCCATTATTATTGCCGATATCAGATATATCCGAACGTAAGTTAGTAAATTGGAATAGGTTCCCAATTTCCCTCTGTTTATCCTAAGCAAAATCTCAAGCTAAAAACGATGTTTACCGGCACATATATGAATTCCACTCAATTTGTTTTTACCAGAGCGGGAAAATAAAATTAATCATTTCCCCCACTCGTACACTATGGCCCCATTATGTAAATAAGACTAAAAACAACAATAAAACGAGTCATTTTTTAGGGATACCTATTAAAATATTGAATTAACATATTGTGTCACTGTTTCAACTAAATTTAAATACTTATATACATTCAAAGCCATCAAACGAGGGCACCCAAAACACAATATTACCTATTGTTAAATTAAACTATATATTCGGCAGTTGTCTTTTTAGAATTGCATTTGGGGTAATGTTCTTTTTTATAAGGCTAGCTCAACACGCAATGTGTTTGCTAAATTCGGACACAAAGCAGAAAACGATAGGATCTTTGATTTTCACGATTATTACACATTTAAAATTAAGCAAATTAAACCGGATTTATCTGTATATTGAATTTTAAATATTTTTGGAAACCTGACGTGTCGAACACTTTGCACTAAAACTAAAAGTTAAATTTGTTAGAACGATAGGATCTTTTTATATACCGCCATATAATAATCAGGAGCCGTAACGGTACTCTTTTTTCTGGATTCAGTTTACTCTCAAACCAATGAGTTATTTTCATGTCTTCACTCAGAGAATAAGAGAAACCGTGGTGTTGAATTTCACTACTTAACACGCATTTAGACGAAAAATTTGCTAGGAAATGGAAATAAAATGCCTTAAAACTAGATTCCCTCGTCTAACCTACCCAGCTATATGCGTGATCAACAATTATCGACATAAGACCGTTTAAAAATACTATTAAAATATTTTTGGTTCGCGTTCGCCAGCTTTGACGCGACCGCGTTACCTATTTACACTAATGTGTCAGAAATTGTTGCCAAACTGTGCTGTTGCGCTTTGTTAGTCAATATTATTTATTTTTTTTGTTTCAGCTTTATGCTGTATGGCGTATACCTATTGTATAAAAGCAGGGTAAGCACAGGTAAATGACTCCGTTACCAGAGCGACAATATGAAATATTAAATTCTCGCTTTTACAATCTCTGTGCCACTGCTACGGCCTCACTGTTGTATCACAAATGTTAGTCAATATTAGTCACATTGCACTATCGGTAATTAATTGAAGAATTGTATAAGAATTAATTTATATTGAAATTACTGAGTTTCAGATTGAAAACATTGCAGAAATTGGTATTATTTTTGTAAAAAAATCTATTTTATTTGCTTGAGCTGTTTTTGCGGTGTTCTTAAAAGTGTATAATTGGATCTATAAAAAGTAATAATACCTAACTTAATCAATCTTGTTTTTAAAGGTTTAAAAAACAACTGTATTAAATTAACATAAACAAATTTTATTAATCGTTATTATTTAATGTTCAGCACATAATAAATTTGATTTAATAATTAATACAAAAAGATATGAGGTCTGTCGTGGCGCAGCGGCACAAGCGTACCTATGACTGTAACCGACAGGTTCTGGGTTCGATCCTCAATTGAGGAAATGAAATATTTAATATTTCCAATTTTAATATTTAATGTTTCATTTCTTCGCTCTGGAAATAAGGCAAAGCGCGGCATTGAGTTTCGCCACTCAACACGCAATGCCTCAAATTCGGTGGAAAGCGGAGAACGGAAGTGGAACGGAGTGTCTTAACAATAGGTTCCCGGGTTCCCTCTGCCTACCCTGCCTCGTGCGGGATACAGCTTGAAGCTAAGAAAAAGATAGATTTATTTATTTTACTATAAAAAATATGAGATTAAGAAGGTAATACCTATTAAAGTTTATCTTCTAGCGCTTGATATTTCTGAAAGTGTACACGAAAAAGGTGATTTATTGATTGATTATATGCAATGCAAAATGAACTGATGCTCAAAAGTAAATAAATTACTTGGAAAACGTTGATTCTCATTTATTTAAATAGTATGCTATCGATGTAAGCCAACATTTTATTTTAATCGCGTACTTATATTAAATGGTAAACATTTTTGGGAGACCCGACGTTTCGAACACTTTATAGTAGTCCATGGTCACGGGTAGACTGAGGTGGCATTTGTCTGTCAGTTGATATAATTATTATATCAAACTACCGCCAACAATTCATTAATCGACCAGAATGAGCTTACTGTATCTGGTCCTCTGGTGTGGTGTTGTTGATCTTCTGTTCATCCCACTACATCTGCGATGTTGAACATCTAGAGGACGAGCTTCGACAGGTGAAGACAGCTCTTCACCTGCTATCAGAACAAGCTGCCAGTTCCCCGCCAGCGTTGTCAGAAGACCAACAAACCACCCACAGTTGAGAGGCAATCGGCACTTTTACCATATGTGAAGGGTGTTACAGACAGGTTTGGCAACATCTTAAGAAACGCTTCTATTAAAAGTATATTCGAGCCTAACAAGAAAGTGAGCCAATTCAGCCAATGAGACAAGTGAAGAGTAATATTCCTTTGAAGTGTGCAGGTGTATATAAACTTGATTGTGACTGTGGCTTATCATATATAGGTCAAACAAAGAGAAGCATCGCTGTTAGGCTGAAGGAACACATCTCCGATGTCAAGAATGGCATGTATCAAAGTCAGCTGTGTGTGAGCATACATCGAAGAAATCCAACCATTAGATCAGGTTTGATAAACTCCACATACTCGCTAGGGAGAATAGATATATGTATATCCCTAGAATCCGCGAGGCTAATGGAATACAAAAATATCCTAATTTCAATAGAAAAGATGGTTGGAAACTATTTATCATCTGGGACCCACTCTTAAAAAATTTAAAATCTCAAGAACACCTCACCAGAGGGCCAGATACAGTAGGCTCATTCTACAAGAATCCAGGGCAGTACGCGACGCAATTGAGGAATCGTTGGCGTTAGTTTGATATAATAATTATATCATATGACAGACAAATGCCACCTCAGTCTACCCGTGAAAGTACTAAGTAAGTACTATGTAAACTACTGTAAAGTGTTCGAAACGTCGGGTTTCCCAAAAATGTTTACCATTCAATATACGCGATTAATCCGGTTAAAAGTGTTTCATTTAAAATGTGTAACAATCGCGAAAACCAATGACATTATTAACTGTGACCTAATTGATTTTAATACATTAAAAAACTAATAATCATAAATCATTAGTTAACTAACATTATAATTAAAAATGTTTAACTGAACATCATTACATATTTAAAGAGTAATAATTTAAAATTTATAGTAAGGTTTAATAATTACCTTAATAAGTAGAAATGCAGCTCTTTTTTAGCTTTACGCTGTCTTCCGCATATAGCAGGGTAGGCAGAAAGAACTTGAGAACCTATTGGGATTATTGTGTATTAAGTGGCGGAACTAAACGCCGTTTGTAGCCAGAATGAAAATATATAATATAAATTAAATTATAAAAAAAATCATTTCTTCGAGTGGGAATTGAAGTCATAACTGGTCGCATTTACAGTTGCACCCTTTTGGCCTGGCCCTGGAACTTAAAGGCTCCAGTTTTCGACCTATTATGGAAACTTTGTGTTGAGGCCTGTCGTGGCGCAGCGGCACTTAAAAGTGTAATCGACAGGTTGTGCGTTCGATCCCCACTTGAGGAAATGAAATATTTAATATTTTCAATTTAAATATTTCATGTTTTCATTTCTGCGCTATGGTACAAGGTAAAATGCGGCGTTGACTTCCGCCACTCAACACGCCATGCCTCAAATTCGACGGAAAGTGGGGAACGGAAGTGGAATGGAGTGTCTTAACACTAGGTTCCCAAATTCCCTTTACTTACTCTGCCATGAGCGGGATACAGCGTGAAACTGAATGTTGACATGCGGTATTCAATGCCACGCTTTGTCTTATTGTTAGACCGAGGGAATGAAAATAACTAACTCATCCGTCAGACACTGTGTCACTGTGCCACGAACCCAAGCTGTTCTTGATAAATGCAACTAAGTTAAAAATTCAATAGAAATCATATGAATAAATAAGAAGTATACTGGGTGGCGGTCACCACTTCTCATCAGGTGACCCATACGTCCATTTGACTTGCCATTTTCATTAAAAAAAATCTGATAAGAGTAATAGATCCTCTCTAGTACATAAGTAGTAGAAGAAAGAGATTCACGCTATATTCTCGCATAACAGAAAAAGCAGAGGGACTTAGTTTAAAATAACTCCGTTTTCCATGCACTAGCAAATTTTTGAGACACTCGTTTATATTGTTGACAACTGAGAAATTTAAGTCGCGTATAGTACCTATAGACCTAAAAATATTTTTAATCATTATACCTTTCTTGTTAATAAGGCAGACTTGATTTTTTCCTTTCCAATGTTAGTCATAAATTCTTAATTATCTAGATTGAGAAGATACAAATGTTCCAATATCATTCATTTCATTTCTTCAAGTACCAGTTGAGCAGAGTTCACTCCGCCAATGTTACGTTGTATGGAAGACTCACGGGAGCAATTAATAAGTACAAAAGGAGCAATTGTACACGATATTCCAATATCTCATACAAATAGTAAATGCCTGTTTATATAGTAAATACCCTCTATGTTCAAACAATGTTCACGAACAATACCTTACTTTATTTATTTGACATATAAGCAATATTCGGAAATGCAATTAAATTGCGAAAGTAGTTGCATAGAGTTAGGGTACGACTACGTCTACTAGCAACAAAGCAGTGCACTGTACCGTTAGCGTTTCGAGGCCGCTTTCCCATTTCACCGGCACCGGCACACCGCACCGACACAAACGCATCGCGGTCACCTCGATTTGATACTTAATAGGGTTGTTTGCATGACGTTTGATGTGTTTTTTTTTTATTTTTAAATATTTATTTATTGTGTAGTTATTATTTTTATTTACTATTACAAATGGTTATGGTTATCTGTTTTTTACCAAGTTCAAAAGCTTTGCTATCGATCGCTTTTAAAGTTATACATTAAAACATTATACATTAAAATAAAAAAATATAAGTAAAAAAAAATAAAATTTTAATATTTTTTTACGAGAGTAGGCAGAGGGAACCAAATGTGATAACAGAGTGTTGTGTTACAACACTCTGTTATCAATAAATATTTAATTTTTGAACAATTTTCTTATGAGGACAGGAAAATATTACATTTTTCCTAAATTTAATATATTTTTTAATCTTTTTTAGCTTTCTGTTCTATCCCGTCGAGATAAGTGGTACTCAACGCTGCGTTTTGCCTTGTAACCAGAGCGAAGAAATAAAAAAAAATAATAAATATTTCATTTCTTCGAGTGGGCTCGAACCCACAGCCCGTTGCATTAAAAGCTGCATTCCTATGTCCCTCTGTCACGACAGACCTAAAATATTTATTTTTAAACATTATTAATTATTACCAAACCTTCATAAAACCAATATTTCTGCTATTTCTAAAATAATATGGTTAATTTTTATAATCACACTAATATTAAAGCCACTATTGCATAGAAGCGACAGCCCTGGAATATTTTACACGTATTTAACATACCTACTGGTAGTTTAAAAAGGCACCTTTAAGCTTTGATAACTGTCGTTATTTATAACATGATAAAATAAAACTAAATTAATGCTCTTAATTTCAAATAAATGACGCTGAGTTAAAATTCGCACTCATTCATAAACGAGGTTTTATTATTTGTGGATATCGAGCTTGCCGATGTCTCTTGTTCATGACGGGGTAGGCAAAGGGAAAAGTATTAAGCCACTCTGTTTCTTTCCCTATAGTTTCCCAATTTGGTGTCCAATTGTTGCCCAACTACAGAAATACCTATTTCATTTTGTAGGTTAATATAACTATATTAAATCTAATTTTCTTATTATACATCCTTTTTATTATGATATATGTATTTGATTTTTTGTAAAGTTTAGGTATTTTTTTAAATGTAACTTGCAATTAACATCATATATTTTTAAGTAGTTACTCATCAATATCAGTCGTAGGTAACTACTTATTTACGCTCTTTTCCGTCTAGCGACGTACGCGGAAGATGCCCAATGTTACGGCGGGAGCCAATGTTAATGAGGGGATTTGTGACATATTTTGTCTTTTAATATGGTTTGTCAATAATTCCTTAATAAATAGATACAATTCTTATATAGTTTTTAACTTTATATATACTTACATATTTTATAAATTTATTCCTATACATTTTATAAATATAATGAAATAGTCAACAGGTGGGCCTGAAGAGTTTCTCATGAATAGTAACAATCAATATGGAAATAACGTTCCAAGGCGTGCGCTTACAAATACGTAGATAAATGTACAATATTTTTTAAGCATATATACTTCAACATCTATAAGTACCTATCTTTAGATACACTTTATATCTTGCATAAAGCAGAGTAAACTTCTTCTTCTTGCTTCTGGTTCTTTCTGGAACATAGTGCAAAGGCACTTCGTTCCCCAATTGTCTCTTGTGATCAGAACAATAAAATGAAAATAATTTATTTTCCCGAGTGGAAATCGAAACCAAAAGCACCTCGTTTACAATCAAGTGCAATGCTGCTGCGCCACGACAACCATAGGCATATAGATGCTTATTTCAAGCTTTCCATTTAATTAAAACCTCCAATAAGTATTAATTTTTAGGAATAATACTTTTTAATTGACTCTCCATTACCCTCCATTAATTGATGTGAGTCAGGTAACTGTATAAGATAATATAAGATAAAAAATGTAAATTATCTTATTGGTATGGAGGTACGTCATATGCGAGTACTTCGCAAATCTCTTAAAAAAAGAAAACAAATATTTTATAAAACATTGCATTCTTTTCTTCTTTATAATTACATCTTTGTTTCCTAATGAAATAAAATATTTATTGTATTATTTTCCATTTTTCATTGTTATGATGCTTTGGTGAAACTGGGGAATCGTTATTCTAACTCAAGATTTTGTTGTTGAAATAAATGTTAGCAAAATTAAACTATTGTAATAATTACTTTCTATCTTAGGATCGCGCATTACTGCAATTTCTAAGGGTAAGCAAAGAGAAACCCCTACTTTGTTCTCTCAACTGAGACGTTTATTGTTATATAGTACTCGTAGAGCAGTGCAAGTAAAAGAAAATTAGAAATTACTAAATTTATTGTTTTTTTTTTCTTCCATTGTAAAAATTTTTAATGTATTATCTATACTTACTAGAATTTATTTTATGTAATCTTAAATAATGTCTTGAATTAAAGAATTAATTTATAATGAATAGTCTATGCAACGTAAACTTGTGTTAAACATGTAAATCCGCTTGGTCTTACTCACTGCAAGTGCGGTCAGAGTTATCTTCATCCTCCAAGTATCCTTGTAATGTCGTGTCGGCTTTGAGTCAGTTCTCATGAGATACAAAGGTTTTGCCTAAAACTAGACATTTTTTTTGACTAGAATTAACTATATGAAATAAAATAAAATAAAAAAAAATACTAATAGTTTTATATCGTAATAATCAATATGCTTATCACAATTTTTAATTCATTGTATTTTCAAAATAAAGTCACAACAAAAAGTAATTATAAAAACCAAACTTACAAGGGCATATACGACCCGATTTCCATTATATCACTAAAATATAACGAAAGTGTCACACCACGTAACGCTGGTAACTGGCCCCATTGGATCACCTTTCCCCAACTTTCACCGACACAGTTTACTTTTGACCGTGAAACAAGTTAACTTTGAAGGATGCGAGAACGAAATGTTGTATGAAATATTGTAATTTTTATGTAATTGCTGTGACAATTGTTGTATTTTTGTTTGTTGACTGTTCAATGTTAATATTTCTACTATCAATGCTATGTATCTAAGTTCAGATTTTCTTACTAAAATTCTCAATTATATTTTGTTTAGTATACAATTATCATTTAGTTTTTGTTTTAAAATAAGACAAACCAATTACAGAAGATTTGTGAAGATTTTGATGTAGATATTATAAAAAAGTACACCCACAGCTTATTTTACTATTTTTGGAATAAGCTAGTATAATAGTTACAATTTGTATGAGGACAAAATTATATAAGGTATTTCTTTATTATATATTTTTATTATATATTTTTTATACTCTTCTTTAATATTGTATTTAAAACTATTAATTTATTTGTTTGCTACTGGCAAATAATGAATAAAAACATTGAGCGTTATGTAGCTTAAGATATGGAGAATATTATATTTATTTTATCTATAAAAAATAACTATTACAGTCACATTTTTAAATAAATAAACACAAAAGCTTAAAATACCATAAAAGCATGTTCAACTAACTGTATATTACACAAACAAACATAAAAGACCTGTAATAATTTAAAAAATCAATACAAAAATCATGCGTCAACAGTTGACGAATCCAGGGCAGAGAAATTTACCAAAAAAAAACAACATTCTAATGTCATTTGCGCTTTGAATACGTCAACGACCTGTTGAATGGCGTAGTAGGTTTGCCGCGAAAATATATGCCCGTGTCATTGACACTACACACTTTGAGATCATCTTGTTATTATCGACATTATTGTAGAGTGGATGCGTTCTTTACTCATGAGAAGGTCCCGAATTTATGTTTTATGTAAAACGGAGAAATTTATCACTAAGTTTTGTTTTTGCATGTGTATAAGAAATATAAATAATAGTGTACGTACTTCTCAAAGATTAAGCAGACGGACAGATTGTTTCAATACTAGTTAGCCTCTGCCTACCTATTGTTAAATTTATTTACGAAGGACATACATAATACAGTTATTTTTTTAGTTAAATAGGTAAAGTAGTTAAATAGGTTAAGTAACAAGATACAATTATTCATGTGTTAAATTATTCATCTGACATGCTTTATATACATACGTATTGTTATTATTTTTTACTATATATATATTATTTACCTTAAACATTTTCTTAGTAAAAGTATTGAACTCCAAGAAACGTATATTGAATGAAATTTTCAACATATTTTTTATTCAGCTACCAGAACACAAACATGATTCTTTAATTTAACTCAATTATAAATGATAAAAACTTTGTAAAGAATAAAAAAGGTTAACAACGCCAGCAATAAAAGTTAATATCCGTTTGTTTATAAGTGGAAAAATACAGAAAACACAATTATTCAGGTCTCGGTGTGTTCCAGATACGTATCCCGTTAGGCGGAGAAAGTGCCTGCAGACTGCTGACAGTCTATGCAAATTATGCAATTACCACTACACTTGGGTAAATGAAGAAAGCTTGGTAATATGTATGAAATTGTTTTATATATTCTCGGTGTTACTTAAAATTTATGTATTTTGACTGATGTTATTGATAGGTGTTATCATGGTGATATGAATAGTTTTTGGCAATATTTTGCAATTTCTATGTATTTTTTATAGTTATTATGACAATAATTTGTGAATCAATGAATTTCTTTATTTCATACAAAAAAGGTATACTTTTTTCAATATTTACCAAGGTAGGTAATATTTAAGTTAATATTTACCTAATTATTATTAGTTTAGTCGTAAATGTAAGTAAAAAAATGTAACTAAATTGTGAAATATCTAAAACAAATAAACTAAAAACCTACAGAGCATCTATTTACAAAGAAAACAAAACACATCCAAATTCATCTATCACAATTACATCATTTTTCTTTACTGTACAGTTATGCGCAGATAGAGCAGCTTTCCATCTAACAAGAATGATCTAACGTGACAAAGCGAAAAAATTATGCCGCCCGCCATATTGGTGTGATGGCCGCAAAAAAAGTAACGGAATAAAATACCTAACCACCGACCGGAGAAAGGCTTTCGATTGTCCCACATTTCACCACACGCGAACCGACAAAACCGCGGCATAACACAAGTATTTAAAATTAAAACCAATATTTAATCTTATACAGACAACATAAACGTCAAATTCGTTTGGCGGGTACTTTGACGTTTGTAACAATTTGCCACAGATAATTTCATACGTTTAACGCAACTCGTCTCGTTCTATTATTCGTATATAATATAGATGTCTCGCTCGCTAGACATTGAAAAAGAAAGCACTGTTTTTGCCACAATTTACGTGAGTATGTCGAAGAAAGCTATACGAGTATGTAATATTAGAAACGCCGGTTTTATACAGTTGCATTACTAAGTTGCATAAGAAAATTGCATTTCCCCGATTCACTTAGCGACATTGTGATTTCTATTAAGTATATCGACATGCTTTATACTTGTAATATATCAGTATGTTTATAGTCACAGTATATAAACTGATGCCACAGCTTTTTTTCTTTAGAATAAAAAACTGACACTGTCATTTAAAAATATTACCAAATACAGAAAGCTTAACTTTATTAAACTAAGTTGTAACGAAATATACGCAATAGTAGACATAATATGCGAAAATTATTATAAGAATAGATAATAATTAAATATCTATTGACGTTTAAGCTCATACTGTGGACCTGCCACATCTTTAGCATACAATTTAATGTTATTAATAAATAAAGGTCGTAATTGGTAAGTTATCGATTGCTTATTAAACCCCCTTTGGAAATTATTGTAAATATTTTAAATAAAAAATATATTTCGAATCTCGGACCTATTCAGCCAACGTACGACGTTAATGTTTATTTAGACAGGAAATTTCACAAAAACAAACAAAACTTACATATACGAGTATAATATTACATTAAAAGTAATAAAATAAAAAATATTATTAAAAATGTACATGTTAGGTACTATGTAAATAAAAAAACACATATATTGTTAAAAATGCATATTAAGTGCGGATTCGGACGTAGGTGGTGATCACTGTTGTACATTACAGTATAGGTTGAATCATAAAGATAATGTACGATTAACTGTATGTAATACGGTGCTATTACCGCTAAATAAATATGCATGTTAAAAATGACGCGTTCAATTTTTCATTTTTTTTAAAACTAATTTATCATGACAATATTAGGATGGCAGAACAAAGATATCTGATTTAAAGGTACTAAAATAATGTTGTTTTCTTCCTAGATATACAATAAAGAATACTATTATTATAGTTTAAATGAATAGATACTTATGCACTTAAATGTTTGCCATTTTTATAAACATTTTTTTTTATTTATTATACATACATTTTATATATTATACATCCTACATGAGTTCATACGTACATGAAATCAGCATTATAAAATTTATTAAAGGTAGCCATAGGACATTTTTATAATTAAGTAATTGAGAAAGCACGTACGACATGGCATGATACATTAAGATCAATGTCTATAACATCTATTAAAGTTCAAAATGCACGTTAAAATTGACATTGACCTTGTAATCCTTTTACAGGTTATTATTATAAATATAAAATGATGCCACAGACCCTAACAGCCGCATAATATATAATTGCTACATCCTACGTAACACTCCATTAAGTTGGTACGTGACTTTGAAACCGCGATGTAAACTATAATTTCTCGTCAAAATCAGAAAGCGCGGCAGATTTACGCCAGCCAGCTAACGTTTATTAGTATTTTATTCATTATAATGATGATATACTGTTACATTGCTTCCATTGCTTGCTTTAATGGAAATAAACTATATAGTTAAATTTTTATTTTTTTTCTTTTACTTTATATTCATTAACATTTTATTATATTAAAACCATTTTATTAATGATTTATTATTTATTATAATAAAAAATACAACCAAGCAATGTACAAGCTACATAGCGATAAACACAATCAGGTTAGTAACAGAACTGGCGCGCGATCTCGGCGAAATGTAAGCGAATGTGGGTCAGTGCTATAACGGCCTGCGCTCGATGTCCTCTGCACTGTTACGTGTGGGAAATTAGTTGAATTTGGGACGATTTTTTTACCATTGTTTTCATTATGCCACTTTAACCTTTACCGTTAGTGTCATAGATACAGATTACTTTTTTGTTTGGGGCTAATGATCAAATGATGAGTACAGCCAGTGATTGTTATTTTTTTATAAAAAAATTGAGTTATTTAGTAATTTTGTTGGTTTTTATAATGATTAAATAATTAAACAAATTTATATTTAAAAATATATTACTGCTTTAAAAGTGTGCAAAAAACATAGACAAACATTACATTTTTTATATTTTTTTGTCTTAATTAATATTTATATTCTACTTAGATCTGTGACGTAAAACTCAATAAAATGCATTTAATTACTTTTTTTTATTAAATTTAAATCTGTAAATTATTTATATACAATTAATTAATTCTAGGCACAAGTGTCAAAGACGACAGATAAATAATATTCATATCGTCGATACGAGTAATCGAGTGGAAGCTCACTTTCCCCGGTTAAGATCTCAGCTGTAATAACTAACTACTATGAATACTTAGAACTCTTGTTCGTTCACTAGTCTTGAACTTCATCAGTTCAAGAGTACTACTAATATTTATTTGTAAATTATATAGTTTTTTTTTCAAAGATGTCCTGTATATTTTTTTTAAATGCTTTATTTATTCATGAAGATTATACTAAGTCGTCTAATTATTTAAATAATGTAAATAATATAAAATAAATTGTTGTTTCACATGAAAATATTTTTTTTTGTGTATCGATGTCAAAAACAGTTTCATGTATAACAAATTATCTTGTATTAGAAATTTAAACGATGTGCCCCCAAAATTAAATTTCTTATTTACAAAATATTTTAATTTGCTGAGTTTTTCCAAATAATTTTCACAATAATGAACAATATATTAAAAACTAGGTAAAAAATAAATATATCTACAATATTCAAAACATCTCAATCCAACTACATGCATCTAGCTTGTAGGCAGCTTTCACTGCAACGGCACTGCAGCGGACTTAGGCTATCATAATTAATAATTAATAAAATGATAATTACTTAGTACCTGTCACGTAAAACTCGATAAGACGTAATTACATCCTGTAACAATTGACTTTATATGAGAACGGAAACAATGCTTAGTGTAAGTACCTAATAATGCTCCACTATTTATGGTTTTCTGATACTGCGTTCTGTCCCTCCACTCTACACGCAATATCTTATAATTTACTTTAGCCGAAATACCCTCCCAATTTATTGCATTAAATCGCTTACTTGTGTAAATGACCATACTTAAATAAAAAAATAATAAGTATAGTCATTTGAGATGAGTAAGTAGATAGTAATTAATAAACTTAAATTTAAAAAGCGTATAAAAATTTTGAACAAAGCAGGATTTGAACCCACGCCTCTGGAAAACCGTTCCAGCGCTCTGACCAACTAAGCCATTCGTTCTCACCAAGCTCCGTCGAAATTCTTATACGCTTGTTACAACTTATTTATGTTGTTAGCATCTCTGTAGGGAGATTTTTACAAATTTCCGCTACCCAAAGACAACTCGTAAGAATTATCGTTTGGCAAGAGAGAATACTATTTATTTTAATATTTTTACTATATTTTAAAGTGTTATTCCACACTTAGGACAGAAAATACTAAACTTAAATTTAAAAAGCGTATAAAAATTTTGAACGAAGCAACTTCTACACTATGAAAAAATGCAGTCTTGTGCTATGAAACTACCATTAAGTTACTGCAAACATTTTTTTTTAGCAGATAATCCTTTTTTCAACATTATTTTTTATTTTTATTTTCTGTACGTGGAAAATAATGGAAAATTAAAATGATGTTGCACAAAAAGAAAATTATATTTCTACTAAAGTGAAAATTAGCTTCTTACACATAACGTATTAGTTATTTGCTTAGTTATTACAATATTTAACTATATATTGTAATTTCTAATCATGGTCACATCCCTAAGGCAAAGGAAAGCTGTATATATTAAATAGATCGTGGCCTGTCGTGGCGCAGCGGCGCAAGCGTGTGACTGTAACCGATAGGTTCTGGGTTCGATCCCCAGTCGAGGAAATGAAATATTTAATATTTTCAATTTACATATTTAATGTTTAATTTCTCTGGTAATAAGCCAAAGCGCGGCGTTGAGTTCCGCCACTTAACACGCAATGCCTCAAATTCGGCGGAAAGTGGGGAACAGAAGTGGAACGGGGTGCCTTAACACTAGGTTTCCGGGTTCCCTCTGTCTACCCTGCCTCGTGCGGGATACAGCGTGAAGCTGAGAAAGAGAGGTAAAATTTTGATGTAAATATTTAACTGGAAATTTAAACATTATGTTATTCAGAATCGCCAGATTTTTATATATATTTTAATACGATGTATTTCTTAACTTTGCTTAGAAAACATTATCAAACATTTCTCATTGACAATAACTTTGTAAAATTAATGTAATATTGTTAAGTCGTCCCATTAAACTAAAAAGTACAATTAATCGGTCTAAATCATGATTAAAGAGCAATAATAATATTAATAAAAACTTAATTTAATATCTAATATAATAAAACAATTTGCAATTGTGTTCATTAAATCAATAAATCGATATCGCATTTAATAATCACGATAATTCGCTGCACATCATTCGATCAAAACGCTAACATTAAAAAAAAACTGCCTATGCGTTACATAAAACATTAACTGCATTGTTTTACTGTCGTTTAGGACATTATAAAAAATATAACATCATTTCCTACCGGCAAATTTTCCGGTCATGTAATATTAGCGAAGCTTTCCGTACGCGTAACCTGGCATTGGCATTGCGTGCGTATACGCAACACGCACACATCCTTAAATCTACGAAAGTGTGACGTACAATACTTTCACTCACACCGTTGCATCTATCACTACACTGTATATACACAAATGCGCACAATGTTAAAGTAATAGTTTGTGGTGTGGGTAAAGAAAGGTGTTTAGCTAGGTGAAATGGGCACAAATACATAATGTCTGATGGCTGAATTAAACGGAACAGGCAATTAAAATAAACGATTGATATAATGGATCCAAAAGCTAGTTATGTTATAGACAAAATTATTAATTTATATGATTTTTTAGATAAAAAATCTATAAATGTACTATTTATTTTTAATTAAAAAGCAATGATTATTAATCAGTAATTTTCTATATTACAACACGTACCTAAGTTTACAAATTAAATAACTTTGTAATGTTGTTAAGAAAATATTAGTAAGTAGCTTCTGCGGAAGCCATTTTTTTTTAATATTAAATTAAATTATATATAATAATAATTAAATTATATTAAATTATATATTAATAATATAGCATAATTAAATTAAATTATACAAACAATCTATATTAGCTTTTCTTGTATTTTAAGCCGGCAAAGGTCGCTAGGCTATTACTCTAAGTATTGCGAAGTATGACTTCATTGAATGCTAGTTCCACTTTTCTCGGTTTTCTCTTAGTGAAAGGGCCTGTGGAAGGTTCTCGTGTTTCTGAACTAGAATTACAGTCTGATAATCTATCAAATTATAGAGGAGTGTTATAAAGATATATTGTTAGTGGTAAATACGCCTTGTTCAAGTCTGATAACTTGTCATAGCAGTAGATAGGTACTTGTTAAATTAAGTTGAAAACAAAAAATGTGCATTGGAATATTTATTTAGTTAGTAATTTACATAGTGTAGACTTTTAGATATCTTTTTTTATTAATTCTGAATTAAAATATTAAAATTAGAGGCCTGTCGTGGCGCAGAGGCACAAGAGTGTGACTGTAAGCGACAGGTTCTGGGTTCGATTCGCAGTCGAGGAAATGAAATATTTAATATTTTCAATTTAAATATTTAATGTTTCATTTCTTCGCTCTGGTAATAAGGCTAAAGGCGGCGTTGAGTCCCGCCACTCAACACGCAATGGCTCAAATTCGGCGGAAAGTGGGGAACAGAAGTGGAACGGAGTGTCTTTACACTAGGTTCCCGGGTTCCCTCTGCTTACCCTGCCTCGTGCCGGATATAGCGTGAAGCTGAGTAGAGTAGAGTAAAAATTAAAAGAATATTTTTTTGTCTAACATATTCATATTAACTGTATATTAAATATACCTAAGTATTATATGCCATAAACTTATAATATATCATAGTAAATAACTTTATAACTATAATAAATATAAAAATGAACGTTTCTTTCTTAACTGTAATATAAGCGAGTACCGCTGTATGATTTTCTAATAATATTCATATACCGGTAAAGTACACGAACAGCCAAATATAAACATAATAACGATCTTACATAAACTGAGTTGACCTACAATTTGAGAGAAAGGTCTAGGCCTCTTGTAATATGCGTATATATTTATTCAATACAATTAATTCAAGCCATTTCCTTGTTTAAGCGGCCATAGTTATTTACTTTTGGTTGCGGCTTCGCGTCCATATTTAAACTAATGCATGAAACAATGACACTTAAGCGCGATACGATACGTGATTTTTTTTTTTCGTGTCAAAAAAGGTAGGTCCTAAGATTACAGAGTTACGTACGTTTATATATATATATATATATATATATATATATATATATATATATATATATATATATATATATATATATATATATATATATATATATATATATATATATATATATATATATATATATATGTATATATGTATATATAAACGTAAGTCATTGCGTGTTGTCGTGTTAATTGACGGAATTAAACGCCGCGCTTAACCTTGTTACCAGATCAAACGAATGAATATTCGAGCGGGGATCGAACCCACAGCCTGTCGTTTACGGTCACACGCTGCTGCGCGTGTCGCTACGCCGCGACAGCTCTCAATGTACTTTTATTTATCCATGTTTCATACAGTTTTTCCCATCATTTCATTAGTGAGATTGTATGCAGAATTCAATATATTTTTTTTTATTTAAATTGAAATTTGAGTTCAGTTTTTCCATAAAAAAATATTACACCCACACACGTAGCAACAGTTATTACTTTAAATATTTCTTTTCCAAGATAAAACTACTTTTATCGATATTATTAGCAACGGTAAAAAAAATGAACTGTATCCACATATCTAAAATGGTTATAATTTATGCAAAAACTTTAATTATGGTAATGAGTATTTATAAGTATAATGTCTAAATATTGAATATTTTTAAATAATAAGCTCTTACATAAACCGGCTTGACCCAGAACTTGAGAGAAAGGTATGACCCCCCCTCTCTTATGTATTTATCCATTAGCGTCAAAACGTGAAGTTTAATATTATATATACTACTATATCATAGTTGGTTTGCTTATATTAAAGGCAAATTTCATAAACATGTTATTGGAAAGAAAAAATATATAAATGTGATACATATTTTAGCTTCACACTGTACATTGCACATAGGAACGGGGTAGGTATGGCACGGTTAGGCATAGGGAACCCGGGAACCTAGTGTTAGACACTTCATTCTCATTTAGACACCTCACTAAAATAATAACGGACATCACTTATGTACAAAATATATCCAAGATGTATAATTTTACATTAGCATATAATATTCTACATACAGAAATTTCATACGCCTATTTTAATATATATATTTGAATCTTTAAATTAAATTATGAACATATCAATCATCTCCATTTTATCTCATTAAACACCGTATTTCGTTTTAAACAAAAGCAATAAACAAAGATTTTTTTAAATGATTATGGACAAAAAGTTGCAACAGACTGTCGAATACATAAATAATAAATATTACATAAAGTTGTATGACCCAGAACTTGAGAGAAAGGTCTAGTCGTTCTCCCACTTGCGTCGAGCACTTTGCATCTTATTACAGCAAATGGCATACACTGACGTATTAATTACGAATCAAGATTTTATTTTCTTTTAATAACAAATGTTATTTTAATTGAATTATTTATCGTTTAATAACTTAAATAATTATTATATAGTATTGATACGACATAACATATTTTTTTCTTACCTCTTCTATTTAATTTTTATCCTGTTTCGCTTGAATATATTAAAAATGTGAATTTCTGTCTCAATGGACATTTTTGGTACAATTGCTAGGTTGTTAAACAATGAAAATTAAAGCACTTGTAGAAATTTGAATTATAAAGTAATATATAAAAAATCTTTATTTGTACAACACAGTTACTATTACTTTGCGCACAATTAACTTACTTAAATGTAGCAATGAAATTAATGTATAATTCAATATATTTTAATAACGACATTTAAATTAACATTAGGCGCCAGATTCATGACTCATTAATATTCATTACTTTTCTAAAGATGGCGTCGCGACATAGCACTGGTTGTGTTACATACAGCCGACATACACATCGATACAGCAATATTATGTTACATGTATAAGCGTATCCAGTCCGTCCGTTTAACCTAGATATATCTATGACCTATCACTAGTCTCTGGTCGCGAGAAAGCAGACCCTACTAGCTTTCCCTTCATGGGCCGCTTGCCCTCAATAGGGCTGTAATATAAAAAGATTTATGCTTGGTTTTCATAGAAAGTTTAATAGATAATAATTGATTTTTCTTTAACTAAATATATTGAGAAATACTAATTATTGTTTTTTTACGCTGTATCCCACACATTGACAAAGAGGACTTGGGAACCTAGTGTTAGGACACTTGGTTCCCATTAAGACACACCCGTTTCCAATTTTCCGCCGTAATTGAGGCATTAAGTGGCATTGCGTGTTAAGTGGCGGGTGGCGGGGCTTAACGCCGCGTATAGCCTTTTTATCAAGCTGAAAAAATAAAATAATAAATATTTCTTTCCTCGAATGCCGTTTACTTTCGCATGCTTGCGCCCCTGTGCCAAGACGAATATATACATTTTCCTATTAGGTTTAACTCGTAAATATACATTTTAGTAATAAAATTACTTGAATGGTAAATTTCAATTTATTTTATGTAATTTCTGTTTATTGATTGATTGATGTATTCATTTCCCTCACTTTAATAGCAACACGAGACGCGGCGTTGAGTTTCACCACTCAACGTGCGATGCCTAAAATTCGAAGGAACGGCGGACGGAACGGAACGAAGTGTGTTACTATATTTCTAAGTCCCTTTGCTTACGAGTTAGGCTCGTATGAGATAAGTACAGCGTGAAGCTGAAAAAATAGAAATAGTAAATTTTATAAATAAATTATTTACTTTATTATGATTAAATTTCAACTTAGTATAATAAATATATTTGATTAGTATATTTTTTTGAAAACGCCATCTATTAATAAATATACAAATGATGTTGAGAAATAAATAGTAGATAGTTAAAATATTTCTATAAGCATGTGTACAGCGACATCTTTTGTTCACTTATTATCATGCTGAAAAGTAATCATCAAAATGATTTTGTATAATTATATTTTTAAATAAGTTGTGTTTTAAAAATACATCCATTGGTATTTTATATTTTCTATTTGAACTTTTAATGATTACCTTATTTTTTATTCTTGCAACTCTCAAAAATGCAGTTCCTCATTACAGGAACCGATATTTTCAACACTGGCCACCCAACAGCTCAATCTAGGAAGTGCAGGATTTGCTAGCAGGAATTATTGTTTTCTATTATTTTTATTCAATGAAATGCTATTAAATAAAACGTTTAACGTTTCACCAAGATGATACCGAGATGAATAAGTGTGGTTGTGGGGCGAGTGCATATAATTTGAGCAGGACAAGAGAAACAGGTGTGACAGGAACAAATACCGCATAGACTAATTTAAAAATAATTAATTTTATCTTCGCTTATCATTTGCAAGTGATGAATGTTTGTTTATGCGGCTAAAACAAGTACCTAGCAAGTGTTATGCCGGATTGTTTTTATGTGATATAATCGTCGTAATATTTGACCCACTTACGGAGCCTTGTGGGTTGACCTATTGGAAACGAATGCGGACAGCGCTATGTTATTTTTAGGATGTAGCTTTGCAGCTAATTAAATATTTATAAATGTCTTTCGCGATGCAGAATTACCATTCCAATTTCTGTAAACGATTTACATTAATTTTTGTTACTGAAATATGGTGAGTCCTTTGTTTTACTTTGTATGTATTTTTGATTTGACATTTGCTTAACGTGATTAATTATTACATTTTATATTATTTTCTTAAATGTACGAATATTTTACATTTTGCCGCACCTTAAAAATATTATTTTAATATGGAAATACAAGTTCTTTTAATATTTTTTAGATTTGAAAATTAAATAAGTACATATATTTTTTACATTAAATATTATGTTTTTAAGTAATTTATCTTTATTACAGATAAATGAATATTGAATACATAAATGATACATAAGAGATGTAAATATAAATAAATCATAAAAGTGTGAATGGAACAACTTCCTTTGAGGGATCAATTTATCAATAGGAGAATTTCATTTAATAAATATCATTTCTTAACTATCCTAGAATAGAATCTTGCTTAATATGTTAGAAATAAAAATAAGCCAAAGTTTTTTACCTATAGTAAATTCCAGTATTATAATGTTAGTTTAACTTGTATTTAATAATGAAATTATTATGGTTACTTAGTATGGGAATATTGTGAGATTTATTATGGGATTAGCTTGACTATAGAAGGGTGGATGTGGGCCTTAAGCCCTAAGTGTGGATATAGTCAGTAATGAAGAAGCAAAATGTTCGCACTCTATCGTTAATTGTGTGCACATTTACTTATCTGTTGGTTGGTGCCGCTGTATTTGATGCTCTTGAGTCTACAACTGAGAGAAACAGATTTGAAGTTTTACAAGGTAATCATATTTTTTATTTACTTAACTTATAATTATATATCTGATTAAAGCACATTCACATTAGCAAAAATATTCATTTTTCAAAATTTGCATATTTTGCCTTCACATTTTTTATATTATAGTATAGTAGACAGACAAGGCTTTAAGTTAAGGCTATATTCTTCATTTTTCGACCAAATTTGAGACACTGCACATTAAGTGGTGGTACTCAACAGTGCACTTTATACTAGAGATGCCACGAATAGTGATTTGGCCGAATACCGAATACCGAATATTCGGCTACGTAATTGGCCGAAGCACCGAATATTCGGCGGCCGAATATTGGTAAATGATTACGTACTTCTTGTCTCAGTCACTTTGTACGAGAGCGGTGGAGCGGGCAAAGCAAGTAGAGAAAATACAGAGAAAAAATGTGACAAACGAGATTGATATTTAATATTGTCACTATTTTTGTAAGTGTTACTCCACACTTAGGACAGAAAATAATAAACTTAAATTTAAAAAACGTATAAAAATTGAACCCGCGCCTCTTGAAAATCTCCATACAGAGATAACACTTTAAAAAACACTTATATAATTCTTACGAGTTTTCTTTGGGTAGTTTAGCTTTCTGTGGGTTCGAAAATTTGTAAAAATCTCCGTACAGCGATGCTAACAACATTAGTTGTAATAAACATATAAGAATTTCGACGAAGCATGGTGAGAACGAATGGCTTAGTGGGTCAGAGCGCTGGAGGGATTTTCAAGAGGCGCGGGTTTAAATCCTGCTTCGTTCAAAATTTTTAACCATTTTTTAAATTTAAGAGATTGATACTTATTTGAAAATTGTCCGCCGAAACAGGTCAGCAGACCATTACAAATAATGGTCAGCAAACGCAAAATTGTATCTAATACTGACAAAATTTGCTAAGATTTTTCTATCGTCTCGTGGATGTCTACAGCGAAAGTATTACCAGAAGGAATTTTTGTTTATGAAGAAAAGTGTAATCGCTTGCTATCAACAAATGCTGAAAAAATTGTTTTCATTCATCTGAATTATTTACCTTTGACAGATTTTAAGCACTTAAGTATGAATTTATGTATGAAAATGAACCATTTGTATTTTAAATAATATATATTTTTGAATAATACCATATATATTTTTACCATAATTAGGTATTCGGTATTCGGCCGAATACTGCATGCTATTCGGCCGAATACCGAATATTAAAAAAAGTAGCCGAATAGGCCGAATACCGAATAGTAGCCGAATATTCGTGGCATCTCTACTTTATATACCTGAAATAAGAAATTAAAATAATTTCAAATGAGCTCAGAGAGTATTTGCTTATTAAAATTTAACTAATTTTCTTTTCTATTTGAGCTACATATGTACTTAATGTAAAGTAATCTACCTTAGATTGAAACATCTTATTGAGTCAATATTAATATATAACTACAATTAATTTATTTTACTGTTCTGCCAAGACATATTCCATATCTTAATAAAAAATATTTCAAATTAAGCCAAAAATTTCAGAATATTGTCATCAATCTTGACATAGCATCAAGTCAAGTCAATCAAATATTTATGTAGGCAACAAAAAAATATTTAATTGTTACAAATAATGCTATTTTACATAAAAATTCTATTTATTTTATAACATATTATCAATATTTAAGAAAAACTATCTAACATTAGTTATAAAAATTATTCATATCACATACTAAGTTAATAGATTGATACAGATTGAATTGAAGGAGATCTAAAATTAGATGAAGTAGGGATCTAAAAATATCAAACTGTATCTAAAAATAGCTAACTTGTGGGGTCTTTTTAGTTCAGTCCTTGATTATATTTGTTCTATTTGGTTGTTTTTTTTTGCTGTAGGCAATTTTAGTTCTGCCACTCAATACAGAGTCGAAGTCTGTTATGGCACAAAGGCAAGACCATGTCACTGTAAACACTATAGATGGTGGGGTCAAGGATATGAAATATTTAATATTTAAATTTTTTCGCACTGGTAACAACGCAAAGTGTGGTGTTGAGCTCTTACACTCATCATGCATAAACAGAACAGAGTGTCTTAACACTGAAGCTGTAGCTCACACATAGTGAGATAGTCAAAGAGAGCTTGTGAACATAGCGTTAAGACACTTCTTTCTCCATTCCGCTGTATTCCTTTGACAAAGGCATGTAAGGGTTTAATTTTGATTACATTTATTATTATGTATGTAGTATTTAAGATATATTTTGTTTAATTCCAGCTATCGAAGGTATGATAATAAGCAAATATAACATTTCGGACGAGGATTTTCGAGTAATGGAGACAGTGGTGCTGAAATCGGAGCCGCATAAAGCCGGGCAACAGTGGAAGTTTACTGGAGCGTTTTATTATGCTACCACTGTGCTTACTACTATTGGTGAGAATTTAGAGTTTTTTTTATTTCTTTATGTAGATATATACAGTGATGCATTTGATAGTATGTGTGTTTGTGTTTAGTAATTTTTAGTAGTAATTTGATTGTGTTTTTCACTTGAATGTTGAATGCAAAGTGAATTTGGGAAGTTAGTGCTAAGATACTCAGTGACGGAACTCAACTCCGCATCTTTGTCTTTTTTGTATAGGATATAATATTTTCATTGAAATCATTAGTTCCTGAGATTGTCACATTTGACCAGTCTTACGCCTACTTGTTTATTTTTTTAATTCTGGTTCTGCTTTATTTATTGTTCTGCTTCATTGCACATAATTTTTATGGCAAGTATAGATATACTTATCACTTTGTTCATGGAATATATGTATATAAAAAACTTTTGTTTGTGATTATTTTATTGTTTGGCTATTTGTATGTACGTTTGTATGCTTTAATCTCAGAAACGGCTAAACAGATGTTTTATTTACACTCAGTTACAGTTACACTGTGCCAATATGGCTTTGTTTTGCTATATATATATATATATATATATATATATATATATATATATATATATATATATATAAATATATATATATATAAATATATATATATATATATATATATATATATATATATATATATATATATATATATATATATATATATATATATATATAAATATATATAAATATATAGATATATATATTAGCTTCACGCCGGGTATAGCAGAATACGCAGAGGCAACTTGGGAACCTAGTGTTGGGACACTCCATTCCCATTTAAACAATTACGTTCTCCACTTTCTGCAGAATTATTAATCACTCATCTTCACGCTATATCCTGCACATCGCAGGGTAGGCAGAGGGAACTTGGGAACCTGCTATTAAGACACTTCGATCCCCACTTTCCGCTGAAATTGCTGCATTGTATATTAAGTGGCGGAACTCAACGCCGCGTTTTCCCTTGTACCAGAGCTAAGAAATGAAAGCATTAAATATTTAAAGTGACAATATTAAATATTTCCTTTTCTCGAGTGGATATCAAACCCACAAGATGTCGTATGTCGCTTCATATTAAGGAATAAGGAATTTTTAGTCGTTATTTTTATTTATTTATTTTATTTTTTTATTAAGGAAGACATACAGTTTTACAAGTACTTCAAATAAAAACCAAATTTACATTCAATTAACCAATGAAGTCTTCACATAAAATAGTACAAAAAAAAATAGCTAGATGTACAGTTAATCAAAAAGAAATCAAAATAAAACAGAAGAAAATCATTCAGAAACAGCTTCCGTGACAAGTGATTTGAACTTATTTAAATTTATAGTAAACATGTCAATATCGCCAAACGCATTATCATGAGAGCTGCAAGCACGATAAATAAAACATTTCCACCATATTTAATTCTTGTAATAGGTACATAGAACTGTGATTTATTACGGGTTATATATATTATATGTATTTTTTTTTTTGTTTTTTTTTCTCCCACAGGCTACGGACACTCAACGCCAGCGACGATAGGTGGCAAGTTGTTTACAATGTTCTACGCAATTGTCGGTATACCTTTAGGGCTCATCATGTTCCAGAGTATCGGTGAACGTGTTAATAGATTGAGCAGGTTAGTTTTGTTGTTTTTGTTTGGGGTAGTGGGTTCTTATTTTACTAAGGGGAATATTTTTTACATATTAAGGAGAATATCGGAAGTAAATAAATAAGGGTTAGTACATTGTATATGAATATTTTAACGACTTAATTTTCTATTGTGGAATTGAACGAAACTTGCTCGAGTTTCGTGGTTACGGTCAAACGTTGTTCCGCTGCGCTATTAATGCGTAATAAGAGTAATTAAGAAAAAATAAAAAAAAACCTTCAAACGAAATTCGAGAAAGATTAAGCGTGGCAATTATAACACGAAGAGAGTTTTCCCCTCACTACGGCGAATAGTCAGCCGCTTTTTCTAAATTCATATCGTCGCTCTGGTAATATAAAATAAAATGGTTTTTGCCGTGTGATCCCGGCTTAAAATAGGATCACCCTGGTACTGATGGTGTCGTAAGAGGCGATTAAAGTGCGTGTGGTAGAGTCACGTTGCCAGCAATGGCAACACGCATGGGCAGACTCGACCGGATTGTTACCACCCCCGGCATTTGAAACCGGCGTTAAGTAGTGGCTTTGGCCACTGCGTTTCGCATTAGGTAATGCCGGGCCCCGGTGCCCATCCACCTTAAAGGACGGCAACGCTCCTGTAGCTCCTTTGGAGTTACACGGGGCCGTGGGCGACGGTGATCACTTACCATCAGGTGACCCGTACGCTCGTTTGCCGTCTCTTCCATAAAAAAAAACACGAAATTTCGTGTTTTCGAAATGTCGAAATTCTTAGCTTAGAGTTCTCTGAGCCTTTCCTGCTTTTTACGTGAGACTTAAACAAAATAGATATATGCTAAAATTTGATATATGCAAGGCCTGTCACAAGCGTGTGACTGTAATCTGCAGGTTGTGGGTTCGATCCCCACTCGAGGAAATGAAATATTTAATATTTTCTGTTTAAATATTAAATGTTTTCATTTATTCGCTTGTACCAGACAAGGCAAAACGCGGCGTTAAATTCCGCTACTCAACAGACAGTGCCTCCAATTCAGCAGAAAGTGGGGAATGGAAGTGGAACGGAGTGTCTTAACACTAGGTTCCCAAGTTCCCTCTACACGATACAGCGTGAAGCTGAGCTAAAGTTTTACTTTTCTTTCAGTGTGATAATAAAATCAATAAAACGCGCGATGAATTGCAAACAAACGAACGCCTCCGAAGTGGACCTCATATGCGTAGTGACAACACTCTCCTCTCTAACTATAGCGGGTGGTGCGGCAGCGTTTTCAAAATTTGAAGGATGGAGCTATTTTGATAGTGTTTACTATTGTTTTATCACTTTGACTACTATTGGTAAGTATTTTTATAGAAAAAAATTTTAAAAAAAAAAGAATTTTGAAAAATTAAATAATTCTGACTTACAATTTTCCTGCAAAAAAAGAATGGTCTCTTATTCTTCTGTTCCGCATAGAAAATTAATCTTTAACAGATTAATCTTTAACAGACAAGTATTGACACTAATTCTTCAGTTTTAACTGTTACTTAAACGATAATATCCTTTTCTGAGTACAAATTACGCATTAATATGTTAATTTACTAAATTTAAATTTAAAAAGCGTATAAAAGTTTTGATCGAAATTCATTCAGTAATTCTTGTTTGAATGTGGAACAAACATCCATACAAATCTTGACATATATAAAAAATATTAGTATGATTCATTTCCCGTATGCCAATATCATAACTTCTTTTAAAATATGCAGTAAAATGTTAATCTATACTTTGAATAAATCTGTAACTAATAACTAACTATACATGAAAAATATTTAAAAAAAAAAATGTTACATAAGACTTTTATTAATGTTGTAGGACCCTAAAATAGTGATTGTGCGTTTGTACGCGTTTATCTCAGATAGAAGTAAACAGATTTAAAGGCCGTTTTTACTATAATATTTTGGCAACATCCTTTCATCTTTTAGTGATTGTTTTATTTAGATCAATTGAAAATAGTAAATAATACTCAACTCTACACAGCTTCACGCTGTATCCCGCACATGGCAGGGTAGGCAGACGGAACTTGGGAACCTAGTGTTAAGACACTCCGTTCCACTTCCGTTTACCACTTTCCACCGAATTTAAGGTATTGCGTGTTTAGTGGCGGAACTTAACGCCGCGTTTTGCCTCGTACCAGAGCGAAGAAATGAAAACATTAAATATTCAACATTGAAACTATTATATATTTTATTTCTTCGAGTGGGGATCGTACCCACGACCCGTCGGTGTCAGTCACTCGCTTGCGCCGCTGCGGCACGACAAATTCAAATTCAAATATTTTTATTCAAATAAGAAGTTACAACTTCGTTTTTTGAACGTCAAACAATTTACCACCAGTTCACAAAAGTTACTGCCTCAGGCCTGAGAAGAACCGGCGAAAGAAACTCAGTGGGACATGTCCATTCATTTTTTTTTATCAAAAACTTTACATTATATAATTAAGTGACAATGATACACTTGAAACAGCCTGGTGCGAGCATTTTATTCCCAAGGCGTGTTATCATTTACAAAATCGTCAATATAACCTTTAACACACAAACATCTTTTCACAACTTTTTTAAATTGTGAAACAGAAAATTCTCTGACGTTCTCTGGGATCCTATTGTAAATTCGTACACCCTGTCCCATAAACGAATTACGGACTCGATGCAATCGAGTTACATACGCACTAAGTTTAAGCCTTTTTCTAGTATTAATATTATGTACATCACTGATTTTAGTAAACTTATTAATATTTTTCTTGACATACATAACAGGCCTCATCATAAATAAAATAATGTGTGTGTATATGTGTATGTACTAAATATATAATAAAATAGATAAAGTCTAATTAAACATATCTCCCCAGGTTTCGGAGACATGGTAGCGTTACAAAAGGACAACGCGCTGAACAGGAAGCCCTCGTACGTGATGTTCGCGCTCATATTCATCCTGTTCGGTCTGGCCATAGTGGCCGCGTGCCTCAACCTGCTGGTGTTGAGGTTCGTCACGATGAACACGGAGGACGAGAAGCGGGACCAGCAACAGGCTGAACAGGTAAATGGCAGAAATTAGTCGCTGTTTTATTATACTCATACTCATACTCAGCTTCACGCTGTATCCCGCACGAAGCAGGGTAGGCAGAGGGAACCCGGGAACTTATTGTTAAGACACTCCGTTCCACTTATGTTCCCCACTTTCCGCCGAATTTGGGGTATTGCGTGTTGAGTGGCGGAACTCAACGCCGCGCTGAGCCTTATTACCATACTATATATATTATATATATTACATTAGCTGTTTTATTTCGTTTTTGGAATTTGTTTTGTGTTTTTAATTTGGTAGGAAAGTGGAAGGGAACTGAGTGTTTAATATCAGATTCCCAAGTATCCTTTTCTAACTCTGCCATGAGCGTGATACAGCGTGAATCTGAAAGAAAAGAATGTTTTTTTTTTTTATTTTAATTATTTCTCACTGTATTTTGCACATTGGATCGGGACAATTTCAATTGATACACAGTGTTAATTAATATAATTCCGTTTCTCACTTTTCACTGAATTCTTTTGAGATTGCTTGCTTCGGCACGAAACTCAACGCCGCAATTAATCTTCCATTAGTTCATAACCCTCGAATGGAAATTGAATCCACAATTATATACACACTTTTATATCGTTACACCACGACGGCCTCAACTAATGTTAATAAGTTAAGTTAAATGAAATAATCACAAAGTGTTGTTTATACCTCGATGAGTTTCTTTCGCCGGTTCTTCTCAGGTCTGAGGCAGTGACTGACTAACTTCTTACTTTGAATTAGAATTATTATATATTTGTTTGTATATTTCCGCTAGGCACAGCAGGTGGCGGTGCGGCTAGAGGGCGACGTGATCACGGCGGACGGCGCGGTACTGCGCGGTGTGGCGCGCGGCACCCGCCTGCCCGCGCCCGCCAGGCTTGTGAGACCGGGTACACTTTCTTTTATATATATATATATATATATATATATATATATATATATATATATATATATATATATATATATATATATATATATATATACATATATATATATATATATATATATATATATATATATATATATATATATATATATATATATATATATATATATATATATATATATATATATATATATATATATATATATATATATATATATATATATATATATATATATTATATATATATATATATATATATATATATATAGATATATATATATATATATATATATATATATATATATATATATGTATATATATATATATATATATATATATATATATATATATATATATATATATATATATATATATATATATATATATATATATATATATATATATATATATATATTTTACTATTTTTAAAGTGTTATTCCACACTTAGGAAAGAATTATACTTAATTTAAAAACATAAAAATTTGGTTTTTTATTTTTATATAGGCAGCGTAGATAGCTTACGGCAGGGTAACTAAGCAGTATTAAGATATCCCGGATCGTCTATTTTTTTAAACATTTTTTGTTGATGGCGTAAGTCAACGCTGCGCTGTGTCTTATTATTAGAGGGAGAAACTTAATAATAATTCATTCTCCCGTACCATAAAGAATGGGTTATTTAATATATGTTTAGCTACAATGTGCTAAGTATAGTATATGACATGTGATCTCGTAGGCGAAACTGCGAGTAAAAATTATTCTATAAAGAATTGATTATAATTGTAATATCACTATCTGTACGTGAAAGATTTAATAGTAAAAAATATTTATCTATGTAATAGAAGCCAAAACGATCTTATTTAGAAATTTTGTGCCTGCACGTTCGTTCTTTGCGCTTTGCTTAGAAACGACTTAACCGAATTAAATACAAATTCCACTACTGTATTTCGGCAACTTTTGAAATGTTTTTATTATTGCAATCAGTTCACAAACAAAAAAACATCACCATAGGTTTTTTTTTATATTATTTAACAAAAATCAATAGTAAATGTTATACCATATATATTTGTTTGAATTGTTTGAACTTTTAGAGTTTAACTGCCCATATGTTTACAGGCGATACATCAATGGTTCCTCTGTATGTAGACGAGGAGTATCCTCCCAGCGTATGTAGCTGTTCGTGTAGCTGTTTTGGACCAAACAAGTAAGTCTATATATATATATATATATATATATATATATATATATATATATATATATATATATATATATATATATATATATATATATATATATATATATATATATATATATATATATATATGTATGTATGATTATTAGCTTATCATAAGAATTCTATAATATTGGATTCGATTTATGTGGAACAAGGACTATGGTTATTTTTTAAAGTACAAGCGTTAAATGCAGTAATATTATGTATAAAAGCTACTGTAAAGCCTACTGTGGTCTAGAGGCATAAGCGTGCGACTGTACATGTACCAGGTTGTGGGTTCGATCCTCACTTGGGGAAATAAAATATTTATTTATATATTTTGCTCTGCTAACTAATCAAAGTGCGACATTGAGTTCCTCCACTCAAAACGGGGTGGGGAAACGGAATGAAGTGCCATAACTATAAGTTCCTAAGTTCCCTCGCCACTGCCTTGCCATTTACGTTTTCTCTGTAAATAAATTAATGTTAATAGAAATAAATTTATCAAAAGTTAAAATTATTCTAGTCTATATATAAATTTTAAACTATTATATTATTATTATTTCATCGTATTTCAGATCGATACCTTACCGTGACCCACTATCGCCAGTGTCGACCAACATAAAACAAATTAGAGCGAGGAATTATCGAGAACTAGGAAACATACCGCGCTACATAGAAAAATCATCGTCGAAGAACCGTTCGCAAACGCTTAGACTGAACTCCGCCTCGGGCTACTTGTACATGAATGCGAAAACAAACGAATTTCAAATAGACCCCGAAGATTTTAGGGAAATTGTCGCAAAGAGACGCGAGCAATTGCGCAAAGGCATGAACAGCTTCGAGCTAGCCACTAATCAATATTTAAATCCCTACACGAACAGCCTAAACAAAGAAAGTACGCACAGCTCGTTGTATTCAATGAACATTAGAAACGAGAATCGCAGCAACGACCCGCTGGTGGACGATTACGATTCGGAAAAGTCTAGTTACGCCAAAAAGAAATTGATGAAGAACATTGCGAGGAACACGCACAACAAACGCGTGGAGAACTATTTCTATGATGACGCAGTGTTGCACTTCGACGACGAGTACGCGTTCGATGGATCGATATTGTTCGCCAAGAGGAGAAAATCGATTAATCAGAATTGGGAGGAGTTCACGTGCGATTTTAAATCAACCTGCGACCAAATATCGAATGATGGCAGCTACGGATATTATTTGCCGGACGACGACGAGCAGGAGTATTTCGTGAATGATATACTGTCCGTCAGTTTGCCGCCGCATCGGGCGAGTATATAGATTATTCATTAGGTTAGTTTGAAAAGGGCCAATTAATATAAAAAAAAAGACTTGAATCGTACGTTGAATGGCGTTGTTTTGCTTAATTGTTGTGATTTTTTTTTTTGTTTTAATGTTTGACATTTTTCTTTATGCTATTTTTTTTTTAATTTTTAATCTATGATATCGTTTATTTTGTTACTGGAACATGTTGTCTATAATTGGGAAAACATTTATATTATTAATTGACCTTGATTTATTTGACTATATTTAATGTTTCTTCTGTTGACGATCCCAAATAAATAAATAAATAAATTTATTATTAAATTGTTGAGTAAAAATGTTAATTGTGCTGTATTATACTAACTGTCGTGGCGCAGCGGCACAAGCGTGTGACTGTAACCGATAGGTTGTGGGTTCGATCCCCAGTCGAGGAAATGAAATATTTAATATTTTCAATTTTAATATTTAATGTTTCATTTCTTCGCTCTGGTGCAAAGCTAAACGCGGCGTTGAGTTCCGCCACTCAACACGCAATGCCGAAATTGAGGCACAGCATGTTGTGTGGCGGAACTCACCGCCGCGCTTTGCCTTGTTACCAGAGTTGATTGAGTTATTCCATTTTAATAATTCTTCTATTGATATTAAAACTAAAAGTATGTAGTTAAATTACAAAGAAAAAGAATATTTGAAATTTTTTTTCAAACCAAGTTATTAAAAGAAAAAAATTATATATATTATTTTAACTATATATAGTAATTTAATATAAAAACTATCAATTTTGATGCGACTCCATTCAACGAACAGTGCGAATTTTTGCGTAATCTCGATTCGTTAGCTTTTACACATTAGGCGGGTAGTTGCTTTTTTATTCTAACTTCATTAAGCTTGGCGTTTGTAGATATTGTAATATAGATGATGCTTCGCGGATTTAGGGTGTTCTCACACGGACTGTACTATCTATAACTATGGGAAATTGTTTCTTTTTTTTTTTTTTTTTGTTTATATATTCTATAAAATGACGTCACACATTTCGCAATTTTCTATTTTATTTATATTTTTAAAATGTCACGTGTTATATTTTGTTCGTACAAATATTGTATGAACAAAAAATAACATGTGACATTTTAATATTTAAAATAGTGTGTTTTAATATTTAGATGTTTTATTTTCAAATGTTGTGTCGCGAAATGTGACTGGCCTTTATTGAAGTGCATATAAAATATGTATTTAAAATTGTAAATATTTTACATCGAAATTTGACCATTTTAACTTATAATTATTTTAGTAAACTATAATAAGTATGTTATAAGTTAAAATGGGATTCCCCAGTAAATCTAGAGGTTTTGTTAAATGCTCCAAAATTATGATTTCATAAAATTTTGTCTATATATTCTTTATTGCATAAATTACTTCATTATAGAAAAAAAAGGATGTTTACAATGGCGCGATTAGATAGTTAGAGACGTGTGACGTCATTATATCGATATGCTTTAAATATTTTATATCGATTTTAAGGTTAAAACATCATTTTCCAATATAACTGTACGTTTTTTAATATGTTTACAAATTTCTTAACGTGACGTAAATAATGAGCCACCAAGTGTGAGAGACCCTAAATTGTTGAGAAGATTTTGTTCTTAATACTCGGTATATTGAAACTACTATTTATAAATAAACAGTATTATTTTGGTATTCATTTACTGTTATTTATATACGTTTATATTTATTTATTTTTATTAAGTACATGGATCTAAGGTTATATGAAAGTTGTGCCAAAGATTTTGTTTTTAGGTTAGTTGGTAATTTTGAATTTTAATGGTGAAAAGGGGGTACCCCTTTAAGAGGTATCTAGAATTGATATGTTCGATAATAATTAAATTGTTGGTGTATTTATTTATTTTTAATATAATGTGCCAAAAAAATCTTGGAACTGTCTAAGGAATATAATTATGTTATTTATTTACAAAATAAAATAAAAATATTTTTATTATTACTTTGGAAAAAGAATTTAGTGTATTCAAAAATTATGGCAAATAAATCTGTTGAGTTTAATTACAAAACTTCCATTTTGAATATGTCATTTTAAATATATATTTTAAAAACACAAATGTTTTGAACATTTTAATTTTATCACTATTTTAATATTATTATACCAAAAAAAAACATATTTTATTGTTTTTGTGTAAAAGATTATTTATGTCTATAATTGATCTGGAATGCAGATTATTTAATGTTTTATTAATCGATTATCGAAATCGATTAATTTCAAATATTTTATATCGATAGTTGTTTTATCGATTAAAACATAAAATGGAATTCCCTTATAGAATTAAAGAAGATGCGTTTTATATTATTCCTTAGCGACAAACAGTGTTACAAAGTGAACACTAAAAATTGTTTTTAATACGAATTTATTCATTGAAATTGTTAGTAAAATTATAATATATGAAATTTTACCATATAATTGTAAAGAAAACTGAAATTCGGTGTATATATTTATATATTATGGGAAAACTGAAGATGTTTGAAGTAAATATATTTTGTTTGTTGCTTCAAGCGTTATTATGAATTTGGATTTGTATGTAAAATTGTAGAAATTAAATTTCTTTTTAGTGTAAATTGTTGGCAAAAGTTATCTTTTGTGTTTATCTTTTTTTCATTACAGACAATATATATTTTGTCTCATAATATCATACATATATATGTGATGTATGGTTGTTCCACTTTCGCGCAACAATTACTGAATGTGATTCAGTTGAAAAGTTTCAGTACTGTAGCTTGTACGTCTGAATAACATATATATATAATTTATGGACTTTCTTTTTATAAAGTATAAAAAAAAGTTGAACAGGCGAAGCCGCGTTTTAGCCGATAGGTATTATATGTTATAATTTATGACTTGCTATTTATTAGCTTCGTCTCGTGGATGCCGAGTATAGCAGGGAAGTCGATGGGAACCCAGCTAAAACACTCTATTTTCAATTTTTAAAGTAATTTTAAAAACATTGCGTGTTGAGTGGCCAAAATTAAAGTCGCGCTATGTCTTGTTCAGAGTGAAGAAATGAGTACAAAAATAACATTATTCAAGTTATTGTATGCTGACTAATATTTTTATTGATATTTATGTCAAACATGTATTTTTATTTAATAATGTCTTTGATTTTCGCGATTGTTATACATTTTAAAAGAAGCCCTTTAAAACGGATTAATCGCGTATATTGAATGGTAAACATTTTTGGGAAACCCGATGTTTCGAACACTTTACAGTAGTCCGTGGTCGCGGGTAGAGTCTACCCCATTTGCGATTAATCCGGTTAAAAGTGTTTTTACTATGTTTTAAAGTGTTATTCCACACTTAGGACAGAAAATACTAAACTTAAATTTAAAAAGCGTATAAAAATTTTGAACGAAGCAGGATTTGAACCCGCGCCTCTGGAATACCGTTCCAGCGCTCTGACCACTAAGCCATTCGTTCTCACCGAGCTCCGTCGAAACTCTTATACGCTTGTTACAACTTATTATTACAACTTATTAATGCTAACAACAAAAATAAGTTGTAACAAGCGTATAAGAATTTCGACGGAGCTCGGTGAGAACGAATGGCTTAGTGGTCAGAGCGCTGGAACGGTATTCCAGAGGCGCGGGTTCAAATCCTGCTTCGTTCAAAATTTTTATACGCTTTTTAAATTTGCGCTTAGTCCGGTTAAAAGTGTTTCATTTAAAATGTATTTTTATTGTTTATGTCAAACATGTATGTTTATGTCAAACATGTATTTTTATTGTTTTTCAATGTGTTGTATGACCGTGGCACAGATTCGAATCCAGCTCTGTTTATTTTTTTTATATATACATATATAATTGATGTAATTTTATTATTGCTATAACGTGTTCATTCTAGTCATATTTTTTTTAATTTATAAGTATTTCCAGGTTAAAACCTGTTCCGTACATTTATTGTGATTTTAATATTTAATATTTATGATGCTCTCTACGTTTTTGTGATATTTTTTTTTAATTATTATTAATAAGCTAAGGCTTGTGATTTTGATTCGCATATTTTTTTTAAAGTATTTTTTATCTGTGATTTTCCTGTCTAGTCTATATTAAGGATTAATTATTTTCTACGTATTTAAAGTGTCAAAATGGCTGACTACGCTTTTTTATTGTATTTTTTTTTAATTTTATTAAATAAAAAAAAATCTTACACCTAATCACTTCCAATTTTAGAATTTAATTATATTAGATACTAAAGACTACTTTAATGAATATCGTTTTTAATTGTAATTATTGTGTATTACGTTATTCCTCGTATGCCAAAACCTTTGTATGAAACACCTAACTTAAAGTTATAGAATATTGTAATTTTAATTTAAAAAAAAAACAATATTTAAGGTCGAAAAGTACCAATTGTCTAATTGAACCATTTAAACTATACAAAAGAAAATGTAAATCAAATAGTATTATGTATATTAAACTTAAATTTAAAAAACGTATAAAAATTTTTGAACGAAGCAGGATTTGAATCCGCGTCTCTTGAAAACCGTTCAAGCGCCCTGACCAACTAAGCTGCTCCTGCTTCGTTTAAAAATTTTATACGTTTTTTTAAATTTAAGTTTAGTATTTTCTGTCAGTTTTGTCTGTCAAAAAATAATAAAAATAGTATGTTGTTATATTGTGTAGATAATCTATTTTCTACTATACATTTCTTTTTGTTACCTAATATTTCTGATTTTTATATTAATTTTGTTTTGTTTTTTAAAATATCACAAAAAATTACAATATTCTATGACAAAAATCTATCCAAACTTATGGTTAGTGATTTTAAAACCGATATACATTCTATATACTACTGTAACCAGTACGTAAGTATGTATGTGTGGTCGCGTATGTGTGTGTAACTAAGGTTTAAACGACTGTTAAGATAAAATAAAGCAGTCTGAGTTAATTGTAATTTATTATAAAAAGTGTAATATAAAATCTGATTTCATTAAAAAATACATTAAATATTGGTTTTGTGTTTCATTTCGTTTACAAAAGGTATTAATTATGTTAAAATGCCTTTTTAATGTTTTTGTTGATCTGTCTTCTTTAATTTTATGTTATATTCTTCACAAGGTAGAGAAAGTAGAGGGAACTTGGGAATCTACAGTTATAACATTCCTTTTCCATTCAAACACTGCCGCATCCACTTTCCGCATTGCGTTTACGAATAGTGTGTGTGTGAACGTAAAATATTTTAAATTTTGTATTTTTAGTATACTCACATTAAGATTTTTTTTTTATAAATTAATTTATTATTTAAAGTAATATATAAAAATGAAATATTACTAAAGTCAGTTGAAAATTACAAAGAGCACCACCATTGGTGTAAATTAAACGACGTCAGACGTCACAAATTTGAAATTATCGGCGTCGATACACGTACTGTCGCAGGAGTGATTGTGAGAAAAAAATTGTTAATTTACTGAAGTTATTTTAATAATGATACTGTTGAAGAATTAAAGCTTATTTACAGTAAATCTATGGTAAATAATATAATTTTTACAGTAAAATTAGTTAAGCGGCCAAAATACATACATACAAGTATTTATAATGATATCCTATATCGCAAGAATTCCTTAATTAAGTTCGGTCCAATTTATACAAAAAAATATTATGTATATATTATAGTATAGTTTTTATTAAAGAATACACACAGCAGTTTATAGTAAAAAATTTACAAGCTTTAGTAAAGCAAAGGTAATTTATGTTGTGACGTCGCCGTGGCGCAGCGTAACAGCGTCTAACTGAAAGCTTAGCAACTCTGGGGTCAGTTCCTTCTTGAAGAAAGTATTATTTGCATTTTTTCGATTTCTACGTTAAGTTCGGTTACTGAATTAAATTACCAAATTTAAGTTAAAACCAGTTTCCAGTCTTTAACTCATTGTGTACGTTCGATTTTTAATAGTAAAGTATTAAAATAAATATATAATATATTTAATGTAAATTTAATGAATAAATTCTTACTATATCATCATAAATACATATTTGTTTTTATAATTTCGCATCGCTTGATATACGAAAAAGTCTATATCGAGTGTGTTTCTATTAGCGTATTTTTAATTCAATACATTGGTAAAAAGGTTTTTATGATTTTACTTGATCTGATTTGCATTCACAGATACTATTTATGTGTTAAAACATTCAATAATTACTTGCAATAAATGACATGACGTCATGTGACTTTGACGTTATTTTACGCGTAAACCATTTCAAAAACCCATGAAATGTTGGAAAAGGTAGAAAAAGATACATAAAAATTGATGACATTAGCCTTATTCGTTTCTGACATCCATGCTGTCCATATTATGAGTAGAAATCGCATTTTTTTTTTATATGTAATATAAATATTTTTTTAGGTTCACACTGTATTCAGCAATGTGAAAACACGTTTTTTTTTATCAAATTTGAGATCGATTTAAATCGTATTTCGTGCTTATTTAATGGACAACACAAATTATAACAAAACTACTACTAGTATTTCTTACTTTATCTTAATTTTAACTAACAATACTTAAAAAACTGAACAAGTAGTTACTTATAGTCTGAACTTTGCATTTGTGTAAGCTCTCATCGATAGTAAAGCTTGCAAAATCATATGTCATCATCTACATTTTTATCATATTATTACAGTAACTTGTGATTTTTTCTCTTGTTATATCGCTTGGTTGCATACATTAATTTATTCTTTTTCACTGATTTAAGAAACATTTTTAGTGATGATAAAAAAAAACAAATAATAATAAAGCGACATCTAGCGTTTCGGATATGTGACATTACTTTATCATTGAATTGTAGTTACTTGAATCTGTATAAGCCAGATGGCACTTGATAAATACAAAATATTAACGCAAATTCTTGAACTTGTCAGAATAATTAATGATAAACTACAAATAATAGAGTAATTTCCATTCGAATAAGTTACAAAATGTACGTCTTATGTAATGATATTTTTTTCAGTTGCATGCTTTTTCTTTTCAGTGTGTAATCTAATATAATACCATGTATCTTTCTTGGGAAAAAGTTACATAAAAAATAGATATCTGCACATTTGCGGTGGGAATTTAGGCTATTGATCAAATATATATATATTTTTTTAACTTTTTCTTTGATATTTAAAACGCCAAATGATTTACATGGGCGCGCCTCCATATTAGCCAAGATAAAAATTATATTACTTTTTGTTTTTTTTTTTTTTGGTGAGATCCTGAAAAGTGTATTTTAAGGTTTTCACATACTCTACTCTACTCTACTCCACTTCACGCTGTATACCGCACATGGTAGGGTAGGCAGAAAGAACTTGGGAACCTAGTGTTAAGACAGTCTGTTCCACTTCCGTTCCCCATTTTCCGCTGAATTTGAGTCATTGTGTGTTGAGTGGCGGAACTCAACGCCGCATTTTAAAAAAGTTTAAGAAATGAAAACATTAAATATTTAAATTGAAAATATTAAATATTTCATTTTCTCGATCGGGGATCGAACCCACAGTCTGTCGGTTATAAATAATACATATAAAGGAGTTAAAGTAATACCACTCGTTTTATGTCCAAGGTAATTTTATTTTAATTTTCTTCTAAAATAAAAATAAAGGCAAATACGAAAACATAGTAATGATATGATAAATTACAAAAAATATTTGAATAATTGATATCATACATTTTATTAACGCAATAGCTTTTTTATTTTGTTTCTTTTGTATGTTTGTTTAGTAATAAACATTATAGCTAAGTGCTTCTAAAAACTAGAAAAAATAAAATTAGAAAACGTGGAAATAATTGTGCACTTAAAAGTACCTGTATTATTTTTTGGATTAAAAGTTTATGTTTCAAATAAAAATAGAATCATGTAAAGTGCTTCAGATACAATTTAAAAAAAAACACTTTGTTAACTTTGTCACATGTCAATACAATTGACAGAATATTTACGTCCACATCTAGCACATAAAATGACAATAAAAATAAAATTAATTGACAATTAAATTAATGAGTGACTACTTTAATTTTTCTACCTTATGTAAACACTCTACTTAGTAATTATTTTGCAGTTTTCGTCACAAAATCAAGCCATAAAATAAAACTGTCAGTACACCACGTTCTCTGCTCTCTGTACTCAGGACATAGTAGAATATTTTTTTTGCCTTATGTCGTATACTACCAAAGGAAAGGCAGAGAGAACCAGCTATTACGCCACTCTATTCAATTTAAAACATTCACATACAAAATTATGCTTATTTTTCGCCGAACGGCGGAACTCAATATCGCGTTTTGCCTCGTTACCAAAGCTAGGATAAAATTGAACGCACACACTGTAGCCTTAACAATAGTGCGCTTGTACACCACTCCTATATAATTATGGTAAAATATGCTTTTTTACTGACATTTTTTTGTTATTTGAAATTGCAAAAAAATATTTAAAAAAGTCAAAAATATAAATCAATTGTCGAATTCATTTACATACATTCATACATATATAGGTACATCACTTTGATCTCTACTTATGTCCATAGGTAATAGCGACCCGTCCGCCGTTTCGCCCACTTTAATTACACAATTTTACTTACTAATTTCAAGTACATACTTACTTTCTTTATCTAACAACATAACACTTTTAAGACAATATCTATACATAGAAAACTAAAAATTTCGCATAAATTAATAAAAAGGTTGCAGTTTGTAATTGAATCGAACTTAATACTTTAAATTGTCATAATATTTTATATTTTGAACCGATTTAATTAAACATACACTAAAATTTGAGGAAAAGTTGCTAAAATATAATAGTGACATGCACGCAATAGTGCATTTAAAACGGCCTAGCAGTTGCTGAGATTACAACATTTATAAATAGATAAAAAAATTAAAAAATAACTTTTTTTGGGCCCTATTACATTAATAAACTTCCTCTGCATGTTTTTTTTTAAATATATCTTTCATGTATACACAGTGATCAGTTAAAGATGTATTATAAGTATAGATTGTGAGTACGACGAAAAAACTTAATGCCACGGTTAGTCTAAGCATCCGGGAGACGGAAGTATTTTTTTTTTTTTTGAGAAATAATGTTCTTTTAGTTATAATCGAACTGACAACTATTTCACAGAGTCCAGAGATTCATAGAAATTAAATACAAAATACAAATATATGCAAATTATTTGTAACAACAACGACTTATTCTTATCTAAATACCAAATAAAAATATGATGTAAAATATAATATCCGCTACATAATTCAACATAAACAGAAATTACCTTAAAAATAGCTGCGAACGTAAAACAAATTGTTTCCTTTGTAGCTACAAATTAAAATTAAAACGGCGGTGCCCTTGCAAAATAAAATAAGCGTCTTAAATTCGTTTCTGCCATTCTTACAAGTATTTGCGAAATGAGAGTACTTTTTAACAATTCTACCGAAATGGATTTAATAAATACTGAAGCTGGCCAAAGAGAATAGAAGAAAAATGGTGCCTCCCTGAGGGGTGCGCCTGGCGGGGGTTGGTTTGAATAAAGAAAAGTTAAAATTTTCTTATACACCCCGTTGGAGGGGTGGACGCTATCTATCTTCGTTTAAATATCGGCAAAAATGACCCCCCGTCGGCTGTCTCGCTCGCTCTTAGCTGTGTCATTGGCTGGTTTTTAAAAGAAGGGTGTCAATGAATTCGAGTTATTAAGATTTTATGTTTAAAGATTTTTTTAGATACAATGAGTCGCGTTGGCAAAATTTTATATTGATTTTTGTATATATTTTAAAACAAAGCATGGTTGTCATCGTTGTTGTTTATTTAGTGGTGATAGTTGTAAGTTGAAATCTAACTGAAGAAGTGCCTGTTCTTGTAATATATATCGAATTTATATATTATAAGAACAGGCACTTATTTAATTATAAGAACAGGCAATTGTATAAATTGGTCGACCTTGCGAGTTGTGGGTTCGATGCTTACTTCCCTGAATACCCAGAGCGGGAAATAAAATACTATTTAATATTTTCATTTCCTCGCCCTTAAAATTTTAACTACTATGTAAAGCGCAATGTTGATTTCGGCCACTAAATACACAATACCTCATTTAACACTAGGTTAAATGAGGTATTGTGTAGTTCCCTGGTTCCTCAGAGGGAGATTTCCCCACTTAGTTAACCTTCTAAGTACCAACTGCCTCATCTGCTATATATGAATTACAGCGTGAAACTAAAAAACAACTATTCAAGCGAGATCATCTTGACCGGACCACGATTGCTTTACAAGTCGTATAGCATTCCAAACTTCGTTTTATATAGTCGTCAAACGTTTAACAGGTGGCTAACTATATGTCTAATAAGCGTCAGCAAAAAACATCTTCATTTTTATAGTTTTTTTATACTATGTATATATTAATTTTTATATTAGACTCTTTAGAAAGATTTTAATCGTTTAAAAAATCAAGTTGTGTATTTAAATATTTAGAATAAAAGTGTAATTGAGCATAAGATTAATGGTTTAGTTGAACATACAGTACAATTACAGTATACTTTATTGAAATGGTCTATTCTGATCAATGATGTCATGAAAAAAGAGAGTTCAGCCAGAAACGCTGAACTCTCCTTTTTTGTTGGAAAAACAAATGAGTGTGTGGGTCTCTTGATGGTGACCTCTCTGTCTGTTCAGGAGAATTGCCTACCAAGCCGGTGGTAACTTTATGTTCATTAGATTTAAAAGTACTTATATAAGTCTATTTATGCTATAAATATTTCAATTTTCATTTTAATTCAAAGCCTTTTTTTGTATTGTTTAAGAATTATTATTAGAATTACAATTTTAATATAATAAAAAAAAAACAAATTATAATATATTAAAATAAAAACTAACAAATTTCTAAGCTAACGCTACTAAGACAGAAGTTAACGCGATTTAAGTGGGAAAGTGGGAAGTTTGGTAATTTTCACTTACGCTCGCTCAACTCACTTTCACACTGCACTCCTTAAACTTTACTTAGTGACTAATTTTTACTGATAACTTGAAAAGATTCACTTTATCATAAATAAATTACTTGTATTTTGGATTTAGGCGTTTTACGTACGCACGTACGTTTGTAAAGTGATTTATTGCTTCGCGCTGTATCCCGTGTAGTACCTATCCGTGTTGGCAGAGGGAACTAAAAGTTAAAAAAAAGATTGTTATGTGGCAGAGCTAAACGCCGCAAAAAGTGATCTATTTACTGTGAGTGCCTAGTCTTAACGTAGTATAAAGTAAATATTGACTTGTAGTTCATGAAATGTAAAAAATTGTCCACACAAATTATATAAAAATTATAAAGAAATAATTCTCTTACCAAAGTAAAAACTTTATGGGGTTTAAAACGGTACATAGCGTTTCTAGATAACTTTACCATCTATTAGAAAAATATTGCATTAATTTGTACTAGAAGTGTGGAAACGAAGATTCGCACGATACAAACAAGCTCTTCAGCTTCATAATATGAATACTAATAGGGTAAATATATCATTGGTATAATAAGATGTTTGATTTTCGTAGTGTTTAAACATTTTGGTGGTAACCGGTAGAAAAACTTTCTATAAAAAAAGCTGCTTAGCTCAATATAGATTGAGCTTAGCAGTTTTTTTAAAGAAAACTTTATGATATAGCTAATATTCATAATAAAAGTAAACTTTAAATTACAATTTAAAATTGTGTATAACTATTTTTTATAATTTATTATTTTTGAAGAATTAATCCACACTTTAGAAAGAAAGACACTTAATTAGAAAATGTATGGAAATGATTTTAAAGTAGCGGGGTTTGAACCTGCGCCTCTTCTACCATGACCATTCCGTGAGGATTATTATTTATAATACATGACTTATTTACAATAAGGCACAAGCGCGGCGTTGAGTTCCGCCACTCAACACGCAATGCCTCAAATTCAGCGGAAAGTCGGGAACGGAAGTGGAAAGGAGTGTCTTCACACTAGGTTCCCGGGTTCCCTCTGCCTACCCTGCCTCGTGCGGGATACAGCGTGAAGCTAACAAAAAAAAACTTATTTACAAAACGTAATCTACTTATGAAAATGTATGATTTATTTATTGTCAAGTTGTGCAGAGTTTAAACTCAGCTAACTGTAAATATTTAAACGTATTCTAAACAATTTTAGTAAGATTTCTTTCCTAAGTGTAGAGAAACACTTTAAAAATGTCAAAAATCTTCATGTACTTCTTAAGTACTATGTTGACAACGGGATGAGTATGAGAGTTTTTCCACTAGTGTTTACATTGATATATCAGTTATTTTAGACGGATATATTACTGACCGACCATAAACTGTTTGTCTTTTTATTTTAAAACAAAAATAATAATAGCTATGATGGTGATTTTCACTTAAGACAAGTTGACTTATTAACAAAAAATAACATTTTTTTCTTAATTTAAACTTTCAACTCACGTAATTTTCAACTATACATACAAATTTTCTCCCAAATGAAAATATTGTTTAAATTTTATTACAGATACTTAATTTACGGCAATAGTGATATATTATCACATACTATGTACTGAAAAGTGTTAAACGTTAAGATTCCAAAAATACTTATGTAATATTTTACATCATATACAATCGATCTTAGTGGAAAATGGGGAACAAAACAGAGTGTCTTAACACTCGGCTCCCAAGTTCCCTCCTGGAGATTATCATTTATTACTTTTTTACTTTTAGTCAAATATACATTCTAAAAAATTGTCTCCAATGAATCCTGTTGAAAAGTTTAATTTTAAATATGCTTCAAAGTATCATTAGGTGATATATGATAAATCTATGGATAAACGAATTAACCAATGATTGTCATTACATACTTTACTAAATCGCTATGTTACTTGTCGCTTACTAAGTTATGTTAGACATGTACGTACAGAACCATTTATATTATACAAAAGAAAATATACTTAAAGTTGTAATAAATAATTTCGCAGGAATAATTATTTTATTTTAACAAAATTGAAGTGGGCCGAGTCGGTATTTCTTGTACAAATTTTAATATCTCGGAGGTAGATAGCTATTTATATTTTTCCACCCCCGTCGTTTCTTTTGGCGATTATTATTCTGTATTCCGATGGGGGGTGGGAGCCACCCGCGGACTCTTTCCTTTTTGCTTCTTAAGTCCATCTTGAGAGAACAGCGGAATATCTGGAATAGAATGTGTGTATAATAAGTATATTATTATTTCTAGTCATGTTTCTACATTCTTTTTCTATATATCACTAAACTATATCTAGTAAGATATAATTTAGAAAAATGTTTGTTGTTTTCATGTTACATAAAAAAATAGTTGCTGTTTTTATGTACACAGGTTAATGGAATAATAATAATTAAAATTTATTTATTTATTTAACACCTTTCATGATACCATGAACAGTATTTTTGTGAACATTGTCCCACGCGGCGAACCCGAAAATATGTAATGAATAAGTATAAGCTATAAAAACAATTTTAACTATTTTTTGCAGTTAGTAGGCTAAAGTTGACAATGATTACTGTAGATAAAATAAGATAAAATAAATTAAAATTTAGCAGTAAAAAGCTGTTTTGAAAAAAACCGAACTAAACAATAGTTACAGGTAAAATATATTTTATTATAATAAAAGATACATAATCTTCTACATTAGAATAATCAAATAAATTTAGTGTTGTATATAAAATAAATAAAATTAATAAATAATTTAATTTAAAAACAAATACAATTTATATTAAACAACGACATTCTGTATATTTCCCTGTGCCCTGCTTCTGTCACTTACCCCTTTTGCTGGAAAAACCGTAGCACCTACCCGGAAGGGGTACGATATTTAAATATAAGAAGAGCCCCCTTTTTTAAAGGGGGCCTCCCCAGATTTATAGATCTGGCCTCGACTGCGTAATTACTTATCTTTGAGAATACAAATCAATCGAGTTTTAGATCGGCTTGTATTTTGTTAATCGCAAATCTCTTTGGTTGGACTCGAGCGAAAAATACACCAAAGAAACCTATTACGTAAATTGTTTTATTCATATTTGAGCGGAATTTCAATAAAGATTGTGTACAAAAGCTATTGAAATTACAGAAATATTATAATTTGTGAAATTATTATTATTACTTATAATTTAGACTTAGGTCCGTAAAGTAATAATGTAAGCACTTGTCTGTTTATTGTTTGATAAATGGTACATACAAGGTATATTCAAGGTATATCCGATATATTATATTAAAATAAAATTATTCGGCTATAAATCGAATCCATGATCATCTCGCTTAAAGTCAGACGCTTGGTCCAGTGTCCCACACATAACAGGTTAAGTAGAAGGAACTTGGGAACCTAATGTATAACTACTTCTTGTTAAATATAAAAAAAAATTATAACCTTTCTCGAATGGTGATCGAACCCACAACTTTTCGCTTTTACAGCCACACGCTTGTGCCACTGCGCCATGACATGCCTTTTAGACAGAAAATTGATTGAAGTTTATGTATAAACAAAATCGAGCAAGTACCTAATTCGCACTTGATTTACATAACCCGTATTATTTGACATTGGTCTTTTACTAAAGTGTTTATAATGCTAATGTAAGAAGCGGGCGAATTTGTTTGATAATTACTTAATACTGTGGACCATCCCATTGTCTTTAGCGTGGGGTTATAATAGCTGATTGATATCTTATTAACGTATATATCTATTGCAAGGATATTTTGGTTATACTTTTATACAATGATTGTGGATTCGATTCTTAGAGACCTGTAGTGACGCAGCGGCATAACGTGTAGCTGTAAACGATAGGTTGTGGCTTCGATCCCCACTCGAGGAAATGAAATATTAATTATTTTCAAATTAAATATTTAATGTTATTATTTCTTTGCTCTGGTAACAAGGCAAAGCGCGGGGTTGAGGTCGGCCAAATCGGAAATAATATTTCTTTTGTACACCTTTTTTTTTTCGATTAAATTGGGGAAATTATTTCTACTTTCTGAATGAGTTGAAAGTATTCAATATAATTTTTTATTTATCTCGTGACTTTTTTTTCGCTTTTGACTATCTACATATGTATTTCTTTTTATATGCAGTATAATTTTATATACTTCGACGTAGCTTGATAAGAATTTAAGGCTAAGTGGTCAGAACGCTTGAATGGTCTCTTAAAAGGGCTACAGAGAGAACTATTTTCAAAAAAAATGATGCTTACAGTAACACTTGACAAAAAAAATAAAAAAAAATGATGTGAGTTCACATTGAAGACAGTAAATAAATTTCATTTTCCTGTTTTGGCAAGGGCCAGATCCACCACCCAACACGCAACCTTTCGAACTCAGACGGTTAAACCATAATGTAGTATATTGTATAGTATAGTGGTTCTATAACTTGCCATTACCTCCCTTCATAACAAATAAAGGGTCAACACCCTATATAAATTAAAACCAACATTTAATAGTTTATCAAGACATAGATTCTTTTTTTCTTTCTCTAAGTTAAATTTCTTAAACATAACTCATAATTAAAATTATTCAAAAACTAGTATTTAAAAGATATATACGGTTTACAATTCGGCTTTGGCACAAACGTTAATCGGTCACGCGTCATAAAACGCCACGGTGAGATGCTCGTGGTTACCTTACGGAGTTAATTTTCGGAGTTTTATTCATTTCCTTTAACGATCTTTTAAAATATGGGTAGATAGTAGCTTTGAAATTTTAGTTTAAATAGTAAAGAAATGTGGTTATTTGGAAATTTACTTACTATATCTATAGACGCTCTAATATTTCTAACATTATAACATCTAATAAATACAATGCTTCCAAGAAATATAATTATAGAAGTATTTTTTTAGTACCATGCTGTATCCTATACATGGCAGGGTAGGCAGGTAAAACCTGGTAATCTAGTGTTGAGACACTCCGTTCTGTTCCCCACCTTCCGCCAAATTTGAGGCATTTATTGTCGGAACTCAACGCCGTTTTGCCTTGTTATTTGAGTTGCGCGAACATATGATAATATACAATTTCCTCAAGCGGAAGTTGCACCCATCATCTGTGGCGTTTACGCACGCACTTTTTTACCACTACGCCACGACATGCCTCAAATAAAAACTGTGTTGCTCAGTAATAAAGTACACAGGTACACCTGGACATCACAAGCGTTACTTACATAATACAACCTTTTTCATTTGCATCTTAAATAATATTCATCAAGTTGCAAAGCGTGAAAGCTCTCAGAAACATCGATAAAAATACAATGAGCGAAATAAAATAGCATCTTATAAAGCGCCGGCGGGGGAGGGCGGGAGGGGGCGCCACTTTTCTTTCTCTCGCCAAAGCCATTCTGATGGCACTTTGGAATTGTATGGATAACCCTAAATTTTATTTAAATTTAGTAAACGGAAGCCTAGTAGCGTTTTCGTGTTTCCCAACATTCAAAACGCAGCGCAACACAACTTAACGCAGCGTTGTTAGGTATTTACAAAAAATACTCTAAAATTCTTGTGCTTATTATGTCATCAGTGATATCGTTTATTCTGTGTTATATGAATTTAGTATGTAACTAGCAAATTACCTTGGTTTAAGAATCGCAATACTGGATTTAGCTACATAGACTGTAATGGCTTATATATGAGTATATATACTCTAAGTTTGCTCAACACTCTGATTGCTCAGTATCCGGAAATAGATTTGTATAATATAAGTGTACAAACTTTCTTGAATGTATGTTTAGATTTCTTAAGTTCTTAGTTTAAATTCGTATCTGTTTGTATTTATTATTATTCTTTTTTTTAATACTTGTTATTATATATACCTTATTGTGCGCTTTGGCTACACTGTTAGTACAATAAGAACCTGTTTGAATAAATAAATAAATGAGAAAATAGCTGGATGAAAAGAAAAGATAAAAAAAATGAATAAAAGTAATGAATATTAAAATCTTTTTACATATTTACAAATTATACATCCATAGAAAATCTAAAAAAAAATACACTGATATCTATTGGAATTTACTTGAAATATATCATAGTACCCATAAAATACGGCATGTCCACATTACGCCCGGGGAGAGTACGGCACAGTGTTTTTTCTCGTTTTATATTAAAATCGGGCGAGCCAAGGAAATTGTCAGTCAGATAGGAAATTGCTAGCGCCTTCGCTCCGTCCGCGCCGTGACTGGCCTTTATAGCAGCTTTTGATTCCTTTTATTTATTCTTAAAACGTTTTTTTTTTTTAATTTTAAATACTAACTGAGTATTATTTTAATTCTTCCTAGTTTTAATAATAATCTTATTTATCTGTCAAGTCATCTAAGTATACATTAGTCACTTGTTTCGCTTCCGCTCAGTTAACATAAATATATGATGTGTTTTAGTATTTAATATTGATAATAAATTTTATTTTTCAGGGCTAATCAACAAAACCAGTAGTTAATAACTCTGAATGATAAACCAGAGGCTTTTATTTTATTTACAGGATGCAACGTTGAGTTCCGCCACTCAACACGCAATGACTTAAATTCAGCGGAAAGTGGGAAACGGAAGTGGAACAGAGTATCTTAACCCAAGGTCCCAAGTTTTCTCTATTTGCCCTGCCACGTGCGTAAAGCTGAGTATTTACATGATAATATATAACTTTATGAATACTTTGAGAATAGAAAAACTGAACGAACGACAGAATATCTATATAAAGATATTATTTTATGTTTCGTTTTGAATAAACAATTTTTGTTGCTATAATAGCTGAATTAGACGGTGCCTATCATTTGTGAGCCACAACGGAAATGGCTCTCACGACATGCAAGTCAAGATAAACAGGCTTACAAAAAATGACCGGCAAATCACTCAGTGATTTATAGTCTACCTATTCTCTAGATCTAAGGAAATATAATAAAAATATAACTTATGTCCGTAAAAATCATTTATTACAATAAAATATAATTAGTTTTCCCCCAAGTCGGAATCGAACCCAAAACGCTATCCGCTGCGCCACCGTAACCTCTAATTCGGCGTATATAAAATACAACATAAAAATGTCAACCTTTCTTTCCCACCATTATTTACTTAAACAACCACATACATTGCAGGACTTTTCTTCTGTCGAAGACACTTACCGCCCATCCATTTTTTGTAGACCCCTTACTTCAACGAAGTAAACCCTCCGAGCTCCATTTTCCTTAATAGCACGGGGGGAGTCGTAGTTCTTGTTAGAGTGGCCAGTTATTTATTTTATTTGCGTCATTTTTGCCTCGACTCCCCTTTCGCGGATCGTTTTTGTAGCGCTGTAACGTTGTCTAGTGGCCTGGAAATTTAAATTTTAGTTTAATAGTTGTTTTTGTATATTTGGTTATTATTAAAGAAAAATATACTTGTTTTGAAAAAACCTTTTTTTGTCTGTAACTTTATTTGTACACCACATACACAACAAACTGACAGGGATTCACAACTTATGAGAGACAATGTACAAAAGGCGACCTTATGGCTAAATAGCCATCTCTTCCAGATAACCTTTAGGGCGAAAAGAAACCGATATTAAAATTAACAGGTAGGTGGTGGAAGTAAAAAATGTTAAAGAGCAACAAAAATTAACAATATTCTAATATTACTTAAAAACAAAACAAATATACATGTTATACGAAATAAATGATATTGATATTATGACATATTAATACATAAACATATTTACATATATACATGCATACCTACATATCTCAATACTATATATATAAATACATATATATACATACATATTTTTTTGTCTGTAATTAGTTTATACAATTTAAAATTGTAAACACGTTGATCGTGGAATCGATCGCACTCGGGCGTACGAGTTATTTTCATTTTCTCATTATGACAACAAGACATAGGGTAGCGTTAAATTCCGCCACTATAATAACGTCTCAAAAGTTGTCTTAGGCTTCTTGTTGCTTAGTCTGTTATAGTGCAGAATACCGCGTAAAGTTTAAAAAAAATCTCATCTATCTCATATACACACATATGCGCTCAATATTAATTTAAGTCAGCTTCACGCTGTATCCCGCACATGCCTATCCTTCAGTAGGCAGAGGGAACTTGGGAACCTAGTGTTAAGACACTCTGTTCCACTTCCGTTCTCGCCGAATTTGAGGCATTGCGTATTGAGTGGCGGAATCCAACGCCACGTTTCTGCATTGCGCGAAGCAGTGCGAAGAAATGGCAACATTAAATATTTAAATTGAATATAATAAATATTTCATTTACTCGAGTGGAGATCGAAGCCACAACCTGTCGGTTACAGCCACACGCTTGTGTCGCAGCGCCACGACAGGCCTCAAATAAATTAATATAAAATAATAAAAACACAGTATATAATAATAAGTAATTGATAAATAAACAATTAGTAAATAAATAAATATTACAGAAGGGGCGCGGGCGATGGTAAGAAACGAACGCGGACGTCCAGCTATCTTTTTGTGAGACTTTCAAATAATTGTATAGATAACAGAACAAAGAAACCCCCTCCACGGTGGGCGGGAAGACATTTTTACTGTCTCGAGGACCCCTCCTTTAATAAGTAACGCTTAGCGTTTAATTAAAGAAAAACTTGTTTTTTATTTATAAAAATAGTTTAAAGTGTGTTTATACATTGGTGTTATCTATGATTTAGTTAATTCTTTAGTAATATTATTATTTCATTCATTCAGCTTCACGCTCTTTCACGCTCATGGCAGGGTAAGCAGAGGGAACTCGGCAACCTAGTGTTAAGACACTCCATCCGAGGCATCGCGTGTTGAGTGACTGAACTCAACGTGTTTTATCGTGTTGCCAGTTTACTAGAGCGAAGAAAGATTTAATTTGAAAATGTTAAATATTTCATATCTCAAGTTGGTATCGAACCCACAACCTGTCGCCTTTTCGGTCATACGTCCAAACAGGCTTCAAATATTATAGGTAATACTATTTTGTTTACGTAAATCAACACGCTATGTCTTGGTAATCAAATGGAACGTGGGAAGCGGAAGGTTTTTCTCTCTCTCTCTTTACTCAGCTTCACGCGTGTATCCCGCCGAGGCAGGGTAGGCTGAGCGAACCCGGGAACCTAGTGTTAAGACACTTTGTTAAACTTCCGTTCCCCACTTTCTGCCGAATTGTGTGAGTGGCGGAACTCAACGCCGCGTTTTACCAGAGCGAGGAAATAAAACATTAAATATTTAAATTGAAAATATTAAATATTTCTTTTCCTCGGCCGGGGATCGAACCAAGAACCTGTCAGTTACAGTCACACGCTTGTGCCGCTGCGCCACGACAGGTCCCAAAGTTTTTTACACTATGATTATTGACATTGACACTGCGCCTTGTATTTAGACACTCTGTTAACCATACCGTAACTAAGCTTCGCGCCATGTTTTGTTATTAGAGCAAAAAATAATAATTAATGATTACTCTGAAAGAAGTATCAAACCCACAACCCTTACGTGTACAATCTGGGGCTGCGCCATAACGGCCTGATCTATCTAGACAAAACAAAGGCATTAGATATCGTCATCGAAAACTAAATAAAATGAACTGACTATAGCACAGACTGATGCAATATCAATTTCAATCTGTCTATCTTTATGCTAGATTAGTTGAGTAGATAGAAGATAAAGCAAAAGATCTTCTTTGTACTTTTTATACATTTTTTCCCTTTTGAGGCCTGTCGTGGCGCAGCGGCACAAGCGTGTGACTGTAACCGACAGGTTGTGGGTTCGATCCGAAATTCCGCCACTCAACATGCAATGCCTTAAATTCAGTGGAAAGTGGGGAACAGAAGTGGAACGCAGTGTCTTAACATTAGGTTCCCAAGTTCCCTCTGTATACCGTGCGGAATACAGCGTGAGGCTGAGTTATTCCCTTTTTGTCATTCAGGAACATTTAGTTATCAGGATAGTACAGCAATTAATAATTAAGAAGCGTAGTCAATAAGAAGTTGGTAAGTAATTTAATAGGTACTGTTATATAGTACCTATTAAATTACTTACCAACTTCTTATTGATACGCCATAAAGTTATGTTTTTACTAACTATACTTTCATCCTACTAATATTATAAATGCGAATGTTTATAAGTATGTATGTATGGATGTTTGTTACTCTTTCACGCAAATACTACTAAACTGATTACGATGAAATTTTCTGTGTAGGTAGCTGAAGGCCCAGAATAAAACAAAGGCTAGTTTTTATCCCGCAGTACCCACGGAATTGAGCCCTAAAAATATATCGCTTCTGAAAACTGAATCGCGCGCGATGTAGAGCGGTCGGCTTCTAGTTCTATATAGAGATAGGAGATATAATTGATAGAAAATGTAGTATTAAATAAAAATAATAATATTTTGAATTTGTATTACTTTAAAAACTTTCTGGCGCAATAAGACTAAATTTATCATTATCTTGCTCTGAATTAACATTACACGTAGTTAAGATAAGTAAGTCAACGCGTAATTCAATCGGAAAATGGTGAACGGAGTATCTTGATAATAATGTATCTTTTTTTTATTTATTACCCTTCTATACAGGACAAGGCATGCAGCTGTTCTTTTTATATGACTTAAAATATAATAGAATAAAATTTTTATTCTAAAAATATATACTCTTAGCTTCACGCTGTATCCCGCTCGAGGCAGGGTAGGCAGAGGGAACCCGGGAACCTAGTGTTAAGACACTCCGTTCCACTTCCGTTCTCCACTTTCCGCCGAGTTTGAGGCATTGCGTGTTGAGTGGCGGAACTCAACGCCGCGCTTTGCCTTATTACCAGAGCGAAAAAATGATGAAATGAAAAATATATACATAATATAATATAAATTATACTTTAATTACTTTCCTCAAAATTATCTGTAATTGAGTAAGAAACGCTATGGGCAAAGCCTTTTGACTTAAACAAGAAAGAAATGAAACATCAACAGACTCTTAGGCGTAAGATGAAAAAGGAGGGGCGATCTCCCTTAAAAATTAAAATTCAAATCGTAAGAAAATTAAAATTCGACGAACGGTCAATTTTATGTCTCGCTCTTATTTAAGATAAGTTTGTATTGCCATCTCTGTTTTGCAAGGGTGAAAAAACTAGGGTGATTGAAGTATAAGGACTGGTATGCACTATGGAGAAATTGAAAATTAGTTTTTTATAGATTTATAAATATTTTAATTTTAAGGAGCATTTATATTTAATTATTTTATAAATAGATAATTAAGCAATTTTATCTATGGATTCTATATAAAATTATTTAGACCCTTTTCGGAAAATCAAGTACTTTATATCTAATGTCTGGTGAGTCAAAAAATTGACTAAGCGGTCACATGAGATCAATATTATTGCAGAAAAAGATTTAAAAATTAATAAAACAACTAGATTTAATTGAAAATAACTTTATACAGTATTTGTAAAATAAAAAAAGTATCTAATAAATAATAACATGAACATTTTATATGTTATATTGGCCTCAAACGTGAGACTGAAAACTCGGTGAATATGGGTTCAATTTCCACTTGGGCAAGGAAATAATTTACAATTTTCATTTCTTCGTTTTTTAGTGTTGATTTCAAGAAATATAATAACAAGGCATTAAAAATTCGGCGGAAAGTGAAAAATAGAACAGAGTGTCTGAATAATATTCTAAGTGCCTTACGCATAGAAGAGTTTCTACACACGGGACAGCAGCGAAAAAGTAAAAAAAACAATAGAAGACTTTGAATTTTCGAATCGTAATTATCGAATTAGTGTGGATAGAGCCTAAAGGGTGGGGTTACCATCTGTTATTGGAATGGTAATGATAGCCTCTGACGGTTGTTACGGGTCGTAACAGATCATTTGCATTTTTCTAAGTTTTCTTTAAGAAAAACGAATTAAATGGCGACAATAGAATAAAAACTAATATTAATTGCAGAGTTTGTGTTTCTTTATAAGTTACGAGTATATATATATTGTAGATGTATATATATATCAGAAATCAAAAGAATATTTTAAAATTTAGATCATCTTGGAGCATGGGCACAATCCTACGATATAAGTGAAACGGTTGTGGATTCGATTCCCTTTCGAGATAATTAAATATTTAATATTTTTAGTTCTTCACTCTGGTAAAGAGACAAAGCGCAGTATTGAGTTGCACCACTCAGCACGCAATGTTCGCACCATCCGGCGGTAATTGGGGAAAGGTAATGTCTTAATGGGAACAGGTTCCCTCCTCAATCGTTACCGGAAACTAAAAAATCACTACGTTCCTATGTTTCTACGTGGTCGAATGGAAATACTCCCTATACCTACGTGAGACATGAAACGTTATAAGTACGGCAGTTGAACTTTACCTTAGTTGTAAATTAATACTATAATCTAATACAAGTGAGCAAACATAATATGCTTTAATTACTTTAACAATTTGTTTCAAATTCAGTAAAAATATTAGAAATCTGGAACGTTCTATCTATGTCCAGCTACCTACAGAAGCTATAACGCTATGATACGATAGAATAAAATTGTATTAACTTTTCATCTCCGAGTCGTCCGCCCTGTTGATTTTATAATTAATGAAAAACTATATCGCTGTATATAATTTATACATTGTAAAGATTTTGTATATAATTTACCATAATTCGTTCATCACTATAAGTGTGATTTGTTATGGGTTTGATTTCCACTCAAGGAAATTATATATTTTTCATAAGGGAATATTATTGAAAGAATAATGATCATGTCGTGTCGAAGAAATGAAAACATTATATAATTAACATTTTCAAATGAAATATTGAATGTTTCATTATCTTAGCCCTGGTTAAAAGGCAAAGCGCGGCGTCGAGTTCCGCCAGTCAACAGGCAAAGTCTCCAATTTGGTGGAAAGTTTCTTAACACTAGGTTCCCAAGTTCCCTCTGCCTACACTGTCATGTGGGATACATCGTAAAGCTGTGAGTGAGTGAGTGTGATAAGTAATCTATTAAGCTGAGTTACTACAATTTAAATTGGGGGTTTGGCAAATCAAGACGCGGAGCTAAGTTTTACCTTGCAGCCTGTAAAAATATATTCGCCTTATAATATTTATTTAATGTTTTAACAGCCAATAAAATTTATATAATATTCGAAAGGCAATCAAGAATGTTATATATCGTAGATACCAGACGAGGATTATTTCTTTTAATATTTGTCACAAGAAAAAGATCTCTTAAATACATATTTTACTTATACTCAGCTTCATGCTGTATCCCGCACATGGCAGGGTAGGCAGAGGGAACTTGGGAACCTAGTGTTAAGACACTCCGTTCCATTTCCGCTCCTCACTTTCCGCCGAATTTGAGGCATGGCGTGTTGAGTGTCTGAGCTCAACGCCGCGTTTAGCCCTCTACCAGAGTGAAGAAATGAAAATATCAAATATTTATATTGAAAATATTAAATATTTCATTTCCTCGAGTGGGGATCGAACCCAGAAGCTATCTGACACAGTCACACGCTTGTGCCGCTCCGCCACAACAGGTCTCAAACAAAAATATATTTTTAAGGAATATTTTATCATTTGCAAACATTTTTAGGTTAATGTTTATTTATTTTTAATTTCTTCTTTTGTGATAAATAAAATATAGTATAAAAATAACATGATACAACGATTCGCGGCGTTAAGTTCTGCCACTCACTACGCAAGGGCAGGCCGAAACTGGTTAACGAAAGTGTTTCAACAGTAGGTTCCTATGTTCCCTCTTACGATGCTATGTGCGGGGTATCTGTTACTACATAAAGTATTTTACGGAGAAGTTTTTAAAAGTAATTATTACTTTATTCAGTGTCACATCTATCTAAGAAAGCTGTCTATAGGGGTGCACAAATTATCTTAATTTTTCATCTCACAGTCACCCGTTTTCCCGACTTTGTTACTTTGTAAAAACAAATTTAATACTATTGTTATTAATGACTTTGTATAAAAAAATATGAATTTATCTTATAGATACAATAATGACATATTGTTTAGAAGCGGCGTATTCGACGATCATAGGTTTGATGCCTGTTTAATACATTGTCTTAAAGGGATGTGTAACTTTAAATAAAATAGAAAATCATCATAAAATCACACTCAGCGGACACTGGCCATAAAGGAGGAATGTGTAGATTGAAATACTATATGTAATAGACAATCGAACGAAGAAGAACGTGCTCAGGTGGTTTGGGCACGTCGAGCGAATGAGTGAAGAAAGAATGGTAAAAAAGATTTATGAAGGAAAAGTGAGTGGTAAGAGAGGGAGGGGGAGACCTCGGTTGACCTTCGAAAACACAGTATCGACGATACTGGAGGAAGGTCACGTAAAAAGCATGAGGACCCCCCGGAGGGCATGTATGAAGAGGTTGATGACAGTGGACGAGGCGAAAGAGGTATGCCGAGACCGTAGCGTTTGGCGCTCCGTTCTCTCTGCCTACCCCGCTAGGGATATAGCGTGAAGCTAAGTAAGTAGGTAAGTAAGACAATCGAACTAAGCTTTAAATAAAAACTTTACCTAGTAAAAATTTACATATTATATTTTATTTTTCATTTACTATTAACTGAGGCCTGTCGTGGCGTAGGGATTGTAAACGCGACAGGACCAATTTTGACAGGCCTGAGTTCAATTTAAACTCCACTTACAAATTAGATTTATTATTTCATTTCTTACATTTGTAAAAATAAAAAACGCGGTGTTGAATTCCGCCACTCAACACGCAAAGCATCACAGTCGGCGGAAAGTGGGAAACGGAACGCAGTGTCTTAACACTACGTTCCCAGTTTCAATCTACAACCTGTAAGTTAGATAAGACATATGGAAATTAGTGTTAAGAAAATTCGATTCTCGCCTCGCAACTTAACGCCGCGTTGTGTCTTTTTATCAGAGCGATAAAATGAAAACTAATCAATCTATTATTATAATTGAATCGACGTCCGTGGCGTTTATACTAAAATACTGTACCACGGCCACAAAAACATTTTATTTCTTTGAGTTGCATTTACCAACTTGTGACCAAGCCAAAAGAAGCAATCTCATTAATTCCATTTTCGTCTCAAATAGAATAGCATGCCCGCCTCATTATTACAAAGAAAGGAATACGGAAGACAAATAAAAATATAAACGTAGGAGCTTTAAAATGCACCTACACTGTGTTATTTATTAAACTATTTTTTTTCTTGTTTAATAACACTATCACTTTAAAGACAATATCTATACATTAAATAATAAAATTTCGGTCAAAATAAAATAGTGATAGTAATTTTGTTGAACTTAATATTTTAAAGTGATGTAACTTTTTTTATTTAATAATCGGTTAGATTTAAATAAAACAAACACTAAATGTTGAAAAATGGTTGCCAAAATGTAATAGTGAAAACAGCATTTAAATCTGGTTAGCCATTTTTGAGACTAGCGCATACAAAAGCATAGATAAACAGATAAAAAAATAAAAAATTGAAAAATTACTATTTTGGATCCCATTACATTGACAAACGTCTTCTAAAAGATCTTTTTTTAATGTATCTTCCATGTGCAGATAATATATACAGTAATCAGTTACAGATTTATTATAAGTGCAGATTTAAGATTTTAAGGTTTCTCCGTTTACGTAGACGTGTGGAGTTTAGTTACGTCACTCAACACGCAATATCTCGAAAATAGATGGAAAGTGTAGAACAAAATGTTTGAACATTACTTCTCTAAACATATATCGATGTAGGTATATGTACCTACTATACATAAAAACTCATTTTCAAACAATTGTTTATTTTGTTTTTCACTCTTTCTATGGTGAACATACGTATACAAGCATTTATTATAAACGGATATAAAATGACTGGGGTAAGGGATACATTGTGAACGGGATACAGGGGATACAGCGTGATCCAGTTCTTTCACGCTGCAAATAGTAGAGTAGGCAGAAAAGTTGGGAACCTAGACACTCCGTTCCTATGATGATATTTCTGTTTTAAAGTTATCGCTGAATTTGAGGCAATGCGTGATGAGTGGCACAACTTAACGCCGCGTTATGCCTTGTTATATAGTAATAAAAATATTAAATATATCACTCTCTCAAGTGGGGAGTGAACCCATAACAGGTCGCACTTACAATTTCACATCTGTACCATGCCATGCTTCATATAGTTGTAGTTGTTAGTTATACAATATCTTCGGTAAATAAAATTCATGGCAATTGAAGCAAAATATATATTATATGTAATTACAATATTACAAGAAAATTTTATCTCGAATTTTTACCCTAAATCTAAAAATTGCGAAAAAACTATAAAGAAAAATTTATATCCATTTATATCAATTAGATAATAATCAGATTACTTAAAATAAATACATTAAAAAAAATAATATAAATATTACAATATATACTCGTATAATGAAATCATTAATAGTCTATGTAGCTAATATATATTTTATCTGTGTCCAGTCTATAACACTGGCTGTCTGTAGGGAGGGCGCTCAAATTGTCTTAATTTTTCATCTCGGAGACGCCCGCCCTCCTCCTTTCATAATTGTTTTTAATTTAAACACGGAATGAGAAAAGCCGAAGTTTCTTAAAGAAAAATGGACGGATCAAATTCTTGGAGATAAAAATATTCAGCTTGAAAAAATATTGGTTTATTGTTGTAGTTACTTTGTTCTATTTATACGCTGTATCCCGCACGTGGCAGGGTAGGCAGAGGGAACTTGGGAACCTAATGTTAAGACACTCCGCTCCATTTCTGTTCCTCACTTTCCGCTGAATTTAGGGCATTGCGTATTGAGTGGCGGAACTCAACGCAGCGCTTTGTCAACCTCTTCATACATGCCTTCCGGGGGGTCCTCATGCTTTTTACGTGACCTTCCTCCAGTATCGTCGATACTGTGTGTCGATACTTCGATGGTCAACCGAGGTCTCCCCCTCCCTCTCTTACCACTGACTCTTCCTTCATAAATATATTTAATTTGAAAATATTAAATATTTCATTTCCTCGAGTAGAGATCGACCCTACAAACTGTCGTTTACAGTCACACGTTTGTTAGGTTGCGCCACGACAGGCCTGCTTGTTTCAGCTATCTACATATATAGGTATTAAGTTATTTTGTTTAATTTTAAGTTATAATTTTTTTGTCGTATGTATATTATATGTACTAGTGGTGGTTTGAGAATGGTTAGACTAACTATTTATATAAAAATGTCTTTGATTTACACGATTGTTACACATTTTAAATGAAATATTTTTAACCGGATTAATCGGTAACGGTAGACTCAGTGTACCCACGACCACGGACTACTGTAAAATGTTCGAAACATCGGTTTTTCTAAAAATGTTCAAAAACCAATATAGTACGCGATTAATCCGTATAAAAGTGTTTCATTTAAAACTATTTATGTATGATCTATTTATGTATGACAAATTTCCAGAATTCGTAGAACTTTTTATGTTTCATTAACACAAAATAAAAAAATACACACATAAATAAAATATTATTCGTCATCTCGTAAATCATATTAAATTGATAACAATATACTCTTTTATTGTATAAAAATTAAATTTAAATAATAGGAAATAGGACGATTCTATAAAGAGTTGGTTGTTCTATTTTATTGGCTTCAAGCTTCACCGTAGAACATATTACTTAGAAAGTCTACTGCTCCATTCAGCCGAATTTGAGGCATTGTGTGTTGAGTTTTGAAGCCCAACGACGCGCTTTACTAAAGTGAAGAAATAAAAATATTATATATTTAATTCCTGCAAGTGGGAATCACGCTCACAGTCGTATGGCTACGTTATTAATTTGTCCATATAATTGATGATAATGATTTTTGTAGACTCGATCCACGTTAATTCTTGGCTGCGAATATATTTATATTTTCTAGACTTACCCTATAGCAAACGAGAAAGCGTGAAGATAATTTAACAATCTTTAAAGCCAGATTCAATGCTATATTTAAATGTTAAACATCATTTATTTTGTAGTTGAAACAAAAAAAACACTAACATGTTAATATTTTATATATAAGAGATAAAATCGAAGAATTATGTCAGAAAAGTTACTTAAGAAAAGACACTTTTTTTTAATAAAACATGTTCTGTCATTAAATAGTCTAAGATGGACAGCAGCCAACCTAGGGCTAGACTTGTATGAGACCAGACGAAAGTAAGAAAAAAACTATTGTTCCTAGCTGGCTCGCCTCCAGCCGTCTGTCTACGTTTCCTTAAAACCCACAAAATATGTTTCAATTCGCATTTAATGTTTTCTTTGCAGTTGGCGTCTTTGCGGAACTTAATTTAATACTATTTTGCTGTAAAGTGGTCTAACTTAAATTTTACAATAAATTATTCAACTATATTTCAACAATTATTATTATTTACTATACTTATATCACATTATCATATATTTTTTTTAATATATTTTAATATTAAACATTAACATAAAAATACTTGTTACAAATATTTTTTGTAAATTTTCAAGTAATCGTTTTATGAGTTACGCCATTCTAATGGTAGCTGTCTGATTTATAATTTTACAAGCGATATTTATTTGCGATGCTGCCCAAATTTATTGTGGTCTAGAGGCTGGTGTGCCTTGAATTATGATGTATCTAGATATTATGTTCCTTATATAGCTGTAAGTTATGATCTTATTCCGGTTTTGGATAGAAAATATAAACTACTTCTTTCATCTTTTTCACTTTTTCTTATACTAAAATGATGTATTTTTTTTATGGAAAAGACGGCAAACGAGCGTACGGGTCACCTGGTGGTAAGTGATCACCGTCGCCCACGGCCCCGAGTAACTCCAGAGGAGCTACAGGAGTGTTGCCCTCCTTTAAGATGGAAGGGCACCGGGGCCCGGCATTACCTAATGCGAAACGCAGTGGCCAAAGCCACTACTTAACGCCGGTCTTAAATGCCGGGGGTGGTAATAATCCGGTCGAGTCTGTCCATGCGTGTTGCCATTGCTGGCAACTTGACTCTACCACACGCACTTCAATCGCTTCTTACGATACCATCAGTACCAGGGTGATCCTATTCCAAGCCGGAATCACACGGCAAGTGTATTATGCCAAGATTATTATTGATTAAGTAATAAAGGACTGTTTAAAAGTATTTAAGCGCTACAAGCGGCGTTGAGTTCCGCCACTCAATACGCAACGTCTAGAATTGGTGTGGAATAAGGAAAATAGAGTACTTAACTTAGTTTAGGTTCTCTCTGCCTTCTCCGTTAAAATAATTCTCTAGCTCATGAGAGAATTGTTCTCTATTTTATTATTCAGAGGCAGGGTAGGCAGAGGAAACCCGAGAATTTAGTTTTAAGACCGTTCTCATTAATACACTGCCATTCCCCACTTTCCACCAAATTTCTAAATACATACGCGTATCGAGTGGCATACCTACATAACGACGAGCTTCACCCGTTATCAAAGCGAGAAAATAAAATATTAAAATGTACAATTTAAAAATATTTCTTTTTACATAAGACATTTTTTATAAAGATATAAATATTAAAAAAAAAAAAAATAAGGGCGAATTCTTCACGAATCCAAATGTATAATTTACGGGAGCAAATTTTAAATTATATACCGGCAATGCCATGGAAACAGATGTACTTACCTAAGGGTGGCAAGTTTTTGTAAGAGGGTGAATCGCGACCCCATTTTTATTTTTTTATCGGTGCCCAATTTACGAATGAAATTGTGACACTGACGTTTATATAGATAATTTAAGATTTTTTTAATTTAAAAAAAAATATATAATTATATATATGTCGTCTGACGACTGTAATGTTTACTTTTTAAGCTTATAGCATAAGTATTTAAAGTGTTTACGTAGTTTGTGGTGGAGTATTAAAATGTTTAGTTTAAATTATTTTAGTTATCAATAAGTTAAGGCCTGTCGTGGCGCAGCGGCACAAGAGTGTGACTGTGACCGACAGGTTCTGGGTTCGATCCCCAGTCGAGGAAATAAAATATTTAATATTTTCAACTTAAATATTTATTGTTTCATTTCTTCGCTGTGGTAATAAGGCTAAAGCGCGGCGTTGAGTTCCGCCACTCAACACGCAATGCCTCAAATTCGGTGGAAAGTGGGGAACGGAAGTGGAACGGAGTGTCTTAACACTAGGTTCCCGGGTTCCCTCTGCCTACCCTGCCTCGTGCGGGATACAGCGTGAAGCTAAAAAAAAAAAAGTTTATAAAGATTTACTTAAAATAAATTAATAATCAGTTCTTTTGGGTCGGTGGAATTGGTATATAAAATAAATTAACCTTCACTTAATGATAAAATATGTAGATGTTTCTATTTCAAAATATATATTAACAAAAAATCCTTGTAAAATTTATAACAAAACTTATAAAATTCATATTATTTCGAAAGTTCCGTATGACGGAACAACGTAATGCCTACTTCCGGCCTCACAGGATGTACCGCCGGATGACGCGTACGTAGTTTGTATGACAATAATTATATTACTATTAGGACTTCGCTTTGCTTCTGACGAAACTGTTAAAATAATAAGAAGAATTTTTAAAATATTTGTCATTTTATTTTTCTATGACCTACCAATTTTATAAGAATCTATCAATATGTTTTAACGCTAAAAGGAACCTTAGAACTTTGTTTCCCATGCGCGGCCAAATTCTGAATATTGAGTTACGCAACACAACACCGCGTTTTGTATAAATAAAACCCCAACACGTAAAAAAATAACTTTATAAATTACTAAAAACTTTTTAAAATTAACCTATTTTTAGTTTCCACAGTATTTTGAGTGTTGAAACTTGAAATATAGACTATTAAACTATTCCGCGCGCCGAACGTTCAAAGTTGGCGGTGAAAAATTCGACTTTGGAACATGGACGTTCGCAAATTAAAAAGTTTCGAACACTTTCCCTCTCAAACTGCCAACTATTCACGCCGCCATTTTGGTTGAACGTTTAACTTTTTAATTTCCACTCTGTCATGACGTTTCTGTATAAATGGGTCTAGATTTTTTTGTGGTAAAAAGTTTGTTTTTATTATAATAGTGCTGCAAATAATTATTTAATAACAAAACGGTTGTTAAAATGCAGATCATATTTATACAAGATGTCGATTAGTGATTTGTTTTTTCGGTTAATTGAAGACATATACATACATACTGACATTATAATCAAAAGAAAATTGACTTCGTGTTACTAAGTAATATTTTTTATTAATAAAAAAAATATCGTTACAAAGTAAGAAAAAAATCATTCTTCATTTGTATAATATCTACTAGCAAACCATAAATATATATATGTTCCTAATTATAATATTTTTCTGCAATTGTAAATCATCTTTTAATACTCTCTAGCTTAAATGTCATTTATTTTTTAATCTGTTCCCATTTCAACAATTGCCTTTGTTATCTGTATTTTAAAGAGGGTGCGTCCGCTGAAGAAACGCAAAGAAAATTATAGGTGCCTCCACCGTGACCCCTTGCTTTGAATCGACTCTAATGAATCAACTGCTATCTTTTATTTTAATGATTTACATTTGTTTTTCTGTTTAAAATAAGATGTTATACATTTTAGACTTACAATAATTTCATTTAAAGTTATAATTTTAGGATATAATACGAGGTTTTATTTTTAAAACAATAATCGTAGAAGTGTGGAGATTTTTTAGACGCTGCAAATATATGTAATATTAAATATATATACTTATATGATATTAACTGTATCTAGGTTTTCTTTAATTGTAAAATTGTTAAAAGGTAAAATTCAGGTAAAATTCTAAATATAATTTGTCATAATTATTATTTCTCAGTCACTTTGTACATAGGTCATAATGTAATTTATGTATGTATGCAGTTTTATTTATATCAAAGCAAACATTTTTTTTTATTAGCTTAACGCCGTATGCCGCACGAGGCAAGGTAGGCAGAGGGAACCCGGGAACCTAGTGTCAAGACACTCCGTTCCACTTCCGTTCCCCACTTTCCGCCGAATTTGAAGCATTGCGTGTTGAGTGGTGGAACTCAACGCCGCGCTTTTTATTATTACCAGAGTGAAGAAATGAAACATTACATATTTAAATTGAAAATATTAAATATTTCATTTCCTCGACTGGGGATCAAACCCAGAATCTGTCGGTTACAGTCACACGCTTGTGCCGCTGCGCCACGACAGGTTACAAACAGTTTCATTTTCAAATAAGAGTAACTTAATTTATACTCAATTTATCTTAATATTAGATTGTTACAAGATTTTAAAAAGTTATTAGTTTTCTTCTTAAAATTGGCAAACATCTGTTAATATTTGACATAATATGTTTTGTTTCACTATTATAAATACGTAATATTTTTCGATACGTTCTTTTTCCTTTCATTTACTTTTATTGTTAAATTATAAAATAAAATTTAATTTTGTGGAAAACATCCAAAGAAATACCTACCTACTCAATGAAAATACAAAACAAAAAACAATCGTGACCAGCTTACAAAGTATCACAAAGATTAGCGTAACATATTTTATTTTCTTGCGAAATTTGAATCCAGTAAAATCCAGAGAGTCATTACGAAGAGATAAAATTTAAATTGCAAAATTCCCCCTTCGTAAAAAAGCTGAGATGGGCGTCAAAAAACCTAAGGCCGAGGGCGAGGAAGGTCCTGTTACCGTTTTCAAATATTTCGATAACAACAATTGTGGGTTCGATTCCCGCTTGGGGGAATAGAACTATTAGATAAGATAAAACGCGGCGTTGAGCTCCGCAACCCAGTGTTTCAACACGTAATGTTTCGAGAATCTACTTAAAGTGTGGCATGGAGTGTATTAACACTAGATTTTCTTGCAAAAACGTACATCGTAAAAAAAAAATAAAAACTCTTTTTCTCTTATAAAAAGCCGATATGGGCGTCAAAAAACTAAGAAGGGTGAGGAGGGCCCTCCTTCCCTTTTAAAATATTTTTCCTTCGCTCCCAGCTATCAAATTTGCGCGTTTCTAATCAGAGTACAAAATGGCCGACTTTGCTTTTTTCTAATTTGAAATTACGGATTAGTTAATGAGGTGTTTTGATTCAGATATGTTTGAAAATTGTTATTTCTTTTGATTGTAATTTGTATTTTAACCTAAGACAGTACAATTGCTGTAATTTAGAAATATTTTGTTAATAATAATATATTCTATAGTAAATAATATATCAAGAAATCGAAATGCTTTTTTAATTTATTGGTTTTCACTGAAGTTGTAAAACTTATTTTACATATATTATATGCTATAAATGTTGACCAACGACATCAAAAACATATAGCTGCAAAATATATTTTATTATTTTTTTTTATATATATTCAACTATAATAATTTAAAATATTATTTAACCTATAGTACATTCCCGTTATCATAATTACTATGAAAAAAAAAATATTATAAACTGTTTTATAGAAAATGACGACGAATTTAATAAAAGGTTTCCGCTATATATATGTACATATATCTTCATGTTTGTGTTAAGACACTCCGTTCCTCACATTTCGCTGAAATCAAGACATTTGCCTTGTTACCAAAGCGACAAAATGAAACAATGAAATATAATAATTTAAAAAAGAGTCTCGAGTGGGTATTGAACCAACACCCTGTCGCATTTACAATCACACGCATATGCCCCTGCGCCACGACAGGCCTCATATCCGTAAATAAATCCTTTAGGTTGGCTGTTTGGAGACAAATGGCCACACTTAAACAGTAAATTGGCTGGGAAACTTTTGGCGGCGGCGAACAACGTGTCACTGTGAAAAATATACACGATGATGCTTATTAAGGAAATCACTTGGTGTTTTGTAAGACGCCGTCGTGCCTCAGTGGCACAATGTTTGTAAGCGCAATGGTTTTAGTTTCGATTCCTAGTTGAAGAAAGTATCTTTTGTTTATTATATTTTGTACTACAATTTCCGCCTAAAAATTATTAGACTGATTTGTTTATAATATTTTTCTAGAAATTATTAAGTTTCACAGTAATTATTTTTCTTTAGCTTCGCGCTGTACACATGACAAGATAGACAGAGGAAACTTGGGAACGTAGCGTTGGTAACGCTACGTTCCCAAGTTTCCTCTGTCTACTCACACTCTGTTCCGTTACCTACTTTCCGCCGAATTCGAGGCATTTAATTTTCATACCAGAGCGAATAGATGAAAATATTTAATATTTGAGGCCTGCAGCGTGTGACTGTAACCGACAGGTTGTAGGTTCAATCCCCACTCGAGGAAATGAAATATTTAATATTTTCAAATTAAATATTAAATGTTTTCATTTATTCGCTCTGATATAAGGCAAAACGCGGCGTTGAGTTCCACCACGCAATGATTCAAATTCGGTGGAAAGTGGGGAACGGATGTGGAATGGAGTGTCTTAACATTAGGTTTCCAAGTTTTCTCTGCCTACCCTGCCATGTGCGGGATACAGCGTGAAGCTGAGTGTGTAAGTGAGTGATTTAATATGTGATATAATAATTTTATCGGGATCAAACCCACTATCTATTGTTTACAGGCATATGCTCCTACGCCACAACAGTCGAAAACCAATTATGATATAGGTATTATATATAGATAGGTATTTAAATATGTTAATAATAATTTATTATTTACAATTTCACAATTTTTACTATAAACAAAGTCCACGTAAACTCAACGGTGTAATGAAACTTTTCAATAAACGCTTAAAGCGAGATTCCAAACAGCGCCCAGTTTCACAGAATCTTTTCATAACGCTGTAAATACCTATCTTTCTTAGAAATTTATTGATTCAATACTTTTTTTTAACTTTAACCATGTCTCGTCTAGCAAAATAAATTAGGAATTAGTTTTAATGCTTAAACATTGAGTGTTATTGGTCGTAACTGAACGCCGCGATAGGCAAAGACAATCTGGGAAACTAGTATTTAGACATTCCGGTTCCAATAAGAAAATTCATTTTACCACTACAGATTCTATTTGAAATATAATTCTTAGTAGGAACTTATAAACAGGTACAATGAGTACAGTCTCCAGCGTAATATTTCAGATATTGAGTGCTATTTGGCGTAACCGAACGTCGCGAAAATGTAAAAATAATATTGTACGGTATGAAAATCGAATCTACTGCTATTGCGTGTACAGTTAAATACTATCCTTAACGGCGTTCAATTGTGTATTTAGTTTTTTTAGCAATAGGCATTTCTAATTTAGCAGGATTATAGAAAATCTAATGTTACTGCTAAGAAACATATTTCTATTTGGCGTAACAGAACGCCGCGAAATCATCCCTTTAAATGGAAATTAAACTCAAAACCGTTATATAGTCTTACTGTGTTAGAATATTCATAATATATTTGGAGTTGTTTAATTAAAAAATCGTGTCGTTTCACAAATAAAATCAATCTCGGGCATCGCAAGTTTTTCTCGTCGCCCTTCCGAGATTTTCTCATAATTATATTTGTGTCATTACAAACTTTTGATAGATCCCCCTTCCGTTTGGTACCGACGCTCATTTTGTATAAAAACGGCTTGTATACTTTAAATCAGGATCTTATTGGATTATTTATTGTACCTAGAGTTATGTATGTATAGTAGATTTTCGTTTGCCCTTTTAAACGACTGAATAATTTGGATAAAATTCAATAATTAAATAAAGCGTTAAATCTACTTTATACTTTTTTTATATCATATCATCGCCTTTTGATTTATTATATTTTAATATGTATACCAAAGATTTAACAGAATAACAGAAGATTTAACAGAATCTATATTAGTGGGATAGAGAAGTTTGTTGTAGAAAAATATAGAGGAAGACTTTAATATAATATTATTTTAATTCTTATATTAAATTTATATATAAACAAATAATAATAAATAAAAAAAAAATATATATATTTTTATTTCACTAAATGTATGTATGTAAAGAAAATATGTTTCTAATAACTCCAGCCTCTTAACCTCGTTACCATAATATTTTCAAATTGGCAATGTTTAAATCGTCTGTGTAAATATATCAATGCTACATAAAGTACTAGTTGTCGCCCAAAACTTTGTTTGTAAGGCTTCTATTGTCGATAAACTATCTAATTGATAAATCACGATTTTCTATGTGCAGTAGTTTCGGCTTAGCTCTTAGTCACTCAGTAAAGAAATAGTCATATGTAAATTTTAAAATTGCAATGCCTCAAAATCGGCGGAAAGTGAGCAACGGAAGTGGAACGGAGTGTCTTAACACTAGGTTCCCAAGTTCCCTCTGCCTACCCTGTCATGTGCGGGATACAGCGTGAAGAGTAAATATTGAAAATATAACCAGATTGACGCCATCCATTTAAATCCCAGTAGAATGATCAAGTTTTTCATTTACGGTGTACTTTGTTCCGTTTAAGTAATAAATTGATGGGGAGTGAAAAAAGGAGTAATTTGTCTCAAAAAGATTCAAATCTCAAAATATATAGCAATATTCTATTGAAAATATCCAATATAGCTCGTAATCAAAATAATTCGTTAAATACAAATCTAAAATGCTTTTTGTATGAACCAAACCGATGGCGAGTTGAAAGCCAAAATAAAACAAAAGTAAAGACTTTAATAAATGTGAAAATGTTCGTTCAAACTTAACTGGATATTTGGTAAGGGGCCATTTTTAAGAAAGCTAAGGGTGGTCACCCTCCCCCGAGACGCCCACGAAAAAGCGTTAAGAACAAAAATGCGGGCCAATGACGAGCCACCCCTAAAATATCGATGGCGGGGGCGCCTTTGATAAAAAGTGTATTGTATTTTTTGCTATCGAGCTCATGGTTCATACAAATTATACAAAGTTATTGAGATTTACAAATTTGGTCTTAAAAGTGTCAATCTCTGTATATAAAGTTAACTTACATATACATACTTGATATTAATATCTAGTACGTAGATACGTTTTCACAGTGCCATATAAAAATGAGACTTTTTTAAGTTGAATAAGTTACGATGATTTTCACTCTGTTTAACTAAATTATTGTTCTCATCGACATGTTTAACGTATGAGGGTATGAGAATCGAACCGGCAACCTTCGGTAATACATATAAGAAATTATATACAAGAATTTGCCAATTAATATCCAATAGGGTATATTGCATATATAGGTATATATAATACGATTTTTTAAGAAATATACTGTAAATTGCTTACCTGAGTCAACTAAAACATTATAAAAATTAAATTTAAACTAATTTTAAAGCACAAGAACACCACGACATGGTCAAAACACAACTGACTTAACCGTATATTACTGCATGGGGTCAAAAGTTGTCTTACCGGTTATCTTGTAGGGGTCCATACAAAAGATAGTAAGGGCTGAACTGGACAATAGAAGCACCTTTGCCAAAGGGTTGGCCGATATGTAATAATAATGAATCGCATTATAATATTTGGACCTATTTAAGTAACCATTGGATCTATTGTGATCGCGAAACTGACCTGACCGGTTTTGGCGGTTTGTAGTGAAGTGACGTGTCGAGACAAATGTAACGGACTTTATGTTTTCATATATTTTATTTTTTTATTATTTTGTTTAATTGATATATTTTTACAAAAATTTGACATAACATTTTAAATTTAGAATAAAATAAGGAAATATTACATTCTTAATAAAGAACAATATTATTTGTTTAACTTATATATCATTATTTGTTAATGGTCAATTTAAAAAAAACTGAACAATAATAAAAAAATATTAAAATTCATCAAAAATTAACATTAAAAAATCCAAATAAACTATCGACAATCGATAAACCCAAGCGTCCACTAGTTAGCTAACTTCCGTAACAAAAAAAAAAACAACAATTAAACGTGAAGAATCGTCCACACTACAAAAGCCGCATTTGCATTCCGGCACAACCGGTTCTCACGAGGGGTGCCACATGTCTCTATTTGACACCTCGCGGGCATTCGCAGGGTTGGTCTGACCCTGAGTATGACCGAAAGATTGTTGCGTTAGAATGTTAAAATAATTATTAAATAATTTAATAATTTTGAAAATTTATAGTTTTAATTATATTGGTAAAGTATTAAATAGTTAAATTTAGTATAAAAGTATGTTTTTACTTTGTTTGTAAAAAACAAATGTAATCATATTTTATTAGCATAATTTTTAAATCAGAATTAATTATATAATCTGTGAATGTCAAAATAGACATGTTTGTTTGTCTGTTTTGAATTTATATAATATTACACTTATCTATAAAATATATAACTTATAACAGGCAAAATACATACCTAAAATATGAATATAAACCGTATTAATTACCGAAAATCACTAATTCTTTTTTTTATTTTAAACTTAGAAATATGTGAATTTTATGTCTTTTAATTAAAAACATAAAATTCACATTTACATTTTAAATTAGTATTTCATAAAACATTTTTTCTTTCTACTACTTGTCTACGAAACAAAGTGCTACGCCGTAGGCGTAATAGCATTATTATTTGAAACTGAACTCATGGAGCACTAGGGGTCCATCACGGAGCAGTTGCCTTGATTTACGATCTTCTTCTAATTTCTTTGTTGAATAAATTACTATAAAATATATATGTATAAGATAAATTATTTTTAGTACTTTTTTATACATTTATTGCATAAAAAAATATATTTTGTAATAATAATTATTCTCGTAAAATTTTAAAATCAAAACAAAGTAAAAAAAAATACCGAAATGGTATTTTTTTTTACTTTGTTTTAGTTTCACGCTGTATATTCCGTATAGAAATGTAGACAAAGAGAGCCTATTACTAAGATGCGTCGTTCTCCACTTTTCGCCTACATTTAAAGATAATATATGGATGGCGGTGCTTAACCGTTTTTGGCCGTGTGATCCCGGCTTAGAATAGGATCACCCTGGTACTGATGGTGTCGTAAGAGGCGACTAAAGTGCGTGTGGGAGAGTCACGTTGCCAGCAATGGCAACATGCACGGGCAGACTCGACTGGATTGCTACCACCCCCGGCATTTAAGACCGGTGTTAAGTAGTGGATTTGGCCACTGCGTTTCGCATTAGGTAATGCCGGGCCCCGGTGCCCTTCCACCTTAAAAGACGGCAATGCTCCTGTAGCTCCTTTGGAGTTACACGGGGCTGTGGGCGACGGTGATCACTTACCATCAGGTGACCCGTACGCTCGTTTGCCGTCTCTTCCATAAAAAAAACGTTCTCTTTTTCTTTTTACCAGAACGACGACTTGAAAAAAAGATAATTCTGTTGTGTTAATATCAAAACTACCTTTACGATTATATTCAGTTGCCGTAGAGTTTAATGCCACGAAGACCATATTTTCATATTTTATTAATTGACTAACGTTGAAACGAATTACACATTCACTTATAGCTTACTAACAATAAAATCTCTTAAGATGCGTCGTTCTAATAAAAAGTTAATAATTAAATCGAAATAATTATATTATATAAATAAATCGAAATAATAAACCTAAATAAAAAGTTAATAATTAAATCGAAATAATTATTTTAACTAACAAAAATTACAAAGTTTTCTAATTTAAAACCATACTAACTATAAACTGTAACTTATTTAATACAAAAATCATAAAAGTGTACCACGATTCTATTCTACAGTAGTAAAGTACAGCGTCCCATTCAATGGAACAATGCAAGACAAACATTATCTCAACGGACGCGCCTAATAAGACATGCATCTGAATGACAATGGCCGCTCTATAGTTTTTTGTTCATATATTTAACTGGCTGGGGTATTTTTGTATGGCGTTGACGTTGTAGGGTTAATAGTATCTTTGTAATTAGTATTATTTTCTTCAAGACGTTGGTTAATCTATTACTATTTGTATTTTTTTATTTATAAACCGTTTGGCTAACTATAGATCTAGGCACTTGACTAACTATGGATCTCTTTAACTGACAGGAGGGTAGGTTTATCTCAGCGCAGAGGCACAAGCGTGTGACTGTAAGTATTCTGGTTGTGGGTTCTATCCCATTCGAAAGAGTGACATATATATAATATTTTTAAATCAAATATTTAATATTTTCATATCTTCGGTCTCATAACAAGGCAAAGCAGAGTGTTTAATTTTGTTCCTCCAGACGCAATGCCTCAAATTGTCCAAAAATGACAACCAGAACAGAGAGTCTTAACACTAGGTTTCCAAATTTGCCTCTGCCTACCCTACTATGTGCGAGATACACCGTTAACATTTTTTAGTGTATTAATTGCGTAAATTTCAAAATACTTTTTTATTGTTTAATTTGAAATAAATAAAAATCACAAACTGTAATGATCTAGTCTGTTATTTAGTTAAATGTTATTTTTAAATAGTAAATGCATTGCCATGCCAAGTAAATGATTTTTTTTCTTGACATAATTTTAGTATTTTTTTAGAAACACTAGTTTTTACTTGTTAATTCATTAAATCTAATCACAACATAGTCTATAGTACGAAGCTGTATAATTTAGATCTGTCTGATATCGAACGCAAATACTTCGATAACGCCATAAAGAACAAAAGTAAGAACGAGGAAATAAAAATATGTAAATATAAATTAATTTGGCCCTAAGTATCATTCGCACTTTTGGAAAAACTGCAAAATATGCATTGAAACGTTTAAATAAAATGCAAATACAACAATATTGCATCAAATGAGCTGTGGAATATTATTGATAGGCATATAATTGCGAAATTTGTACTTTAAAATAAGTTTATATGAAAAATAATAGTTAATTCCATGTCATTGTTTTAAAAAATGTTGATGACGCAATACCACAAATTTCGTGGAAAGTAGGGAACGGAACGGCACTGTGTTAACACTAGGTTCCCATGTTCCTTTTGTCTACCCTGATGTGTACAGGAAGCTGAAAAAATAAATAAACCTCAATAACTGTAAGACAAAAAAGTTCTTTTTATGCCTCGGTTAGAACGACTGTTTGCGTGATCCAAAATTGCTCTGATATCAATGAAACTATGATTTGTTAATTAGTTTAAAGGCTATTTGAACACAAAAACACACATGAATTTTATCACGATTAATAACATTAATAAGAGAATGGTTAAATAAAGATTTTTTTTTACAAAAGCATGTGCTTTTATTGCCTGTCGTGGCGCAGCGGCACAAGCGTGTGACTGTAATCGACAGGTTCTGGGTGCGATCCCCAGTCGAGGAAATGAAATATTTAATATTTTCAATTTAAATATTTAATGTTTCATTTCTTCGCTCTGGTAATAAGGCAAAGCGCGGTGTTGAGTTCCGCCACTCAACACGCAATGCCTCAAATTCGGCGGAAAGTGGGGAACGGAAGTGGAACGGAGTGTCTTAACACTAGGTTCCCGGGTTCCCTCTGCCTACCCTGCCTCGTGCCGGATATAGCGTGAAGCTATAAAAAAATGTGCTTTTATTTAATTAGATTAATTTAAAGTTTTGTCATTTTAAAATTTTATGTATTAAAAACTCATACTCTTGACTCCTGCCTGCCTGAAATATTTTATATTAATAATTTTAGACCAGGTATTGGTAGTAATATATCGTACACACGGATTTAAAAAATGTGCTTTTAAAGTGATCTTCATTGGTGACCAATGTAAGAGTAATCAAAATAGATTTAATTTTGTCTTAAGTAAGAATTATTCAAAATTAGCCTTCAATTGATGGACTATCCAGAGATATAACCAGAGATATGTTTTCAAATCGAACAAGTACATTATAAATTTAGCGCGTTCAAATAATACAAATTGTATGCCATCCAGTGTTGAAAAGCATAACTAAATATTTTGTGACATCTATTAATGAAAAGAACTTTTATATAACGCCATCTATTGTACAATAGTGAAGTTAAAAACGCTACCGCCATCAAGTGACAAAAGGAAATATTAGTGTTATTGTGCCATCTATTGATGAATAGACGAAAGTAGAAAAATATTTACGAATAAATTAATATATAAAACATATACATTTTTATAACTGGTCAGTGTTTAAAATAGATTAATGACTAATTTAAAATATATTCAAATCATTAAAAATAAAAAACATTTTATTATGGGTGTTCGCACTATTGCCTTCTAGATGGCAGCACATGTGCGTTTAAAAGCTTTATTCAGCCTTCAATCTAAACACAAGCCGTTATTTACGTAGCATGAGCGTATCTAGAAATATTTTCCAAAGGGGACCTGATCTTTCACTTTCAACAAATCAGTTTGTGTAGAGGTGTTATTTTTTTTCAGGGTAAAATTTTTTGTTAATAAATGTAGGCAACAGATTATTTTGGGGTGGGCACAATACTACATCTCGTCTCCCGTCTTCCTACGCCCATGTTAAGTAGTCATTCATTACAGAAAATATTTAAGCACAAATAACATCTACATAAAAAAATGTCATGTAAGAATTTGGTAGCATGTTTCTGTGTTAAAAAAAAATACGATACGGAGATAAATAAAATGGAACAATATATAGTTAATCTAAAATTGTATTATTTTTTTTTATTATTACATAAATAATTCGATACTTTTAGTAAAAGTGTTTATAACTTAAAAATAAAACTTTTACAAAAAAGAACTAACTGCCTGTAAGTAGACGAAGGGAACGTTGTAGACATTACGTGTTGAATGGTAGACCTTAACGCCGCGCTTCGTCTTGTTACCAGAGCAAAGAAAAGAAAATTAGGAGGGGTGATAGAATTTACCACAGCGTTTACAACCAGACCAAGTTCCTCCGGGAATCTTTTTTATATATTAATCCATAAGACGCAATTAACTGAAAACCGACTATGATTTTTTATTAATTATTATATAACATTTACTTTTAAATTTCAATGTGAGTATAACCGCTTCATAGATGATTTTTTTATTTGTAAACCTTGTTTTGTAAATAAAAGCTTAAATAAAAAAACGTGGCGTTTTTGGAAAAAAAATATGTGTGGACATTAGCAAATAAAAAAAAATGAAATGAATATAATACAATTAATTAAATAAAAATATAATATAAATAAATTAGTAAAATATCAATTATTCATAAAAAGAAAACAATTTTAAATATTACAATTTAACGCTGATTGTCTTATAAGTTTTGCTTTTTATTGTTATGGTTATTTGATCACGGCGTTCCGAGCGTGCCACTTGAGTACATATCACTAATCAATCATCGCCAATGTCTTATTGAATGGAGAAGACACGAAGGGGGTTGTACGGTAGAAAAAATAATATTACACAATAGGACAATGCATATTAAAAAAAGACGATCTAGTTAAAAATTGACTTTACATAACACAAATATATATATATACATATATATATATATATATATATATATATATATATATATATATATATATATATATATATATATATATATATATATATATATATATATATATATATATATATATATATATATATATATATATATATATATATATATATATATATATATATATATATATATATATATATATATATATATATATATATATATATATATATATATATATATATATATATATATATATATATATATATATATATATATATCTATATATATAATGTATGAAACACACATGTTATATATTTCAACGTGTTATATTTTTTACTTTTCTATCTTATACATTTAGGGCCATTCTACCGCAATGAAGTAGTGTTTAGTGATTGTCTAGACTAGACCTTAGCTAGAGACCCTATCATGATAATTCTGCCTACCTTAGTATGTATGGCAAAAACTTGTGAAGCATAGCTAAATTTAGTTACTATAATAGGCATTAAAGAAATTGTAAGGGAAATTATGCCACAAATATATCTTTTATTTTAATATAAATATTTCAGAAATACAAAATGCAAGTCCAATAGAATAAATAAAAGACAATAAAGAAACGAATTCAACTATTGCGTACTTATATTAAATAAAATTGAACCTAATATTTGTCCTCTTGATATCATCGTGAAAAAATGAAAACAAAACATTCCCTCGAGCGGAAATAGAATCTACTATCGTTTACAGGCCGACGGCGTACCATGACCACCTCATCTCATGTACTGAAAATAAAACATAAAATTTAACCATAAAACGAAACAAAACTATAAAAAACCCTTTTAAAAAACAAAATAAAAGTTAAACAATAAAAAATCACCCAAACACCCTGTACACAAGCTCTTAATGACTGACACCAAAAAAAAAAAAAAAAAACAAGCGCCCAACGCTCAACAGGTTAAATAAATTAACCAAACAAGGCAACTACGTAGCAAATTACCAGACAAATTGCCGTGAGGTTTAAAAAACGGCGAAAAAAACGCGTGTTAACAAGAGGTCGGAGGCAGTGAATTAATCACTGTAATAACCCGACGGATTCCGGGGAAAAAAATCTGCTCGCCGCAAGCGGGAGTTCCGGTAGCGGTGGAAAAAATGGCCCGGGACTTTTAAAAGCTTTATTTATGAGTGTCCCGTTCGTGAATGGTGAAGCGACTACTGTATGGGAACGAATAAGCTTTTGTTTCAATAGTTTGATTGTGTTATATTTTTTTTAATACTTTGATTGATGCAACGCAGCGTTAAACTCCGTTATTTAAAATGCAATGTATGAGAGAATTGTGCTAAATGTAGGAAATAGAGTGTTTTAGCTAATGCTAATGCGTCCCTAATGAGTCTCTTTGCCTACTCTACCATAAGGATAGCTTTATATTGTTTTAAATCATAATTCTAAACTAAACTTTTGCATTTAAGTTCATCCGTCCCGTCATCCTTTTTACACTTCCCGTCATTCTTTAAGACATTAAAAATAGCGAAAACAGTTAGATACGAGGCCTGTCGTGGCGCAGCGGCACAAGCGTGTGACTGTAACCGACAGGTTCTGGGTTCGATCCCCACTCGAGGAAACGAAATATTTAACATTTTCAACTTTAAATATTTAATGTTTTCATTTCTTCGCTCTGGTACAAGGCAAAACGCGGCGTTGAGTTCCGCCACTCAACTCGCCGTGCCTTCCTTTCCCATTCCCATGTTCCCTCTGCTTACCCTGCCATGTGTGGGATACAGTGTGACGCTGAGAAAACGGTTAGATCCAGAACTAACCGCCACGCTTTTTAACTAATACAAACAAATGAACATAAAACAACAATAACATAACATCTACATATCATTCCATAAACAGAATGTATTATAATTTATAAAAATAATGATAATTTTAACAATGAGAATTATAATATTCATGATTTTTCTAAATTAATCCAAAGTAAGGGCGTGAGCAAGTTAAAAAGCTCGTGTTACGACCCTCGGGAGGTGTTAAAAGGTTCCCTAATATAAAGTTGTAGGTTATTTATATAATGTGATGAGAAAAGAGGAAAGTTTGAAAAAGCACGCCTTGTAAGCTCTGTGCATGCATATACTTCGGTAGTTAGTTATATTACTAAATATATTTTTATGGTATACTAGCAACCTGCTCACGGCTTCGTCCTTTTAAATTTATACTTACAATACAGTAAAATGATATAATTTTTTTATATAATATAAAATATATTGTTGTTTGAATTTGAATTTGAATTTCAGGAATTTCGTATGTACGTTATACATTCCGTAACGAAATTATTTTATGTATTTATATTTTATGTACCAATGTGTCCTTGAGTGGGATTCGAACCCACGTGTCGCGTTCATTGCATAGGTACTTGTGGCCTCAAAGACAGGCCTGTGAGCATAAAACCTATTGATAGCCTCTCCATTTTCTGCCTAATCTTCGAGACATTGCTTGCCGAGTGGCGGAGCTCAACGCCGCAAACGGCATACATATGTATAAAAATTAATAAAAACATATCATACAATAGTATTCTTTTACAATTTTTTTACAAATTACCAACGAAACGTTTAACATAAATTAAAAAAAAAGATCCTAAATTAAAACTGCCGTATGTTTTACAAATGTGTGTATGAAGTGGGAATATTTAACTGGCACTTAGACGTACGTCCGTGTCGTGTTCCGGCTTTTTTCCGGGACCAGCTGTGGATGTTGTAAAGATTGGTGTACACTGAGAGATTTCATAGCTTTTAATCTTTTTATTTCAGAAGAAACACAAGAAAATTAAATCTTTGTTGCGATTGGAAATGTTTTTGGTCTCGATTCTTACTAGGTGGAATAAATTATTGGCATTTCCTCGCTCTGGCAATAATATAAAGAAAAAGAGAAAAAAAATATGACAAAGTGTACCTTTGTTCTTTTGTTATCGGTTCGCTGTTTATAGTAAATTTACTGAGTGGCGCAACGACAATGACGACTTCAAATATTTATAATTGTTTTTGTAAAATGAAAAATTAAAATATGTTTATACCAAACTTAAATTTAAAAAGCGTATAAAAAATTGGACGAGGCGGGATATACATATATGTAAAAAAAATATTACGCTTTTTAAATTTAAGTTTAGTATTTTCTGTTCTAAGTGGAGAGTAACACTATAAAAAACAGTAAAAATATTAAAATATGTTTGTTAATAAATTTTTTATCACAATTTTATCACAGATTACAAAATTAGAGAAAATTTTACATTTAATGCTGTCAGTTAGGCTTTAAACTTAAAGATGTTATTATATTCTAAAATATAATAAACTTTTTTAGTATTTTATTTTCGCACCCTTTAAAACATATAAAAAATATTAACCATTTGTTGAAAAAAAAATATTTCTATTAACTCGACGTTTTTACTATGTTTTTAAAGTGTTATTCCACACTTAGGACAGAAAATACTAAACTTAAATTTAAAAAGCGTATAATTTTTTTTTTCTCCCTACAGAGATGCTAACATAAATAAGTTGTAACAAGCGCGTAAGAATTTCGACGGAGCTCGGTGAGAACGAATGGCTTAGTTGGTGGTTAGGAGCGCTGGAACGGTATTCCAGAGGCGCGGGTTCAAATCCTGCTTCGTTCAAAATTTTTATACGCTTTTTAAATTTAAGTTTAGAACTCGACGTTTGTTTTCAACTTCCGACACAAAAATAATTTTTATAAGTTTGGCCTGTCTCCTTGTTGCACTGTAGCTTCTAAATAAAAGAGCCGATTTGTTAAAACTTTTTAGTCACACAGTTCTTTATGCTGCTTTTGTCTATATATGAATGACATTAACAGTGTAAGAGATACAATACTTTGTCAAGATAAGGCGCTTGTTATTTTGTTTGTTATTCTACCAAGTATCTTTAATTCTCACAAAATTGATACTAATAGCAGTGGTTCTACATCAGATCCACGCTGTATCCGGCACATGGCAGGGTAGGCAAAGGCAACTTGGGAACGTAGTGTTAAGACACTCTGTTCCAATCCACACCTACCACCGCATTAGAGGCTTTGTGTGTTAAGTGACACTCAACTTGAATTTGGAAAAAGTTTCATTCTGCCAGTTTTCCAGTTAAGCAAAGGCATTTTTTTCAACAAAATAAGCTATACTTTTAAATATAAAATCCGGTGTGCCTTCACCCTTAGCACCTCGTTAGCATTCATTGCGTGTCTTTGTTTTCGATGTTTCAGCGCTCATTTTTCACCACACTCTGTTCTGATTTCAGAACTGAAATATCACAGTGTTTTTATAATTTTATTTTTACTAGGTTTTACTGTATGTATATTCTTACATAAGCTCTGCATGATTAAATGAATATTTATTATATAATATTATACAACAATTTTAAGTTCGGCGGAAAGTGGGGAACGGAAGTGGAACGGAGTGTCTTTACACTAGGTTCCCGGGTTCCCTCTGCCTACCCTGCCTCGTGCGGGATACAGTGTGAAGCTGAAAAAAAAAAAACAATTTCTTTAGCTTCACTTCGTTGACACGGTAGGCAAGGAGTACTTGAGAACCTAATGTTAAAATTCGCCATTTTCGCAGCGTTTTTCTCGATGTCAGAAAAAATATATATTAAAGATTATGAAATAGGTATATATATCAATTAACGAATTGTAAACAAACTTATTTTCAAATATGATTGTAACTACATATGAATTTATATATTTATTAGAATACTAAAGGTTTTCTTTATTATTATTATTTTTACTTAACGGCACTGTACTTTCCTCCCGCTGTTTGATAATCATCCACTTCCATTGGTTGGCTGGAAGAGATTTCTTTAAGAAATAAGTCCACCTTTGCTAACTAGTTTTTAAGTTTGTATATCTTATGTTTTTTAAGTGCAATAAAAGAATATATATGTATATCTCTTTTAAAAAATGTAAAATTATCATTTATCAGTAATTACGAATAGTAAGTCAGGTCTCGCGCTAACTATCGAAAATCAACACGAATACTACTAGTTTATAACTTGATGCATTATATTTTATTAAATTCTATAACAAAATCACTAAAATACGCTCCAATTTACAAACAAAGCCGGGTAAAACCACTAGTTGTCATCTCTTCGTAGTTGCCAATATCATAGTAGGTTCTCGTATGTATATTGTATACAACGTATAGGAATAAAACAATTTTGTTGAACATTAATGTAGATAGGGCTCAGATCGTAATCAATTTAATTGGAAATTTCCTTTGATTAAACGCAAAGACGTTGTTAGAAGTTGACCCAATAAAAGGGTAGCGTTAGCAAAAAAACGTATGTAACTTGTATACAATGTTGACTTAAAATGTTATTTATTGTATTTTTAATTATTTTTTTTAGAAAAATATTATAAATAAACAAATAATTATTTAAAATCTTTACTTATACTATAAAGTTCAAGAGCTTCTTTGGTTTTATACTCTAATTTCAGAAAATACTGATACGAATAATATATCGCTTTTTGTACATTGTATCGCATGTACATATCTTGCGTTCTTAGAATCTGTCATATGTCATATACAACGCTTATAATAATCGTAATTTATTAATTATTGAATTTAATTAAATTTATATATATAAGGCTTGTCGTGGCGCGGCGGCATAAGCGTGTGACTGTAAACAACAGGTTGTGGGTTCGATCCCTACTCGAGGAAATGAAATATTTAATATTTTTAAATTAAGTATTTAATGTTTTCATTTCTTCGCTCTGGTAACAAGGCAAAGTACGGCGTTGAGTTCCACCACTCAGCACGCAATGCCTCGAATTCGGTGGAAAGTGGCGAACGGAGTGTCTTGACACTAGGTTTGCAAGTTCCCTCTGCTTACCCTGCCATGTGCGGGATACTGCGTGAAGCTCAGTAATTAAATTTATATGGCATGGTGGCATACCCAAGGTTAAGATTTTTCATTGACTTTCTATATATGTTTTAGTATTACTTATAAAGGATGCTATATTTATTATGTTTGTAGATAAAAATTAAAGTGCTTTAACTACCTACTAGCAAGGTAGGTAGTGGTAGCCTAGGAATCTAGTGCCAAGAGAATCTGTTCCCATTATAACACTTCTGTTCCCTGTTTTTCACCAGACGTTAAAGGCATTGCGTGTTGAGAAGCCTAGCTCAATGATGTGCTTTGCCTTGTTGCCAGAGTTAGAAGAATATAAATATATATATTTTTTTACGATCTAGCCCCCGAGCGGATGTCTATCGCGATTATAGACGTGCGTTTTCTTCCATCGTTATTATAAGTTTTCTAAAATAAACAATAATTTCCTTGACCAGCCAGCTCAGCTTCACGCTTGTCTACTCTGTATTGTGCGAGATACTCACACAATGCAGAGTGGGCAGAGAGAACTTGGGATCTTCATGTTAAGACACTCTGTCGCTTTCTACGCTTTCTGTCCAAATTTGAGATATTGAGGATTAAGTGGCGTAACTCTACACAACGATTTGTTTTGAAACTAGAGCAAAAAAATAAATAAATATTAAATATCTAATTTAAAATATTCAATTTTAAGACTTTTAATTTTCAGTTAACGTACTTTGTCAAATGCGTTAAAAATTGTATATGACACATATCATATATTAGATATATCTTGACGAATTGTAACCATTTTTTTTTCCAACTATCACAAAATCTATCACTTTTTGAAAATGGATACGTGTGATTTTTTCAATAATTGTAATATATTCTAAATTGAGTAACTTGAGGTCTGTCGTGGCGCAGCGGCACAAGAGTGTGAATGTAAACGACAGGTTGTAGGTTCAATCCCCACTGGAGGAAATGAAATATTTAATATTTCCTATTTACATATTTATTTTTTTCATTTCTTCGCTCTGGTAACAAGGAAAAAGAGCGACGTTGAGTTTCAATACTCACTGCCTCCTTAGTGGTGCCGCGGTAAAAGCGTGTGAGTTTCGCCACTCACTGCCTCACAACACGCAATGCCTCAATTTCGGGAACAGAAGTGGAGCGGAGTGTCTTAACACTAGGTTCACAAGTACCCTCTGTCTACCCTGCTGGTATGCGAAATACAGCGTGAAGCTGAAAAAAAAAAACTTTCACCGCAGGTACAATGGCTTTCATTGAAACGATTAGCGTAGTAATATAAGGTAGCCTAGCCTAAAGATTTCTTAAATCAAGGACTGCATATGAATTTAACAGCTCTGTAATATTAAAATATTTTTATTACACAAATAATTAAATTACTTATATTTAATTTATATATATCTTGTTTTGCGTACAGTATAATATTCGTACACTATATCTTAAAATTTCCACCCAGTGAACAGTGAATCTTGCGGGCGGGCGAGATTATGCCAATAAAATTTATGTGAGGCGCATAGCGGTACAGGCCCCGCGAGTTACAGTAACAACCATAGTTTATATACCTATAGGTACACTGGTATATTAAAACTGCTTTAGTTAATATTATTATAATATTATTTAGATTTTTAATAAGCGAGTTATTTTACCTTTTAATATTGGGATGAATGAAAAGTTTTTTTTACGTTAGAGAATATATATCTTTTATATAACGTATGTAGTTTTTAAATATATTTATAAATTCATATTTTAGTTTCTATTGGAATATTGAAAAATATTTTATTTATTGTGCAATGGCAAATATTATATGATCAAGCAATGTTTTAACATCTCTGATACTTGATCTTACCAATACCTGTTAGCAATTAAGGTTTTAATTACTGTAATAAAACAACTGGTAATTAATTATAAGTGCGTGTAAAGTCTACCGGTGATCACGGCAAAGCGCGGCGTTGAGTTCCGTCACTCAACACTTAATGTCTCAAATTTGGCGGTAAGCGGGGAACGAAACAGTGTCTTAACACTACGTTTTCAAGTTGCTTCTGCTGGTAATAATATAATAATATTTATTCTCTCGAGCTTTAATTCTACCTTTGTCCTTACATTAATATGAGAAAGTTTTAGTAAATCAATTTGGAGTGTGAAATATTTTGATGTTTTCTAGTCTCAAGACAAGCTTCGGTGTTAAGTTCCGCAACGTTAACATGCAATATCTTGGTGGTGCGTGAAAAAACAATATATTATATAGATCAAAACCAAGATTTTGTAATCTCGTTCTAAGTAGGAACAGTTTGTTCAATGGCAGTTGACGACAAGGTTCTACAAAGGACTAATCGTGAATGTGCCAGTGACAGGTCACACTCAAGTTTTTTTTTTTTTCGTACAGTTTAGATAAAAGCTAAAATAAATGAATTTAATGTAAGCATTTCGTTAATTACAATATTAGTTGATGTAACCATATTTTTGCTTTATTATTGTTTATTCAAGTATCACTGTTCTTTTTTTATCGTAAAGCTCGTCAAATTAAAGTTTCAGATTAGTAGATTGTTTCAGAAATTGACAATAAAAATAAAAAATGTTATATTGTTATAGTTTTTTTAAATGATTGTTAAAATTTTATTTTATTTACGTTAATATTTTTTTGAGTTTTCACAAGGCAATGGATTACATTAGTTTTAGGATATGAAGTACTTTTTAATTAAGGATTTTTAAAAACACGTAAAAGCAGTACAATTTTCCAAATATTTTCAGGTCAACAGAAAATCTTGTATGTAAATTCTCCTAAATGTTATATAATCGTGCTAAGAATTTTTAACCTTTAGAACATACTTTAAATTAAGTGCTTTCACAGAGGGCTGGAGAGAGGATTCCTAAGTCTGTTTTTTGTCTAAGTCGAGATTGTAACTTCGCGGGTAATTCAGCGAAAATTGTTAAATTACAATCACTTCGCTAAATGAAATATTTTATAGTTTTATATCAAATATTAAATATTTTTAAATGAAATATTCAATATTTACAAATAAAATATGTAATAACGAAATATTTCATAATGAGGTGAAGCGGTGTTGAGCTCTGCCACTCAACACGCAAAGTCTCAAGTCTCAAGGGTGTGGAACACGTAGTGACTTAACTCTAGATTCTCAAGTTTTCTCTATCTACTTTGCCATGAGAGAGATACAGTGTAAAGTTGAATAAAAGAAAGTTCCTGAAATAATTTCATTTCATAAAAATAATACAGTTTGTTAATATTAGTAGGTAAGTCAATTATTTATCATGATTATCATCGATTCCAAACTTTTTCTTGTTATCTTTATATTTACACCCGTTGCTGAGGATTATCCTACAGTACGCTTATGGAAGCGTTATCTTTTGTCTCTACTTTGTCATATTTACAGGTAGAAAAAATAAAACTTAGTTAGACAAGCATTATTTTATTAATTTTTTTCAATCAATTTCATGTATATTCACATAATTTAAGAAAATTTCCAGTTCAACATACCAAAAAAAGTTATAGCTTCCTTTAATTATGCCCACCCAAGCGAACCAAATGAGCCGTAAAACAATCTTAGAACAACTAAACCAACTCATCTAACTTTAACACCTCAATCCCAAAACATTTTATATGAAATCATAAAGTACATAATCCGCTACATACATACAACATAAAACTCCATCATATAGAGGCTTCCCAAGATATTAATATTAAGATTACGCCCGGGAAACGGGGTGGCATGTCTTGGATATTACACAAGGTATTTCCACCCTTATCTCTTAATATATACAAGGGTTGTAATTCTGTAGGAGAAAAGCGATAGGTGGAGGGTAGGAGGGTGAGTATACTTGAGGGAGAATGTAAAAACCACCCCGCGATCGACTTATATGCTGTATCAAGACACATATGATGTTCACGGATCGTGGTGTACGTGAATTTTGCTTGGGACTTTGTCATTTTGATCCGCAGCTTTGCTGTAGTTCCTACTAAAACTATTAACATTATGTATATGCCATTCTCGATGATTGGAGTATCTGACACAGATTTTTATGTAATTAGATCAGTAGTGCCTTAAATTACCAACCAAACAAACTAAACTAAATTTTATAAATCTATAGTATAGTTTTTTTTGGTTTTTTATTGGTTACTAAAACGCTTTCTCAAAACTAAATAATAATAGCAATGAAACTAAATATTGATTAGAAAACAAATTAGTGACTTAAGAAAGCTTTAAAAAATTTAGCAAGCTTACCTACATTTCACAGACTTTTTCTATTTGGTTTAAAAAATAAATATATTTATTACGTATGCCACTATAAAAGGCTCTTTTGGTAAATGCATCTTCATATCTTAGTAATGTAGAATCAAAATGATTTAATTATTTCTAGTATGTAAAATACCAATGTAGGACAAATGACACCGTAAATGTTAACATTTATAATGAAACATACTCGTACTTAATAAGAGCTTAGATTTTAATGATTATTACAAATTTTTAGTGAAACGAATTTAACCGAATTGATCACGTCAATCAATAGATTGATACAGGTAGTGTACCCGTGACCACGGACTATAGCAAAGTGTTCGAAGCCTTAGGTTTTAAAAATTAACAATAATCAATATATACGATTAATCTTGTTAAATTTGTTGCATTTAAAAATATATATACAAGAAAAGTCTTTTACTGTAAGTATCAAAGTAATTTTAAAGCGTATTCACACATATGACAAATTTTTTTTTTCTAAATAAGAACGTCTTATATATTGTAATTATTTTTCAGAGAATTAGAATAATTTTATAAGAATAATAAACATTAAAATCTAATAACATAATATAAAATAGGAAATTCTAAAGAAACTTTCACATACACCCTTCTGCCAAAAGTTACCGCGCCCCCCTAAAATTTTACCTTGGTTCGTTCCTCCGCGGGGTACTCGTACACTACTTGTACGTATACATATATACAGCTACGTCGTATCTCCGCGTCTTCAAGCGTTACATAAAGAGCTTATTTATTATGTATACTTTACATTGCATATATAATTTTACTAGCTAGGGCATTTGGCGTCGCTTGGGTTGTAGAATGATAGTTAAAATTAGTTTTTATTGCTTTTGTTTGTTATTAATATAATAATTTGATATAAAGGCCTTTGCGGCATAATAACACTGCGTCCAAATAAAGGCAATACTTATAAGGCGGTTCCTACTTGAGGAATGAGTATTATAGCTTCAACTTGTATCCTGCATATGGGGCGGGGCATAGGGAACTTGGGAACATAGTGTTCAAATTCAAATTCAAATTCAAATATTTTTATTTAAAATAAGAAGTTACAAGCTTCGTTTTTTGATCGTCAAACAATTTACCACCAGTTCACTAAAGTTACTGGCTCAGACCTGAGAAGAACCGGCGAAAGAAACTCAGTGGGACATGTCTTTTTTTTTTATCAAAATTTTTCATGTTGGAGCACTCCGTTCCGTTTCTCACTTTCCGTGTCAGGCATTGCTTTTTGAGCGGCGGAACTCAACGCAGCCTTTTGCCTCATAACCAGAGAGAAGAAATAAAAATATTAAATATTTAATTTAAGCAACTGGAATAAAAAATATAATCACTTACTGTATTTGATGACCTCTTTTTAGAGATCATTTTGGCGCAATTAATTTTTGACATACTCGCTCTGGCTTTTCACATACGCACTTTCTTCAGTGCGGCGTTGAGTTCCGCCACATAACACGCGACACGAATTTAAGTGGACCTCAGAAATAAAAATGACTTAGCACTGGGCTACGCAAGACAAAGCGTGAAGACAAAAATATTTTGTGATATATTTGTAAATATATAAAAATGGACAATATAAATAATTACTAAATTTCTTTTCGTAACGCTATCTCGATCACACGTAGTTGACAGAGCAAATGATGTGAGATGAAATTATACTCATAGAAATATTTATATTTACAGTGCCTATATGTTTTTTTTTTGGTCCAATAACAGTTATTTTATCTGTTATTTCTTCATATGGAACAGCCCCTCAATAGACGTCTCTCGTCGTAGTATTCTTTTACATGGCCTCTTGAATTATTTTGTTTGTGTGTCCCACTCTTTTAAAAATGCGGTGTAGAATTTCGCTACAGTACCTTATCGATATAAAAAATTAAACATATTTTCCTTGTTTCCTTTCTATCATTATAAAGATTTAAAAAAGAAAATAAAAATTATATTATATTAAAAAAATTTTTCCAGTCTACATTGTTTTGTTATTTTAAAAATGATTTATTATTTTTACTTATAAAAAATAAAGTTGAAATAACTATAAACAACAAAAAAATCACACACTTTCATTCACTTTTTATAGCAATTTACATAAAACTAAGAAATGTATAAGAAAATCTATTATTAATTTCGACCCTGAAACCTAGCCTAAACTGTATACGTCCAATATATAATTATTTTAAATAAATATCCTCTATAACCAAGTTACTATCTACGCGAAGAGAGCAACGTAATCTTATTAGAGGCACGGCAACGAACCGGAAGTATTCATTACCGGAAGTGGAAGTATAGTTTAAAAGACGCTATTAACTAATTTTGTTATAGACAGCGTTGTTTGGATGGAATTGGCAGGTAGGGAGTTCGATTCAATTATTGACAAAGGAAATTTTGTTAGGAATCTTCCTAACAAAATTTCCTTCGCTTTGCGAAATTGAATGGTTAGTTAGTACAGATAACGTACAAGATTCATAGTGCCTGTTAGTTGTTTTTTTTTTTATTTTATTTATTTTATATTTTAAGATATATATTTTTAAGAAATGGTACGATTTCTAAATATTCAAATGCGAATATATATTTCGTAGGCTTAACTACCTACATTATTCAACCCTCTATCAAAATAGAACCCGAAAAATCCCTAACATTAAAACACGGCAAGGCTGGAAAATTAAAATCACTATCCTATGCAAGCCACGTCGTAAAAACGAAAACATTATCCATTTTCCGGGGAAATCCGGCAAAATTAAAACTAAATCGCCTGACCCGAATCCAAAAATTACCCACACTACAAAAACAATACTAACACCGATGAACGTTTAAAAGGCAGGTATCGCCAACCCTCTGGAAGAATTTGCAAAAATATACGAATAGTTATACTTGAAGGGTGGCGGGGGGAAGAATGGAGTGGGGCCAGGAAGCGGGTTGAAGTAGCGGGGTGTTTCGGGGTGTCTCCTAAAAACGGTTAAGTAGCTCCCCTACCCTCTATAACTATTTTATGCGGTCCCCTTAGAAAGACACCGAGATGGGGCCGCGGTGATACGCCTATACGTAGTTTGTGAGGGGAAGTGAAATTTTAACATGTCTAGTCTGTTAAGAATTCATGGCGGATTTATAATTAAATATCTAATTAGGTAATGCTATGATGTTTGTTTTGCGGTTTGGAGTTTTAATTTTGTAAAAGAAATCAAAATTTGTAGTTGTTGGTTAATATATAATAACAAATCATATTTTTGTATTTTATTGTAAAGCCTATTCCATATTTCGTTTGTTGATAGTACAAGTACACATTGAAAAATACGTTGAAATAATAAGTTTCCTATAGAAAAATAAATTGAATAACAATAAAGTTATTTTATTACAAATGTCATTGTTGTAAATCTATCGTCAAAGAAATGTGATCACAAAGGCTGAAACACCTGTATTAACAAGTGTAAGTTAAAACAGGTCCACATTCACTCAAGCATTATATTGTAAGATAAACCCTCAAGAAATATTCTAGTTTCAAAGTAGTTCGTGAGAATTATCACTTTTTTTATAAACCTGTCCGTGTTGTAAAGAAGGGTTGTTTTTTATACTCAATATTGTTATTTTTATTATACGAAAATTTTATTAATTATTTGTTATTAACTTAGGGTGTTCTAATTAAAAATAGATACTATATTTCTTCAGATAAGTTATGTTTTAAATAATTCAGTATGTTCGTGTGATATTGAGATATTTTATGTTTAATTTTAATAACAATGAATGATCTTTATTGATGTTGTTTTCAGTTTCTTCTAATCAATTTGGAAATAAAAAAGTTTTACTACTAATTATATTTTTTTATTATAAAATTAAAGGATTTTATATAAAAATAAAATAGTGTTTAATATAAAATAGAAATGAAATATAAAAATATATAAAACTTAAGTATGTATAACTAAAAAAAAATAAAAATTTACAAAAACCCAACAACAAAATCTGTGAGAACTAACTACAATTTGTCACAACAAAGAGATATTTAGTAAAAGTTAAACTTGTTTCCAGTAAACTATTCTATTATATAAGTCTGAGAACATCACCTTCGAAAAACAGGTTAAATAAATTTTATAGACAAATTCTTAGTGAATTCCCACAGAACAACATTTGCTTATACAATATTGAACAAGTCGTATTGAAAGGGATGGTCATCGTCTCAAGTCAATACAAAATCGAGATTAAATTTATATTTAACCGGTTTTAGAATAGGGTAAGAACTAGATCGTGTTTTTTTATCGTTTTTCAAATAATTTCACTTTATTGTTAGTGTTAGTTGAATAGTAGTGTTAGTTGAGTAGTAGTAGATAGTGATGATTTGGTGTTATAGTTGTGTCAATTTCAATTATTGTTATTTAATGTGCTTGCTTACATCAAGTAACTTGATAACTGATTTTGCAATTTAGAAGAAAAATTATTGATACAACATTATAGTTTGAATTGAAATTTGGGTACAAAAAATACAATTTTTATATTCTGGTTAACGTTTATACATAGATTTATTAAAACAATTCTTTTTTCTTACTCTCTCTGAGGAGATAAACAGGATTCAGCTAAAATATACTATGAATCTCTTCTGTTCATTACGAAATATCATAAAACAAATCTCTCACAATTAAAAACCAAAAACATAAATATACAAAAAATATATAAGTAACCACACACAATGTTGCCGATTCCTGCGCGGTTGCTTGTACCCATGTAAAAAGCCAACGTCTAAGGCGCACGGAGCGGCGGGGGGGTGGTAGGTGGGAGGAGATCCGAGGGGGGGCTGCTTCATATACACACCTGCTTTACACTCGTGTGGGTGCATTCGCAGTACATTTCCTATGTGTGAGTTTATATTTTCATTTCAATAGTTTTTACGTTGCAACGGTAGGCGTGCGATGGCTGTGTGTGTGTTAATGCCGTATTGATTTAGCCGCTATGGCCAAGTCGGCAAGAAATTTATTATCTTTAAGATAAGTACAGGTATTTTGTGCGTAAACGTTGTGTGAGATGGAGGAATGGTTTTGTTTTTGTTGAATTTGGTTATTACGTTTTAGTATGATACACCAGACGTTTCTTGCTCCATAAATAGTAGTATAATTAATTTAGATAGGCACATATAAATGATCAAGTTTGATGTATAAATGTTTTTTCGCAGCATGTCGTGGCGCAGAGGCAGAAGCATGTAACTATAAACGTGATAGGTTGTCGGTTCGATCCTCATTCGAGAAAATGAAATATTTAATATTTTGAATAATATTTAATCATTTCATTTAAATTAGGTAGAATATAGGAAACGTAACGGAGTGTCTTAACACTAGGCTCCCAAGTTCCTTCTGCATACCTTGCTATGCGCCGCAAAAACGTGAAGCTGACAGAGTCTTCCTTATTTTATCTTTTTCGTTAAAAACAAAAAAATCAATAAATATTCCCTCTGCCTACCCTGACATGTGCGGGATACAGCGTCAAGCTGATTAATTAGCTGATTAATTAATTAATAATTATTCTTTTGCCTAAAGATATATAATATAGCAGTGTGATCGTAAGGAACCAAGAAAGTAGCGTTAATATGTACTTTTCCCACTTCTGCCTAATATATTAGACATTGCGTGTTGAGTAACGGAACTCAACAACTTTTTGTTCTTTTAGAGCAAGATAAATAAATAATTAAATAATAAAAAAAATCCGATTGTAAATTAAACGCACTTTTAAGTCACATTTTTCATGTCATTGCACGATGACGGCATCAACAAATAATAATTAAAAAAAAATGTGACGAAAACCAAAAACCAAATGTTGGCAGCCTCTGTGCGCGGTTGAAAAAGCATCGTCTAAGGAGGCGAGAGGGGGTCGGGGGTAAATTTTAAGATGGCTTCCGCGCGAATATCGACGCGCCGCCACCGCCCGCGCGAATTTTACCGCTACTTGATTCCTATCATTTTGTTTTTGTTTTATTTTATTTAATTTTTTATTTGAATTCTATTTACACTACGAATTAGTATTGTATAATGAGTTAAAGTTAAGTTAGTAATACGTATTAAAATTTATATTCTTACTTATTATTACCATACATTAAAAAAGAATAAAGATTGAATTATAAGCGTGAGGGGCAGCCAAAGAACTGAATAAACTCGAGAACCTATAATAATATAGCACGTATAAAAGTAAATTATATAAAATAATGTTACGCTGAATACTTATAGCAGGTTGAGCAGAAAGAACGTTATATAGGTAATAGAGTGTCTTACTCTATTACCCAAGCACTTCTCAATTCAAGACGTATTGCGACGTAGAAAAAAGTGATTATTTTCAAAATCAGTAAAAATTTTGATATTGATCTAATCAATCATAAAAATAATGTACCAACAACATTCTATATTGTTTCAGAATCTGTATCCCGCATGGCAAAGGAGGTAGAGATACCTTGGGAACCTGATGTTAAGACACTTCTGTTTCCAACTTACTTCTCACTAAACACATGTTAAAATAATTTCCAAAAAAATGCATATGGTTCAGTCATGTGAATTCTGACGATGTGTAGCAATGAATGTGCATATCTTGAATAATGCTACCGAGTTCACCAAGCCAATTAAAATTCGTTTGGCCGACGTACCAGATAAATTAGGAAATATAATTTTTTTATTGTCTTTATTTTCCAAAATTATGCTTTTGCTGTTTTATTATTAAATTATACATGTAATTTTTATTTATGTAATAGCCATAAATAAAAATTACATGTAAAACTTAATAATAAAACAGCAAAAGCATAATTTTGGATTCATGTATTATATACTTACAATAAAAAAAGTAATCGTTTTAGACTTTTTTTTTGTCAGCATAGTAATTAGCGAGGATCTAGTACTAGGGCATGCCATTCTTCATTTTCTACCGAGTTTTCAAGACATTACAAGGCGAAACTCAACGCCGTGCCTTATCTGTTAAAGCGAAGCAATCAAAATTATAGAAATATAACCACGTAGTCTGTAACGGATAAATCCGTGTGAGGATCCAACCCACAGCTTATATATTCGCTGATCTACAAAGCCAGTACATTCATATAAAACTTAAATTTATGGATATTTGAATTTATTTTGTCATTTATAAATTTATTAATCAACTTATTCTCTTAGACGTTATATATAGATTGGTGGTACTAAATAAATTCTTAGTAAATTCGTGAGGAAGCCGTACAACAGTGTCTAGATATGTACGTGTATACGTGTCCTCTGTCCGCCCTGTAGGGCGAGAAGCTGAAATGTTTGATACAGATAAAAAATTCCGTTGAAGATGCCAATTGTGAGAAAAAAATGTTTGACTATGTTTATTTAGGCTAAGTTTTTAAATAAAAAAAAAAAGATATTGTCGTTAAATAATACATTCGTCTATATAAACATTGAAATTTTAAAACATAACCTTGTAGATAGCTTATCCGAAATATTCCATAATTATGGAACGCCAGTGATTTTTTTTATTATTAAATATTTATAAATTATTGTCATTAATAATTAACGGTGATATTTTTTATGTAAAATGTAATATAGGAATAATGGAAACCTTTTTTTAATTTTTATTTTTTTAAAAACTTGACATTGCTATATGTCATTGTAATAATATAATGCGTTAATATCTTTTGTTGAAGAATTTTTGCACTAAGATATATAAACATATATAATATAAAGTTATGGAAAAGACCAGTGCTGACGAACAACCAGGCAATATTCAACCGAGACCGGACGATTTCTTGAACTATCTGCCTTGGGCTTGCAATCAACTTCAAGTTGATGCTACTCTGTTAATCAATAAAATGTTTCAAAGTATGATGAAATATCTTAAAATAGTAGTACTTAGGTTTACCTTTCTTACAAAATTTTTGAATTCAGTGAAAAATAAAATTTTTTTCTGTAGGTACTATGATCATTAGGGAAATTTAAACAACGATTTATTTCTAATTATGTTTGCTTAAACTTTTCTTAAGTCATGATAAAAATCATGATTATTTTATTTTCAGATGAATACGTCAGCGTGTCAACAAGTGACCGAATTAAAAAAGTTAGAAGTAAAGCCAAGCTTACTGTTAGTCAATCTCGACACGATATTGGTTCAGATCAAGAAAAGGAGAAATCAACATCAGCTCTCCCTCAGCTACTTTCAAGTACCCATAAAATTGTAAAAATTCTAGCAGTTTACGACAGTGTTAACAATTTAGTCGAAATAAAATTTCAGAAAAATAGTCAAATACCTCGGGCAATTATTAAAATTATTGGCCTTATTTTGCAATTTCAACCAAATGTAGTTAAGATTGAGATCAACGGTGGTCTGGATAAGTACACAATATATGAAATAAATGGATTTCTCAACAAGTCAAACATTACAGAACTATGTTTCGACGGTTCATTTCTAAAAGAAGCTAATTATGATATTTTATTGAATGCTAATAATACACTACGTTATCTTTCACTTTCAAGATGTAAAATAGATGATAATATTATTGAAAATATTGCCAAAAAGCTAGTATTTCCACAACCTGCTTCAAAATCATTATGTGTACTAAATTTATCATCCAATAGGATAACTGATGCAGGGGCACAATATTTAGCTCAAGCTCTCCGGTCTAATCGAAATTTAGTTTATCTCAGCTTAAGTGATAACAGTATCACTGACGATGGAGCGGGATATCTCTTGGAAATTTTAGCAGAATTTCCTTTAACAAATCAAGAAATATATGAAAGTAAAGTACGACATATGATATTTCTAAAAGATAAGAATGAAATGATAAATACTGTGATAAAAGAATTGAGATCAGGTGAAGTTGATAAGAAGATAATGAAGCGAAAATCTACCAGACCAATCCCAATATCTTCTAGAAAAGGTAAATTGGAAAAAGAACCTTCTCTTAAATCTGTCGGTGATGCTAAAAGTTTGGTCAATATGGACATACTATATTATGATAAAGCTCTGAACATTGTTGAGAATCGTATGGGAGATTTCAAAGATCCCTTTAGCGGAGATGATACTAATGTTAAGGACGGTATATTGTACTGCAAGGGAAACAATAAACTTTGCTATTTAAATTTGGCGTATAATAATTTGTCTTATCTGTCATTAAAGAAGATATTATCTGTGCTCATGTGTCAAAAGCTTTTGGACCGGAGGCCGAGGGGGTTGATCAATTTGCTAATTGAAGGAAACAATTTGCCAATTTCAAGTAAAGAAATGATTGAAATTGATGATATTTTAGAAATGGGTCTCATGGCACACAATAGAAGGCTCTCTGTGGGAAAGAAAAGACCTCAGTCGAAGACCACGTCGCGTTAAAATATATTTGATTTAATTCAAGATTAATTACTTACAGATTATACTATACAAGAAAAGGTAACTTTTGTTTATCAAAGTTTAACAAGGTAATAAAAAATATGAGAATCTAACTTTTTACTTCATAACTTTAGCGTATTTTTTTATTAAATTACCAATTTTACAAAAAGACATTTAATTTTTATTTTAAGAAAGATAATGGACACAGCTTTCTTTTTTAGTTTTCTATTCAATGAATCTTCTTCAACTTACTCAATTTACATACCTAAGTAGTAGGTATATTATATCATCGTTTCTGTGAACATCTTAAAGCTCGTCTCGAAAAGCAATAAAGCTGGTACGAAACCAATCATTAATACCTAGACAATAGGTTTACTTTATTATTCAGCGTATGAAGACGTTCGCTGTAATAGCTTTTATATGTCTTTCTAGTATATAATATGGATTGAATTTGATACATGATATGATACTATTAAATTTTCAAGTATAGACAGTAACGAAGAGATTTGTTACTGGTATTTTTTTTATTTATTTATTATAGTTGAATCCACAGCCGTAATTTACTTTTAAGAATCGAGGCCTGTCGTGGCGCAGGGCCAGAAGCGTGTGTAAAGGTGATAATTTTTTTGCTGTCTGTATATGAAATGATCGTGGGTTCGATCCCCACTCGAGTTAAGAAATACTTAATATTTTCATTTAAAATATATAATGCTTAAATTTTTTCGTTCTAGTTATAAGGCACGCTTTTATTTCCGTCACTCAAGACACAATGTCTCAAATTCGGCGGAAAGTGGGGACAAAGCAATAATTTCTTTGATTTTCGTGATTGTTACACATTTTAAATAAAATTATTTTAACCGGATTAATGCGTATGGTAAACATTTTTGGGAGCCCGACATTTACAGCAGTCCGTGGTCAAGGGTAGACAGGTGGCATCTGTAGAATGATATAATAATTGTATCAAATGACAGACGAATTAGTTTTAAAGTAAAGTATCTACCTACATAAGTCTTAGTTGCATTATTTTGAAGTTCCTGAGTGAAAAAGCTCTTATCTACGAAGCTTATGCCACGCCTCGAGCGATCTCAAATTTGTAGCTCGAGGCGCAATGGGAATCAAATTATAATTTCAACATGAATAGTTTATTACCTACTGCTAACATTTTCTCTCTTTTTCATATAAGATAAGAATATTTATAAGAAAAGCTCTAAAAGTACACAATATACAATACTATAAACATATAAAAATATGCTTTAGTATATATAAGTGATGTTTATTTGTACTTTATTTTGGTGTATCTCTCACATAGCTAAGTAGATCCTAGTGTAAAGACACTCTGTTTCCATTTTCGATGATACTTACATTCCCCGCTTTGGCGTTAATGGCGGAACCCAACGCCGTAAACTTAGCAAACTTAGATCAAGTTCCAAATTTAAATATAAAACATTGCTAGGACTAGTTCAAAAATCAAGTACAAATGGAAAATATACCGTCTCGTTACATTTCTTTATGCTTACAATATTTTTGATACATTTTTTTTTGTTTTATGTGTATAGAAACACGTTTATTATAAAATTTATAATAGAATAGTGTGCATATTCTCGAACGAATTCGAAATATCGCATTTTGGAGGAAATAAAAATGATACATTACACCAAGTGGCTGAACCCACGACCATAACATATATTTTTTTTTTCTTTTTTTTCAGCTTTACGCTGTATCCCGCACTAGGCAGAGTAGGCAGAGGGAACGGAAGTGAAACCTAGTGTTAGGACACTCCGTTCCACTTCCGTTCCCCACTTTCCGCCGAATTTTGACGCATTGCGTGTTGAGTGGCGGAACTCAACGCCGCGCTGTGCCTTATTACCAGAGCGAAGAAATGAAACATTAAATATTTAAATTGAAAATATTAAATATTTCATTTCCTCGACTGGGGATCGAACCCAGAACCTGTCGGTAACAGTCACACTCTTGTGCGCCACGACAGACCTCAACAATTTTTATTTTTGGCCTCAACAATTTTTATTTAGTTAAAATATTATCTACATAAAACTAAAAAAAAATCTATATTAAACAAACGAGATAAATCTATATCAAAGTTATCTACACATTGGAAGTCATCGTGGTGCAGTGGCACAAGCTACTCGAGCGAAGGATTTTTTTATATTTTCATTTCATCGCTCTGATATCAAAACAATCCGAGGCGTTAAGTTCCGCCACTTAGTAGGGAATGAAGTGTCTTAATACAAATCTCCGTCTGCCTGCTTTTGTCTGCGAATTACAGTGTAAAGCAAAAATAAAATAAAAGAGCATCTATTTCTATATAATCAATATATTAAATATGAAAACCTATCTGAAAGTTTCGAAAATTCCAAACATACCAGCACGTATCTATTAACAAAGTTACACAAGCCGATATTAAACTTAACAACAATAGATAACTTGAAAACATTAATCTTCAAACAAAACCGCGATCTCAATATATCTATAACTATAACTAGAGATATAACTATAACTGTAGAATAGAATATGTATAAGTATATTTTAATATATCTCACGTAACGCAAGTAAGGATGAGAGGCAAGATGGCGCCGCGTGTAGTTCTTAGCGCCGCGTGGCTGCGGCAACGTTGATATGGAAAAGGCTTTTGATTTTTTATGTATGCTTTTTTAATGTTAATACATGGTTACAGAAAACCAGTGACACTTTTATTTATTTACATTTTAATTGCTTACTATGTAAAAAGTCTCATGAAGTAATGAAGTAACTTTTAGTGAAAAAAATTACATTTCATTAATTCAATTATTAATTCAAAATTGTAGTGCGTTGTTCACGCAATATTACCATGAATATTTAAGTGTTGTTCATGTCTTAGTTAGTTATTTAAGCTTATTAAAGCCATTTTGCGCCGTTAATTTCTGCCATTTAAAAGTAATACCTTTAAAATTGGGCATTGCAACGTTAATTGTTTCACTACTAGGTTCCGTTTATTTTGTTCAGAGCAGGATACAGTGTAAAACTAAAATTTATAATAAACAAATATTCAAGTTGAATAATAATTGTATGACTTATAAAAGTTCTTACTATCATTTTTTTGCATCATCTGCACCGCTATTCATTACATTTTATTTGTTAAATAAACAAAAATGCCACCATATCAGCTTCACGCCATATCCTACACATGGCAGTGTAGAGGAAAGTTGGAAACCTAGTGTTCAAGTGTTTAGTGTCCAAATTTGGCGGAAAGTGTCTTAAATATATTTAAGACACTTGCCGCCAAATTTGGAGTATTGCATATGAATGGTGGAAATTACCGCCAAACCCACAATCTGTCGCGTTTACAGTCTCAAAAATATATTTACAGTTAAAAATATATAAAAAATCCTTCTCCATACCAAGTAGCGGGCGCACAAAGTTATAATATCGCCGGTTTCGCGGGGGGGCGTCTTGGGCTGTCGGGAGGTTCACGCCTTACTTATTTACATAATTACGTATAAATTCTATCTACGTGTGCGCTATGTACTTAAAGCAAGTTTAATATTGCGTTTTATATTACATGAGGCCATACTGGCGCAGTGGCACAGAGTTTCACTGTTAATGCGAGTGTTGCGAGTTCAATCTCTAATCAGAAGACTTTTTTTAATTGGCAGTAGACAAAGCGCGGTGTTAAGTTACGCTCAATACGCAATGTCTCGAAAGTCATGTTAAATATATCTTGACACTAGTAGAATCAGTCTAGTATACACTACTGTAAATGAAAGTGTTATTTTCATTATTATTTTGAGAAATTAAAAATGTTTCATTATAACGAATAATATAGCTGTATCGCATATACAAGAAGGACAATAATTCACGTCCTGATGTTTGAAGAATCAATAAATAAGTCATTTTAGACCTTATATTGTTACCTTAAAGAAAAATCGAAAAGCCTTTAAGAAAAGAACAGAAAATTGAACCTTAAAGAAAAAGAACAGAAAATTGAAGAAAATATAATGCCGATAATATCAGTGCTGTTTGGTTTTACATACATGATATTTTTTACCTTCACAATGTACGCCACACATAGCAGGTTAAGGGAACCTAGTTATAGACAGTACGTTCCCTACTTCCTTTAGAGTTTCCGAGACAGCGTATTAAACCGGAACTCAATTCCGAGCTTTATATACATGATGTATTACGAAAAAAAAAAAAGAATAAATTCAATGAGATTTGAACGCTCATTCATCGCCTCCGCTCATATATCAACAAAAGCCCTACCTTAAGTATGTACATACATATAAATTAATATTAGGCTCACACACACTATCCAACTAAGTAAAATAACAGCTTATACCTACTCGAAGTAATTTTATACGGAACCTTGGGGGTGGGTAATAAGCCCGGAGGATTAGAAAGACGTCATTAAAATAAAGGGCGCGTTAACGTCTTCTATGTAATATTTAGTATATATATAGATAAATGTAATATTTACTTCATTTTTGACATCTTCAAGCTGTATTATATTGTAGAAAGGAAGAATCTAGTGTCCCGACTCTCTATTTTCCGTTTCCCGTATGTACCCAAAAATATTGTGCGTTAGCGGAGCTCAACGCCGCGATTTGTCTGGCCAAAGTGGAAAAATTGAAATACGATTTTTAAGTATCGAATCTACAACCACCACAATGGCTTCAACAACTTGTACTACATTCGGTGTTTTTTACTATATTTATTAAATTACTTATATCTATGTTTATAGTAATCAAATAAAAAAATAAAAAATATCTTGGCGCCACGTAAAGTCAGTAAAATAATATTTCACGTATCTACTAGTGTGTCTAATACTCTAAGCCTTTTAGAGTTGTTAATAAAGAAGTGACAGCTTAGGGACACAAACGTGTGAATATAAACGCGTGAGGTAGTGGGTTCGATCTCCACTCCAGGAAACGAAGCAACCCGGCGTTGTGTTCCGCCACTCAACAACGCCTTTAGAATTCAGCGGAAAGTGAGTGACATATTTAAAAGGGAATTGAGTGTCTTAACACTAGGCTCTCAGCTTTCCTCTACTTACCCTGCTATTTATATTTCTCCTACTATAATATAATCAAACTAATTCACAAAAAGCACATAACGTTGAAATTATTCATTAAACTCCTACATAATAAGCTGAAGCACACATTTAAACCGCTAAAACTCCAGAGCTATTTAATTAACAGTTATGTAATAGGAAATTTTGAGTGCCACCGTCTTGCCTTGCCTCGTCTCAGGTGGTACGCCCACCCCGCCCCGGTATAATGTCTCTATTTTCGCGACTAAGGAATAAATACGACGTTCATTGATTTTCTACGTTACGTTATAATGTGTTTTGCTATTATATACATATGTATATACCGATATGGTGCAGTGGCCTGGAAGTGTAAGCTGATGGTTACGAGATCAATTCATTAATGTAACTTACTATTTTCATTTTCTCACTTTAGTTATAAGACAATGCGCAGCGTTCAGTTCTGCTTGATGGGGAAACGGAGTGTCTTAACACTAGGTTTCTTTGCTTACCGTTCTATGTACAAGTGGAGCAGAAGTGAAAATATTAGTATGTGTGTATTATTCGTTTCATTAAACGTATGTGACGATAGTAATTTTGAATCACGCGTTGTTTAGTTCGGTTAGATGAGATAATTATGAAAAGACTCTGTAATGTTATCAGTATTTATATATATATTTTTTACACTAATGATAAGAAAATAAAATATTATGGTTTATTCAGCGTACCTATACATATATATATATATATATATATATATACATACATATATATATATATATATATATATATATATATATATATATATATATATATATATATATATATATATATATATATATATATATATATATATATATATATATATATATATATATATATGTATATGTATATATAATAGAAATGGGAAATAAAACAAAAACAATGTGGTTTTTTAAATTCATTGTTTTTTGTTTATTGTTTTAAGTATCATCATTAAAACAACCTAGCGGTTAAATACGTCTTGTACGTTCTCCACTTTCCGTACATTTTTTCAAATATTGCGCATCGATTGTTCTTTTACCAGAACGATAAAAAAAACAATTTTACCGATTGAGAACGAACCTAAAACCGCCACGGTTCAGTTATACACTGTTCTAAAAACAGGGCTAGACGAAAATATTTGTCAAGCACGTCGATATGAATATGAATAATTAATATAAACATTTAGTTTATATATATATAATATTAATGCAATATACTTGTAAATTTATATTCCACTCTAACCAAGAATTTGATATAACGGTTTGGAACTTTGCCGCGCGCTCGTTTTGAATTTAAATTACGCTAAGGGACGCCAACTAACACGTAAAAGTTTATAATAAATATTGTTCTATGTATATTTTTTTACAGTTTCACGCTGTATCCCGCATATAGCAGGATACGCGTACAAAAGAAAGAACTTAATGACACGACTCTCCGTTTTTCACTTTCCATCCGAATTCGAGATATTAAGTACCATCTGGCGTAACTTAACGACGCATTATGTTCTACCAGAGTGTGTTAATGATGTATACATTTTCTACGTTATTTTCTTTTGATATTTTCTACGATATTCATTATCGTGCATAGATTCAGACGATGTCCATCTGCACCAAGGCGGCTTTTATATAAGTATTTTTCAAAAGAAATAATTATATGGATAAGTGTTTTTCAAGTTTTTTTAGCTCCTTTAACATCTAATTGAATATATTTTGTATATTATTATCTTTTAATATTTTATACAAAGTGCAAAGGTACAAGTGCGCGCTTGTTAACACGACGGTTGCAAAATCGATTCCCATTCAGAGATGACCAGTGATATATTTAATAATGTCAATTCTTCGCTCTCTTTATGAAATAAAGCGCGGCGTTGAGTTCCGCCACTCAATGCGCAATGCCTCAAGAATTCAGCCGAAATCGTGGGACGAAAGTGTCTCAATAGGAACTGAGTGTCTCTACACTAGGTTCCCGGATTCTCTCAGCTTACTTGCTAAGTGCAAATACAGTGTGAAACTGAATTAAATATTATATCATATTTTATTTTATTTAAATATATAATAAATACAAGTACCTACACCCGCAGCCCTGACAAGTTTCCAAGAAAGCAAAGTAAGGAGAGAAGTTAGATTGAAAGGCGCGGCGAGTACGTGCCGGGGCTATGTCGAGCGATGTTTTAGTTCCGCTTCGAACTTCCAATTCTGAGATTTTGTATTGTATTACTTAATAGGTATATTTAATGTAGGTATTGTAAATATATTGTTTATTATGTAATATTCTATTATATAATTGTAGTAAGTAGTTATTTTGTTAGTGGCTAGTGTAAGACACTCAGTTCACACCTAATTTTACAAAAAATACTTACTATAACAGCAACGGCAACGTTAAGTCAACGCCGCGCTTTGTAACGCTTTATTTGTTGAATGGTATATATTACATATATTACGTTTCAAGGTTTTATTATTTACGTTTCAAGGTTTTTTTCTGAATAATGAGATGACGATATATTCAATAAATAATCAGTAAACACCTATAATTTTTAGAATATTTTTATTAAAATTACTTATTTTTTTAACTATTTTAGCTTTACATTAAATCCTGTAGAGCTCCTAGTGTAAACACACTCCATTTTATAAAAAAAACAAATAGGTACATTCCTTTTACGAAATCTCATTGTTTACAGATTAAAAAGCAGTTGCTTTTAATAATATTATTACGCATAATTTGCCTCAAAGAATTCCGTCTATAAAATATATTAGTCTAATAAAATGTAAAGTACAAATACTTAGGAATTTCACGAAGGCAATAATGTGGGTAGGAACGCGGAGGAAGATGTCTGCAGTGTTTCTCAACATGTAAATAAAATCAAATCAAAATGCAATAACAATACTAAGTTTTATTTGTGATTAGTTTAAATACTTTTTTTATATTTACTTAATTGTGATAGATTGAAGTTTTAAAAAATAAATATTAGGATATCTGTAGATATATTCCTTGTCTAATAGCAAAGACATTTAAAATTTTAGTATGTATATATCTTAAACATACATACTTTATTACATTATACATGTAATATTATTATTAAGTATCCGGTTTTTTAGACTTACTTAAATATTTCTGGAATAAAATACATATTATTATTTTTAGAAAAGCTATTCATATTTGGACGTACCGGTATTTGAATACGCTCCCTTTGAAAACTAAGCGTTCCGCCAATTTATGCCCTGGCGAAATCATTGTGTTTATCATCATCATCCTATATCATATGTTATTTCAACGGGTCAAGACGAAATTCTTGTACCCTTGATACTAAATATTTATAGTGTTAATATCTCCGTATGATGCAATTATAAAGGTTTGAGAAGCTTTAGCTAAAGTTCGTAGATAAGACGTTAGTAGCATCGTATAGTGTGGGCTAGTAGTAAAATCTAATTTAATATTACGATGAAGTTACGTTGAAAATAAATTTGTTTATTCTTTCCATTTTATCAACTTCAATAAACTAACAAATAATTGATTTAAGTCAACTTTGGTTTTCAATATAACAATCAAAAGATAATCTTTTCATATCTAAATATTGTCTCTCTCTCAGCTTCACGCTGTATCCCGCGGAAAGTAGGGAACGATAGTGGAACTTTCCGCCGAATTTGAGGCATTGCGTGTTGAGTGGTGGAACTCAACGCCGCGTTTTGCCTTGTACCAGAGCGAAACAATAAAAACATTAAATATTTAAATTGAAAATATTAAATATTTCATTTCCTCGAGTGGGGATCGAACCCACAACCTGTCGATTACAGTCACACGCTTGTGCCACTGCGCCACGACAGGCCTCTAAATATTGTGTAAGAAATAATTATATTAATTTTGTGCTTAGAGTACATTTCTGTTTCAGAATAAGTAAAAAAGATATTTAGATTAATAATTATTATATTTTTAATGTTAAATATACAACATATAAAAGAAATTATAATAAAAAGTAATATTACACTCGAATATAATCGAATCGAGTGTGACTCGATCCTTTAAACATTCGATTTACTAAATCATACGAGCACATCACTTAAGCTACTTAAGCAGTGGAATGCGATGATGCATTCCTTCCTTCAAATTTGATCTTAGTATTCTATTTAAAAATATTAATATTTATTCTAGATTTTTTTTTATTTTCCCATTGTATACCGCATAATATAGAGTCAGACAGTCTCTTCTCTACTAACCACTCGATTTTCAAGAGATAGCGTGTTCAATGTCGAAACCTAACGGCGTGTCATTTGCTGTCTGTCTTATTACTAAGGCGTTAATATAAATATAATACGTCCCCTCGCGTTTACAGTCAGACGCTACGTTCTACGAGTAAATACTCCTTTAATTTATATAGTATATATAATAATCATTAATATTATAAAAAGTATTAAAATTTATATGTATTGTTGAATAACATTTTTAAATTGCGATTTCGCATACGAAATTCAACTTATTCAAAGTATTCAAAACTGGGCCAACCAAACCAAGTAGGTACACAAGTATCTTACCTACACTTAAATAAACGAAACTACCAACATAAATAGTGAAAACTAAGACATTATAATCAATATTTACTTAACTCTACCTGCCCTCCCCTAAAATCACCTGCGTCATTAATTCATTTTAAGACGGCTAACACGCCATCCCCTTAGACTCGACATTTGCATATTACAAAGTATGGAAGTTCGCTAACGAATGGGGTGGAGGGAGGTAAGGTGCTGTAAGACGGGAATTGGATGCAGGGATGGATTGGATTGATAATATTATTTAGTTTTTTTTTTTTTTTTTAAGTTTTGTATTAGAGCGCGGCGTTGAGTTACGTCAGTCAATACGTAATGTTTACATAAAATGGAGAGTTACTTAGTTTTTTTTTCTCGCTCTGGTAACGAGACAACGCGTTGCGTTTGTTTTACACCACTCAATTGGCAATATCTTGAATATTAAATGGAAAGTATAAAGCGTGAAAGAGCGTGAAGGTGTAAAATATGTATAAGTATGCAATAAAGAATTTTAACTGTCTTTAAGTTTGTAATGTTCGTAGTAAATATTTTCAAACTAAATTACGACTATGTATATCTATGTATATGTACATATGTGGTAATTTCTGTTTCACATTAATAAATAACGTAAGACAATTGTATGTATGTATATATACATCTCCTAAAAACTAATTCTACTTAACTAAATTAAATCATATTTATAATGTAATATATTAAGAAAACAACCAATCCGTATCTGCCCACCTCGAGCGCGGAAAGATGAAGGAAATGAAAATGTACTGCAAAAAGGGGGTTCCCCTCCCCCTAACTGGGGAAAGCCCGAAAATTCTATAAAGAGGGGTGGGCACCTTTTGTGCGATAAGCCGAGCATTAGTCTTGCAGACGTCTCGAAATGAGTTCTTATCGGTTTGCTATTTCCTTTTTGGGGAATGCGGGTTTTACCCTGTTTATTCTATAGAGGTAGTATATACTATGGAGGTAGGTGGTGCCTCAGAAAATTGCCTACCCTTTGATGTTTATGTTAGTGCCTTATTTACTTTATTAATTGTATTTTTGATTAGATGAGTGTTGATTCACTATTTAAACGTTCTGGGCACACAGGTGCAGGTATGTACCTGCACATGGCAGGGTAGGCAGAGGGAACTTGGGAACCTAGTGTTAAGACACTTCGTCCCCTTTCCCGTTTTACGTAGAATTTAAGATACATTGAATGGTAGAAATCAATGCTGCGCTTTGCGTTGTTACTAGAGCGAGAAATGACAAAAAATGATTTTTACAGTCACACGCTATTTCAGCGTACTAAGCGTATGTACTAAGTTGGACAGTTTGTTTGATTGAGTTCGGTAATCTCGGGAACTAATGTTCCTTTATTTTTTAAAGTTCATACTCTTTTTATTGAGAAAAGGCTATAATTATATCAGGTTAATCGTTTCACGCCATATGTAGTATAAGTAACTTCCGGTGTTCAAAAAGAGAAAAAAATGTTAGAATTTTTTAAAGTAAGCTTTTATTCTGCATTTATTTTTATACAAAGATTTAAAAAGAAAATATAACATAAATAAAATTAACATATTTCAATGAAATATTAACATTTATTAGAATGCATTTTATAATCGAATAACTGAGGTATTGAAAAATAAATAAATTGAGGCGTCAGGCGCAGGGACAGCTTTGAATGTAAAAGAGATGATTGTGGGTTCCAAGCTCACTCGGACGTACATTGATATATAGATTATTTTCATTTCACCGCTCTAATAAAAAATGCACGGCGTTAAGTTTCGCAAATTGACACGCTATATTATTTTTTTATGTCAAATTCCGTCTACCTGCTGCTTTACATTAGAATATGTAAATAGCATCGTCCTTGACCTAACTGGCTACAAGACTGACCGCTATCTGAGTACGTAGATAAATTATAGATGTATTTAGAAACTAAATCGTAGATGCCAGATTCGTTGAAATTTTTTTTTTAATATATATTTTTAATGTACTGACATTTTTTACTACTCAGTCATTTTGTAAATATATATTTGATAACAATATAAATATTTGAAAGCTTTTAAAGCAATTGAAAACTTTTATTTAAGCACGGCACGGCAGTGTGGGAGAGAAAACTCGGAAATCTAGTGTCCTCCTCATTTGTAGTCCACTTTCTGGCGAATTTGAGGCATTGCGTGTAACTCAACACCACAAGTGGCGGAACTCAACACTGAGTTTTGCCGTTTTTTTTGCGTTTGTTACAAGAGCGAAGAAACTAAACTACTAAATATTTCATTGAAAAATATTAAGTATTTCACTTCCTCGAATGGGAACGAAGCCACAACCTGTCGTTTACAGTCACATGCTAGTGCCCCTGCGCCAAGACATGCCTCAAGTCTAATACATAATTATATTTATACATATAAATACAACGTCTGTTGAAAATTAAAAAAAAGTGTTTTTCTAGTGCATATAAATATTTACCATATGCTTAATACCAATAAACGATATTTCTTTTGTGTTTGCATATCGGTATATATATTTGTTTGTCCGCGATAAATTGAAATTTAAATATTTTTATTCAAAATAAGAAGTTACAAGCTTCGTTTTTTGAACGTCAAACAACTACTACCTCAGATCTGAGAAGAACTGGCGAAAGAAACTCAGCGGGACATCTCTAATTCAAATTCAAATAAATTTTGAATTCAAAATATTTTCAATTTAAATATTTAATGTTTCATTTTCTTCGCTCTGGTAATAAGGCAAAGCGCGGCGTTGAGTTCCGCCACTCAACACGCAATGCCTCAAATTCGGAGGTAGGATATAGCGTGAAGCTAAACAAAAATATTAAAATCACAATCGTATATAATTTAAAAAATATTCACCCACGTTCAGTGCTCATTTAAATGAACTTTCATACGACAATTGATTATAAAATTTCTTACATTAAATTATTTCTTCATGTTAAGTCGGACACGCATGACGCCGTGACGGTCTATGTCGGTCCAAAGTGACAGAAAATGTAATCTTTTTTTTTTTCATATTGCCATACAATTTTTTATATATGTCGATAAATAAATTTCAGTTCACAAAAAATAAACTTTCTCTCTCAGCTTCACGCTGTGTCCCGCACATGGCAGGGTAGGCAGAGGGAACTTGAGAACCTAGTCTCAAGATCCCCGTTCTACGAAATTTGAGGCATTGCGTGTTGAGTAGCGGAACTCAACGCCGCGTTTTTCCTTGTACCTACCAGAGCGAAGAAATGAAAACAACCTCGCGCAAAATCTCACTACGATTCAAAATATTAAATTGTAAGAAAAATATCATTCAGGTGGTTTTGTATTCATACAATATTTGTTCTAAATATAGAAAAGTCTTTGATAAATATGAATGAATTGAAAACAAAATAAACATAAACAACATTCAACTTTAAATAACTCCCACTGACGACCCAAAATATTGCTATCTTATCTCGGCAAAGTTTCAAATGAACAAGGCTTTCCATAAAAAAAAATCGCACTCAAATCGGCTCAGTATTATTTAGGACAGACAGACATTTAACATAATATTTTGTTTAGAAAATGTGATATATATATGTGTATAAAAAATTAAAAGTAGATTTTTTCCAAGCCGCTATGCAGCTAGAGGAAACCTGGAGCTTTTCCACCCAATTTTATTATTAATTAATTATTAATTTTGAGAATAAAAAAAATATTTTTTACATGAAATTCTCCAAAATCTTAACAAAACATCAGATGTTAAACACGTAATTATTTTACATACCGTTTGTGTCGTATGTCCTTGACCCGGTTCTCGGTCATCAAGTGACCGCTACATACACTAGGGTTATCAACACCCTCACAAGTCACAGGTATATATATGTATGTATTCATATTGAAATTGTATTGTAATAAAACTTATATTGTATTAAGCAATGTTTTATAATAATACTTTAGTTATAAGGAAAGAAATGTTATTTTTACTTAAGTAAAAAACTAATCAGCCTACTAAACACTATTTTTTTAAATATTTACAAGCAAAAACAGTTAAAGCTCAACTCTTAAGTTGTTTTAAACCTATCAATCCTTGAATATATATGACAACTGATAGTTGTAATGAAATAAAATTTTGTTCTTTTCAAACATTGTAAAACTTGTAACGTATTAGAACCAGTTACGACTGTGTTAGGGAAACTTATTCCCATGGAAAATAATAAGAAATGATTTTGCTATCTTTACATCGAATTCTCATGACACCGACGACCTTAAAACACCCCAAAAATCCAGTTTTATTCAAAATTTAGAACTGGTTGGAACTGGTTAGATCTAGTTCAAACTCGATTTAAAGTTTCTTTTCTTGAGATGTTTTTTATATCTTAACCTGTTCGTTTGGACAGGTATTTTTATTTAAAGGGGTCACCTCGTTTTGATATGTATTCAACAAGAGCTTATTCTTATAAAATTAACTTAAAGAAGCTTTTAAACCTTTTTATTTTAAAAAAATCATGACTTTTTCTATTATTTATTTGTTAAATATTTTTCAACTAAATTTAAAAAAGCTTTTAAAATTGTTTTTATGGTAGCTGGATCAAGTTTTTGAGTATATGTGTACTTATAACGTTTATTATTATTATTCCTTTATGATTTTTTTTTACAATAATAGTGAAGAGAGATTAAAATATAGAAAAGTAAATTTATAATATTTCCTTATTTATTATTAGGCTGTCTATTGATAGATAAGTCATAAAACAATACAAAAAACGATCAACGATACAATATTTAGCAATTTCCGGCGGAAAATGGGAAGCGGAGTATTATAACACTATGTTCTTTGGTAGGCAGAAGGCTGCCTCTACTTCTATTCACATACGTTTATATATATTTTTGCCTCAACCGTAGTATTTTATGTAGTAGACAGTGGTAAGTAACTCGTGAAAATGGAAAGAAAGAAGAAGAAGAAGAAGAAATGGAAAGTATCAAGTATATTGCTTTATTTCATTTTTAAGTTCAATTTTTTCAATAGTTTTTACTTATTTCATTTTTATTTTTATGTCAATAGAAATAATTATAAATAAATTGTGAAATATTTTCGGGGAAAAACCAACATATACGAATTTAAATTAAATTATATTTTTCATGGACATATTTTTCGAAAATATTGACATTTATCTAATTAAAAAAAAAACATTTTGTATTAACTGCAAAATTTTATCGCATTTGATGATATGTTCTTAAGTGGGTGGTAGGTACTTATCACAATCTAAAATATATATATATATATATATATATATATATATATATATATATATATATATATATATATATATATATATATATATATTTGAGATTGTGATAAGTACCTATCACAATCTCAATATATATATATATATATATATATATATATATATATATATATATATATATATATATATATATATATATATATATATATATATATATATATATATATATATATATATATATATATATATATATATATATATATATATATATATATATTTTTAAGTCTAATATTTAAATCAGTTTTTATTGTAGAGTTTAAAAAATTGAGCAAATTCGTAATTCGTTTATGCCTACCATTAATTTAGTAAGGATTTTTTATTTTAATTAAATATTTTTCCAAAACTATAAGTATTTATTTATTAAATTTAACTTTACTTGATTTGCAGTTTGAAAAAACAAAAGCCATGTATAAAACATTTCATCATGTTAAGACACTCCGTTTCGTTTTCCATTTTTGCACCGAACATAGATACTTCATTACGTATTATTAACATATGGCCTGTGGAGTCAAATTTATCGGAAACCGGATATGGAACGGAACGTCTTAATATTTCAGGTTCTCAAGTTCCCTCTGCCTACCTTACCATGTGCAGGATATAGCGTAAAGCAGAAAAAGATTTTTTTACCATAGTTAATATAAAAGTAGCTGTAGATATATATTAGACATAAATATACATTTACTAAACGTCCTGAAATTTGAATAGAAAATCTCTTGCACATTTTTTATAAAAAGTCGCAAATATATTTTTATTAATCATAACGCCCATACTAATAAAAATATAGAAAATGTTATTCTCTTTAAGTAAGCAGAAACTAAGAGAAACACAACAAAAGTTGTGGCGAAGATCTCCTTTCCAACTAATAGTAAATGCCTGTGCTAAAAGATCTTGTCATTCTAATACTAGTATACCTACTTATATAGAAACGTATAAAAAAATTACGTAATGAGATTTGAACCTACGTCTCTTGGAATCCGTCTAACTGCTCTGTCCACTAAGCTATATGTTCTTATATCTATCTTATATCGATATATATATATATATATATATATATATATATATATATATATATATATATATATATATATATATATATATATATATATATATATATATATATATATATATATATATATATATATATATATATATATATATATATAAATATATATATACATAAAGATATAAGTATATAGCTTAGACCGTAACTCTACTAACAACTTATTAAGTAAATGCAGAAGAAAAAACGATAAGTATGAGTATATTACGTTTTTAAAATATCTAAAAAATATATTTACACTGTCGATTGTATGAAATGAATTAAAAATATATTTGTATAACGTAAACGGATTTAGCAGGTTTACACACTAAGCTGGCGATATTTAAAAATAATAAATAAAATAGTTACAAAAAAATACATATAAAATCTTTTTCTTACACAAATTACATCAAAAGCCAATACTAAATTGCTTATTTAGTCTAGTATTTCAAGCAAAAAAGCGCATTTATCCAACCACCGAAAATAAACTTCATTGAACAATTCCAATCAGATTTCATAATACGAAATACTCTAAAGCTCTACAGCGCTACATCGCTTGAAGGGTACAAAACAAACACCCCTTTTCCTAAGAGATATTCAAATTCCGGCCGCCATCTTGCGCAAGACGTCGATACAGAGTAACTAGCATTTTTTTCGCAGAACGTCTTAAGTTGAATATTTTTACGCCACTATAGTCCTTACGACGTCACCTTACGCTACTGAATCGCTCGTGTAAAAATATTACTCTACACCGTCTTCACTGCTCTGTGGAATGGTATAAAACTATACATGTTTGTTCTAAAATATATTTTAATTACAAGTTAATAAAGCTTAAAATGGTGATTTTTGAATTTGTACTTACGACGTTTCGGTAGCGACCATTGAAACTAAATTAACAATAGTTCCACCGTCTATAGTTGTGTCTCGTTCCGTTAGCTAACTTAGCAACGTGTAAGAGCGAGACAGATATATAATAATCAATGCGTCTTAATGGGCGTGGCCAAATAGTTTGATAGTGAAGTTCGGAAGAAGTTTGAAAAGGGTAGGTTTTTATTGGATTTTCGTAATGGGAGCTGAAACGTCGGGTTTGGTATTTCAAGATGTCTGCTTTGGTAATTTAATGTTCTTATAAGAATGGTTGTCAATATATTTATTATGAATAGGAAATGGAAAAAGAAATGAGAATATTGGAATTTTCTTTTATTTTTTTTTTTTTATTTTAACCATATATATGGTAAAACTAATTTTCGACATATTACTATTTTTATTACGGAGGAAATAAATGTTAACCTGCAATAAAGACATTTAAGTACTTAATGTTTATATATAATATATTTTATTAGCTTCACGCTGTATCCCGCATGAGGCAGTGTAGGCAGAGGAACCCGGGAACTTAGTGTTATGACACTCCGTTCTACTTCCGTTCCCCACTGTCCGCCGAATTTGAGGCATTGCGTATTGAGTGGCGGAACTCAACGCCGCGCTTTGCCTTATTACCAGAGCGAAGAAATGAAACATTAAATATTTAAATTTAATTATAAATATTAAATATTTCATTTCCTCGACTGGGGATCGAACCCAGAACCTGTCGGTTACAGTAACACGCTTGTGCCGCTGCGCCACGATAGGCCTCTATTCTATATATAATATTTTATAAATATATTATTATAGTATCCAAATTGATAGAAATGAAACATTAAATACTTAAATTGAATTGAAAATATTAAATATTTCATTTCCTCGACTGGGGATCGAACCCAGAACCTATCGGTTACAGTCACACGCTTGTGCCGCTGCGCCACGACAGGCCTTTATTCTATATATAATATTATATAAATATATTATTATATTATCCAAATTAATAATGAACATACATTTATTCGTTAGCAAATTAAAAATAACACTAAGATTTATAGGAAAGTGCAGTTTGCGAAGCTTTAACTGAGCTTTGCTTTAATGTCAGTGATCACTATACTAACTACTACTACAGTAATTTAATTTTTTTTTTTCAATACATAATTAATTTTGCTCTTATTTTATCTTTTTATTTATTTATTTACTATGAATTCCTATCTTTTATTAGACTTCCGTTATATTGTAAAGGACAGCATTGTCTTACCGATTTTTATGTTTATACAGCTTTGTCCATATATCTTTCGTAGTTTTACAAAGATAGTACAATTTTAAATAAAATAAATACAAAAATTAAATATTAAGATTTAAATAAATTGATGTTGCTATCAAGGTCAATAAGCAGTACAAAACCGGCTAAAGCTAAGCAATGGGTGTGACGTTTGACGGCCAACTTCACACCTAACTATAGAAACAATAAAGTAAAGCTCAGCTAGGCCTGATAAACTGTACGTAACTTTCGGTTATGGTAAGCATAGGAATAGGGAACCTAGTGTTTGACATTCCGTTCCCCACGCACCGCCCAATTATCGAGACATAGTGGAAATGAACACCGTGCATGGTCTTGTTTTACTGACATCAGAGCGAGAAAATGGTGGCTTGGTAGTCTTATTTTATATATTTCTGTATTGATAGCATATGTATGTTTTAATGATATAACTACTTCTTCAGTATTAACTATAATAATATATACATATTTTGATTATTTTTTGTAGAACAAATTACTATATTTTTTAAATAGAATTCTTAGCAACCTGCTTTCCTAGTAAACTACCAGCCGTATACAAAATATAATTAATAATTATTTTTTTGTTGAATGGCGGAAATTCGGCGGAAAGTGGGAGACGGAACGGAGTGTCTAGGTTCCCAAGTTCCCTTCAGTTACCCTGTCAAGTGTGGTATACAGCGTAAAGCTGAGTGTGTTTTTTTATTTACAAATTAGCATATTAAATTTATTTACATACCAACTTTTGTGTCTAATACTCTTCTTAGGTACGTATCATAAGTTCCTTCCTGGAGAGAGCTTTCTGTATTTTTTTGAATTTGTATTTGAAAATATAATATTACCTTGTTCTATAATAAAAGTATTAAATTAGAACTTCATCACACAATATAAATGGATCGCAGATTCATAAAAAAAAATTATAATTTTAGGAATACGATATGGTGTGTATACCTATCTTCTGTTAACTATATGTATAATTAAATAATAACTATCATACCCTACCATGTGTGAGGTACAGCGTGAAGTTGAAAAAAAAAAACTATGAAATTTACAAATATTAACTGTAAAACGCCACTGGATTGCAACCCGCGCATCTTGGAAACCGTCCAAGCGCTCTGTCCGTCAAAGCTACACGTTCACGTAATTGGACGCCATATGTATGAATTCAGAAGCTACTTGCTACTTATTATTATTTTTACTAACTTTTACCTTTTAAAATCTTTGTTTTCTCTGACACATATTTAATACCATTACCCTGATGTCATAATTATAGCAAAAATCCTGGATAACAACAAAATAATAGTACAGTTACAACAAGTAGTTTCTGAAATTAGAGTTTTCAATCAAACAGATTCTTCATTTCTTATGCAGTTAAAAAAAATTGTCTAATTAGACAACATGTGATGGCAAAACATCATCATATTGAATTAAATTATCATTTTAACCCACATCATGTGAATGATACAATGCTTTAATATATTGAATCTTTCTTGTAATTCAGCTTCACATTGTATCCCGCAGCGGGATATGCAGAGAGTGTTTGGTCAAAACACGCAGGTTCTCCACGTATTGAATGTTTATATTATATAATGTAGCGATTCGAATAATACATTTTCTTATCACATCAAAAGACATGAAAACTGATAGTAGCTACACGCTTTTCCTAGCGTAATGATCTTAGTTTTATATGGTAGAGAAATAAAAAATAATTCACCGAGTGGTAATCGAACTTACAACTACCACGCTAGCTTAAAAGTGCTTAAAAATATTGAAACACTTTAAGTAAATGACTCTAAAATGTAAAGGCTTTGCCCTGCATCCCGCATATATCAGCATAGGCGGGTAACTTTCTGGCAAGTTATTCGGATATTATCTATGAAACAGCGGAACTCAACGCTTCGATTTATATATTGAAACGAGCATATGCGTCAAATTTAGCGGAAGGTGGCGAACGGAACGTCTTTACACTAGGTTCTCAACTTCCCTCTGCCTACCCTGCCATGTGCGGGATACAGCGTGAAGCTGAGAACATACATACGTATCTTATTTTGACAGATAAATTGATTCATTCATTCGCACGCTTTGGCCTTTGCGCTACCACAGACCTCATGAGATATTTTTCTGCCTGTTTCAATATCGGAACCTAACGCTGCGCATTGTCTCCCGAAACAAGTAAATATAAATCAGTTTTATATCTCTTAGATTCATTTTATATGCCGCACGTGGCAGGGCAGGCAGAGGAAACTAGGGAACCAAGTGTTAAGACACCCGGCCGAATTTGAGGCATTACGTGATTAGTGGTGGAACTTAACGCCGCGCTTTGCCTTGTTGCTACAGCGAAAAAATGAAAATGATGAAATATTGAATATTTTATTACCTCTAGTGGAATGGAACCAAAAACCTGTCGCGTTTACCGCCGCACTTTTGAGCCCAGCGCCGCGATAGGCCTCAGTAAGGCTAAGGTCATTATATCAGTTATAAAATATAATATAAAAGTTATATTTTTAAAATATTTATAGTAAAAGTGCCTCTTACTGTATACGTATGGTCATGAGCTAACAAACGTAGCTATTAATTACTTGTGCGGTTTGTTTGGCGCTAGACGTTCAGGCGATTGGTGACATTCGGACAGTGGATGGTGTGGAGTCAGCTGTGTTTATGTTTCAATTATTTTGTGTTTATTTCTTTAACTTTACGCCGTTTCTCACACATGGCAGGGTAGACAGAGGGAACCTGGGAACCTAGTGTTGAGACATCTTGTTGCGTTTCCTAAAAGTTGGAATTTGAAGCATTGCGAGCGTAGAGTTCGGCCACTCTGGCGAAACTCTACGCCATGTTTTGCCTTATGAATAGAGCGAAGAAATGAAAATATTAAATATTTCATTTAAAAATATTGAACATTTAATTATTTCGCATAGTGATCAAATCTACAACTTTTTACTATCACACGATTATGCCTCTACGCTTCCCCTTCACTCCGTCGGTTGTTAATTTATTTATTTATGTATATCATTGTAGATAATACAAGAGTTGCTTACATTAATATTATATTATAAATGAAAAAATAATAAGTTATAAGATTTTATGATACGTATCAATTTTACTGTATGATAATAGGATAATATCGAAGGTATCGAATTTTGGTCTTGTTTTTGCTGTGGTCTAAATATTTATAAAAAATATTTGTAATGTTTTTTAATATTTCATACTTAAATTAAGATCAATATTCATACATTTTTTCTACAATTACAATAAAAAGTACAATGTAATAACAGTAATTGTAATAGCAATTAAAAAAAGTAAGATTATTATGACATTATTTTAAATATATAACATATTTTATATTTACTTGTATATGTTAAATAAAAATATTTAGACAGCACAATTATTTTTTTTTAAGTAAAAAAATATTTTAAGGAATTAACAGAAATATTTATTATTTTTTTAAAATACAATTCAACATCTATTTTAAATATTATAAATTTAAATATTAAATATTCAACGTTTAGGACAAAATCACTTAAAAAAACCACCCAAATACGTCATATTTTAATACTATTATTTTAACTTATAATGAAAATGATACAAAAACAAAAAGATAATAAATTCAATACATTAATTATATAAAGTTTTCGACTCCACACCAGTCGGGGTCATCGCCCGGTCACTCGTGGCCCACTGCCGCTGCCGACGGATTGACGTTTCGCACCTACTGTTTATATTATAATAGGCTTGTAATAAACTATTTATAGGACTTTATATGGATTTTAGTGGGAATTTTAGTTAGTTTTTTTATTAATTTAGTCATTTTTTTCTTTTTTTTTATATTTGTGAGAAAAAAGGTTTTAAGTTGCGGAACTAAACGCCGCGTTCTTTTAAAGCTGTTATGGTAAAGAGAGAATGAGTTTGTCGGTTTTCGTAGTGGTTGTGGATTCGATAACATTTATTTTCTGCATTGGAAGAAACATTTATAATTTTTGTATTAATATAGGTATTATTGTTTATGTTGTAATAGGGCTGTAATGAACTATTTATGAAATTTAATATTTATATGATTTTTAGTTGACATTTTAGATTTTTTTTTAATTTAGAAGGTTTTTTTTTTATTTAGTTTTCTTTAGTTTAAGTGACTAATTATAGAAATAGGTTCATTCAACATGCAATGCCTTAAATTTGCGGAAATGGAAGGTTCCCAAGCTACCTCTGCCTATATTGCCATGTGCAAGAACATAAAAATATATATTTTTTTCAACTTCACGCTGTATCCCGCACGAGGCAGGGTAGGCAGAGGGAACCCGGGAACCTAGTGTTAAGACACTCCGTTCCACGTCCCCACTTTCCGCCGAATTTGAGTGTTGAGTGGCAAGTGGTAAAGATATATATGTTAATTAAATACCTTATTTACTGTTAACAAGATTTAAGAAAGGATTTTTATGTATATTATTGAGACCATCGTAGCGCAGTGGACAGGCATATGTCTGCTATGTGTATGTGATAGTTGTTAATTTGATTTTCATTTTAAGAAAAGAATTGATCGTTTTAGTTTTCCTGCTCTGGTAGGCAAATTTATGTTTCTTATTTTAGTCCTAAGTACGTTAATATAATACAGTATATGTTATAAATGGTTTCTTTAAGTTATTTATAGTGCTTTATATGATTTTTAGTTGAAATTTTGGTTATCTTTTTTCATTAATGCAGTTATTTGTGACTTATTATATCGTATAAATATATATGGAGATTTAAAGTGTGAAAGTATCATGTTTTTTTTTTTTAATATTTTATATAAAGGCTTGAGAAAAAGAATAAGTTTATTAGTTGTAATAAAAAATCAATATTGTTGTAAATAAAAAACAAAGATGTTATTTTACATAATTTTTATTTATGATATAAAATAATAAAATTTCATCAATATATAAAATTAACATCATATAAAATAAAGATTACACGAACAACCAAAGTCATGTCACGTAAACATTCACCTTCGCTAATCCTGGTGATATCCAGGGTTGAAGCTGACCATTTACCATTGGGGATCCTCTATTTATATTTTTTTAGCTCTCGATGCAAAAATAGGAGTGTTATACGATTTTGCTGTTGGTCTGAAAAAGTGTGTGAACTTTTCTCTGCTTTATACTATAGAATTTTACTATTAGTATAGATAGTGGGAAACGAAAGTGGGAAGACGGAGTGTCTTAACATTAGGTTTCCAAGTTCCCTCAGCCTACCCTGCCATGTGCAGGATACAGTGAAGTATAGTGAAGCTGAGTATATTATAAGAAACAATTCTTATTAATACAAATACTTCAACTGGTCCATAGATCTAATTAGATGTACTTTTTCGTGATTTAATTAGATAACGTTACAATTTTAGCATTTCTTCAAAAATATATACTATTAGACGCCAGATGGCGTTTTATAAAAAAATATATTTATATTGAAAAAATATTTTCAAATATTGTTTTTGAATAATTACTTATGTATAATTAAATTGTTTATTAATTTATTATAAGTATATAGTGCTTAATATTACCTACATAATGTAAAATAATATTTTTTTACTACTTTCTGATAGATGTCGCTACTACCGATTAGTGGTCTGCGTTTGTAAAATTTTAATTTTGCTTTTCAACAACAGATGGCAGTACAATACTTGAATATTTTACTTGACATGATAGCATTTTCAGTAATTTTTTATTAAAAAGGTGCATTTAAAGATCATTTAAAATATAGATTGATTGTAGATTTTAACGTTTCTACAAAAAAACAGGTCTGTTTTTTTAAATTTCCCAACATTCGATTTTTTTAAAAGAGAGAGGGAGAGAGGGAGAGAGAGAGAGAGAGAGAGAGAGAGAGAGAGAGAGAGAGAGAGAGAGTGAAAAGAGAATGCATTATATGAGAACAAAGATTTTTTACTTAGATTATTCATATACCTTTAGGATATTCATACACCTACAGTTAATTTCATTTCAATGTTTTAAGTTTTTAGGAAATTTGGAAGGAAGAATTTACCTATGGCTTAGTTAGAGTACTTGGACGGTTTACAAAAAATGCAAAATCAAATCTCGCTATGAATAAATTTTAATATGTTTTCTAAAAATATTATTAAGAACTTATTGCGGAATGACTTGTTTTCAACATCGACTTTAAAGAAGCAGTCACCATCATCCACACTGTATCACGCTCATAGCTGGTTAGACAGAAGTATTAAGATACTCCGTTTTGAATTTATGGTATTGCGTGTTGAGTGGCGGAACTCAACGCCGCGCTTTGCCTTATTACCAGAGCGAAGAAATTAATTATTAAATATTTCACTTTTTGTTTTCAGTCACACGCTTGTGAAATCCTTAAACTCTCCGTTGTTATTTATGGTACGTTAAACATAGTCTGTTAATGATCCATCAAAACACATGCAGTTTTAATACTTTCTATTCGAACTAGAGGGGTTACGCGTAACTCAACGCCATGCTTCCTGTGTTAGAGATTAAATTATATACAATCATTTTCCCAAGTAAGAAACTTCGATCACCGCGTTAATAATTAGACGCTGTGTCAGCCCCGTGATGGATTTAATAGTAAATTGTAAAAATTAAAACATTATTTTAATATTATTCTACTTATTAACTTACTTAGCTTCACGCTTTATTCTGCACATGGCAACTTAGTGCTAAGACACTCCGTTCCCTCCTTTCCACTGAATAAGAGATTGATATTACGTGCTGAGTGGTGGAATTCAACGCCACGCTTTGCCTTGTTACCAGAGCAAAAATATTAAATATTATATTTAAAAATACTAATTATTTTATTTAATCGAATGTGGTTCGAACCCACAACCTGTCGTTTACAGTCAGACGCTTGTGCCGCTGCGCCACGACGTGCATCAAGTTTAATATTATCTACATATTCCATTCTTTAAAACTGGAGCAAGTCCAACCCTAAGTTTCCCACACTGACCGCTGTCCGCATAACAACCCCTCGTAAAGAAACCTGTTAAGTTACTTTAATTTCCTCAAGAACGCTGTCTTCAAACTGATTTTATTCTTACAATGGATATTCCTTCTACAAAATAATATTTTTTAAAATAAAGAGTTAAAGTTAAAAGAAAAAATATTCGATGAAAATGTTGTTTTTTATGTTTAATTCTGTAATATAAAACGCGGCGTTGTGTTCCGCGGTGCATGGAGGGTAAAGAGGGTAAAGTGTTTTAACACTTAGCTCTTTGTACCTACCCTGCTACATGCGGGATACAGCGTGATAACTTTAAACGAATCATTATTGTTACAGATGTCTAAGACGCCCTATCATTTGAGGCTATGGCAATATGCTGTTCCATAATTTACTCTTGGGCAAAAAAAGTAACTTTGCTAAAAAAAAAAATATAAAATTTATAAGACTATATATTATTGTTAAGTTATGTATACAAATTATTTACGTATGTTTGTAATAAATTATGTATCTAATTCAAATATAGAAACTTACTCACTCAGCTTGAGAGGAACTTAGGAACCTAGTGTTAAGACACTCCGTTCCACTTCCGTTACCCATTTTCCGCCGAAATCAAGGCATTGCTTGTTGAGTACCGGAACTCGAACGGGATCGAACCCACAACCAGTCGTTTACAGGCTTGTGCCGCTGCGTCACGAAAGGCCTCTAAGACACTAATCTTTTTTTTATACATAAAATTATTATAAGCTTTTAAATCAACAATATTATTTTAAATTAGTGATTTATTCTATTTATAAGGTACAAGTGACCCGTTTCGCCTTTGACTAAGCTTTAACACTCCCACGGTTATTTTTAACCTCTTTATTTCAAGTGTAAGTTTTAATATGTTTTTATACTCTATCATGAAAGGAACTGCAGGAACGTGACGTGACGTGACGTAGGAGCATAAGTAGTCAGAAAAGGCGACGGTCGTGGGATCTATTACTACGTGGAGGAATGAAATGAAATTGAATTTTAATTTCCTCGCTCTTGTAACATGGTTAATCGCGGCGTTGAGTTCCGCCACTTAACTAACAAGTGTCTTGCAGTGTTTACACTAGATTCTTATAATATTTATATGAATATAAAAAGGTGATAAGAAAATAAAACATTTCAAAGAAAAGCCTCAATAGAGTATTAAAATAATATTTTTATAAAAAAAAACATACTTTTTCTATCTATTAAGTAAGAAATAAAAAGCTACATCAGCATTCAACGTCATCAATTCTTTCAAATCTTGACCACTGTCACTTTGACCCCCTTGTAAAATCCTTTTCACCCTTAAGTCTCAAAAAACCAGAAAGTACGTCTCTGTCATAACCTGTTTTACTTCTCACGGTGGACAGTGTATCTTGTACTTTAGTTCAGTACTACGTTAGTCGAGTCAGTGTTAGTGTAATGATAAAGTAATATAACCATTATATATTTCTTTGGCATAAAAATATTTTGGTAGTGGATTTTTGTATTGACCTGGTTTCAGTGCGGCGTTGAGTTCCGCCATTTTAATCGCAATGTCTCGAAGTTTTAGTGGAATTTGGGGAACGGAGTGTCTTAAAACTATATTCCCTCTGCCTAGCCTGCGATATGTGGGATACAACGTGAAGCAACACACAGTTGATACGGTTGAATATTTAACAGCAAAGTAAGTGTATAAGAAAGTAATATAAATAGTGAAAGAAATTTACTGTAGCCAATTATTATCAGTCGTTCACTTATATATATAGTTTAAGTGATAAGCAAATTATAAGCAAATTATATGTATGTAACGGCGTACTTATACATGTGTCGTGGCGCAGCAGCACAAGCGTGTGTCTGTTACCGACAGGTTGTGTGCTCGATCCCCACTCGAAGAAATAAAATATTTAATATTTTCAATTTAAATATTTTATATTTTCATTTCTTCGCTCTGGTACACGGCAAAACGCGGCGTCGAGTTCCGCCACTCAACACGCAATGCCTCGAATTCGACGGAAAGTGGGAAACGAAAGTGGAACAGAGTGTCTTAACACTAGGTTCCCAAGTTCCCTCTGCCTACCCTGTCATGTGCGGTTATCATTAAATTTCTGTTATTTAAGATACAATTTTTCAGAAATTAAAGATACATAGGGAACAGAATTCAACATATACATAGCTCTATGTTCTTTCTACCTCCTCTACATTGCTAGGATGAACGTGAGACTACTTTTGTTTAAATATACTCAATTATCATAAAAAAATGTAATCTCTTGAAACCAATTTTCACTAATAAGATGTCACCTCGCGTCACACAGGCCAAGGCGTGCGACTGTAAATAACTCCAGGTTGTAGGTTCGATACCCATTGAAGGGAATAAAATATTTAATATTTTCATTTATTCGTTCTGGTAACAAGGAAAACGTGGCGTTGAGTTCCGCAACTTAAAACCCAATGCGGAGGAAAATAGAGAACAGGACGTTAGGAACACAGTGTCTTTACACTAGGTTCCCAAGCTTCCTTTCCCTACCCTACTTTGTGTGGGAAGAAAAAAAAACCACTTAAAATACATTTATATAACTAAGTAAAGCAACCAAAACTAAATTACTATATAACACAATATTACTTTAACAATCTCAAGACAATACTGGGTAGGGTAGGCAAGTTTCTTGAGTATTCATTATTTGCTGGCAGGTGGCCGGGCGGGCCTGCCGTGGCAATAAATCGTGGTGTTCTAAACGAGAAAATGTAATGAAACGGCTTGCATTTTCTCCTCCGGCATCAGTCAGAGCGGGTAGCGGCGAGAGATGTGTATATGATAATTTTGTATAAATTATAATTTAATTTTCTATATTAATATCAATAAATGCCATCCTGGTTCAGAGGACAGCGTGTGACTGGAACGTGATGGTAGTGAGATCGATTCTCACTCGAGGCATTTATTTAATTCTCTCCTTAACATATGAAGCAAAATATTCACAAATAACTCTTTTAAGTATTTTGTATGTGGATATAGTATCTAGACCATGACTATGTACCATGACATGTCCGGTCCAGTCCGGACAATATAATATCTTCATAGTTTCACAGAATTTAAGACATTAAATCACGATCACGGTTATTATTTAGTTTCTTCGAATGATTTTTCGCACTTATAGACGATAAATTAGACATGATACCATGTAATATGATAAAATACTAATATATATATGATTTATAGGACATGGCCTGTCTCATGGCCCTCAATTTGGCGGAAAGTGGGGAACGGAAGTGGAACGGAGTGTCTTGACACTAGGTTCCCGGGTTCCCTCTGCCTACCCTGCCTTGTGCGGGATACAGCGTGAAGCTAAAAAAAAAAATAAGTGACGAAACTCTACGCCGCGCCTAGTCTTACGAAAGTGAAGCAATAAATATATTTGATACGCTAGAATGCATGAATATCGACTTATATACCACGAGCTTTTCTTGAAAATTAAACATATTTACCAAAATCTTACGTAAATTTTCAGTTTCACTCCTCTAAAACTGTATAGTGTAGAACCAGCACAGAAAACAAATTACAAATCATCTCCCGCGAAGACGCGAGCAAATGGCTCAGTTAGTGCTAAATTGCGCTCAGATTGCCTTTCGCCTTGCAAAATTTCCTACAGATTTAAACGCAATCTGTTATTGTACGCTTAATGAAATTGTATCGATTTGATACTGACATTGATTTCTATTGAAATATCGCATACTAGCGAACCACCGTGGCGCGTGGCCTGTTTGAAATTAATTTCATGATTAGCTTCACGCTGTATACCGCACGAGGCAGGGTAGTCAGAGGGAACCCGGGAACCTAGTGTTAAGGCACCCCGTTCCACTTCCGTTCCCCACTACTATTATACACAAATATTTACATAAATTGTAGCATATGTGTTATTCTAAATGAAAATTAATTTTTGTGTAAAAGTTGTTTGTTCTAAACACCCCTACATAAGTGAGACCGTCATTCAGGTGACTGAATTATATTATTTTCCCGTTATAGTGAGATCAAATACAGCGTTAAGTACCGCTACAAAACAAGCCACGTCTCAGGAAATTAAAGCAGGTTCATCTGTTGTAAAACATAGATTTGCCTATTTTTTTATAAATTATATATTTTATTGTAAGCTAAATTAATTTGTATCTACTTTCATATCGATTTCAATTGAAATATTAGATTAAACAGTCTATTACCGTTGAGGGTAGGGATGAGGGAAGTAATAATTGGCTTATAATTTTGCCTCGACTCGATGGCTATGGATTCGATAGACATTAGGGAGAATTAGTTATTTCCATTTCTCCGTTTTAAGACAAAATGCGGCGTTGAGTATCGCCATTACGCATCTCAACTCAGCGATGTTGACGGAAAGGTCTGAACCGGTTGTTACCACTATGTATTTACCTTGTAAAATACGGAAAAACATCAATTTGCAATAAATCCTGAGCAAAGTAATACATATATGTAAGAAATAGATTTGTCACATACATTAAGGTTAACCTATATTTCAGTGGGTGTCTCTTTTTCCTCAGGGAAATAGTTATACATACAAAAAAATCCTAGTATTGGAAGGTATAAAGATTATATCACAATACTATTATGTTTACATATTTCGTAAGAGAAACGTTCACAAAAAAAAAAAATGATTCCAAAACTTGATATTGCAATAAAGTGAAAAATATATATAAATTATATAACTTAGACGATTCTTATTTACTATAAAGGTGGGTAGATAAATGAAGAGTGTAGAAAGTCCTAAAAATAGAATTTCTTGAAATCCCTACAAAAACGGATGAGATTTTCTATTTTACATACTAAACTTTAAGCAAATACGGCGTTGAGTTCCACCACACAACACGCTTTGCCTCAAAACTAGGCGGAAAGTGAGGAACGAAGGTGGAACGGAGTGTCTTAACCCTAGGTTCCCAAGTTCCCTCTGCCTACCCTGCCATGTGCTACAGCGTGAAGTTGTGTGAGTGAATTTTAAGCAAACGTATCGACGGACACCGACCTATCTAGCATACATAACAAACACATAACAACACCTGACTTCAATTAAGGGAGGTTATACAAATAACACGTTTAAACAATAGATACAAATACTAGGCATTAGGGTGAATATATCAACGTCACAAGTCTTACGTATTTCTTCAGCGTCATTAACAGAATGACTTCCATTCTGAGGCCCATTTAGATAAAATGTCGGAGATTTCGACGAAGATTCCAACCCCCTACCCCCCGCCTTACCCCCTAGGAAACCCGCGAGTAATGAGTCGCGAAGATTTTAGGGCGCAAATGTTTATATAGGGTGCGAATTTAAGCCATTGCTGAGTTGAGGTGTTGTAATTGATTAGTTTTAGTTTATAAGTGATTTTTGAAGTTTACATATATATATATCTGTTTTGATGTTTGTTTGGTATTTAAGGGTTATAAAGGAAAAAGTGGTATCGATAGCTTTTTAGGTTCCACTGTGTACACATGGCAGGGTAAGCAAAGGGAACTTGGGAACCTATTGTTAAGTTAGGAGACGAACCTAGTGTTTGCAATTTATGTTTATGTCTGTTACCAGAGTGCAAAAATAAAAAAAAAATTTTTGAAATCTTTCATTATTTCTACTGAGAATCAAAAATCTGTCTCACGTTAGCTCCTCTGGGCCACCATAGGCCACCATAGGTCTATTTTTTATATTTTATCTAACCCACAGTACAATTTATATATATTCACATATTATATATTATTTTCATAAAGAGAAGAAAACGAAAAGTGACTAAGTTCTCATCATAACACTCATATCGAAATTCACCTTAACATAAAACCATTTATTTTACATACAATTTTTAACTATAAATTAAAAAATATATATATGACTTACCTAAAAAAAGCACATTTTTAAACAAAATCAAACACCCTGTACATACATCCATGCCAACCCGGGCCCCGGTATTCGTTTGCTTATCTTTACTCTTTAGCGTCGCGACGCAAGACTTTTATAATGCATCCTACGTGGGGGCGGCCATGTCTACGAGTACGCTCCCTAGGGCGATGAATATTAATTATGTACATTAAAACTAAATATAAGGTTGGAAATACGTTGTTGCTTAAGATTGGGTTATTTTATTATGATTTTGTTAAGCAGTGGTGGTTGTGGGTTCGGTTGTAGATCAAAGATTTTTTTTTCAGCAGGTAGGCAGAGGGAACTTAGGAACCTAGTGTAAAGACACTACGTTCCGTTTCCCACTTTCTACAGAATTTGAGGTATTGTGTTGAATGGAGGAACGAACGAGCGAAGAAATGAAAATACTATATATTAATTTGAAAATATATAATATTCGTTTTGTCGAGTATGGATTGAACCTACAAACTGTCGGGTTTGCAGTCACACGCTTGTGCCCCTGTGCCACGATAGACCTTATTTTTTTTTTAATTTATGCAGGGAAGTAAGAGCAGTCCTTTTCTCTTAGGCGATATATAATAATTACGTGCATGATATCTAAATATAAAGATTCAGATACGTTGTAGATTATTTTGTACATTGTATATTTTTATTTTAATTTCTATGGCTACAAAATCTTCTAAATGGTAAACATCTTATTTACATATATATATATTGAAAGTTTATTAAATGTTGTTGTCTCTCTTGATAATTTGCTAAATATGTTATTAGACGGTCAGTTATACTATAAGACATATCAAAATTTGCTTTTGTTTCTGAGTCTATATAAATAATTATAATTATTTAATAATAGAATAAAGTTCATTTTATAAAATTATTTTATTATGCGTGTTTGTCAGTTTTAAGCTTTATCTCAAAAAGCAAGATAGGCAGAGATAATCCATTAACAACTTCGTTCTTTTTTTCTCTGCATTAGGACATTGCGTGAGAGGCGTTGTGCAACGCCGCGCTTTGTCAACCTGAAATTAATTGTCCTGAGTTGATATCAAGCAGTGGGCTTGATATCAACTCAGGACAATTAATATTGCCACGATAACCTTATGATTAACAAAGTGGCTTATAATTTTTTATATATCCATAAATGTTTCTTAGAATGATTCCTTAAATCTAACTAGGTAGCCATTTTCCTTTACCTAGATAAAAGTGAAAAGCCGAGAGTCAATTGTCTATGAAATATATTTCAATAAAAAATATAATAATTTATCTTACAAAATACCTACAAACATATGTATAAGTAAAATACAAAATTTTAATCACGAACTTAAAACGAACCAAAAACTCAACCGTTTTCAATACTTACTCTTACGGCTTACCCCCTTAGTAAGGGTGAAAAAAGATGGCGCGCCCACCCCGCCCGGGCCCGCCTTAAAGTAATTCTTGGGGGAAAAAAGGGGTGGGTACTTAGCAACGAATAGAATGGCGCGTTTTTGCCATCCTGCATTTATATTTTGTTTGTCGATCGCAAAATAGTTTTTTTTTTTTATTTTTTTGACAGTTCTGTGGTATTTTTTTTTACATATATATATAGTGGCTTAGATACGTGTTTTTTGTGATCAAGTAAAGTAAAGTATTTTCGTTATTTAACATGAAGTAAATTCTTGTGAGATAAATAAGGTGGGTATTTAAAAAAGAATAGCCCGATTTAGATGTATCGATTTTCTGCATTTCTATTTAGGTTATCGATATCTAAATTTTTCTATTTTACTTTTTAGCTGTGTGTATTATTAATAGCTTAGATATTTTAACTATTCTCATATAGTTTTTTAATATTGACACTTAATCTAATATAAAAGATTGTGCTTTCTCTTTCTGTATTTCATCATATGCGTAAAGCGCAGTGTGGAGGGAAAAGACAATATTTAATTTTAAAAAAATCAAAATTACGTATATATAAATAATACTTATAATGTGTTTTCTAATATAAAAGCAGTTATCTCGATTATTTTCTATAGGCCTTCGAGGCGTGGATACGCAATGTCTTACAGTAAAAGCGACGTTAAAAGAATTATTTGACGTGGATTAAATAATTTTCTTTTTCTTAATCTAGTAACAAGATCAGACACAGCGTTGAGTTCCGCCATTAAAACCCCGAACATTATGCGGATAGGAGGAAACAGAGTGTCTTAACACTTTCCGTCTTTCCTTTCATGCGGTATACAGCACGTAGCCGAAACAATTAAATAAATATTTATAATTATAGAATAAAAGAAACACATATTTTCAATAATAATTAACATAAGAAAGCTCTATAAACATCGTCCCAGTGAAGCTTAGCCAAGCCAATACACTATGAAGGGCAACTAAAATTCCCCCACTAAAAAACTTTCTCGCCTATTTCTCTAACACTCACGCACACATATAAAAATACCTCCCTCAAAGTACACACACAAAAAACGTTAACTAGTTAACCCGTTGCTGTATCACGGCTAATGCGATATAGCGATATTTCGATATTTTTTTTTTGTTTAAATTTTAGTAGTGAATATTATGATGAGTATATATGAAATGAGTAGGTTTATTTAAAAAAGATAATTATTTTATACGCCATAGTCTATAGTATTTTTTTTACGATTTATTGTTTGATTGTTGACTTACACTTGTCAATAAAAATAAGTATAAAATGGTTGAATATGAAGAATAACCAACAACTACATAATTTGATACAATATAAATAATTTTATAATATGTACTTACATTATTATATATTACATAAAATGTTTAAACATAATATATTGTTTACTAATTAAAAAGCGTCTTGTCCGTAAGTTTTCTCTGTCTACCCCCGTTATAGGCGAACAGAGTTCACGCTATATTCTCAATATTATCTCTCACCACTATCAGCTAACTTAATCTCCTACCCCCTTTCAGGGGGGCCCTCATATCCTTGTAGAAATTTTGTTTACTTCTCTCTCGCAAGGAACACGGCATCCGGGAAGCGGTAGCGGCGCGGATTGGTTTTGCCAACTTTAAATCCGCCCGTTTCATTTTTTATCTATAACTGTGGTCCTATTGTTCTCTGTTGAATGTAGTAATAGGTTTTTTAATTTATAATCTGTCTGCGTTTTGTATCTTAGATTTTGGTTGGTGGAATGTATATTTAAATATACAAAAATCAACCGATATAATGTTGATTACTGGGGCTTAAAAAACTTTTTTAATATACATATGTATTATGTCTTGTTGTATTTTTATTTCTTTGACAGAATAAATTAGGAACTTGGTAATAATTACAATACATTAACGTGGTTCTTAAATTATTATAATGGACGTAAATTTTACCCAAAAATTGACATATTTGCATCTTTTTTTTGGATCTTTTGTTAAAAAGGGTAGTAGGTTGTTGGTACTTTTTTTTATTTAGATATCCTTTGCCTTTCATTTACCGTTTATTATATATTTGCACTATGTAATACCTACGTAAAACAAAACCAATACAAGAAAATATATAAATAAATATTTTTAGGATGAATGTAAACCGTCTATAGCCTATTCTATGCAATATGAAAACTCGTGCTTCGAATACGGAACGCGTTCAATCCAAACTTGAATTTAAACGTAGAGTTGTTCCAAGTTCGAAATTTGAAAATTAGACGACTTGCCGGGAATTAAATACAATATGGCGGAGCTTTGAAGTTTGTTAGCGTAAGTAGTAGTTAGTGAAAAATGTTTATAAATTTTATAAATAATATAATTCAGATTTTATACGTAAATTTATTAAGTTAATATTATTAATTATATCTATTTTTATATTATTAATTGAAGCCTGCAGCGGCACAAGCGTGTAACCGTAACCGGTTGTAGGTTTGATCCCCACTCGAGGCAATTAAATATTTAACATTTTCAATTTAAATATTTTATGTTTTCATTAGGTACAAGGGAAAACACGGCGTTGAGTTCCGCCGTCAACACACAATGCCTCGCGGGTGCGGAATACAGCGTGAAGCTGAGAGATGAGGTTAATTATATCGCTTTTTTTGTAGATATGTCAGTTTATAGCCCATTCGGGGGAAAATTTATGTTAGAAACAAAATTCCTGTTTTTCTTTCCACATATAGAAGCCGAATTTAATAGAGCGAAATAAAAAATAATTCATACTTAATTTAGAAAACGTATAAAAATCTGAACGTAGCCGAACTTGAACTTGCGCCGATTTGAAACCGTCCAAGCGCTATCACCATTAAGCCGTATTTCGGTTTTCTTTTATCTGCGGACGCATGTCTTTAATATAACACTTTCGAGGACGTCTCCAATTAGTTAGTTTGCGGCAAAAACACTGTTGATCTGACTAGAGATTGAAAATTACTATTGAAATATTGCTTGTTTTTTGTTTGTCTTGTAACATACAAAAAAATGTAAACATTTTTTGCTTTTTTTTAAGCTATAAATATTTTTTTTTACTTTTTTGTAAAAAGGAAATACAAATACAATAACTAGTTTAGCAATAAGTAGACTATTAGGGAGGTCCCAAGTATAATCGCGCTATGTTATTTAGCTAATTTCTATAGTTGCCTATATCTTTTGAGGGAGGCAATAAATTTCGCGATACACGACGGAAAGCAATTTGCTTTGTCACTGAATTTTCTCATAGCATTTATATAATATTAGATAACATTGTTAAGATTTAGAATTGTAAAGGATGATTTCTTATCTGTATTTTGTTAATATATATGTATATATGTGTATATATATATATATATATATATATATATATATATATATATATATATATATATATATATATATACATATATATATATATATATATATATATATATATATATATATATATACATATATATATATATATATATATATATATATATATATATATATATATATATATATATATATATATATATATATATATATATATATATATATATATATATATATATATATATATATATATATGTTTTTAATGCTATAATTAAGTAATGGGCTGTTAGTTGATATGTAAATTTATTGGATATCATATTGTCTATAAGCTAAAGTCTGTAAAAACTTATTATTGACCCATGTAGGGTATTGTAGATGTTGTTCTTTATTGTGACGTTGAATTCCACTCAAATTTGGCGAAAAATGGAGAACGGAAGTGAAACGGAGTGTCGTAACACTAGGTTCCCGAGTTCCTTCTGCTTACCATGTGCCGGATACAGTGTGAAGCTGAGAGTTGTTTATTCTAAAACTAAAAGTATTTTAAATGGATCTCTATTTAATATTTCTTCTAGAATTGTGTAATATTATATTTTTTTTTACTATATATCCTTCGTAGGATTTATTCCTTTTCCTGTAGACGCCTGTCGTGACGTAGGGGTATAAGGGTGCGAGCGACTGTAAGAAACAGGTTGTTGGTTCGATCCCCACTCGGGGAAATGACATATTTAATATTTCCAAAGTAAAAGTATCAATTATTTTGATTTCCATGCTCTGGTAACAAGGCTAAACGCACCATTGAATTCCGCCGCTCAACACACAATGAACGGTGTGCCTTAACACTACGTTACCCTGCCTACCCTGCCATAAGCAGGATAAAGCGTGAAGCTGATGGAAAAGCTATATTTTTATTTATCGCTTTTTAATCCATAAATTAAACAAGGTGAGAGCAACACAAAATTATACCGATTACTACAGACTAAAACATTTGTAAAAAATATACATAATAGTAATTTTTATTCACGTTATATGCCATATAATAGTATTAAGGCACTCCGTTCTCCACTTTCCTGTACATACGTAGCGTGGCGAAACTCAACGCTGCGATGTGATCTCATAATACAAAAAAAATCTCCTGAGTTAGAATTGAACCCAGTAACGTTATGTTTACGCTGCTAATATGATCCGTGTAAATTTTTTTAAATCAATTTATTAGTATTTTAAAATGCAAATACAACATTTCTAAGCTCATTTCAATACAAAATTGTCTTAAAGTCAAATAATGGCAGATAGTATGTACGTACTAACATTCTATGTAACATTCTGTAACTGGCATTCGTATCACGGAGACAAAAGTGCTGCACACCTCTGAACAAATTCAATAAAGTTGCCGAAACTACGTTAAGGGGAATACATAATTTCTTAGTGTCTCTTTGTACGCGGCTAGTGATGGTGTGACAATTCGATAAAATTTTTATTTTAATCACTCACTCAGCTTCACGCACACGGGAGGGCTATGTAGAGGGAACTTGGGAACCTAGTGTTAAGATACTCCGTTCCCACTTTCCGCGGAATTGGTGGCATTGCGTGTTGAGCGGCAGAACTCAACGCCGCGTTTTGCCTTGTGATCAGGGTGAAGAAATTAATACATTAAAATATATCCCGGTATACTAAAGGACCTTGTTGGAACATGTTCACCATTTTCAACCCCTACTTCCAATGTTTTAAATTGTGAAACTCAACGTCCCGTTTTATCTTTTTACCAAAGCAAAGGAATCTAAATTATTCATCCGCTCGAGTGGTAACAAAATATTCTTTTTTTATGAAACATATAGACTTTTTTTTACTGAACAACTATTAATAGTAAATAATAAAAAAAAATGTAAATATTAACATAAAATGAACTTAATTATATTTTTAAAATAGCAACATAAATAAACGTCTTGGGAAGGCAAGGCAAGGCAGGAAAACCTCAAGAGATTGCAGGAAGTCAGCTGATATCGCACTCGCAGACCGGAGGTGGAATAATTTATTAGGACTAGCCGTTCGCTGTGTGAATACTACACTAATTACCTTGGAAATTTTAAGATGAAAAATTTATATGATATTTAATGTGGTAAGTGTCATTTTTGTATAAGTATTTTTTTTTTAATTTAAATTATTATTTACATAGTGATACAGAGTGTTGTAAAGAATGCCTGAGGCCTGTCGTGGTGCAGAGACACAAGCGTTTGGCTGCAAACGGCAGATCGTGGGATCGTATATGTTAATTCTGTTAACAAGGCAAAGCGCGGCGTTGAGTTCAACCACTTAGCACGCAGTCACTTAACGAGAGCAAAGTCTCTTAACCCAAGGTTCCCAAAATACCGATGCCCCGTCTCCTATGTGTAGGATACAGATTAAAGCTGGCGAAATGTAAAGAAATAAATAAATTTATATTCGATATTTTAGAACGCTGAGAATTTATTAGTCAATGGAGCATTTCTTATATTAACTATTTAATTTCTTTTATTCGGCTTCAATGTCGGATGCACTTATGTAGGTAGAAAATGCTAGAAGCCATAAATATCATTTTTATATAGACATCATCGTAGAGCAGAGCAAAAATATCTGATTGTATTAAAAAATATCTGTCACACTATCGATATATTAACATCACTATTGAAGAGCGTTACTATTTAAATCCAGTTACAAGTTCTGAATATATTTTGTAATTACAGGTAAAGTTACATGAAAATTTTGTAGGCGCAGCTGCGCGCCGCTTAAATTGACTCTTTGAAATATTGTTATTTAAATTAAGTTACGGAAAGTGGAGGCTTTCGAGACAATAAGACGTTTGTTTTAAACAGTATGGTTATATACTGTTGAGTTGTATATTTTTACTTAGATGTGGGTTCTTTTCTTAATTAATAAATACACATATACATATAGCTTAACACTGTATCCCGCACATGGCAGGGTAGGCAGAGGGAACTTGGGAACATAGTGTTAAGACACTCCGTTCCACTTCCGTTCCCCACTTTCCACGGAATTTGAGGCATTGCGTGTTAAGTGGCGGAACTCATTGTCGCGTTTTGTCTTGTTACCAGAGCGTTGAAATTAATTTATTAAATATTTAATTTGAAAATATTAAATATTTCATTTCCTCTTGTGAGGATCGAACCCACAACCAGTCGTTTACAGTCACATACTTGTGCCGCTGCGCCACGACAGGCCTTAACGAATTAAATACGGTTCGAAAATAGCATAAAACTTACGAGTATTTTCTTTAATTAAATTGCAGCTTTGGCATTGAGTTGAACTCGACACGCAACTGTCTCGAATCAGCAGAAAGTGGAGAAGAGATGTGTTACAATGGGAACAGAACATCTAAATAAGTTCCCTCGGTCTATGATATAGTGTGAAGCTTAAAGCTTAGCTTAACGGTTTATACCGTAATTTAGCATTATAGAAATAACATTTCAAATTTTCACCAAATTTTGCAAAAACTCAATCGTCACCGTTACAGACCATGCCTCTGATCCATTGGCTTTAGAATTTAACATATAAAATTTTAGTGCATATAATGTGACAGTAAATACATTAGAAAAATCAAATACATATGAGTACATCTATCTAACATTTAAATAACAAGTAGGTAGTATACAGCTGTAAGTTTACATATGTCTGATTGCGCGCCGTGATTGCAAGCACTTGAGGCCTGTCGTGGCGCAGCGGCACAAGCGTGTGACTGTAACCGAGTGATTCTGGGTTCGATCTCCATTCGAGGAAATGAAATATTTAATATTTTCAATTTAAATATTTAATATTTAATTTCTTCGGGGAACGGAGTGTCTTAACACTAGGTTCCCGGGTTCCCTCTGCTTACTCTGCCTCGTGCGGGATACAGCGTGAAGCTAAAATAAAATTGTTTCTTTATTGGTCTGTTTGGTTGAGTTCAGTAAACTCAGAAACTATGGATTTTATTTGGTTAATAGTATTAAGGCAAGTAAGAAGGCATATTACATGATGTTAATCGTACAATACGTATATAACGATTAATGTACATACATACATACATATCGTACATGTTTTTTTCCTTCCCATTGGGTTCAGCCAATAGCCCAAGTTACGGGTAAAATTAACTATATTTTAATAATTTAACTCCCAAATAAATTTAAATAAGTCCATTTCGTTACCAAAACGCAATTAGTATAGTAATGCTTTACGAAGAAATCGTTAACGATAACGGAGACTTATCGTATGGTTTACAGGGAGGTATGCTATGTAAGTTTTAAATTTGGGGTCGTCGTGGCATAGCGGTTCAACGTGTTATTGTAAAGTCAATAGTTGTGAGTTCATGTTTCACGTAAATACGTGAATCATTTTTATTTCTTTGCATTCGTAACAAGATAAAATGCGGTGTTGATTTTCTTCCACAATGTCGCCTATAGGTGGTTACTGGATTCCTTCTATGATCACATGAATAGGTCGATAAATGAAATATAATTGAGTATAAAATTTGAAACTGTATCAATTTTGTAAATTTGAAAAAATCCTCATATAGTTACGATGGCACAATGTAATATGAAATGTTATAATTATTTTTTTTCTTAACAATTCAAAAAAAAAATACATAAAAAAATAACCACTAACAGAACTCAAGTACGTCCCTGTCAACCCGCGTTAGAAAATATAAATTGGAATTCATATATTTAGTGCGGGTCTAAAAGTGTTTTGAAAAGTAGTTGGAAGGGTCTAATTCCTTTAGTTTTATGCCTTTTTGGGTGTTTTTAGTCCAGTTTGAATCCCGCTGTTTTATAAGGGTCGATGTTTGGATAGGACCCTTTTTTGGCGATAGTTTCAGTTGGGTATTAAATTTGCGAATTACATTCGAAACTTCTTTCAGAACCTTTGTTTTATGGAAGGATTTTCGTATATAGGTTATAGGAGCAGTTGTATTGTTTAGTGGTGTTGGATATATTATATAGATGTGTGAAGCTTAGTATTTAACATTAGCTTTAATGGAATTATTATCACTGTGATGTACTGTCTGGCTGCACGCTATATCCCTTATGGTAGGGTAGACAGAGGGAACTTGGGAACCTACTGACAAGACATTCCGTCTGTGTCCGTTGTATTTGTAATTGGAAAAAAAATAATGTAAGAAGTTTTAAGTTTTTTTTCGCATCGTAGGTATCTAGTGATAAATCACTCCGTGCCTCGCTTATTACCCAATTTATAAGATTATATTCGTATTAAATCTCATTTAGTGAAGAGAGAGAGAGATGATTTTGTGAGATATGTCACGTGGTTTTGTATCGCTTATTGTGTGAAGCCAGTAGAGAGAACATAAGCAAATATCTATTAGAGGATTAATCCATTTAAATTGGAAACAACCTTAATATTTTCTTTTTGTTGTTTCAGGCATTTTATAGTTTTACCTTATATATCGTCCAATTATCAAGATATTGTCATTTACGTGATGGAATTTAATATCATGCTTTGTCATATTACCAGGGCGAAGATATGAAATTTCAATAATTTCTCCAAGTGAGAAACAACCCACAACCAAAGCGCTTACAGTCACACGCTATTCCACTGCGCCATAAGCCTTAATATATATTATATAAGTGAATTTGAATCCTTAATAATCACGTACAAATACATTTTATTTAGAAAACGTATAAAAAATTGAACAAAGCGGGATTCGAACCTACGCCACTGAAAATCAATCCAAATACGTGTAAATACATACTAATACACAAATAACAAATTAACAATAATAATATAAAACAAAAGTAACTAACAATGAAAAATTAATTACCACAGTGAAATGGAGTTAAAAAATTGATTAAACCTCGTAGACCACACGGTTCTACGAGTTAGTTCTACGGAAACGTCAAAGTTTTAGGGGATGGGGGCGGGTGGCAGTTCGGTGCCGGGTGGGGGCAAAAATGAACGCGCTGAAGACGGATCGGGGAAGTTTAAAATTAGACGGGGTGAGGTCTATTCTTTGTAAAAACGACTTGTTGTATAATATATATGTATGTAAGTATATATATACATATATATTGAAAAAACGTGTAAAACATATTATGATTATGTTTTATTGTAGGTGTCTAATCGTTATAAGTTGTTAGTCTTGCACTTACTTAAATTTTGTCGTCCGTAATTGCAATTTACATATTGTAAATAGCAACCTTGTTTTCAAATAGAAACAAGGCTGATTATTTTTGAGGCTTGTTTTACTTTTAAAGTCAATCGCGAGAGGTTGTGGGTTCGTTTCCCATTCGAAGAAATGAATTATTTGATATTTCCATGTCTTCGTTCTGGTGACAGGGCAAGGCGCGGCGTTAAATTCTGCCATGCAACATACAATGCCTCAAATTCAGCGGAAAGTGGAGAACGAAACGGAGTCTTTCAACACTATGTTCCCTAATTCCCTTTGCCTACCCTACTATGTGCGGTATACAGCGTGAAGCTGGTTATTTTTACATTCTGATTAAAAAAGAAATTAAATGAATTACAAGCTTTTATAACCTAATAACTGATTATAATTCTTTATTGCACTAAAATTTCAAATGTCATAAATGATAAGCTTAGTGATTTATCACTACATTCTTTCGACACTAAATGCAAAAGAAGTGAGAGATTTCTCAATCTTTATATCTACCTACGCTAACACTTATTTTTAAGAACAATTTAAAGGGGAAACTTAAACATTTGGAATTCAACGCCGTTTCTTGGGTTTGTTGATACTACGGTCTACGTTTGTAGATTGTATTAAGGTATCTATCCATGGAAAGATATAATATTAAAATACTTTTTTTTTTAGATTCACGCTGTATCCCGTACACAGCAGGGTAGGAAAGGAGAATTAGGGATTCCAGTGATAAGACACTCCGTTTTTATTATTACACTTCCCTTTCCTAGTTTCCGAGCTATTGAGGCATTGCGTATTAAATGGTGAATCTCAACACCGCCTTATGATCAAAGCAAAGAAATGAAAAAATATTAAATTTATGTTATTAATTACTGTTTTACAAAATTTTCCAAATGACACATTTTTTAAAAGAATTATAAATTAATAGAAAGTATTTATTTTTATCAGTATAACATATAAATTTGTTGATTCATAAAATTATATGTGTTTAGAATTCATGAGGCCTGTCGTGGCGCAGCGACACAAGCGTGTGACTGTAACCGACAGGTTCCCGGTCTCAAGTTCGGCGGAATGTAAGGAACGGAAGTGGAACGGAGTGTCTTAACACTATTAACACTAAGTTCCAGAGTTCCCTCTGCCTACCTTGTATACAGTGTGAAGCTAAAAAACAACAAAAAAAATCATTCTATCACTTCTCTACAGAAGCAAAAATATCTTCTGTATTTTAATAAGTCATAAATATTATATTATTAATAAAAATAATTAACTAAATCTAACAAAAAACGTATTTTCCCAGACATTATGACCGATGTCCAGTTTGTAGGGTGACTTTCAATAACCCTTTCAATAAGAAACCAGTTTCTTCAATAAGTTGTCTTCAAAGTAGTATCTATCGGTCGAACAAGTTTGCTTTCCCATAGTGGACAGTAGTTTTTAACTGTCAGTCTTTGATCTATTATTTGGCTAAAGTAATTTTTAATTGAGAATTTATTTTGAATTTGTATATCAAATGTTAGCTGTTAAAGAGAATATATATATAGTGATCGATGTTGGTATGTTAGTTTATCATAACTACGTAGATACTCTTAGTACAGATTTTGTTAACAGTAATTTATCTATTAATAAATAAAATATTATAGTATAAATGTTTTTAGTTAATGCAAAAGTTCGCAAAAAAACGATAAAATATATTTAGGTTCGTATGTAACTCAGCTCCTTTTTTCTGCACAACAGTACTGTGCTATAGACTATACTCGTACTTGAGTAAAAACACTTTGCTTCCCAGTTTTCGAAATATTGCGTGTCGAATAGTGGAGTTTAACTCCGCTCTTTTTCTTTTTATTAGAGCGATGGAATGAAAGAGGAAATTCGTTTCCTTAAGTAAGAGTCAAACCCCAAACTACTGTAGTTGTCTCAGTAGTATACACACAACAAAGGTATAGTACCTTTGCCTTATCTTTTTAATTTTTTTAGTTATAAAATAATATTACTGTTATTTCAATGGACCAGCGTCTTAGCACCCCAGAGCGCATGTTCTTGAAACAAAGGAAGGTAATTGAAAATTCTATCAAAACTTTAACGAGACGAGGCTTCTTTGACAATAACTTGGAGAACTCATTTGGAGGCAGCTGGCAAATTAAGATGTAAATTAAGTTTACTTTTTATATATATATATATATATATATATATATATATATATATATATATATATATATATATATATATATATATATATATATATATATATATATATATATATATATATATATATATATATATATATATATATATATATATATATATATATATATATATATATATATATATATATATATATATATATATATATATATATATATATATATATATATATATATATATATATATATATATATAAAAAAAGTAAACTTTTCTTAGAGACAATGTTAGGTTGTGAAACAAAAGCTCATATCTATATTTTTTTTAATTTCAGTCATTATACTTTCATTTCTTTTTTATTTACTAATTTTATTCATTATATATTTATTCTGTATATAGTCAGCTTAGAATATAAGCTGTTTTTTGTCGTTATATACTGATATATATTTATTTGTACATTAAAATCTAATCAAGTGCGAGTGAGATTAGCCCACTGAGGGTTTCATACTTGAGGATTTCAGGATTATAGATCAAGAACAAGTTACAAATTTAAAAGTTGATAAACTTAAATTATAGAATATTTTGTAGTACTAATTTCAGATTATATTGAGTTTCTTCTATGAAATACTTATTTTTTTCACTTTGAGGTTTTTGAATTTCGCAACTCTTGAATATTTATATTAAAATCGTTGTTAAGTTGGTTTGGTTCCATAGTATTTTTGTCTAAGTAATGTAATTCGATACTACAAAAAATTTAAAATGTCATTGTCTTTAAAAACGGTAAAAAAATATTTACGGTAGCCCTTTTTAATTTTTGTTGTTTTACGGGCAACAAAAATACATTATCTATGAAAATTTCAAGTTTTAAAGTGGGGAACGGAAGTGGAACGAAGTGTCTTAACGCTAGGTTCCCGGGTTCCCTCTTCCTACCCTGCCTCGTGCGGGATACAGCGTGAAGCTGAATAAAAAAATCAACTGTTTAACTATAACGGCCTGTGAGACACAGCTCGATGAGAGAGGGACTGACTAACGATTGAATCTTAGTTATACTTGTAGAATCGCCTCCACTAGGAGAATAATAGGTGAATATTATCTATACATTTAAAAAGTGGGGAACGGAAGTGGATCAGAGTGTCTTAACACTAGGTTACCAAGTTTCCTCTGTCTACCCTGTCATGTGCGGGATACAGCGTGAAGAGTAGAGAACATTTAAATTATTTTCAATTCTTTGTTATAGAAGATCTATCGCGGCGGTGAACTACGCTATAAATACCTATCTCGAAATTAAGATAACACAAAACGAGGGTCTTAAAGCTAAGTCCTTTTAAGTCCTTTCAGGCAGTACTTTTGTGTTTTTTTTATAATTGAATATTTGGCCAATAAGTTCAGTGCTAAGGAGCTGTTGTTTTTGCAATAAACATGTTCCTATAGTATGTGGTAATATACCTACATACATACATCTCAAGTGCAGCAATCAAAAGCGCTTGGAACGTGAGGCTAATCTAAATTTCTATTAAAACTTAAACTCGCTATGTCGAATGCAATCATGGATTTCGTATAGCATTTTATTAATAACTTGATACATAAAAAATGTTGTGAAAAATTGTTTTATGGAAAATATGATTTGTTTAACAGTTAAGATGCAGTTCGACTTTCCGACAAATTTTCTATTTCTGAGATTTTGGTATTTTAATAATCTTGATTATTTTGTAAAATATAATTTTGAAAAATTAAATATTTTATATACCTTTTTTCTTTATTTATTTATTTTTTTCAGCTTCACGCTGTATCCCGCACGAGGCAGGGTAGGCAGAGGAAACCCGGGAACCTAGTATTAAGACTCTCCGTTCCACTTCCATTCCCTACTTTCCGCCGAATTTGAGGCATTGCGCGTTGAGTGGCGGAACTCAACGCCGCGCTTTTGCCTTATTACCATTTTGCCTTATTTATATACTTACTTTAATATAATTAATAAAATAAAATAATATATTTTTTATATCTACTTATATCGTACGTCTCTGAAAGAGTTTTATATAATTTAATGAAGCTCTGGTGTTATAGCTTATTTGAGATACAAAATGATGCTAAAAAAGAACAATAATAAATATTTGAATAATATCGATACTGTTTTTACATATAGTTTTTAAATTAAAATATGTAGTTGCTTATATTTTACACGGTAGAATTGAATATACAAGAAAATTAGCAGCACTTCAGAGTGCAAATCTTTTAATATTTTACTACTCTACTCAACTTCACGCTGTATCCCGCACATGGCACGGTAGGCAGAGGGAACTTGGGAACCTAGTGTTAAGACACTTCCTTCCACTTCCATTCCCCACTTTCCGCCAAATTTAAGGCATGCGTGTTGAGTGGTGGAACTTAACGCCGCGTTTCGCCTTGTACCAGAGCAAAAACATGGAATATTAAATGTTTAAAATTGAAAATATTAAATATTTCATTTCCTCGAGTGGGGATCGAACCCAGAACCTATCGGTTACGGTCACACGCTTGTGCCCCTGCGCCACGACATGCCTCAAAGCTATTTTACTTTATGTCACATAATATTTACTACAAAATTTTTATACATCTAACGCTTATTGCTGGTATTCTAAAATTAAGAGTTTATTCGGGTTATCTCAGGAATTACCTTTCAAAATGTTAAATATATTTTACATTGCATAGCCAATTTATCTAGAAAAGCTGTATGTTAATATTTTCAATATAACACGAAGCACATGCAATCAGAGTTATCTGGGACGTTTAGATAGTGGCATATGTCATAGAAACCATGTAATTATTACTTTTTAAATATTGAAACTTTGGCTGTGGCGCAAGGTACAAGCATGTGTAAACGTTACAGATTGTGAATTCAATCCCACTCGAGAAAATGAAATATTGAACATTTTCTGTTTAAATATTTAATACTTTAATTTCTTTATTTGCGCGGCGTTAAGTTGCGCCACTCAACACGCAATGTCTTAATTTCAGTTCATGTCTTAACGCTATATACCCAAGTTCTCTCTGTCTATTTTGCCTCATGCGGGTTACAACGCATAGAAGAAAAAATAAAGAGCGGAGCCATAGTTAAAAAGTAATATTATATAAAAAATCAATATCATGTCTAGGTCGTACAAAGGACCGAAATACTCAGCAAAACAAGTAGAAGCGATTAATGTAATCTTTTTATTAAACACTTTCAAAGACTCCGTTCGATTCTAGCACTAATTGAATTTCGCAACTTCAATTAAGTTTAAGACGTGTTGAAGTAAATTACTTTCGATGAACTTTTTCGATTTATATTTGTAAAGTTATAATTTTCTCAGGCCGTGGGGCAGTAGTATAGTGTCTGACTGCCAACGCGACCTTTTTGAGTATATAATCACTCCGAGAGTAGTATTACTTTCTTTTTCCAGAGATTTTTCCCTTTTCAACGCTATACATACAGTATTTACATACATACAGTATGTAAACGGGGCCTGCCGTGGTGCAGGGACACAAGGGTGTGACTGTAAACGCGACAATCTGTGGGTTCGATCCTCACTCGAGGAAATAACATATAAAATACTAAATTTAAATTTTAAAAAGCGTATAAAATTTTGAATGTAGCGTTTATACGCTTTTTAAAATTTAAATTTAGTATTTTCTATCCTAAGTGTGGAATAACATAGTAAAAACTTAAAAATAGTAAACAATTTAATGTTTTCGTTTGTTCGCTTTGATAACAAGGCAAAGCGCGGCGTTGAGCTGCGCCATTCAACACGCAATGCGGCGGAAAGTGGAGAACGCAACGGAGTGTCTTAACACTAGGTTCTCAAGTTCCCTCTATCTAACTTCTTGACAAATTTAAATTGAATCAAATTATATAGCTTTCGAGGTCATTTCTAAAAGGTACTTAGGTTTATTTTTTTATTCAATATTATTGTATGAGAATATGAAATTCAGTATCTGATAATATGAAATTTAGCATCTGATTGAGCTAAAAAACTAATATGTCATATTGGTATATAATATACCTAATTAATCTTCTTACTGTAGTTTCAAGAAATTATCTCTCCAATACACTCTCATACACCCTCCAGCCAACCTATTTTACTTAAAAAATATAGCCACATCTCAATTTTTTAAATCTATCAGACCATCTGTACATTATGTCCCGATCTCTCACTAACGGAAGAATTTTATGTATATTATAACTATGTAGATATACAAGGTATTAAATGCTCAAAATCAAATCTTAACAATCCGCAAATACAAACAGCAACAGCGACAAAAACATTAACCAACATAACGGCATCAGAGTTGACTTCGCATTTCTACCTTCCCGAATAACTTTTCACCCCATGAAGACGGAAAATTTACATAAATTTACAAATTTCGCAACGAAATAAGGCACGGCATAGTTCGCGTCGCCTCTCCCACCCTCACCACCTAGGGGGGGTGGTAAAAACCGTTTTTCATGTTTAATTTTAACTTTGGTATTAATAAATGTTCTAGTCTTTCGTACAGAATTTTACAGTAACCTTTTGGTTGTAGGTATGGTTATGTCGCTCGGGAGACGTTAGTTTTATCGTGTAATTAGTTTGGGAGTTGACGCTGCGCTTGTAAAAATTAATGGCGATTTTGTTTGAGTGTTATGAATATGTTTTTTTATTATTTAAATGTTTTTTTTTTATTTAAAATGTTGTATTTGTGTTGTAAGGCGGGTAGAAATATTTAACGGTTGATTTTTTCGTGTAACGACACTCCATTCTATTCCCCACTTCCCGTCCAACGTATTGCGTGGTGACTGGAATTGAACATTAAATATTTAATAGAAAATATTAAATATTTCATTTCCTCGAGTGGTAATCAAGCCCACAACCTGTCCCACAGGCCTTTCTAACGATTGATGATTAAGTAAATTTGATTTTACTATCCTATATTAAATAATTAATACCTATAAAAGTAGTGTCAAGACACTCTGCTTTCCACTTGATTTTAAAGACATTGTAAAATGTTGAACGCATGTTACCATAGAGGGACCACGACAGCCTCAATGATATAACTGGCCCCATGTACCTTATATTAAATGTTGGTCAAAAATTTAATCAGTGTGCCAGTTTTGGGTTAAAATCTACAATTATTACGTACAATTAGACACGTCGTAACGAGGCCACGATGACTTTGCTCGCTTGAACATATAATATACTCGTATACTTAAATATATAACATTCGTATAAGCAAGAAGAGAATTTTAAAATGTCCATATCATATTCGCTATTTCATATGGTGTGGTAGAGCTTCGCACTTTGTCTTACTTTTTTCAAGTTGCTTTTTTATGGAAAAGACAAGGCAAACGCTTTTTTATTCGTTTTATTTTGTTCGGCATTTTTTTTTTTAAAGTTTTATTTAATCATAACTTACAAATATCATTACAGGTGATACCCAATTCGACAGCAAAGCACAGGATCTAGGATTCTAGTCAATCTAGATAATAATTTCAAGTTTTCTATAGAAAGAATTGATAAATGAACAAAAACAGTTATATTTTACTTTTGTCCTAAAAAAAGACATTAGTGTTTCCTTGACCTAGTTTAGAGCTACAATCATCTCACTATATAATAGATGGTATAACGTAATTTATCCTTTACCAGACCGAACACTTGAAAATATAATTTCCCCTTGGCGGTAATAGAACCCGTACCCACCGCATTTAAAGCCAGACGAACATACGTTTCAAACGAGAAAAATATGAAACGTGACTTTAAAGATGTAATTTAAAACGAATACCTTTATATCTTACTAAGCTCAGTATAAAACAAGGAGCTGAATATTAAAACGGGAACGCCATTAAAATGCGTAATTGCTGGATTAGACCGCCCAAGATTCCTCTATCTGCGACCGGAGTGCCACAGATTATATGTCGTTTCTATTAATGTTATAACTTTGTTGAAAGGAAAATATTTTTTTTATTTTATTTATTTTTTTAAAAATAAAATAAAGAGAAAAGAGAGAAATAAATTAAAGCTATCGTGGGGCTGTGGGGCAGTGTGTGACTGTATGTGATAGGTTTAAATATCTAACTTTCTTAAGAATCAAAACCGCAGCGTTAAGTTCAGCAATTTTACACTGAACATTATTAGAATTTCGTTAGAGGAGTAGAATAATGTTTTCAGCTTAAAGATTTATGTAAAAATTTGTATCAATATTAAAAAACATAATTTATGTTTTTGTCTATTTGGAATATCGTTCAAGCATTATTTTATCTGTACTTATTAGTTACTTATTTATAATTAGTTTCTTTTTTTTAATATTTATTATGTAAAGAAACTAAAAAACAAAAACAAATTTTAAAAAGTAATTAGATAGTCTATGGTGCGTCCAAGATGGCGCGTCTGAACCGCCTGTCGACGTGCTTTCCATACATCATGTGATAACATTATAAGATTTTCGCTTACAACAAAGATTATGAGACCAATTGTTTAAATTACACATAATTTAAATAAATCTAAGTTATATATTATATAGAAGTATATTAGAGTAGCAATTGTGGCGTACTTATTGTAAAAGCGTATGTAAAAGTGATGGTTACTAGTTCGAACCCCACCCATATAAATAAAACATGAAACGTATTCACCATCTATATATCTTTTCTCCATCACTGCTTTTTTTTCTTCCGAAGGCAGAGGCAACTTGGGAACCTGGTGTTAAGATGTTCGTTTCCATTAACATACTTCCATTCCTCACTTTCCACCGAATTTGAGGCGTCTTGATTGGCGGAACTCAACGCCACGTCTTGCCAATTAAATAATAATTTATATATTAATTATATCATTTCCTAGAATGGGTATTGAACCTCAAACAATTGGTGTTTACAGTCTCACGCTTGCCCCTGCACCAAGACAGGCCTCACTTTAGCTAAATAAGATTTCTCAGCTTTACACTGTATCACGCATATGACAGGGACAGACATTTCACTTCCGTTGTCTACTTTCCGCCGAATTTGAAGCATTGCGTGTTGAGTGGCGGAACTCAACGCCGCGCAATTGCCTTTTTACCAGAGGGAAGAAATGAAAACATAAAATATTTAATTTGAAAATATTAAATATTTCATTTCCTCGAGTGGGGATCGAATCGACATCCTATTGTTTACAGCGGCACAGCAGCAGCTTGTGCCGCTGCACCACGACAGGTCTTAAATATTTGTTTTTTTTTAAGAAAATATATCTTAGACACAATTCTGCTAAATTCGTTGAAAAAACCTAAAGCATTTATAAGGTAAGGCGAACTTTTTGCCTCCACCCGGGGCGTACCACCACCGCATCTATAAATCTACGAGTATATGACGTCATTAAGAAAGCTGAGGCGCAACGTCTTAAAGTACATCCGTCCCGCTCACACCTACAGTTTTTTCATATAGGTCATTTGGGGGGGAAGTCTTAAGAATGAAAAGAGTGATCGTTTCTCTCTTTCCACGCCTTACAATGAAAAGACGGTGGAAATTAAATAATACTTTGTCGTTTATTGAAAGGGGTTGGGACTTATTGTGAAAATTTCCAGGGAGTGTAAAACGATATTGATTTTACTTAAAAGAACCTGTCGTGGCATTGTGGAGAAGCGTCTGTCTGTAACACAAGGGTTGTTGGTTCGATCTCTACTTGGGGGAAAGATTGAGGGCGCCCTGGTAGATGAAGAGCGGTGCTGAGTTCCATTTTAAAAATTTAAGTTTAGTATTTTCTGTCCTAAGTGTGGAATAACACTTTAAAACATAGTAAAAATGTCTTTTCACCTTCTGAAAATCAATCGAACACAATACCAAAATAACCTTGCCTTAATAGAGACAAAAAGAAAAGTGTTATTGGACATATTCTTACTTTAATATACTTCTAAATTTAGGATAAATGTATATTATTCATTAATCTTTAGACTAGATTGTAATTGAAATGGTGTAATCTTAGGGCGAACCACAAGAGAAAAAAAAACCATCTGAGATTCGGTCGTCGTAATGATTAATCGTTATGATCAAATGTTTTTTGATTAGCCATAGTGTTATTTCATCGTGGCATAGTTGTAAGATCCGACACATTAATTTGGTAAAAAATAACTGATATACAGTTAAATTTTACTAAATTGTTGTCGTATTTTAAGTTTAAAACATTTAAAATTATTTTCATTTTGGCTAAAAAAACAAAACATGTTCTCCGAAATGAGCAGGTGTTGAGTGATATTGGGTTCGATTACTGTCTGGGAGATGGAATTAATAGATTCAATGGAATGTCGTACATTAAGTTTCTCTACCTACCCTGAGAGTATATCTCAGGGTAGATAAAGTACAGGGCTACGCTAAAAAAATCCATATGGAAACAATTTTAATATAGTATATCACACGTAAAACTAAAATAATATATTATTTAATACAACGCTTTAAACTTTGAAATATAAAATGATGAAACCTACTGAAAATATGCATGAATATAAAATCTGAAATGTAATAAGCAAATGAGTGGAGAATTTGCACGTAATACGTTGAATGGTCTTGTTTTGAATATTTCAGAAACACTTTACTATACGATATTAAATTATAGACTAAAAATTTCGCTTCGCTCGTCTATCCTAGTTCGCTTCGCTTGTAATTGTGATAAAAAAATCTTGTACAGTTTTGTTTTTTTACGACTTTTGTTCTTGATTGTTATAAGAATATTTCTATATATATATTTAATCACGTCAAGTATAATTTTTGATTATTTACGATATCAGGGTTGTTTTTTTTTTTAATCACGCTATGGGGGATCCCATATAAAGATAGAGAAGACTTATTTGTAATACATCCCATTTCCCACCCAATGTCCTTTTCTTAATATAACTTATTATTTGTTGCATAGCGTAATTAAACACCGCATCTTCTCTTATCACAACAAGAAAATTACATTCATCCAAGTGGAAATCGTAACCACAACATAAGAGAATGTTATGACATTGTCCCACAATGCCACGACATTCTCTTAGCATAAATATTAACAAAAATCAAACCGTATCTAAAAAAACCTATGTACAATAAAACAAATTACTAAATTCCAATAGATACAACACTATTCTATTCTTTATCAGTGCTATTTCAAATAAAATTGACAACACAATGGGGGGACCCCCCGAAAGGCCGGGCAAATAAGCCATTAAGCGTTGCGACGGTACACGACTATAAAATCTCAGCTTCTTGCCCCCTACCCTAGGGGACGCCCCCCGATAAACTGCTTTATGCTTTTCCTACTATAATTAGAATGGCTTGCCGTTTTCTAGTGAATGGAAAGTCAAGATGCGATGGTAATATTGTATGGGAGATTGCATATCCTTTTGGTAGAATGGTCTTATAAGTAAATGTAATTAATCGATAATTTTACTTTTCTACATTTAATTACGAGATAGATTAACTTTTAGTGTCATATCTTTAACTATCTATATTTTTAGATAAAAAATTAAATTAACTAATTACATACAGACAAATTAATAAGTAGAAGCACCGTGCGACTACGCGAAGCTTTTTTCATACAATTAATACAATTTAAATGACTAATTAAGTTAGTAGTTAATTCAAAACTTATATAGAACCTGATTAATAAACAAAAATCTTACCAGACTATATTCACCGTTCAGACAGGCCGTAGCGACGTAGGAAAGTGCGGCGTTGAGTACTGCCACTGAACATAAAATATCTCGACAAGTCCAAAGAAAGTGGACAACGAAGTGTACAATCGCTAACTTCTTGCCTACTTACTCTGCGTCGCTGATTTTGGGAAAACGAGTTAAACTGCTCTTTTATTAAGCATAATCTAATATTCGTGTTATTTATGTAAAAAAAATATACGATTTCATTAATTTAACCAAGCGTAATTAAACTTTAATTAAAGCATTTTCTGTCTACTATAAAACATCTAAAACGTAATTTGATTTGGCAGTTTTAATTGGAGCACGAGTAACGTCTTATGTATAGTATGGGGGTGGGGAGAGACATAATTGTAATTTATAATTATTGAAAGGCGTAATGGTGTAATGTGTTAAATAAAATGCTTTTTAACCGACTGTAAAAGAAAGGAGGTTATTAGTTTCCAATGTATGTATGTTTGTGGTATTATTTGAATTGGATGTGCTTGCTAAGTTTTTTGTATCGTCTACAAGAAGTTTTGTCAAGATGCTCCTTTTTGATGTTATAAAAAGTATATCATCTAAGGAAATAGTTCAAGGTTCACCAAAATCGGTTAAGAATTTTTTGAGTTAATATATAGAAGCGAAAACATGTCTAAACAAGTAGGTAACAGGACAGATTTTCATAATGAATATTTTTTAAAAAAAAGTAAAATATTTAAAAAATGTCGATTCTCGGCGTTAAGATACGCCAGTCGAATTTATTAGAAATTATGTTCTCTCTGTCCACCCTTCTATATATAGAATACCAAAAAAAAGACAAAATCAAACAGGTTTGTCGATCCAACCGAACTAATTCTATAGATATTGTACTAACACCACGTGTCCTATTTTGTAAGTGAGGGTCGGAACTAGACTCCCTTTAAATTAATTTTGTTTAAAAACTTGATTATGTTAACTAGTTTTACTGGATTTAACTGATATTTTTTTATTAACACGTGTCTATTTTTATTATTAGAAATATTCTATACTTACAGTAAATGTGTATTTGATCACTTACTACACATGGAAGATACATTAAAAAAACTATAGGAGATGATTATTAATGTACGCGCTAATCTCAGAAACGGCTGACCAGATTTAAATGTCGTTTTCACTACAATACCTTGACAACCTTTCAACGTTTAGTGTTTGTTTAATTTAAATCGATCAATAAATAAACCTGGCGAGGCCTGTCGTGGCGCAACGGCACAAGAGTGTGACTGTAACCGACAGGTTCTGGCTTCGATCCCCAGTCGAGGAAATCAAACATTTAATATTTTCAATTTAAATATTTAATGTTTCATTTCTTCGTTCTGGTAATAAGGCAAAGCGCGGCGTTGAGTTCCGCCACTCAACACGCAATGCCTCAAATTCGGCGGAAAGTGGGGAACAAAAGTGGAACGGAGTGTCTCTACACTAAGTTCCCGGGTTCCCTCTGCCTACCCTGCCTCGTGCGGGATACAGCGCAAAAATGTAACGAGATAATTGTGGGTTTGATATTCACTTTCAAGAATAATACGAGCAATATACAAATATACATTAATTTACTTACGCCATACCTATATTTTTTTTTTTTATGGAAATATGTACCTAAGTTGTGCCATTCAACACGCAATGTCTTACATTCGAGCGAAAATGTAGTACTGAATATCTTAATACATCTTCTTTCTACCTATACTTAATGCTCTTTTATATAAACTTTACCTATGAGCTTATATTATATGTATTTTTTTTGACTTACACCTCGATAACCGGACCAGCTCCGAACATCGTCTATTTAAATTCGAAGTACCTTTAATTGCAATTATCATGTGTTGAGTGATAGCCTATTAAACAAATTCTTAATAGAGACAAAAAATAATAATGTTAATACCAATGAGTATATTATCAAAAGTTTTTTTTTTTTTATTTTGAAATTGAATTGTATCTTCTACTACCTATATGAAATTAAATATACGTTGATTTTGTATTTTTGTTATAGTTTAAAATATTATAGCTGTAAGAGAAAGTACGTGTACTTGTATAACAAAAAAAAAAACTTTTTACAATGTATGCTGACGTATGTATATAATTCATCAAATTGCCACAAATAAGGCAAAAATAATGATATATAAGTACTGTTAATTTGAAATTTAAAAAAAATATAAAAGTATATTATTTTAAAACATTAATATATATTATAAATTTATATATATTTTTTAAAAAATATAAAAGTATATATTTTTTTAAATATTAAATTTAAATAATAAATATTAAATATTTTTTAAATACTACGGAGCTGAATAAATTACCAATAAATGAATAAATAAATAATTAACATGAATATATAATGGTAAGCGGAGCACTCGTTAATTAAAGCGATGATCAAAGAAGAACGCCGCGCTCAGCTATTGTACAGACTTCCTGTTACACGTGGACGGTAGAAGGACGTACGTCGAAAACTTATAAATGTGTTTTTTATTAGTATTTGAAAAAAAATATATTTTTTTTCTTTTCAGCTTTACGCTGTATACCGCACAAGGTAGGGTAGACAGAGGGAACTTGGGAACCTAGTTGTTGTGCTTTGCCTTGTTACCAGAGCGAAGAAATGAAAACATAAAATATTTAAATTGAAAATATGAAATATTTCATTTCCTCAAGTGGAGATCGAACTCACAACCTATCGTTTACAGTCACCCGTTTGTGAAGCTGCGCCACGAAAGGCCTTGTTACTAACACACTGACAATATATGGATGTTAATCTAGAATAAAATATTTTATTTATTTATTTGCCTTTTTACTAGAGCGAAGAAGAAAAGAAGAAGCTCTGCCTACTTATTTGTGATTAACACACATATATGAATTTCTAGTTTGTAATAATTTAAATTTAACAAAATCCATAATTAATTTTCTGAACGCAACGTGGCTTTTCTACACGGAGTGACGTCTTTTAACATTAGGTGTCCATCTTTTTACCCTGCTATATTCAAGATACAGACAGACATTAACTTAATATTATTTTTAATATTAGAGAGAATTATTGCATATATTACATACATATATGTATATACATATCTCATAATTATTCTTACTTATAATATAAAATAACAAAAATTTACGCAAATTCCACATACCTCCATCTTATTTCGTATCAAAAGGGTGCGCCATCTTGAAGGAAAACACAAAGATGCTGAATGGTGAAATTTTCTTGTGTAATTTTCACGCGAACCACCCTCCTTCCGTGCCTCGGGGTAGCTTGCGACCAGTTTTACTTGAGCTTTTGCTGTATATTGTACGTAAAGTAAATCTATGTACGAAAAATATAAATTTATTTGGATATGAATTTGTATTATTATTTAATGATTGTTATTGAGAGGCCTTTTTATACTTATGGTTGTGGATGTCTAGTGAACAAATTTTTCGCTGCTATGCATTAATTGGGATTGCGTTAATTAAGCACTAATTGGTGAAAATTCTTTGTAAAATATCCTTTCGAAGAGTTAAAATTCAATAGTAAATGGTTGAAATATACTTTGTTATAATTTATGAAATAATTTTAAGCAAAGTAATTAAATATATGAATTTAAATTAATAATTAGTATAATAAGTATATTTTTGTAAACACTGTGGCAGCTGCACAATCTCATTAAAAACCTAATTGTGAAATGATAGCCAAGTTTAATTTTCTCTCCCATTAATTAGTCGACAAAATAATCGGATATTTATATCGGAGCCAAGTACTAATTCATTCAAGGATGCAATTCAAGCTTAAAATTTGAAGAAAAAGCCCGAAATAATTATTGTTTACTTTAAAGTATCAAAATATTAAAGGATATACTAATATCACTAGGTATCACACCATAAAGCAACACGTGCAAATAAAAAAATGATCTCATTGGGTACACAGAATAGTGAAAAGCTGTTTTATCCAATTTATAATATTGTTTAAATAACTTGAAACTAGAACTAGCATTTATCGGCTTCGCCTGCATAGACGAAATTCTGATCGTAAGTACAATGGATGATAGAGAAATGATTAATGTCTTGAAAATTGACATTTTAAACACAAAAAAACTTTCAATTGGAACACCTAGTTTCTGAGCTCGTTAAAAAGTATACCATACAATCAATCAAATTCTCGAGCTTTACATTATAAATGGATAATTTGAGTCTTAAAGGCCAGTACAGAGGTAAAATATTGAGACTTGTCGTAGCGAAGGGGCACAAGCGTGTGACTATATTTTTTTTTAGCGTCACGCTGTACCCCGCACGTAGCTGGGTAGGCAGAGGGAACCTGGGAACCCAGTGTTAAGACACTCCGTTCTACTTCCGGTCCCCATATTCCGCCGAATTTTAAGGCATTGCGTGTTGAGTGGCGGAACTCAACGCCGTGCTATGCCTTATTACCAGAGCGAAGAAATGAAACATTAAATATTTAATTTGAAAATATTAATTCATTTCCTCGACCGGGAATCGAACCCAGAACCTGTCGATTACAGTCACACGCTTGTGCCACTGCGCCACGACAGGCCTCAAGGTGTGATTATAAACGACATATTGTGGGTCGGATCTACACTCGAAAAAGTGAAATGTTGAATATATACAAATGAAATATCTAATATTTTCAGTTATTCACTCTGGTAATAAGAGAAAAGGCGGCATTGAGATCCGCCATTAAAATGCAATGCCTCAAATTCGGCGAAAAGTATTTGAATCTGCTACTACAATTCTCTAACGCTCATTTATTTAATACACCTTCCAAACTCCTTAAAACACGCCTTTCAACGAAGTGAAGCCGGGTCAAAGTAATCTAATATGTATACATATACATATATAATGTATGTGTATATATAAGCTACAGAGCCGCGGGCGCGAGTCCTACAAGAAAATTAGTTATTAAAATTTCACTGACGCTACGAAATTTATCTCAGACGCGGTGTAGGTGGATGCGAACGTTTTAATACTGTCTTATTATGTAATGGTATTTTTTTTATTGGATTTATATAATATGAAATAGAATATAGCACATCACTGTGTTTTTTATTTTCTGTCAATGATAGAGACGGATGTTAAACTAAATTTAATGAAACACTTTAATTAATTTTAAAATAAAGGAAACATATCTTCTCAGAAAATCTATACTTTTTTAAAATAAAATTATTTTCGAGCAAGTTGACAAACCGTAGACAATTTCAAATGATTAACATAACGAAATGTAAACTATGACCGCAAAGAGAACTATTCATCTCAAACAAATATTAACTTCGAAACAGTAGCCTAAGATAAGTTCGTTCAACCAAACACAGTCTTCAATCTTATAACATAAGTAGTTTATAACACTAGTGTAGACATAAAAATTGCGAATACATGCAAGTTATGGTATAAAATTTTGACACAAAATTATTCCATCATATACAGGGCAGTATAAAATTTAAAAAAAAAAAAACAAGTTCAAAAGGTACTTTTTAATAAATTATAATAATAAAACCGACTGACCGTTTAACAAGCTTTCGTGAGAACTGAAACTTGTTTTGTAAGTACTGACAATAAGACATCTACCGGACAGTGGTCAGCGTGAGAAAGGGGTGGCAGGGTGAATCCCGCTATTGTTACAGGCTACCCTTAAGATTTAAATCTTATTATACATTTTTCTTACTAATGTTAATGATAATTTGTTACTTTATTAGTTTTTATGTCATGTGAGTTTAGAAGTTTAGTGATTACATAAAATATTATTAAACATGAAGGCTGTCGTAGCAAAGCGACATAGCACTTGATTACGAATTTTTTAATTGGTCGTCGTTGCATACTTTAAAGCATGAATGTATTTCATTCTTCTAACGCGGCGTTTAGTTCTACCACTCTCCGCACAATGTCTCAAGAATTATGAAACGAAATGTTTAAATAAAACAGCCCCAGCAGTAAATTCAATAAAAAAGAGTATATCATTTCAATAAGAATAAGGTCTGTTGTGGGTAACTGTAACCGATGGGTAGTGGGTTCGATTCCCACTCGAAGAAACGAAATATTTAATATTTTCAATTTAAATATTTAATATTTTCATTTCTTCGCTCTGGTACAAGGCAAAACGAGGCGTTGAGTTCCGCCACTCAAAACGCTATACCTTAAAATTTGGCGGAAAGTGGGGAACGGAAGTGGAACGAAGTGTCTTTACACTAAGTTCCCAAGTTCCCTCTGCCTACCCTGCCATGTGCGGGAAACAGCGTGAAGCTGAGTAGTAAAAATAAGAATAAAAAATATATATCGCAAAAATGCCCATTTTAAGTCGTTTAAATGATTATTAGAAAAATAATTTTTAAATATGCGCATATATATTATGTAAAAAAATGGTATAAATAATTAATAAATGAACTAAAAAAATGAAATAAATAATTAATAAATGAACTAAAAAAATGGTATAAATAATTAATAAATGATAATTTTAAACGACAAAGTATCAATTTATCAAGTCGCACTGCACAACGAAGACGCCGTTAAAGTTTTCCGTGCTACTTTCGCGGCTCTACAGAAAGTTGGGCCGGGGCTCATTACGGCTGATTATACACAACGTACAGTGAACTGGGGAACTAATCAAGGAATATTATGTTAATATTTAATTTAATATTTTTATTATATAAAATATATAAGTATTTGTATAGAAATGGGAATTTGAAATATATTACTATATATAATTGAGTTTGTTTAAAAGACTTACCTAGATAGGCATGAATCGGTGAAATGATATCTTAACACTAATAGCCTATTACTCTTTGCCTAATTTCCAAGGTTGTATTGGCACAGTGAAACAGTGTTTTGCTGTAAATGGGATGGTTTTAGATTTGACTCCCCTCTCGAAGCAGTTATTGTTTTTAAATTATTTCTAACCCTAGCTAAAAACGCGTAGATTTGCTCAAAATTTGTTACGGAACAGGTAGTGAATTGGGGCTGCGGAAGTAAAAGTAAGTAAGTAGTAATTACTTTAACATTGAAATCAAAATTATCATAAACAAAATTATAATTAATACAAAAAAAAAAACCATCCCACTGTCGTTTCCCCTAACAATCTCCCATCTTCAAACCCCGCGGCGTTTATATAATATCTAGCAGATAGCTTGGGAGTTATGTACGTGTGTATTGACAGCACTAATATTTATTACAGGCTTTTGTTATCGCTATCGATATACTGGATCGAGTTACATCAGTGTTATATTACACTTTTATATGAGCATTTATGTATAAATTGTGTTAATTAGTGAATATGAGGTCAATGTGGCGTAGAATAGCGCTTGTCTGTACAGGGTGGTTCTGCGTTTAATCTTCACATTTGGATTTCTAAGGAATCGTGGGTTCAAATCTTGTTACATTTTGTAAATAAATTAAGGTTCATCATTTTGTTATAAAAAAAAATAAGGATTTTTAAGTTAAAAAAGAGTATTACTATAATAGAGTCGAAAGTTAGTTACGTGGGAAAGCTAGCAACAACTAGACAAGTTCTTCATGTTACCCTTATTTCAGAATCAAAAATATTAAACATATATTAACTATACCTATTATGTAACTATACCAGATTTTATCAATTTTCATTATTAATCTTAGCTTTCCGTTTGCGCTGTATCCCGATATTGCTTGTTGATAAACGGCACTTTTGTTTGAAGGTACTAAAAAATGATTCCCCGGAAAGGGAATTGAACGCACGATCGTTACGTTTATAACCAACTTTCTACCACACTATGACGATGATTGAAAAAAGAAAAAAGTTTTTTTCAGCTTCGCGCTGTATCCCGGACAGGACAGGGTGAGCTGAGGGGACTTGGGAACCTAGAATTAAGACACTCCTTGGCACTTCTGTTCTCCACTTTCCGCTGAATTTTTGAGGCATTGCGTGTTGAGTGGCGGATCAGTGTCGTGCTTTGCCTTGATGCCAAGACGAAGAAATGAAAATATTAAGTATTCAATTTAATAGTATTAAATATTTAATTTCCTTGAGTGGGAATCGAATCTACAATCTGTTGTGTACATACACACGCTCGTGCCACTGTGCCACGACTATCTATAAAATATTTAAAAAAAAGTAGTAAAATATTATAATACTTCAAAGAAAATTCAATGTAAGAAAACGAACAAAAAAATCAATCAAAGACAAGTCAAGCCAAGGCGAGGCGTGTCCTTCCACCCTCCGCATAATGTACGCTCGTGATAAATTGCACCCTACCCCGGCCTTTGGTTTCTTTGACGAACTTCACTTATATATACAGTGTGTACTAAATAAGGTAATTGTTATTGTTTTTGAATAATAAATATTTATAGGTATATATAATAAATTATTTTTTATATATATAAAATTAAAAATACTCACTCAGCTTCACGCTGTTCCTGCACATGGCAGGGTAGGCAGAAGTATCCTGGGAACCCACTGTTAAGAGACTCCGTTCCACTTCCGTTTCCCACTTTCCGCCGAATTTGAGGCATTGCGTGTTCAGTGGTGGAACTCAACGCCGCGTTTTGCCTTGTAACCAGAGTGAAGAAATGAAAACATTCAATATTTAAATTGAAAGCATTAAATACTACACTTCTTCGAGTGGGAATCGAATCCACAACGTGTCGGTTACAGTTACACACTTGTGCCGCTGTGCCACGACAGGCATTAAAAATAGGTTACACTGTGCTAACGCTGTGGTTGTGGGTTCGATGCCTCTTTTAATGTGGGTCGTGCATCAAGTACCTATATCTAAATATTGGAGACCCTTTAAAGTCTGATTTAAATTTAAATATTGAAATGTATTGAATCTTTGTAATTTTTAACATTATATTCGGTAAATAAATAGCATAGATTGCCTGTAAAAAAAAAAATAGATTCGTCGAAAATCCTAGATAGTTAGCCTTTAGCTTTTACCGTCATTAACTCGAAACCAACCATATAAGCAAATAACATTTCAAATAATGAAAAAAACTTTTTTTAGCTTCACTTCGCTTTTCTCAGCAACATATGTAGCAGAGAAGGCAGAGTGAACCTGGGCACTTACTGTTATGACCATATTCCCCATTTTCCGCCAAATCCGAGGCATTGCGTGTTTAGCGGATTTCCTAAATGGGTATCATTTTCTCAAGAATATGATACCCACTTTCATAGTATTTCTTTTAAAAGTTTCATTTAAATGAAACTTTTAAAAGAAATACTATGAAAGTAAATATAACAAACAAATCTACAACAGACATATGTATGTATAAACTTTAATTACCTCTATAACAACATACGTACACGTATACGTGCATTTCTCATTGCAATCATAACTTTATCTAGAAGTTCAGACGTTGCTTTGACACGTTACTGTGACTTGAATGCGTATAGTAAGATGAAATAAAAAAAATATTATAATATATTGAGGTCTATCGTGGCGCAGCGGCACAAGTGTGAGTGTAAACGACAAGTGTGACAAGTTGTGGATTCGATCGCAGAAATATTTTTTTTTTTTAGCTTCACGCTGTATTCCGCACGAGGCAGGGTAGGCAGAGGGAACCCGGGAACCAAGTGTTAAGACACTCCGTTCCACTTCCGTTCCCTACTTTCCGCCGAATTTTGAGGCATTGCGTGTTGATTGGCGGAACTCAACGCCGCGCTTTGCTTTTTTACCAGAGCGAAGAAATGAAACATTTTTTTTTTATGGAAGAGACGGCAAACGAGCGTACGGGTCACCTGATGGTAAGTGATCACCGTCGCCCACGGCCCCGTGTAACTCCAGAAGAGCTACAGGAGCGTTGCCGTCTTTTAAGGTGTATGGGCTCCGGGGCCCGGCATTACCTAATGCGAAATGCAGTGGCCAAAGCCACTACTTAACGCCGGTCTTAAATGCCGGGGTTGGTAACAATCCGGTCGAGTCTGCCCATGCGTGTTGCCATTACTGGTAACGTGACTCTACCACACGCACTTTAGTCGCCTCTTACGACACCATCAGTACCAGGGTGATCCTATTCTAAGCCGGGATCACACGGCAACAGAATCTATCGGTTACAGTCACACGCTAGTGCCGCTGCGCCACGACAGGCTGCGGGATACAATGAGAAGCTGCAAAAAAAAAAGAAAAAAAAATACTTATTTAAGAATAATTACTGAAAGAAGGAATCGAATGCCCACCACGATTGATTAGTGATTGTCACTACTATCTTATGATTGATAGCAAAAAATCGAAAATTGATAACAAGAAACAGATATTTGTATTTCAAAATAAATGTTATAATCTAAACATTTTTTTTTTAATTTTTGCTGAAACAGAAACAAGGCGAAAAGAAACATCCTATTTAAACCTGTTTAATTAATTTGAAGAATCTTTCATTTAATTTAGTTTTGTAATAATTCCAATGTTTCATAACAGAGGTATACATATTTATTTTGCACATCAATTGACCTCTAAAGTAAAAATTACGTTTATATGAAGCAACGCTGCGTTGGAAATGTTTTTAAATATAACATTGTGTTTCAGCTTCGGAACTTGGGGACTTAGTCATAAGATACTCCATTCAATTCCCACTTTCCACCGAAATTGAGGGACTGCGTGTTGAGTGGTGGAACTCAAGGCCACGTTTTGCCTTGTTATCAGTAAGAAGAAATGAAATTATAAATAAATTATGGTCTTTACAAAAAAAGCGTAACACTTTTATTGCAATTTAATTATATCAAACCGCAAATTGGTGGTTAAACTTAAACTCATATACTATATGCACTATTCCACTTGACTATGCAATATTTTATCATTTTCTTCATAATAATATTAACTAATTAACGCATTTTCCACACCCTGTATATGAAGAACGTAACTCGCGTAATTAACGACGAAGGAAGGAGGCCTACAAAAAAGCCCTCACACTCTTAGTGTCACGTCTTACCCGAACGCGCACACAAAGATATATTAGGTGTGTATTTGAAAGATTGATTAGGGTGGAGACAGATGTATTTACAGACGGACCGACGTGTTTTACTATGTTTTAAATTATGTACATATATATATATATATATATATATATATATATATATATATATATATATATATATATATATATATATATATATATATATATATATATATATATATATATATATATATATATATATATATATAGATACATATTTATATATATATATATATATATATATATATATATATATATATATATATATATATATATATACATATATATATATATATATATATATATATATATATATATATATATATATATATATATATATACAAAAAATATGATTGAAATGGATTCGATTCTCGTTTGAATGAATTATTTTTTTATTATAAATTTTATTAATATAGATTTATTATTTTCAATTTAAATATTTATTGTTTCATTTCTTGGCTCTGGTAATAAGGCAAAGCGCGGCGTTGAGTTCCGCCACTCAACACGCAATGCCTCAAATTCGGCGGAAAGTGGGGAACGGAAGTGGAACGGAGTGTCTTAACACTAGGTTCCCGGGTTCCCTCTGCCTACCCTGCCTCGTGCGGGATACAGGGTGACGCTATAAAAAAAAATATAGATGCTAAAGCGAGCATCTATTAATAAAATGTGTGAATGTAGTTTCTATATTTTTATAAAAAATTAAAAACATATATATTGGCAGACAAGGATATATTTCTATATATAAACAAAATAAATATGTATCTAACATATTTAGTACTTTTTTCAAGAAGCATTGTCATCACATATCAATTATATAAGGACGACGAATATATGAACAGAAAACTTACAATCGCTCAGGTTAATACAAATTTGAGTTTTCTTATAATAATTTGTTTTACATACATAAATAATAAAAGTAAGTAAAAAATTAAGTAGAAAAATTAAGCTTCACAATGTATCCCGCACTCAGCAGGGTAGGCAGAGGGAACCTGGGATCTAATGTTAAGAAGAATATTCCCTGAAATGACACTTCCGTTCGCCACTTTCCGCCGAATTCTCATAACGTGAACATAAGCGGAAATAAACAACGCAATGTCTCTAAAAACAAATGAGCGTAAATAATATTTTATATTTTTTTAGCTTTTTTGTATCCCGATGGGGAAGTAAGTGTTTTCACTTTTGTGCTGTATCGTAGTAATTTCCTTCGACGCGCCACAAATCTGTGGAACGGCCTACCAGCGGCAGTATTTTCAGGTCGATACGGGTAACTTCAAAAATGCACGTACCTCCACCTTAAAGGCCGGTAACGCACCTATAGCTCCCCTGGTGTTACTCGGGGCCGTGGGCGACGGTGATCACTCACCATCAGGTGACCCGTACGCTCGTTTGCTTTGCCTTGTCTTTTTTTTTTTCATAAAAAATGGTTACATTGAAATTTACGTGACCTAGTATTTAGGCACCCTGTTTAATGTTGCGTTTGATTAGTACACTTTTTGCAGTACATTTTCTTGTTAAGGGAATGGGAAAATTAATTCATTTCCACAAATGAGAATCAAACTCACGATCGTTGCATCTACGGTATGCCACTGTACCATGATGGCCTCGACACAATATGTAATCTGATACATTTAAAATCATCCGATAATAGAATTTCATTTGACCCAAAATTTCGTAACTAAGTTAAAATAGAGGTTTACACATACATATTGCATTGTTATTTTTTTTTCATAAAATCCTTTTTGTTTTGTACCTAGCAGGGTATAAGAAGAACCTTGGGAATCAAGAAACATCGTTCCATACTTTCCTTCGAATATTTAAGGCGCTGCTAAGTGGTGGAACTCAACGCTACGTCAATTAATTAAATGCATTCGCCCGTTAAGAATATTAAATATCTATGTATTATGTTTAAAATCCTTTAAATGTACATGAAACTTTAAAATATCTCGAAATATGATTTATTTTGTCGATTTTATGTTTTTTTTTTTTATTTTTGGTCTCCTAATCACGTGGTTAATATTTGTATGAAAGGAAATGAATGGCACGTCTTAGTGAAAGAAGAAGAAGATATTAATAACAGTTTCTTTTTTTAATTATAAATAAACAGTTATTTCTAATAAAAAAAATGAAAAGTAAGAAAATGGTATTATATATTATATTATATATTTATTTCGTGTATATATATATATATATATATATATATATATATATATATATATATATATATATATATATATATATATATATATATATATATATATTATATATATATATATATATATATATATATATATATATATATATATATATATATATATATATATATATATATATATATATATATATATATATATATATATATAGATATATATATATATTATATATATATATATATATATATATATATATATATATATATATATATATCTATATATATATATATATATATATATATATATATATATATATATATATATATATATATATATATATATATATATATATATATATATATATTATAAGGAGTACACGTTAAACACTTTATTATGTAAAAATTGATAAAACAGTCGTAGGTTCAATTTCTACTCGAAAAATGAATTATTTTTACTTCTTCCATTTGATGTCCAAAGCGCGGTGTTAAGCTCTGAGACTCTACATGTAATGTCTTAAATTGAAAAAAAAAAACATGGCGAATGAAGCCTTAGATTCTGTCTGCCTATCACGCTATGCGGGTTACAGCGTGAAATTAATAAATTAAATAAAGCCATTTTATGGATTTACAAACACCCTTAACTTGGATATACAACTTCAGTGAACCACGACAGTGTTAAACACCGAATAATATTTAAACTGTGAACAAAACAAACAATGGAATTTATCTAATAACAATATAACATTATCTCCTTTATCAAAACTCTTATAAGTGCGAATAATTGGGAATGGGGTTTCGTTAGGGCCTTAATGCCGGCAAACATTAATCATTCCTTTCATAAAGAGTGGGGGGGTCCGTAGATAAATAAGTGTAGTATGTGTTTTCTTAGGGTACCCTTCTTGAGATGGGATGGGATGCTGTGGATATGTTTTATGGTAAATGATTTTTTTTTTTTGAGGCAAAAGCGTGTGAGTGTTACCGACAGGTTGTGGGTTCTTCGCTCTGGTACAAGGCAAAACGCGGCGTTGTTCCGCTACTCAACACGCAATGCCTCAAATTCAGCGGAAAGTGGGGAACGGAAGTGGAATAAAGTATCTTAACACTAGGTTCCCAAGTTCCCTCTACCTACCCTGCCATGTGCGGTGTACAGCGTGGAGCTGAGTAAGAATTGTCTTAACTATAGGTTATATTGATGATTGTGAGTTTAAAGTTAATATAATAATTCTGTAAATAATAGTAATAATTTTATACGTAAATGATCCGGTTGAATTTGTTTTGTTTAAATATTTGTTTTTTTATTTCGTGGTTTGATAACAAAAATTGTATAGGATACCGTCTAAAAAAAAACCAATGTTTACGTATTAGCTTATAAGTACACGTATATAACATAATATTCAATCTTATATAGGTATATCTAGAGTATTATATATAATATACTCGTATAAAAGTTAAGAGTCAGCAGTCGAAGACTGCTACAGTCCAATCATATATAAAGTTTCTTTGTTCAAAAGAAGCGAATTCCACTATGACTACAATTTTGAAACAGAAATAATGTTTTTTTCAAAGTGCCTACTGCATAGAGTAAAGCAAACCTATGAAAAGGTCCGTTCTTAGTTTGAGTAACTTGTGGGTTCGATCCCCACTCAAACAAATTAAATACTTAATATTTTAATTTTTGCTCTGGTAAAGAGTCAAAGCGCGTTGAGTTCCGCCACTCAACACGCAATGCCTTAAATTCGGTGGTTACTTGGGAACGTAATGGAATGTCTTAACACTAGGTTCCCAAGTTCCTTTTGCCTGACCCGCCAAGAACGTGAAGCTATATTATTATAAATAACATACAATCCAAACATTCTTATCCACGCTATCCTATCGTAATTTCTTGAGCGTACCGAGCGCTGCCACATAATTATTCATCTTAAATTGCACGAGCGTGTGTGTTTGTATATACATACACATACACACACCCATACATAAGTATATATACATGTGTGCGCCTCAAATTACGGCAACGTTGTAAGAAAGCTCCTTTGGATGGAAAATTTATAAATTTATTAAGATTTCGCTCGACGAGTTATGGAATTTAATTATACCATATATAACCTATAGACTTGTACCTAAGAGTAGTATTACAGTGTTGCAGTTTCATGCATTATCTCGAATATCAAAGATTTCGCAGAGAGAACCTTATGTGAAGATACTGCGTTCTACGCTTTCTACTGTAGCTTGAGGTGGGTAGAGTGGCGGAACTTAACGCTGCGTATTGTCTATTAAAGCTAAAATATATACTTATTGAGTGAGTGGGGATCTGCGTGGCAATCGAACCACAACCACCTCGCTTGCAGTCAAATAGTATCTAAAGTGAAAAACGGTTTGCAAAATTTGATATATTTCTTACCCGAATCTATGACTGTTACTATATATTATAATATAATGAGAGCGTTTAAAAGTATAGACGATGAGTGCGATAAAATACGATGTAGGATTTTTGCTACTTGACACACACACACAGACGGTACATGATGAACGGTAATTTAAATAAGCTTTTCTAATCATTATTAAATATTAGGGTAATAAGGCTAAAGCACGACGTTGAGTTCCGCCACTCAACACGCAATGCCTCAAATTCGGCGGAAAGTGGGGAACGGAAGCGGAACGGAGTGTCTTTACACTAGGTTCCCGGGTTCCCTCTGCCTACCCTGCCTCGTGCGGGATACAGCGTGAAGCTGAGTGAGTGAGTGAGTGATTAATTATTATTTCAATGATTTAATTATACATGACAAAACTTGGTCTTAAGTACCACTCAATACACAATATTTTGGAAATGGGGCGGTGCAGGGGTAACGAAGTGTCACAGCGCTAGGTTGCCTTTGCATACCTTACTATGTTCAAGATACAGCGTGCAGCCAATATTTGTTACTTAAGTTACTTTAGTAACTTTAATTTTTTATAGGAAGCTATTTTTCAATTTTTTTCCGTATCGTTTTATTTCACCTTAATTAATATACAGATCTTAGGTTGCGTTAGTTCATTAAATATATGTGGTGTTTTTTTTTATAATTTACACGTAAAATTCATGAGCGTATATATTTCCCACCTCTTTCTCTCTCTGAGCTTCACGTTGTATACCGCACATGGCAGGGTAGGCAGAGGGAACTTGGGAACTTAGTGTTAAGACACTCCGTTCCACTTCCATTCCTTAAGCATAGATAACTAATCTCGAACTCGATAAGGCTACGTTATCACCGATGTATCAGATCTACACCTATTAAAATAGAAGAAGAAAGAAAATAAATTAATAATATAAGGTAATAATGTAGAAAATAATAACAAAAGAATGAAGAATTCATGACAAAATGATTGAGGGCTGAGACCATTATGGTACAGCCGCATCGTGTCTGACATTAATACTGACAACGTGACATTTTTGGGTTCGACTCTCATTCGAAGGAATTAACAATTTCATTTTCTCACATGTCGTCGTCGTTGAGTGGACCACAGAATGTCTTAACAGCAGGTTCCCTTTTATTACCCTAATATATGCACGTTCATCATAAATCAATAACTAAAAAAATCGACCTGAAAGATATAGAATGTGTTACTAGCAATAATAGCTTGATCTAAATAGTTTATACATTTTAACCGCAATGTAAATCTTGGCCAGACTACTGTAGAACTGTTTACTTTAAATACAGTACAGTCGAAGAGTTTTGGGCACTGTGAAGTTATCTGTAGACGGCTGTACAGGTTTAATTTAGAAAATAAGATATCTTTTGATTATTTTCTTTCAAAGTAAACAATGTGTAAAAATTCAGAGAGCTTGATTTCACCGAGGCCACATCTCGTTAATTGTACTGTGCGTCTTAATACAATACGAAACAAAACAGGCAAGAAAACGGATGTCTTATTTAAATATTATGTTAATAAAGCTACCCTTAAAAGCCACCCCCTATGTAAAGGGTGGGGGGAAACCCCAATTTTAATTAAATCTCTTATAACGAAAAGACAACTTGGTATTTTCTTTGTCAGGTGACAGCGGATATTTCAGCTTTTGATCTAAGATTTAGTTTTATGAACAATTTCAGTATGTAGGTATATAATATAAGCGAAATATGACAGAGGTATTATTATAAAGCATAGTTTACATTATATTTGAATGTGCCTCGTAGTTTAAGATAAGTGAAGATTTTAATTTTTTGTTAGTGTTTATCAGATTCAGTACGTCTGGACGTCAAGTGTTAATATTATCAGAAAATGATACATAAAATGATATATTGTGCTTAACTTAAATTTAAAAAGCGTATAAAAATTTTGAACGAAGCAGGGTCAAAATTTTTATACGCTTTTTAAATTTAAGTTTAGTATTTTCTGTCCTAAGTGTGGAATAACACTTTAAAATATAGTAAAAATATGATATACTGTACTTTAGAAAGGCCTGACTTGCCGCAAGGGCAAATGCTTGCGACTGTAAACGCGTATGTAAACATTAAACATTTTCATTTCATGGTTCTGGTAACAAGGCAAAGCGCGGCGTTGAGTTCCTCCACTCAAATGTGACGGAAAGTAGGAAATTAGTTGGAGTATCTTAACACTAGGTTCTTAAATTCCCACTGCCTATCATGCCATGTGCAAGATACAATTACAAGCACAGAACATACCTATACAAAATTTATTTCTCTGCTATCGTAAAGAACAAAAAGAAAAAAATGTTTAATTTAACGACTCCATACGCAATTAATCGAAAAGCGTAGTGTCTCGACACTTATATAATGCATGCAATAGTAACGGAACTCACTTACAAAACGGAACGGAACGAAATTCAACACTGTGGTTTGTAATACCAGAGATTTATCTTTGGTTTAATCAGTTATAAAGAGAAAACGAAAAAGGTACCTTGAAAGTGATATTCGACGTTTCAAACGTGAATTTTTTGTAGAAAATAAAAAACAAAGCCTCTCAGCGATCACGGCTTGGTGTTTAAGGGTTTTAAATTAACCGTTACACAAGCGATTAGCAGCTAGCTAGAGGAAAAAATTACAATGTATAGAGATGGACTTTTGTATGGAAAATGTTTTTTAGTTATAATATTTTATAGAACTTACATTTAAATTAACATTACTAAATGTGTAAAGGAAAAAAGCAATGAAATAAAGAGAAAAAAATAATATTTTTACGTAGATTTAATTTTTCAGCTCCATACTGCTAACTGGCAGGGTAGGGTAGTGTAGGCATAGGGAAATTTGGAACCCCTAGTATTAAGACATTCCATTCCAATTTTCACTTTCTGCTGATTTTTTTCCGGTAATGCGTGTTGAGTATCAGGCTTCAGACATATTTTACTAACAAAATAATTTAAGTTGTGACTGCGTTGTAACGAATTCTATTCCTGCTTGGGGCAATGAAGTACGAGCATTTACATGTATAAAAATTGTACACAGTCAGTTTATCTTAAATGAAAACTTGTCGAAATTGCTAAATTCAATTAAAATTCAAAAGATTTTCTTTTATATATGTTTGTTGGTTATATGAAGAGAATATAATTATATCATACCTTTGAGCTTTTCCTCTCAAACCCGCTGAAAGGCTAAAAAAGAACAATTTTTAAAAAGTCCACTTCCGTCTATCACCAGGAAAATGCCGGACGCCATATAAAAAAACGATTTCACCCCCTAATAGAGTGGCTCGGTAGGGGAGTTTTTACACGATACCATACTTTGCATCTGGGAATTGTTTATGTTGATTTTGATACAATAATTAACCGCTGAGGGTAGTTTAAATGGCAAGAACATTAGCAAGAGGTTAACATTTTTTGTACGTTTAATTAAAAAAAATATCATGTTTTATATTATTTTTTGTATTATGATTTTTTTTTATAATATATAATCATATTTATTGGCGTTTTCTTATAAATATATATAGGTATGTGTGTGTAAATGTATATATATATATATATATATATATATATATATATATATATATATATATATATATATATATATGTATATATATATATATATATGCGGATGTGTGTATGTATGTTTATATAGATACATATTAGATACTGTGTATTATATTGCTGTCTTTTATTATTGTTTTTATTATTATCTTTGTTTTTTTAGTCCGCGACCTCCTCTTTCACTTCCGTTTGGTTCCACTGAAAGAAATTTCTTAAAGAAATAAGCCCACCACCGTAAACTTGCTTTACATTTTTTTTCTATAATGTAGTAATTTATACAATAAATAATATATAATAATATATCACGTGGAGAGTGAAAAGTAGCATTAATCAAGTTATTGATATTATCTAATATAAAATTGTTGAAGCTGTGGATGTCCATTAGTTTTATTCAATAGTCCAATAGCCAGTGCTTTCGAACTCTATTCCATAGTACGAACTTAAAGTTTCATATTATCCCTACTTCATATTCATTAAATTCTAGTACCTGGCTGATACAATGAAGTATAATATTTTTACATTTTCTAAATGATTTCCGCGTCTTGGGCTATTATTGAAATGTCCACGCAGCCCTTAATAAAGCTCGCAAAATATGTTTTGCACTTTCCCACACCACACATAAGCTTTTCTCTGTATTGTATGTATTGGACTACGTTTTTCCCTTATACTATTTTGTACGGAAAATGATTTCTTTATAAATATATATTTATAAATTGTCTGAATTATGATGATCCAAAGTATCGTTTAGTTTTATATCTAACATATTATGTGCTTCACGTACTAAAAGGTGTTGACCTCTCTCTTTGAATTGCAAAGCTTATTTATACGCATCAAAAATATATAAAATTATTTAAATTAAAAGTTCTCTGCTAAGTTTTTGAAATATTGTAATTTAGAATTAATTACAGTAAAGTCAAAGAAAATATATATTTAAATTCATATAACATATTTTTATTATATTTATATGTGAGACTTACAAAATTAAAGATGACACTTTATGCTTATTTTTATTTTAGTAAAATATACAAATATAAATACTAAAAATATATATAAATAAATATATATAAAAATATATACAATTATACGTTAACATAATTTTATATCAAAAACCATGGACCGTCTCTCGATAAATCTTTCAGTCTCGTTGAAAATGCTGGCCACGCTCTTCTCTCACATTTCTCAAATTTTCTAAGAAAAAAAAAACATCAGAAAAGGATTTGAAAAATAACACTGAATGGTGAATATAGCCATATATTCACCATTCAGTGTTATTTTTTTAGGAATATTTGAAAACAATTATATCCTTAAATTTAATTCGATTTTCAACAAGTATCTTATTAGTTAGTATTTGATAAGTAACCATTCAACGTTTTATCCTTTAACACTTTTTTAAATTTCTTATAAGAAAATACAATTTTAAACTTATCATTTCTATTAGACGATAGATGGCGCTGTATCCTTTTCAATTACATACAGATTCCTTTTATATATAATAAAAACACATTTGTTGAAATTAAAATGTTATATTCTCAAACTAATACAACATACAATTTTATTTTTTTATATTTCAAATTTTAAAAATATGATTCACCTACTCACCGCTAGATGGTGCTTCATACCCCTATCCAACGAAATTAAGTTCTACTACACTGAGATATCATATGTACTTTCTTGTGTATCTTTCTTATCGGATTTGTGAATAGAAACATAATTTTAAATATACCAAAAGTTTTAAATATATTAAAATTTATACTACACATTTATTTATATTTTTGATTGTTACATATTTATTAATTCGGTTAAAATGGTTTAGTTTAAAATATAGGTACATTATTCTCACATAATAATTATCATTTGTTAGCCTAACGCCATATGGCGGTAGGAGGAACTATCTTTAACTCAGGTTCCCATGAACTCCATACCTCAGTAGGAGGTATGGTAGGCAGAGAGTTCCTGGGAACCTGAGTTAAAGATATTTCCTTCTGTTCCGTATTTTGCCAAATTTGAGGCATAACGTGTTAAGTGGCGGAGCTCAACGCTGCAAATTTATTCCATATTAAGTATTCAAAAAATATTCTTTTCACGTACACTCTAAATTCATGACAATCACGTTTTTGAACAGAATCGTATTTATCTGCGAAAACAAAACAAAGCAAAGCAAAAAAAAATCACCCTACCCATCTCACTTACAAGCCAATGAAGCGAGCAAATAAGCGAAAAATCCGCTTGACTGTGGAAAAAGAGATAAATTGAAAAGCGTAAAGGAAAAAAATAACGTTGAAAAATGCGTCATCCAGTGATGTTCGGCCGCGCGGAGCACAATTATTGAAGGTCGTGAAAAAATACTGGCAAGCTTGAATAGAGGATGAAGAGCGAGGTTCTCTGTTTAGTAGTTAATAATAGTTTTTTTTTTTGTTTTACGGTAGTGTTCAGACATTATGTTCTGTTATTTGTAAATATATTTTTAAGACTGCGTGTTAATTAGTTGGACTCTACACCGTTGTTGTCTTGTTACGAGTTAAAGGTAACGAAAAAAATCCTCAAAGTGGAAATCGAACCCACAACTCACATTAACGACCAGTAGACTTACCACTGACCTACGACGGCCTCTATTATTACTCGTCTTATTGGATTTTTTTTGGCGAAATATATTATGAAGCTCTAAGTAGTAAAGATAATATGATATAATTTAAATCTTACTGACTTTTTTTTCTTTAAACGTATATGAAGAATCAATTAACTAAGTATTTTTTTTACCACGACCATTATTCATATTAAAGTTAGCATAAAAACATTTCACTATAGAAAATCTACATATTACTTTTACCAAAGATTTCATTAAAAATAATAAAACATTATAAAAAGTATTGATAAATAAATTTTCAACATTCACTTAAGGAACCCCAATTCACCAAAAAGGGCTCACAAGGGGAAATGAAAACGGCATTGATATTGAAAGCCTTTTAAAAAACTCCGTCAGCCGCGATCGGTCCCACGTACGTAAAGTACGATACTGTTTGACGAGCAAACAGTTGGTACATGTTATTGTTTTTTTTTTTATGATGAAAAATTGTGTTATATAAATATTGGAATGATTGGTTTTTTAATCATACTATCGTATCCTTCCTGAATTATAAATGTGAAAGTTTTTAAATGACGTTTGTTCCAATTTCAAGCGAAAACTGCTGAACAGATATAGATGAAACTTTGCAGTCACATAGCTTGTATATCTGAATAACATATAGGGTATAAGATTTCGTATAATTTTGGTAATATGCCTACATGTAATAATTAAAAAGCATGCCTAACCAGAGAAGAAAGTAAAATATAACAGTAAATATAAGGATTTTGTATATTGACAAAATTGATCTATTGATAGTATTACGAGTGTATGCTATGACTACCTTATAATATAATGCGTAACACCTGTAGTTGTGTTTACGATGAGAAATTATGTTATATAAATGTTTTATTTACAAATGGAAGTATTTTGAATATTTTAAATGTATGCTAGCTCTATGACATATCCTGTAGTCAGTAGGAGAGGTGGCTCAGTTGTAAGAGATTTTATTTCTAAACAATTTTCTTAGTATTGCAAAAGGCGGCGTTGAGTTCCGCCACAACATGCAATGCCTCAAATTCGGCGGAAAGTGGGGAACGGAAGTGGAACGGAGTGTCTTAACATTAGGTTGCCTCTGCCTACCCTGCCTCGTGCGGGATACAGCGTGAAGCTGCGAGAGAGAGAGAGATTTTTTTTTAATATACTGCTTGGTTTAGTGTTTGTTAGTTACGTAAAAAAATATTCAATGTATTTTTTTACTACAGTTATACAACATACCACATTTTGTAAATCTGATATTTATATAAAGATTTTGGGTCGGTGAGAGATTGTATTACACAAATATAAAATTTCAATTTGAACTCCTGAAAATTTAATATACATATATTATGTACATTTATTTTCTTTTCACTGTGAATCCTAATTTCCATCCTGCATAGCTGCAGAGGAAAATTGGGTACTTAGTGTTATGACACTCCGTTTCGTTTTTCACTTTTTGCCGAATTTGAGGCATTGCGTGTTGAATAGCGGGACTCAACGCCGCGTTTTGAGTTGCGCGTGTTTACAATAGGAAGAAATGAAAAAGATAAATATTTCCTTTCTTCAAAATCGAACACACAGCCAGTCTTGTTTACATTCGCACGTGTGCCACTGTAACGACAGGCCTATATATTATATAATATTTTAATATAAAAATATAAACTATATATAAAATACTTTCTTGTGTATCAAACAAGATTTTTTAATACAGCTACTCATCAAGAGATGGCGCTAAGTGCTTTATTAGAATTCAATTCGCCAGCTGTAGGTTTTATTAATTTTGATCATAGTAAATATAATAAATGTATTTAAATTAAATAATCTTATATAAAGATTATTTTATTTAAATATCTGGTTATATAAAATTAATTAATGTTAAATTACATTAACATTACATATTTATATGTAGATACTAAAATTGTATGATTGAATTTGTTAATTCGCACATATTGTCATATTTTATATGAGATCTGTTGTTTTATCATTGGAGAAAATTAAATATTTAATATTGGTTTCTTTTCACTGGTAACAAGACGAAGCGCGGCGTTGAGTCCCGCTATTCAACACGCAATGCCTCAAATTCGACGAAAAGTGGGATATGGAACGGAATTTCTCAACACCTCTCTGTCTACCTTGCTATGTAATTCCGAAGTAATTCTAAAGACGTGTTTGTAATGTTTTTGCGGAAATAAAATATATACATATTATTTACGTCTAAAAAATAAATATATGTAAATGTGGTAATGATGTAGCTACGCAAAACAGTATATTAAATAATATTAAAAAAGATAACATATAGCATTCTGAATCTATGTAATTTGTAAAATATTTAGACCCTCTATGGAACAGAATTTGTTACTCGGTCAAGCCCATCTCGATTATTCTTATTCTTCTCGTTCTTATACCGCTTAAAATATAATCACACATTTTGCCGTATAAAATATAATTATTCTTTTTTTTTAGCTTCACGCTGTATCCCGCACGAGGCAGGGTAGGCAGAGGGAACCCGGGAACCTAGTGTTAAGACACTCCGTTCCACTTTCGTTCCCCACTTTCCGCCGAATTTGAGGCATTGCGTGTTGAGTGGCGGAACTCAACGTCGCGCTTTGCCTCATTATTCTTAAACTATATGTAGTTTAAGAATCTTCTTATTCTAATCCCGCATAAAAAAGGTGATAAGGCAAAATTGCTTCGTCAGAAACCGAGGCGCAGCGGCACAGCATTTAACTATAAACACTACGGTTGTGGGTTCCATTATCACTTAGCAGATCATTTTCGTTTCCTCGCTCTTATAATAACAAAAGCAATGTCTCGAGAATTTCATGTAAAACGGGGAAAGGAATTAAGTATCTTAACATTAGGTTCCCAAGTTCCCTCTGTCTACACTGTCCGTTATACAGCGTGAAGCTGAACAAACATTTTCATACGTATAACGATAATTCGACATAATCATATAAAAAATATAACCAAATATTACCAAAAAAGCGTTTTGAATCGCCCAAGTTTCATCTTCCGAACCAGCGAAACAGAACTAATACTTTCGAAATAAACCCCGTCTGACGGTGAATACAATTTTAATTTACCTGAGTTTTTTGTATATATATATATATATAAAAAAAGATGGGGCCGTCCGTCCGGAAAATAGACCCCAAAAAATAATTAGGCGGCTCCGAGACGATACTCGGGCATTAATATTGAAAACTTTAATGAAAAAATATTAAAAGCCTCCCCGTTTATCCTTTTTTCACCGGTTTTGGGTGGAGTTCACTTTGCATAACGTTCATGTTATTATTTATGAGTGTGCTTGGATTTCTTCCCGAACATGGCAGGGTAGGCAAAGGGAACCTGGGAACCTTGGTTAAGACCTTGGTTAAGACACTCTTTTCCGTTCTACTCTTTTGTAAATATTGTATGTTGGGTGGCGGAACTCAACGCAGCCCTTTGCGCTTTTAAAGAAGTGAAAATATTTCATTTCCTCGAGTGGGGATCGAACCTACAACCTGTCTCTGCTTTCTTCATCACATTGCTCGCTGCTCAGATGGAAGTCAACTTCACCCGTTGTCTGACAAACTAGGGAATTGGAAACCATTATATCCGAAGAATTCTTGAGGCATTGCCTATCGAGCGGCGTAATTCAACGTTGTGCATTGCTTCGATATCAAAGCGAGGAATAGAAAATATAAAATTTTTAATTTCTTAGAGTGGGAATTGAACCTAGAACCTATCGTGCTTGGAGTCGCACGATAGGCCTCAATACCTTGTATGAAGTTATGAAGAAAATATATTTCCTTAATTAATTCTAATCAGATGATATCTTAATATGAATTATTTACACATCTAGTTAGAAAAGGCCTTGTTGTACAAACTCATTTTTTTGTGGGTTAAATTGGGAATAACTTGGCTAAGTCAGAAATAGCGAAAAGTTTTTACAAATGTGTTTACTTTTTTCTTAAATTACTTGAAACTTGACTTTTTCTTCTCTGTATAAATTTTCGAAATAATTTATACAGAGAAGAAAAAATGGTATTCGTATCTTGTAATACAATTTTTTCCTATTATATTTGTAAATTCCCACCTCAACACCAATTAAAGAGGAAAACGGAGAATAGAGTCTTGACACTGCGTTCTTACTATCTTTTTACGTGCTGGATAAAGAGCAAAGGCAATAATTTTTTTTTCAACTATTTTTATATAAAACACTGCCTAAATCGTTTTCAATATTAAAACACCAAAAAGCCGAAGCTTTAACAGTAAAAATGGATTAACACTGTAATCCTTAAAAGCCTACAAAAAAGGCGTAATATAAAATTATCTGCAAAATTCACTTAGTAAAGAACAACGGGCAACAGTGTCTCCCTAATATAATGTAATATAAGGGAGAAAAATTCAACCCCCCATCCCGCCAAGGGGTGGTTATACGTTCATTTTTGAAAGGGTTGAACTTCTTTTACCTGCGTAGTCTTTTGAAGAAGGGTTTTTTTCGCTCCGACTGCTTGCTTGGCTTGTTTGTTATGAATATTACTTTTTATTGTAATTTTTGTTTTTCCAAATTTACTTCGGAATAGTATTTATAAACATAATTTTCAATATTTTTAAATATTATTTCAAAATTTTCTTAAAAATTATAGATATACAATAGAATAATGAGATTGAGATTGAGAGAGAGAAGAAAAGAAATCAAAGGTTTCTTTTTGCTTCAAAAGGTAAAAGTTAAATTGAATCTTGGTAAAAAAAATCTTGTGTTGAACAAGTAAGCGGCCCGCTCGCGGTTTCGCCTGCTTCAACCATACAATTATTTATTCAATATTATTTTAGTGTCCGTTAGGGGAAAATTACTATAGAGTATAATAAACTAATTAGTCGTCAGTGCGCTTGTACTGATTTCCGCTTTTAATTTTTATACGTTTTCTAATCAAGTATTTTATACCTATCTGAGCCGTAGGTACTTACGCTCGATAAGCACGGCTCTTCTCACGTAAATACCGATTCCACAGGAATTTCAGGTTAAAAAGTAGCTTAAATGTTTCTCCATAATTTCCTCTATCTGCCATTGAAAGGTCTTCCAAATCAGTCCGAAGAAAATAACGGTTAAACGGTAAGACAGGCACTCCGATAGACAACAATTTTTTTTTTTTTTCAGCTTCACGCTGTATCCCGCACTAGTGTTATGACACTCCGTTCCACTTCTGTTCCCCACTTTCCGCCGATTTGAGGCATTGCGTGTTGAGTGGCGGAACTCAACGCCGCGCTTTGCCTTATTACCAGAGCGAAGAAATGAAACATTAAATATTTAAATTGAAAATATTAAATATTTCATTTCCTCGACTGGGGATCGAACCCAGAACCTGTCGGTTACAGTCACACTCTTGTGCCGCTGCGCCACGACAGGCCTCGCCAAGTTCCAATTGTAAAGCATTTTTTATTTTTTTTACCTTGACTATGCATTCTGAACATAGCAGGATAGACAGAACTTGTGAACCTAGTGTTAAGACGCCTGCTCTCTTCTCCATTTTCTGCTAAATTTGAGCCATTGCGTGTTGAATGGCGGAACTCAACGCTGCGCTTTACCTTGGTACCAAGGAAACGAAACGAAAATGTTAAATCTTTTACTTTTTAGAATGGAAATCGAACATACGGTTATGCCTCTGCGCCACAACAGACCTCAATTACTTAATTATAGAAATTTCTTAAGGACGATCAATGACACTTCAGGGTTATTTTGAACGTGGAGGCAGAAAAAGAAACTCGATTAATTCCTTCTTTCAACACAAAAACCATATTTTTTTTGGCATTAAAATATATAAAAATATATTTTATAAAAATATATAAAAATATATTTTATAAAAATATATAAAAATATGTAACTGTCGTGGCGCACGCATTAAAATATATAAAAATATTTGAGGCCTGTCGTGGCGCAGCGGCACAAGCGTGTGACTGTAACCGATAGGTTCTGGGTTTGATCCCCAGTCGAGGAAATGAAATATTTAATATTTTCAATTTTAATATTTAATGTTTTCGTTTCTTCGCTCTGATAATAAGACAAAGCACGGCGTTGAGTTCCGCCACTCAACACGCAATGCCTCAAATTCGGCGGAAAGTGGGGAATGGAAGTGGAACGGAGTGTCTTAAAACAAGGTTCCCGGGTTCCCTCTGCCTACCCTGCCTCGTGCGGGATACAGCGTGAAGCTAAAAAAAAATATTTTGTACATATATTTAGGGTACTAGGTTAGGTAACGAAACAGCTAATTAAAACATTTTTTTCTTTTACTTTCATTAATTAAACATTATTACATAATGTTCAACTTTGTCTAACAGAATGAACCTTTTAGTAGAAAAGTTAAATATTAAACATTCAGAATAATACAAATACTTATTATAATTATACTATATACAATCATAACTGAAACCGAGTGTAACAGTTACATTTTCCACAAAAAGGGGACATTTCCCTTTTTTTATTTCACTAAGAGCTATAAAACACAGATTGCGATATAAGAAACGTATATTTTTGATAAGGCACAATTTATAGATATGAGTCTTTGGCGCCGGAGGCCCGCGTTGTCTGTCCCCGCCTTTATAGCTAATATTATATTGAAGCAGATTTTTTTTTTAAATAATCTTTTTTTTGTATTTGCTTGGTATGTGTACTAGCACTTTAGCTCAGTGGTATAATATCTGATTGTAAATCTGACGATTGTGGTTTTGATTCATATTCTTGAATAACTTATTATTAATAATTAAATTTATTAATTATTACTTTTTAAGTTATTTTCGTTTTATCACGCTGATAAATAAAGCACGGCGTTGAGTTCCGCAATTTAATACGTACTGTCTCTAATTCAGATGAAAAGTGGAAAACGAAGTAACACTAAGTTTTCTCTTATCTACTCTGTTATAAGCAGGATACAGAGTGAAGCTAGTATGTTTTTGTTTTAGATAAAAAAGAAAATTATATCAATGGACCAACATCAAAGTAAAAGCAAATACAATTTTATACAAGTAATTTAAACACAGCATTTGAGGGGAGTCAAAAATATCATCACTGAAAAAAATAACTATGTTAGGTTTAGTGTGACACAATAGTAACTTTAGTCAATTCGAATTATTGACAATAATTTCTGCAACTAAAAGGAGTTATACGCTTCGTCCCTCATAGTAATATAGGCAAAAATAACCTAGTGTTAGGACACTTTGTCCCGCTTTCTGGCTATCGTGTTATTGCGTATGGAAAACAAATTCCAATATCACATTTTGTACATCAAAGCGAGAAAATTTAAATAAATATTATCAATGAATTGATATAAAGTCCCACAGCCAATAGGCTTAAATTCAATCACTATTCTATTATACTACGATAGCATCGTTATATTCTATAAATAATGAAACATAAAGTATATTTAATACTAAATAAATAAATAATGTACAAAAAAAAAAACAAAACTCCATCTCCATACACACCGAGCCCAACCCATCCCTTTGTCTTGCCGCACTCAGTATTTTTTCCCCATTACATTACATTTTCATTTTATTTCATATTTCTCCTTCAGAGGGTGGTTCAGGGATAATAAAATTTTTCCACCCCTTTCCGTTTTATTTATAGGCACGGTTAAGGCAGAATATGGTTTTCGTACGTTTAGTAATGAGCTAAATTACAAGGGTTGTTTTTTTTTTTTTTTTTTTTTTGCTTATTTCTTATTTCAAGCTACCTGCTTGTTTGAGATAAGTGTTCGTCATGTCAATAATATTTTTGAGCGCTCCCCGAGGATGCTGTGATTGACATCATTTTGTTACTTAATTTTATATTTTTGTTGTTTTGTTTTTAATGGATTTTTTTTATTTGGTAAATTAATACATTGCGTTCATGATTAAAAGCCAAAAGGACAAATATGGTCCTTAATATCTTTATTCACTATTTTTAGCTCGGACTGTATCCCGCATTTAGAAGGGTTGGTTGTGGGTTCGATCCCACTCGAGGAAATTAAATATTTAATATCTTCAAAATAAATAATTAATATTTTCATTTCTTCGCTCTGGTAATAAGGCAAAGCGCGGCGTTGAGTTCCGCCACTCAACACGCAATGCCTCAAATTCGGCGGAAAGTGGGAAACGGAATTGGAACGGAGTGTCTTAACACTAGTTACCATCTGCCTAGCCTGCTGTGTGCAGGATATAGCGACGAGCTAAGTAATGTTGGAATAATTAATAATAGATAGCAGACACACGTATCTGTAGTGTTTAGATGAAATAATAATAATGATAATAAAATGGTGCAGGTATGTACGTTCTTAGTTTGATTTCTTAACAGGCGTTGTTAAGGAAAGAAGAATCTTAAAACCTTGCAAAGTATCTTGTGATACCCATAAAGTACTTTCTAACTTCCCAGCATGGGTAACGAGTATATGGAAACAGAAAATTTTGAAAACACGTAACTAAAGAAGTTGGTTTTTATAAAAAACATATGCATGAAATGCAATATATATATATATATATATATATATATATATATATATATATATATATATATATATATATATATATATATATATATATATATATATATATATATATATATATATATATATATATATATATATATATATATATATAAAATAACTTATATTGTAATTGTTACATAACATTCGCAATAAATACATAGGCCGTAATGGCACAGTGTAAACATGAGGAAGCATTCGATTCCTAGACAGGGCAGTGAAATATACACTCTGGTAATGAACAACACAAAGCGCGACGTTGAGTACTGTCACTGAACTAAAATTAAATGAAAATAGAGAACGGGGTTTTTTTTTCAGCTTCACGCTGTATCCCGCACTAGGCAGGGTAGGCAGAGGGAACGGAAGTGAAACCTAGTGTTATGACACTCCGTTCCACTTCCGTTCCCCACTTTGAGAGAACGGAGTGTCTTAGACATTAATGACTGGCATTATTTACGGAACATTCATCATATTCCTTCTGCATATATTGATATGTCGTATAAATAGTGTGAAGAACATGCGTTTGATACGCATCCAGTTACAATTTTTAGTTTTTTCATGTATAAAATTAAAACATAGTAAGCTCTTGAGCACTTTTCGTACACTTTATGCGTTTTTCCACTTAACAAAGTGAACCAAGTACTAAGACACTCCGTTATCTTTTTTCAATGTCTACTACAGCGGAGATTTTTTTACAATTTTTAAAAATATTATAAAAAATAATTTTAAAATCCTATTAGAAATCGAACCCATATCAATTACATTATAGTCGACATCCTACAGCGAGGGCCTGATTTTTTTATACAATAATAATAAATACCTACAAAGGAAATTTTACATTAAATACAATCTAATAATAAAACACGTATCCAATTTAGTATCACCTTAAACAAAGCGTAACAAAAACTCCGCACTCGGAACATTACGTTGAAAATTACACAGCTTAAAAACCATTAATAACCTTTCTTCCCTCCTTCGCAAAATTTCGAGTCTTTCGTTAAAACTGTAGAAAAACCACCCTTGGGAGGTGGTAAGGGGGTGACTGGGGGCAGTCTCAGAAGAAGAAATATGGATCAATAAAGAAATAGCGCGGTGTCCAATCGTGGCAGCGGCTAGCACGCACACTGACACACTTTGTATTTGTGTGCTGTGTATTTACACAACGTTTACTCATACAGAGGTAATCGAGGAAAAATGTTTTGGTTGTGTGCGTGATCGCGCTTGTGTAACCGCAAGAAAAAACGCAAGGGTCGTTTTTGGATTTTAAATGGTTTCCAGGGGTGGGTAATTAGATTATTAGTATGTGGATAGTACATTACTGGTTTATATGGTTTTGCTTATAGGTTCCGTACATCTTATATTCATTTGTTACGTTTCAATTTAATAGGAAATAAATTAATTGGTAAAATTCTTAAATATCTTTACAAAAAGTTTAATATCAAAATTGTGTACTGATATAAATAACTGACTTTCTCATTGATGACAATCAGTATTGTAATATTTCTAAACTTTCAATAGGAAATTAAAAGAAAATTGACAGAAACCAATATAATTTTATCTACTTATATCATAACTTATAATTGCCGGCGTCTAATTTATGTGTGCGTTAATTACATAAAAAACTAAGGAACAGCTTTAAAGTAACTTTGTAGTTTTAAACTTTATAAGCGTACAACTGGCGACGTCTGCACCAAAGTAATCTCGATTTCCCTTATCTAGATCAACCCGATGAATTCGAACAGTTGCTCCGTGAAGCTTTCATATTATAATTTTCTTCTTATATAAGAGCTTTTTGAAAAGCTTGAAGATAAGAGCTTTTTTATAATAGCCAGCCTCGATTATTTTTAATTTATACAAACAATTAATGTTTTTTTGTAGATGAAGAAGTTTTCTGGATTCATACAAATGACTTGGCCTAAAGTATAAAATATATAATTCTTTATAATATAACTTGTGTTATAGACTTTTGAACAGCAGTCATTATTTTAGATTTATAAGTAATTTATCTTGTCGGTAATTTTATAACGTAGCTAATATATGAATAAATCAATATAATATCCGTGGGTTTCATTTTTACTCAGTGGAATAATCAAGTACACTTCTTCGCTCAGGAAAGACAAAGCAATATGTGAAGTTCCATCATTTAACAGACATCATCTGAAATTCTGACAGGAAATGGGAAATGCAGAGCAATTTACACAAATTTCACTGTAAAGATAATAAAAGGAATCTCTCTGTATTATCTACATAATAATACATACATAGTTTAACGCTGCCTCCCGCACATGGCAGGGTAGGCAGATGAAATTTGGGAACCCAATGTCAAGACACTGTTCTATTCCCCACTTTTCGCTGATTTTTAGGGCATTGCATGTTCAGTGGCGGATATCAACGCCGCGCTTTGCCTTTTTTCCAGGGCAAAAAAAGGATAGGATTAAATATTTAGTTTGAAAATATTATATATCTCATTTCCTCGAGTGGGGATCGAACCCAATACCTTTCGCGTTTACCGTCTCACCCTCACCGACAGGCCTCAATACGTGTACACACAATAACACATTTCCAAATATTATATTAAATATTTTAATGTATATACATTTTTTCTTCTGCCTACCCTACCAAATACGAAAAACTTGCAATACCACAAAAAAGAAGAAAGAAACGTACAAGAAAATATTAGAATATGTTCCAAAACGACCCTAATAGCTAGATAACGCAACCAAAGCTTGTTTATAACTTTATAAGCCCGCTCTTGCCAAGTCCGCAGCAGGAGCAAAAATAATGCGCAAAGCATTAAACACAGATAAGGTGCCTTGTTGGCAAAAAACATAAATTTGGCACCGTATCGCGATGTTATACAGTGTATTATACTGAAGTTTTAGAGGATTTCCAGTTTTTGTTTAGTTAAGTTTTTTTGTGCTAAGACGCGGTGTTGAGCTCCAGTATTTAACGTTCTATCTATAATTAGAGGCGTTATGCGGTGTAAAGCTTGAAACTGAAATTTAATTAAATTAGTTCTTTTAAAGGGGAAAACTGATAATATTCCCTTTTCTCTACATTTAGCTAATATTTGTATAGATGATTGTTGATATAGCCTATGTAAGAAATAAAAAAAGTAAATATGTATATTTAACCAAAATTTTACTATTTATATTTTCAGCCTTCTCCTATATATTATACTTGCCTTAATTTAGTTCTTCTCTATGGAAAAGTAAAAATCAGTATGACTTATGTCTAACGTATGAACGTTTTAAATGACCGTAATGTAATTTAACAACAGGTTCAATTTTAGTATAGATTTGGAGTAGATAATATTATTTAAATATTTTTATTTTTTTTTTGGGTTTGCAGGGCTAAGGGATTTTGGGAACCTAGTGTTAGGACACTCCGTTTCTCTTTTAACACTTCTGTTTCCTATTTCCGGTGAATTAAGCATTACTTATAATATTCTTTATTGTACTAGAAACAAAAGAAAACAGAAATATATAAAAAAAAACAGTTACAGACAACCAGTGTATGTGGATAAGTGTCAATAAACGGGTCTTATCGAGTGTTGGAACTCAACGCCGCTGCGTAACTATTCATTTAAGTTCTTTCGGTATTGATGATGTAATTATTATTATTTTTTTTATATTTATATAATTTTAATATAAAAAGTAACAACTATAAAATATACACACTTTTATTCGCAAAAGGCTTATTCTTAGACGACGTCACGTTTGTGCCCTGTCAGCATATCCGACCAGTTGAAGGAGAACCGCCAACCCTCCTCCCCTAATTAAAAACTCCATAAGAAAACGGTCGATCATGAAAATACTGGGGTCTTTATAAATTGGCCGGCTAATGTTTTGTTTTGCTTAGCGTAAATGATGCAAAAAGCCTTAAGAAATTATAGCGACTAAGATATAAGGGGTATTGTTTTAATATAAGACATACCTATATGGGTATAGATAAACAAGCTTCTATAAAAGCTGCGATTCTTTTAGCTTCGTGATGTATACTGAACATGGCAGGGTAGGCAGAAGGAACTTGGGAACCTTGTGTTACGACAATTTATGCCGTTCTGTTCCGTTCCGTTCCGTTCCACTATTCATCGAATTTGAGGTATTGCTTGTTGTCTGGCATTAGGGCGAAGCGGGTAATACCTATATTAAATATTTTACTTTCTCAAGTTAGAATAGGACCTATAATTTGTCGCATTAACAGTCGCACATACTACGACAGGTCTCAAAGGCCTTTTTTTAAACTAAAACTAAAATATCGATAAGGAAAAAAATATGATTTAAAATATATTATGTATATTTTTGCTACTTTAGACATAATAGTAACTAAATAGATTTTCAAGGACACGTTACTACATTTTTCCCAGCATACTTTGATACAAGGGATACGAGGAAGTCGTGGCGCAGGGCCACTGGCCTTGTGCGACTTTAAATGCGAAATTTGGGTTCAATTCCTACTCGAAGGAATGAAATATGTAATAATTCCATTTGACCCTGGCAACGCCTCAATTTCGGCGGAAAGTGGAACGAAGTGTCTTAACACTAGGTTCCCGGGTTCCCTCTGCCTACCCTGCCTCGTGCGGGATACAGCGTGAAGCTAAGAAAGAGAAAGAAAGACCCTGGTAACGTGGTAAGCGCGGCGTTTAAATCCACGAAAGGGTTTTATTGAGAATTTTAATAATTGTTTTTAAAATTTCAATTGCATCTTGAACTTGTCTTATGAATAGCGTAGTTGTATATTTTTAGTAATAGTTGAGAAAAGAATACATCTCTCTCGTCTCTCTTTCGTCATTGAGATACTAAGAAACACGAGTGAAATTTGGTATCAATGTAATTTAGGAGGGCCTACATTCTCAACTACCGTTAGTTGTGAGACGTAAAAACAAGATTTTCCATTTTAACTCTTAAAATTGAAGAAAAATTGTAAGAAGTGACGAATATTATAATATGAGCGGCTCATTAGCCTTTTTCATTAACTCTATCTTGGATGTAATTATGATAAAATAAATATTTAATATACCATAAAATGTAGGTAATGTAGATATATTTTTATTTATTTTTTTGTTTTCTCTATAAAAGTATTAATTAAGTAAGTTTTCTTACAGCGCGGCGGTGAAAGGAGATACCGGCACAATAAGATCTGATTCAATGCTTCACAATGAACTGAAGAAATATGTAAAACGATGCGGAACCCGCGACAAGCAGGGACGGGCTTGGGAAAATTTTAATGATTTGCCATTGTATTGTTTATTTTTTTACTATATCGATATGTGAGTTTAAATGCCGTTGGTAATCACTCAGGAAGCTAATTATTTTATTTAAAATATTAAATTACATTTTGAAAAGAGCAACTGTTGAGTTTCTTGCCGGCTCTTATCAGCAGATTCGCCTTCCAATCTGGTGGTAGCTGTAAGACTGACAATACACACATTTCTATGTAACTCTACGATTCAAAATTGCTTGTACTGGTCTAATTGAATAAAAAATATTTTGATATTAAATTAGTGTGCAAATTTAGTTCCCCTAATATCTTAAATCCTAAGCGGTACGTGGGGAACGCAGTGTCTTAAAATTTTTCAGCTAAATGATTTTTCTACATATTTCAGAGTAGACAGACTAAACCGAGTGAGACATTGCATGATGTGTGGCAGAACTTAACGCCGCAAATGATTAGTTTAAACTTTAGAACATAAACTTCATTTTAGTTTCACTTTATAATAACAGTAACAATTTGCTTACGGATTTTTAACGATCTATACCAATAAATATATTTATAATTTCTGCCAACATTATCTGTTAAATAATAATCTTTAAGGAAATATTTTTATTCTTTCTTCTAAAGTAAGCAACTCAGTAGAGGAAGTACTTCATATTTCTTTGTACATATTATGATAGCTTGTGTTAGCACAGGAGTACCAGCGTGCGACTGTAAATGAGACAGGCTGTAAGGTCGATGCCAATTTGAAGTCATTAAATAAATAATATTTTCATTGCCTAACTAAGTACCCGAGTTTCCTCTGCTTACCCTGCCATGTGCAGGATATAGCGTTAAACATATTACTTTTAGATTATAATCTTAGTTTGATCCGAATCCACGACCATTGAGTAAATGACATTACATTTAATAATAAAAATCCATAATCTTTATATAATTTTCATAAAATTCCGCGTTATATTTATAATTGTGTATTCAGCATCTCAAGTACGCGCCGCGGAGCGTCCGTACTGTGGGGTGGGGCGGGGACGTCCGACACAGCGCTGCTTTTTACGTTCAGATACAGGGGCTGGTAGCATTTTCTTGTTATGTTATAATAAAAAATACATACATTTTTTATATTAATTCTATATAGATTTACTAAATCAACAACAATGAAACGCTACTCGCATTTTTTTGATGATAATATTTTTTGGATGATCATATCTTATAAATTTCTTCATATGAAAACAATTTTTATTTAAAAGTAGACGTAAATATCATGATCATAACCACACTTAGCGATAAGAGAAGACATGTATGAAAGATGTAAGTAAAGAAAATATTTTTACTTTTATAAAAATATAAAAAAATCATAAGTTCTTAGATCGATCAGTATGTATTTTGAATAAAATACATACTAATCGATGACTAAGCTGAGTGTATACATGATTTTACATATATACAACTAGCTTAGCTTAGAAAAATATTAATTTTACAAAAATAATCTTAAAATAATCATCATAAAACAAAATGTTTCAAGACCCTGCTTAAGAAGGTGTGAGCGGCATTGCCTCAAGAATGCTACAATTTTCCCGAGTTTTCCATTTCTCGGCCCTCCCCCTACCTCCCCTACCCCTGCCTGCACCCCACTGTGGGGGGATAAAAAAGGAATGGTCTCCGTTGCTACGATACGGAGTAGGTATTTTGTTACTCGTTTATAAAGTTTTGTCTCGATCAAGTATCGAATGATGCTGTGCTTGTATTTAAAAAAAGAACACACTTTGTAAATATTGGGGCCGTCATCGTAAGCACGGTAGTACTGGGTTCAATTCCCATTCAATGGTCTAAATTGTTTTCGTTTCCTTGCTCGTGTTAACAAGACATAGCGCGGCGTTGAGTTTCATTTGAAAAATTGTGTGGAGGCAAAGTGTCATAATATTAGTTTTACTATGTTTTAAAGTGTTATTCCACACTTAGGACAGAAAATACTAAACTTAAGCTCTGACCACTAAGCCATTCATTTGAACGAATGGCTTAGTGGTCAGAGCGCTGGAACGGTATTCCAGAGGCGCGGGTTCAAATCCTGCTTCGTTCAAAATTTTATACGCTTTTTAAATTTAAGTTTAGTATTGTCATAATATTAGTTTATCATATAGTATAGCTATATTGTACAATTATTTTATCAAATATTTTTTTAACCTTAAATTTTACGATTTTGAAAAGCTTCTTGTAGAGCTTTTTGTACGAAAATATTTTTTACATAATTTTGTTTCTTATGAAACTAAATAGTTTTTAATTAATATTTTTAATTGGACATATAAGAGACTAATCCTAGACAAAAAAACACACTTTAAGAACTCGAAGCTCAGATAATTAAATTTCCTTTAAGAAATAAATTAAACCGGGAAGGCGACGTCCGCGTCTCAACACATTTTCTGGCAAAACAAATCCTTACTTGCTAAGAAATATAAAAAATATAACCGGAACGTCTTAAGTCCATTATCAATTGATCAATACAAATACAACTTTATTATATAGCATTAAAGCTCAAAATTGATTACCACTGAATTATTTCGTTTCATTCTAACACTTAGTAATAATATCTTATAGACCAGTTTTGAGTCACAGAAAATTAAACTTTATTGTCCTTTAATAAGGTATATGTTGAATAAATATTGAAAGTAATTAGTGACTTTTTGCTATAATAAGTCTATATAGAGGCTGCCTCAAGTTTGCGAGGGCCCCCCCACTTCTTTGCCGTAATTTACATTTTAAATTGCACTTACATAGCTGAGGCTAGCGTCCGTGAATGTAGGTAGGTACCTATAGAATCGAAGTTTAGATTACTTGGTAAATGAGCGTAGTTCACTCATTGTTTCTAGAAACCTGACGAATTAGTTAGGCGTTTTGTGTTTTGTGCTTTTTTAAGCTTATTTTTTTATGGCTTTGACTGTAAAAGAAAAAATTATTTCCCTACGTATCGTCAAATTTTAAGGACATTGTATGATGACTTGCGGAATTCAACGCTGCGCTTGGTTTTGTCACCAAATCGAATGAACAAAAATAATTCGTTCTCTGAACGTGATCGATCAGCAACAGCCCCGTTTACAGTCAGATGACGTATGTATGCGCCGTTATGCATAAAAATTTGAGGAATGTCACAGGACTAGCACCAATACGTATTGAGAGATTTTACTTGTACATAATTAATAAATATTTTTATTCAGGCCACGCCAGGCGTGCCAGCTGGGTACAATTAACTATTCCAATGTCATGTTGTATGGAAAATATAAGAAAGAAAGCGGCCGATAAATATATTGTTATTTTCTCGTTCTGTACTGGTTTTTATACGTGGAGTTTCGAGCGTGCCAGTTGAGCACTTATCTCTTCGCCAATATCATCATGTTTGAAGAACAAAGAGAAGAGATAATGCGGTGAAAAAGAGACAATATTAAATAATAAGAAAACACAATAAAAGAAATTGAAATAAAAATATTACCCTCTCTTCAGTTTCATCCTGCATCCCGCATATAGTATATATTGTAAACATTAATTTTTATTTTATATAAGAAGGCAACGAGAGGCCTGTAGTAATGCATGTGCACAAGCGTGTGACTGTGGATTATGGGTTTGACCCTCATTCGGAAGTAGGAAACTAACACTAGGTTCCCAAGCTCCCTCTGCCTGCCTTGCCATGTGCGGGATACAGCGTGAAAGTAACAAAAAAAAACTATAAAGATAGCTTTCATTATAGTTTTTTTTTTGTAAATAAAAATATATTCTACGTCAAAGCTACTAACAGATTTTTGACGCGATAAGTTCCACCTATTTATTATAAGTTATTATTATAATGTTATGTAAACAAAATCGATTCTTTTCACTTTCAAAATGTACGACTTCCGACCTTTTTCTATGAAAAAAATGTTTTAATCGAAATCAATATAAAAATCGAAAGTTTTTGTAAAAAAATGTTTCCTGTCGCCTTCGTTATATAAAAATAAGCTTTAATAAAATATTTGTAAGGTTGAAATTCAATATGTTAGAGTTCATCAAGATCCTAAGGATACGTCACAGCAGTTTTGTAAAGAATGTTAAAAAAAAAAACCAAACTAAAAGAATCATTTTAAATCGATACTCTGAACAAACTGTCGATACATCGTTAGATAAGATTGTAGGTTACAAATATTTATTTAAAGTGTGGCTTCCGTTTTTGTGGATATGACTTTAGTTATTATGTTTATTTTAAAGTTATTTTTCTTTCTTTCTTTCTTAGCTTCACGCTGTATTCCGCACGAGGCAGGGTAGGCAGAGGGAACCTGGGAACCTAGTGTTAAGACACTCTGTTCCACTTTCGTTCCCCACTTTCCGCCGAATTTGGGGCTTTGCGTGTTGAGTGGCGGAACTCAACGCCGCGCTTTGCTTTATTACCAGAGCGAAGAAATGAAATATTAAATATTTAAATTGAAAATATTAAATATTTCGTTTCCTCGACTGGGGATCGAACCCAGAACCTGTCGGTTACAGTGACACGCTTGTGCCGCTGCGCCACGACAGGCCTCAAATTTTTGTATTTTATAAAAAAGTCCTACGTGGCGACGCAACAGGTTGTGCGTTTAATTCTCATTTGAGGATATGAAATATTTAATATTTTCATTTTCTCGTTCTGGTAATGAAGCAAAACGCGGCGTTGCCTTAAAAATTCTGTGGAAAGTTTGGACAGTTTGGTTTGATGTCAATGTGTCAACATCTAGTTCGAAACTTAACCTTGTGGTTTTTAAGAGAAGAGAAGTAAGTATAATTCACAACTAAAGAGTGTTAAAGTCAGCCTCTGTGCCATCACGGCGTAATATAAACTGTAATGAAATTAAATAATACATACAAACGCGTTTTTAACTTAAACCTTATCACTGTACTAATGTGGTATACATTCTTTAAAATATTGTTCTTTAGTAAAAAGACAAAGCATAACGTTCCAAAGCGTTGCGTGTAGGTAGGAGTGTCCTAACACTAAATTCTCTCCATGAAAATTAAAAAATATATCAAAAATAATGTCTTTGTAATAATGTCTTTGATTTTCGCGATTGTTATACATTTTAAATGAAACACTTTTAAACCGATTAATCGCAGTCTACCCGTGACCACGGACTACTGTAAAGTGTTCGAAACGTCGGGTCTCCCAAAAATGTTTACCATTCAATATACGCGATTAATCCAAATGTTTACCATTCAATATACGCGATAAAAAAATATATATCAAAACATTATTCGTAAAAACGTACAACACTTATCAGATCTAGTTCCATTTGTAGAAACTATAATATTTCAAAATATTACTAAATTCAACGCCACATCGAATACAGAGTATATTAACACTATATTATATATATACTGTAAAAGAAATATAACGTATAAATAAAAAAAAAAACCAACTTCGTATGTAAATTCAGCCTTAACGGTAACGTGTGGCGACACACGAAGGCGAGTACGGCGCGGGAAGAATGCGCGAAAACACCGGCGAGTTATTGCAGTCTTTCCTAAATATGCGGTACACTTTATGAAGGTAGTATTTTTTATTATAATTTACTATAATTTGTATACTTTATATTATGATAAAAGTTTATGTTAAAGTAATATTTATAGAAATGCATATAGTTACAAGTAAATGTAGTTGCTATCCGTTTTAGTTAAGTAAATTGTAGTATGAGGCCTGTAGTGCGCATAAGCGTGTGACTGTAAACCTGACACGTTGTGAGTTCGATATCCACTCGAGAAAGTAAAATATTTAAAATTGTCAAATTAGATATTTACTATTTTCATTTCTTCGCTCTGGTAACGAGGTAAAGCCCGGCGTTGAGTTTCATCAATGAATACGTAATACCCCAAATTTGGCAGAAACTGGAGACGTCAGAAAAGAAATTATGACATAGTTATATTGGTTTTTACATATTTATATAAAAAATAAAGCTAAAATGTATAATTTCTTTTCATGGTCGATGAAGCCAACAGTCTATGAAAACAATTCTTCTCTGTTACCGACTAACGATGATTTACTCATGTTGACTGGCTCAATACCAGCTATGTTTGTAAATCATTCAAAACGGGATGACTCTGTGAGCGACGCGTACGTTTTTTTTTAAGAAAAGGAGACAAACAAACGCATAGGTCACCTGATGGTTAGTAATTACCACCGCCCACGGCCCTATGGCACACTAAAGGATCTACAGGTCGGTTTCCGGCTTTTAATATGGATATTACTTCCAGTTTTTGCAAGTACCCATGTCATTTACCAGTGAATAACGATATTTTAAATGAAAATGTTTCATATCAACATTAACAATCAATATAGAATTGATTATTCTAATAAATCCATGATTTTTTTTCCATTAATAATTCTTAAGCTATCACAATAATCATCTCCTGTAGGTGTACCCTGTACTAATGTAAGATTTACACAGGTTATCCGGCGAGAGGAACAGTTACCTAGGGAAAGGAAATCCGGACGCCGCCGTCACACTAAAAATTTGCTTCACAAATTGTTTGCGAAGCAACCGGGATATTTGGAAAGTTCTAATTTGCATTTACTTTGTATGTAGGTAGCACCAGTAGATTGTAATAGCAGGCGCTGTACATTCGTGTGATATCGATCTTTTAAGAATGTTAAGTGTACCTGATAACCTATTAAAAGTTTTCAAGTATTTTAAATAGTTAACTGTTGAATGTGTCCGTTTGTAAAGCGTTAGTATTGGATGACACTCGTGGGAATGCTTGTTGGAAAATATTTTCACTTTCATTGTCCGCTTAAATAATGTGCAACTATGTTTTTTACCACATTTTGTTTTGGTCACTTCTGAATTAGACCTTCCATTCTTAGGCTAGATTTCCATCAGTCAATATCGTAAAATGCGTTTAAATAAGGCAATATTAACTTTTTGGTTTCTTATTCTATGACAAAAAAAGAGAATCAGGCATCTCTTTATTATGTTACTGCAAAAAGTTATATTGTTTTTATGAATTGTCAAACACAACAATTATCTTATACCTTATCTAAGTGATATAGCATATGTAGGATATGTGGAAGAACGATTAAACTGGAGAAACTTCCTATCAATAGCATGTGGACTCGACTCTTAATCGTATGTAAGAAGATTTTGATGTTAGTAGATGAGGTGTAAGAAGTATACAAAGGCATTTGGCTTCTGTTGACTCTTAAATAATGAGTAAAGATAGATAGATTTATGTTCTTGTACGAAAACGAACTATGGATTACTACTGAATGATGATGATGAAAATCTGTACTTTTAATTTGAATAAAGAATCGCCTTGATTCTTTATTCGTCAACTTTATATTTTGTATGTTTTCCTTCAATTTTTAAGTCATTTGTAGATAGTTTGAACAATCAGCAATCCAAGAAAAAAATCATTAGTACTTGAAAAAAATAATGACCTTGGCATTGAATCCAAAAATAGTTTAAAGTAAATATAAGGTAATAATAGTAAAAATATATTAAAATTAATTAAGTTTTATTAAAATAATATAAATCAATAACGGTTCATATATTCTTTTCTGACTTTGTATTTTTATTGGAATCGCAATAATAATTTATAAAAAAATATGAATACAAATTTAACACCTACCGTTTAATACAAACATCTGCTCAAGGACCTTTCGACCCCAAATAAAGGTAAGAAAGGGTCAACTGGCCGGTACCGGATCTAGTCGGTTCCGGCTATAACCGGTTTGAACTAGATGCGGTTACCATTCAATAACACATTGTTGGAAGGATAAAAGTGACCAAAATTACAATATTATTTGTTTTACATATATTTATAACTTCACGGTATATTCCCGCATATGGCAGGGTACTTACCTTAGAAAGCTTAGCTAAGTTAGCACTTCGGTCCGTTACTCACTATCCACTGAATATGAGGCAATGTGTGTTGAGTAGCGGAACTCAACGCCGTGCTTTGTATTTTAATATTTTCAAATTAAATATTTTGAGGCCTGTCGTGGCACAGCGGCACAAGCGTGTGACTGTAACCGACAGGTTCTGGGTTCAATTCCCAGTCGAGGAAATGAAATATTCAATATTTTCAATTTAAATATTAAATGTTTCATTTCTTTGCTCTGGTAAAGCGTGACGTTAAGTTCCGCCACTCAACACGCAATGCTTAAAATTCGGCGGAAAGTGGGGAACGGAAGTGGAACGGAGTGTCTTAACACTAGGTTCACGGTTTCCCTCTGCCTACCTTGCCTCGTGCGGGATACAGCGTGAAGCTAAATATTTCATTTGATTTTATTTGATATTTGAGGGGGACGACCTGTCGTACATATATAAAGTCCTACGTTTGTGCCCTTGCGCAAAAAGACAGTTATGGAACATCATATTGTTGTTATTGAATATCATAAACTGATGTACTGAGCATAATAAACATATTTTTAAATGAATTAGAATAGGAATAAAAATGTTCCATAATGTTTATAGCTAAAAAGTTTCTTAAACAACTCATAGACAACAGTTTTGAGAATTATACACAGATTTATTTACAGTTGTCGGTCCAAGAGCTACTTGAGAAAATAAAATATTCAAAAAATCCTAAAACAATATTATTATTAACATGGTAACCCTACAGATGACCACAACAAAAATTGCATTCAGCCAAACTATTATTAACAAAAAGTCAACAAAGCCAGGACATATGGACAGTAGTTTCGTTTAGTGTAAAGTATTTTTTTTGTCCACTCTCTTATTCACGATCACGCATTGAAGACATGTGGTAGAAGGGTTGGGAAAGGTAAATGGTTTATTGATATACGTTTACGCTTCATTGGGCTTTGGCGGTAAAAAATACAAATGTATGGGAAATATGTTTTAAATTAAACTATGATTGTCTATTTAATATTATGGTTAGTTAAAAATTTTAAGTTATTTATTTTACTTTGTTTTTTAATAATATTTCATGAAATTAATTATTTAAAAGCTTTAAGCTTATGCTTCATCATACTTTTAGCAAAGTACTAGAGAGAGTACACTGAATCTATTATCAAAACATTCCTTTCTCAGGTTTAGGTAAGTGGCGGAGCTAAACACCGCTTGATTTTGTTATTGATGTAAATAAATCTGCTGTTAATCTTTCAACAAGTAGGTTGTTGAAAGAAAAAGGCTGTTTAAAACATTTTTATAAAAAATATGTAATCAATCCAAGGCCTGTCGTCGAACAAACGATGTTTGATTGTAGACTAGGAAATAAAATATTTTCGTTTCTTCGCTGTGAAACAAAGGAAAGCGCAGCGTTAACTTCCGCAACTCAACACGTAATTAAATACGCATCGCATTCGCACCCATCGTCATAGACACATCAACTGAGCCATTGAAGCCATCATTTAGTAATATAATTTTAAAAGTAGTTACATCATATTCAAAATGTTTTCCGCTTTACATTTATATAATCATAATCAGATGGTACCAGTCAGAAATATTGAATTTATAAATAGATAAAAACCTTTCCCAATAACTGTTATCGAGGATCGCGTGTTTTGGCGTTTTCGTGTAGTTTTTGAATAGACGAACGAAAAGTTCATAAATTATATAATTACAGAATAAGAATATATTAAAAAAGTAAATTTTATATTTTACACTGACTTTGGATGGTAAATGTGGACTCAGTGGTCTTTGCTTACTTTGTAAATGAAGTAGGTATCTTAGGGTTCCTGTCGTGGTGCAGCGGCACAAGCGTGACTGCAAACAACAGGTTGTGGTTTCGATCCCAACTCGAGGGAATAAAATATTTAACGTTTTCATTTCATCGCTCTGGTACAAGGCAAAACGCGGCGTTGAGTTCCGCCACTCAACACGCAGTGCCTCAAATTTGGCGGAAAGTGGGGAACGGAAGGTTAACGGAGTGTCTCGACATTAGCATCCCAAGTTCCCTCTGTCTCCCTACCCTGCCATGTGCTGGATACAGTGTGAAGCTGAGTTAGAAATAAAATAGAAATTCAAATAGTCATAAACTCGTCAAATAAAATTTTCACCCACGACTCTTACTCAGCCAAATAACAAATTCTTATTCAAATAACAAAAATAAAAAAAAAAAACATATATAGATAACTTTATTGCGAAGGTATCAAAGAATTTCTAATAGAATTCTTTAATATTTTATTGAAGTAATTACATGCTGCGGGTCGGCGACTGTTATAATACTTTATAGCTATCTTTTTCAAATTATACACTCGCACGTAATTTGTATGCACTAAGTACTGTTTACTGCTAAATGTTTTGTTCTGTGAACTATCATTTGCTTCTTGCTTAGAAGAGTACAAAATATTATAATATAAGGTATATTATAATATTATCATTTATTATATATTGTCACTAAGTTTTTTTTTGTATTTCGAAATGTTTCTTTTCTGTAATGATTCACTTTTAGGGACAAAATAAAGTGAAATTAGAAATATATACAAGTTATCTATCATTACAATTCATTACCATCTTCATTTCATTCAATGACGATAGTTCAACACGCTTCTCCACCAGAATATCAATTTTAAATTATATTTAATAGATTAAGTTACAAAAATATTTCACCGTCCGTAGACCAGTCCAGCAGCAGCTGCTAAAAAAATCCCTGCTTTCAAAACATTTAAAAGGATAAGGAAGGGTCAGTGAAACCAGATTGACCAGTCCTATTCAAAAAATAGACAATAACAGCCCTAAGTTGACCCTAGAGGGACACCGGTCACTTTCGCGCGTTGTGTCCGAAAAACCGGTATTAAATCAAAAGGGTTATAAGCAACAAATATTATTATTAATGTCGTCTAACGTTTAACAAACGCATCGGTCAGTTTTAAATATACCTTCAAACGAGCTTGTTGTGATAAACTATGTTAAACGCTTTTCTAAAAACCGCACATGGATAAAGACAAGGCGCGGCGTTGAGTTCCGCCACTCGACACATAACGTATTAAAAACTGGCACTCTCTATCCCGTGATATGCGGGTTAAAGCGTGAAGCTAAAAAAATTATGGATAAAGGTAAGCATTTTTTTCATACTGAAGCCTAAAATTCCCACGGAGGGGTTTCCTAAAGGTTTAAAAAACCATTTTCCTTCGTCCACGTCACAAAAAAGTGTCCTACAATTATCACCCCCCTTCACTCGGCAAATAGAATTACGCGTGAATTAAATTAACCCTCGAATTAACATGGATAATACCAAGCTCTTCGCTTTTTCCTTATTTTTCTCGCTTTTTACTGTTTTTTCCGTTGACACGTCCCTTGTCGGCTCGCCCGCCAATTTCGAAGGACAAATGTTGTATGGCATCCTTTTAATGGCTGTTTTTATTTCTCACTTATTGAGATTGCGCTGTGAATTTTTTATTCTGTCGTCTTGTTTAGGGATTTTATGTTTTGTAATTTGAAATACTTTGTTTTGTCAAGCGTTCATGTATGGTTTCATTTTTTTTCCTGCTCGTATTTTATATACTATATACTTATTTTACTACGATTTTTGAAAAGAATACAAAGTAATTTTTGTGAAATTTTTCCTGATTCGTGTTGTCTCGTAACTTAACGCCGCATTTAATCTAACTAGATTAGGTATTTTGTTTTGATAAGCGTTCATGTATGGTTTATTCTTTTCCTGCACGTATAAAAATCGTAGTAAGCAAAATTATATATGTATATATAGATACATATATAATTTGCTTACTACGATTTTTGAAAAGTATGCAATGAAAATTTTGTGAAACTTTACCTGATTCGTGTTATCTCGTAACTTAACGCCGCATTTAATCTAACAAGATTAGGTAAACAATTTAAATATATAGTCAGTTTCAATTATACACAACATTATATAGGTCTTACATACAAAAAGTATAGAAAATTAATAATTCAAAGTACAGTAGTAATGATTGAAGATGTTTCAGAAACAATAAAAGCTGTCTATGTTCGCTTGTTAATTATAAGCTATATACTTTTAAATGATCGAAGGGTGAAAGAAACAATGATCTATATTTATATGAAGCGCTATTTTTATTATTTTAACATTATTTAAATATAAAATTTTTACTTAAAATCAAATTGAATAATTTAAATTATACTCTATTATATTGTACAAGTATTAACCCGCGGCTTCGCCCGTTTGTTTAAAGTTGAATGACTTTGAAAACACAGTGCAAGTTATTAAAAAAAATGTTTCTTTGTTTATTACTAACAAAGTTTTTTCATCATTTTTCATTCTATCAAGGAAGAAAAACGAATCGTATTAAAATATTTTATTGTTTTCTTATAAAAAAGCATTCAGTAACTAATTGGGGCAACATCTGACTATAAACGCAAGGGTAATGGGATAAATTACCGTTTGAGAAAAAAATATAATTTATATTTCGCTCGCTTTGGTAATAAGACTAAGCGCAGCGTTAAGTCACCGCTCAATACACAATGTCTTAAAAATTGAGCAATGTTAGGGGAACCATGTATCTTAACAGTAGGTTCCCTCTATGTACCCTAGAATTACAGGATACAGCGTGAATCCAAAATAAAATACGTTGAATAGTTTCGTTTTACAATGTAATGTTCTAGAATTTAATTACGGTTAAAAACACTATAAAACTGAGATATCATAAAAGTAGCAGTAAAGTAAAATACTTGGCGGAGTTTTTACTATCGCATCACTTTATACTTCAGTTTTATCTCTGAGAAAATTTTTGATTAACTAACGTTAGTCTAAGACCTTATGTTGATAACTTTTGGGCTGTAATGGTTACAGATTCAAATACCATATGTAAGAACTATTAGATTATCTAAATTGACATTTTGCAGCGTTAAATTCCGCCATTTAAAGCTTAATTAATCCTAACGAGTCATAAACTAATTATTTTCTATTGTCAATAAGATTTTTTTTAAATTTTTAGATATATTTTTTTGTAAGAAATATTGTTTTTATTGCTATTTATCTCAATGGACATTTTGCGGTGTTGAATTCCGTTATTTAATACTTAGTTAATGATAACAAGTTATAAATGAAAGTATTTTTAATATATTTTTGTACAATTACAATATTTATAATTTTTTATACCCAAAAGCTTATCCAGTAGATCGATTAAATAAGAATACTTATTTGCTGCAAGGGTTTAAGAAAAGGGGTCTTTAAAATGTCAAAAGAAGGTGAATTTCCCTAAGGGTGCGCCCACCCCCCTTAATTATATCTTTAAATATCTAAGTGCATTTTTCGAAGGGCCTTTATATAGGATAGGATAAGGGGCTTCTATAGGGGGGTGGAAATTAATAATGTATTTTCTAAGTTTTTGGTGATTTGCATTAAGACTTCAGTTATATTACTTTTTGATATGTTTTAATCATCAATTTAGGCTATATTGTGGTCTATAAGTCTATATACATATTAAAATATATACGATATAAGTAAAAGATAGGTAAGGATGATTAATTGCAGAAGTCTATCAGCTCAGTGGCACATCGTTTGTTTATACACATAGTAGTTATAGGTTTGACTACCAATAGATGAAATGTATTATTTTAAGTTCTTAGCTCTCTTCAGTTCGAAGTTGGTCATAAGAGAGAAAAAGACAGTTTAAGAAAGATAAAAGATATTTTTTTTTAAAAGATCGTTTTCTTTTTATGATAAAAAATATATCATTAAATAAGTAGGTATAGATATAATAAAATAACAAAACAATGTGTCTAGTACCAAATTCTGTTCTATTAATATCATCATGCCTATTTCATTTTTCAAAGGATTTGTATATATGTAAAACAAATGTAAATGTCAATTTTGAATAACTGATAGCAATATGTAAACTAACAGACTGATTTATATATATATTTTATTACTTTTTTACATATTTTACACATAATGCATGCACTTGGATTTCCAGTGTAACAAGTAGCAAAGAAAAACACCACAAAATATTGAAAAATATGTATAAGTTCAAAAACAATATTCAATTTGTTGCAATTTAAAATAACATGTATTATATACAATTTTAAAATTAGTTAGAAATTTTATAAAAACGTGTAATATAAAGATATATCATGTTATACAACTGCTAAGAAAAATGCTAAACAAGTACATATGGTTTTTTTTACGTATCGAATACATCATATCTGTCATGTACTGATTTGTACTGAGTAAATAAAATAGATGCGAATTTTTATTTCTATACATTACAATGATAATGATATTTTATTCAGGATTTCTTTGACTATAGGTATTTATAAAATTGATCGTTTTTCTTCCGGTATTTTTCTTTTCTCTACATCATTAATAGTTAAGGCCTGGTACAGGCCTGTAACAATTCTTCAGTAAATTACAGGGATGTAGCTTCCCTGATCCGAAGTTTACATAGTTTCCTTAGTTTAAATGTCTCCTTTTAGTGTCTCTAGTCTTTTGATAAGCTAATTTATGTGAATCAAAGCCAGCAATTAGTATAAGACTATTTTAATTACCCAATTAAAGAACCGAATAAGCTAAATTGAACGAAGCAGGATTTGAACCCGCTCTTGAACGGGTTTCAATTCAATCTGGAACGGTTTATAAGAGGCGCGGGTTCAAATCTTGCATCGTTCAAAATGTTTATACGCTTTTTAAATTTAAGTTTAGTATAAATTGATATATGTTACGTTATTATACGTTGCCCTATTTCCTCCAAATTTGAAGTATTGCGTGTTGAGTGGAGTCACTCAAAGCCGCACATTGCCTTGTTACAAGAGCGAAGAAATGGAAAACATTAAATATTGAGTTCAAAATTCCAATTCTTCTAGTGGGGATTGAACCCACAACCTTTCTTTTACATGTACACGCTTGTGTCGCTGCGCCACAACAGGCCTCTTTTGATGGTGATATAATAAATTGATTAATATTTAAATCATCTGTTTTAAGTAATTAACGTAGTATATATACTTGTTTTTTAATAAATAGTCTGATTTCGTATAGTATAGCAAATTTCACCGTATAATTTCTATATATCGTGACATAAATTATTTATATACCATGATAAAAAAAATATCTAGTAACCTTAGGCCACTTGAATTACACTATTTTGTTTACTAATTTGAACTACTTTCTTACCATCATCACTTTTCTTAGTTTCTTCCTGGCAATTCTCAGCAGAACCGCATTCCGAGCCGGTGGTTTTAATTTTATGTTCGTGTCGTCAAAAGTGCTTGCTAAAGCCTATTTGAAATAAAAAATTTTTTTATATATATATATATATATATATATATATATATATATATATATATATATATATATATATATATATATATATATATATATATATATATATATATATATATATATATATATATATATATATATATATCTATATATATATATATATATATATATATATATATATATATATTATTTTCAACTGATTTGAGGCAATTTAAGGAAAGGTAGCTAAAATATAATAATAACAACTGCGTTGAGCCGTGTCTGAGATAAACAAGCGCGTACAAACAGGTAAAAATAAAAAAAAGACATCACCGTTTTGGTCCGTTTTACATTAATAAACATCCTCTATAAGGTTTTTTCAAATTATATCTTCCATATATAAAGAATGATGGGTTACAGATTTATTATAAGTATAGATAAAGTAAAAGAAATGTTATAACCGTATCGAGCTACAAAGCTTTTATTTAATTTTTTTGTCCTTTGTAGGCAGAGGGAACCCGAGAACGTTCCCCACTTAAATTTTATTACAATAAAATAATATTTTATTTATATAATACATAAGCAAATAATCTTTAAACATATATACTGAGCATTCTTTAACATCATTTTACAATACACCCTTGCAAAAAAACAAATTAAAACTTTTCACTTCAGAGTGCCCTCATCTTAGCAATTTAAAACAGGAGGTGTGCATTTATTTCTTCTTTTCCACCCTTAAGGCGTCAATTGTAATATGACCTACCCTTCTTCTGAGTTTATAAGAATATAGGACAATACAAAAAGGGGCTAAGAGTTCCCACTTCAGTGGTGATGTCTTGGGGGTAAGAGCCCCTAAAAAACTACCCCTAAATCGGGGGTGGCGTCTCGGTACGCTTATTTCTTATTATTATTAACTTTTGATGGGGTAGGTATTTTTATGTTTTGTATCGAGTTATGTACATACAAATTTAACTGTGAATAGAATTTATTTTGAACTTTTTGGCATTTAAAACAAATATCAAGACAATATAAGCACCTCGTTGTTAGAGAAGAAAGTGAAATTTATTGTTAGTAAATGCGGTTACAGGTTCGATTTACAAAAATTGGGGTAAAAATGGGGAAACAGCCGTCTGTATTTTAGTCCAGGTAACCTTACTAAGAAATCCAAGTGCATGAATTATGTGTAAAATATGTAAAAAAAGTAATAAAAGATAAGAATACACAAATTAGTCTGTTAGTTTACATATTGCTATCAGTTATTCAAAATTGATATTTACATTTGTTTTACATATATACAAATCCTTTGAAAAATGAAATAGGCATGATGATATTAATAGAACAGAATTTGGTACTAGATACATTGTTTTGTTATTTTATTATATCTAAACCTACTTATTTAATGATATATTTTTTATCATAAAAAGAAAACGATCCTTTAAAAAAAATATATCTTTTATTTAACTTAAACTTTCTTTTTCTCTGTTATGACCAACTTCGAACTGAAGAGAGCTAAGAAATTAAAATAATATATTTCATCTATTGGTAGTCAAACCTATAACTACTATGTTTTTAAACAAACGATGTGCCGCTGCGCTGATAGACTTCTGCAATTAATGTTTTATAAATTATATTATATAATAAATGTCTATAATAAATAAATAGAGCACAACCAAATACTTAACTACAATTTTATATAAAAAGAAATAATTGAAAAAATACAGGTATAAAAAATAATCCAAACATAAGAGCCGCGATTTCAAAACGGCACCGCCGTTACACGCCCGCGGAATTCCAATGACGAATTGCGAAGGCTTTTTCTTGTTTTAAAAACAAACTTAAATTTACCATTCGTACACAAAAATTACGCAAATTTTAACTTTGTGGGCCTTAAAATAGAGATATAGTTGTAAATATTAGTTGAATTCCGTAAGAAGATCTCCCACTGTCTCTACCAAGGATTTATCGTCTTTCAAGGGGGTAAGGAAAAATAAGAAGGGTTGTTTTTCCTTTAAGGGGGTTGGTTAGGGGGTGATTCAATTAGGGCGGGCGGCGGGCGATTAATTATGCTTACGATATTATAACGAAATAAAAAATGAGAGTCATCTTCGGATGTCTTCTTTAAATTTTGTTATTTTTTATTGGAATTCAATGAGACGGAGGACTTTTTTACGTACTGTATTTTTAAATGAAACTGTTTCAACCGGAAATTCGCTTATATTTATTATTATACATTTTTGTAGGCCTAACCTTTAAAACGCCTTGCAGTCGGTGACGGATGAACGGCCTATCCATGACCACAGACTATAAAAAAAAGTCATTAAAAATATGTGCAAAAATAGACTTTTGCGATGAATTTAGACATTTGTTTAAATTACTTTTTATTTTGCATTTGAAATTAAAATGATTGTAAAGCTATATATGTTAGTTGCGTATTGTGTTTTCTTAAATAAACTATTTTGTCACAAACAACAGTCAAACTAACCTGAGTAAATAAATCATTTTTTTGTTACATATAGCTTCACACTGTATGCCGCACTTGGCAGGAAGGATATAGGGAACTTGGGAACCTGATTAAGACATTCTGTATCCTTTAAGACACTTCCGTTCACTTTCCATTCAATTTACTGCATTTCTTACAGTACTAAACGCCGCGAAAAGAAATATTACATTATTCATTTCCTTGCGTGAATCGAACGTAATTATTAACTCAGTTTATTGTAATTATTATTTTGTCTAATAATGTCATTTAATTTCTGTTGATTCTTCCCACTACCTAAGTAAAAATATAGGCTTAAATCTAAATGCTTAAGATAAAAAAGTTATATGAATATATAAATGATGAAGAAACAAAGAAATTCTATAGTATTTATTATTGTAATACTATATAGGCACATTTTAAAAAAAGCTTTTTTTATATTAGTATACGTAGATTTTATCGATCTAGTCAAACAAAAGATGGACTTACAATTGCGTGTTGAATGGCGGAACTCAACGCCGTCATAATTCATAGACAGATATAAATATATAAGTAAAAACAATTATTTGATACATATTTTATTTTTAACACCTAGTTAGAATTTTCATTGCATTTCCTACAATATTTACAATATCGCCAACTTAACCTGAATAACGTTTGTTTATATATAGATTTAGAGTCCCCATGACCTTATTTCGAAGCCTACATGAATCAACGTACGTTAACCCATTCATATGTGAAGGTTAACCAACTTGCCAAAACAAAATAAACTTTAATAAATCTAATTAAGGTTGATTTTATGAAAACAATACAGAAGACACATGTGTATTGAAGTTCGTCTAAGTTTCCTAGGAATAATGTTTTGGAAAGTTTCCTCAGTAATTACCTGAGTGTGAAAGAATTTTGTGAGATTAGACAACGTTTTGTATTGAGTATGAAAACTTTTCATGTGAAGTTAGTTACGATTTTTCGTTAGGTATTAAGAATTATCTTCATTTTACTAACTTTTCTTTTTATTCATAGGTTATTTATTTGACGGGTTGAAGGTTAAATTAACCTTATTCCATTTCACCGCTTTTGTACACATAGCGCGGCGTTGAGTTTCACACTTGGGTATATTAATTTCTTGTACTTTGCGGGTAAAAGCTTGAGTCTGTTATCAAAAGATAATACTGTTCCTTCAAAATACAAAAAAAAACTTAAAAGCTTGCTTCAAAAGTGCTTGCTTTAAAAGATTGCTTCAAAAATGCTTCTTAATACATACAATATTATAACACTCTTTAAATTAGATTCTAAGCTGTAACTATATACTGAAATCAGAAATTCTTTTAAGCCAGGGCAGGCAGAGGGAACCTGGGAACCTAATGTTAAGACACTAAGTGCCTTTCCCCACTTATCTCTTATCTTATATACTTATATCAAAATAAAAACAAAATAATTATCTTTACCATATTTTTCCTGTACACAATTTCAAGAAATAACATAGCCTATCATAAAAGTACGTTAAACATCACTACTAACGTCCCCTAATTTAGAAAAAATAAAAAAAAAAAACCGCTCGCATCTCAAAGCAACCAATTAAAATTTCGCAGCAAATCGAATGCCCCCACCCCTTGCACACTTTTATCCGTCGTCCACCCCACAGGAGCCATCTTGCTTACCCCCGCCTAGGGGGCTCCCAGTTGTTTTAATTCTACCAAATATCTTTTCGTTTTGAATACCTTAGCTTTTGTGTGAAGATTTCTTTTCTTGTTAAGTTTTCTTATATATGTAGATAATGAAAATTATACTTAGTTTACTTGCAATAGTATATCAAGTAATTAAGTTAAAAGAAAATATTTTTTTTTTTTCAGCTTCACGCTGTATCCCGCACTAGGCAGGGTAGGCAGAGGGAAAGAAAGTGAAACCTAGTGTTATGACACTCCGTTTTACTTCCGTTCCCCACTTTCCGCCGAATTTGAGGCATTGCGTGTTGAGTGGCGGAACTCAACGCCGCGCTTTGCCTTATTACCAGAGCGAAGAAATGAAACATTCAATATTCAAATTGAAAATATTAAATATTTCATTTCCTCGACTGGGGATCGAACCCAGAACCTGTCGGTTACAGTTACACTCTTGTGCCGCTGCGCCACAACAGGCCTCGAAATATCTAAAACTTTTTTAGAAAACCGTTAAAAATTTAAACATAGCGAGATCTGATTGTTATTCTGTAAAAGTGATTAATTATCAACGTAGATATTATAGCGAAATACAATTTTCTTAATTCATGCTATATCCCGTTCATGGCAGAAGAAAGCAGAAGAAAATTGGGAACCAAGACAGTCTACTCCCACTTTCATTCCCCATTTTTCGCCGAATTTGAAGCATTTTGTGTTGAGCAGCAGAACTCAACGCCGCGTTTTGCCTTTAGTAACAACTCAAATATTTGTTTTGATATCACAATATTTATTATCATAATATTTATAAAAATATACTTTTTATCTGTAAATATATATTTCCTGGCATATTTAAAATAGAAATCTTTATCCGTCGTCCACCCAAAAGAAGCCATCTTGCTTTCCTTTAATTATACCAAACATCTTTTCGTTTCGACTAACTTGACTTTGGCTGAGTGAGGAAAAACGAAAATATCTTTTATTTTCGATTTTATTAGTTAAAAATGTATTGTGTGTATAATTTTTCATCTTTAATATAAAAAACTTAACAAAACAAACTACACTATTATATACACTATTATTACACTATTATATCTAATATTACATAAACTGTAGATTAATCAGAGAGACCATAGTGTTAGACATTCAGTTTTTTTTCATACCAATTTTCAAGCCATTACTAAATGGCGGTTTAACGCCGCGCCTTATCTACCCGAGAGTGGAAATGAAAACGATTTAAATGTTATCAGCCCCCTGAGCGAGAATCGAACCAATAACCGTTGTATTAACTATATTTTTATAAATAACATTAGATATAAGTTAAATCCGTTATAAAAGCTAGAAGAAAACTAAAGCGTATCTTCATTAAGTCGGCGCAAAGCCGGTAGATTAAGCGTGAATGAAGTCTTACATTTGCATGGAAATTAAAACTCACCTGATAGTGGACCGATCCGGGGTATATTTTGATTCCTTTGTTCTCGCGAAATTATCATTTATTATCATTTATGTATATAAAATCGTGTAAATGATAAAGTAAACAAAAAATATTGAGTAATTTTGGTTAGTTCTTTCTCACTCTCACTCTGGCAGCTTCACGCTGTATCCCGCACATGGCAGGGTAGGCAGAGGGAACCTGGGAACCTAGTGTTAAGACACTCCGTTCCACTTTCCGCCGAATTTTGAGGCATTGCGTGTCGAGTGGCTGAACTCAATCCCGCGCTTTGCCTTGTACCAAAGCGAAGAAATGAAAACATTAAAATATTAAAAGTTGAAAAACATTAAAAGTTGAAAATATGAAATATTTCATTTCCTCAAGTGGGGATCGAACCCATAACCTATCGGTTACAGTCATACGCTTGTGCCGCTACTCCTCGATAGGCTTCAAATATACAGTTCTCCTTCCATTTTCTGCTTACTTACAACTTATGAATTTGATCTTATTCTTGACATAGGGGAATAGTTATGTTGACATTATAGCTCCACCCTGGTAATTAATAAGTATTTAGCGTTTAGTTCCGCCATATGAAAGGTAATTATTTTTTCTAATTTAAGAAAAATCTATATCCAAGCATCTTAATGATAGAATGATAGAAGAAACTGAAAAATATAGCCTCACGCTGTGTACCACATATAGTAGCGTAGGTACAAAGACATACTAATAATAAAAAGCTCTAAATATAAATTAGCAATTTAGTATAAAATTTGCAAATTTATATTACAATTGTAAAAGTACTGAAGTCTCAAAGCCGATAATAACTTCCACGTAATTCCTTAAAGAATCCGTTGAATACGCTTCGTTTCTCTGACGTTACTTTTGTATTATATGTTTTATTGAGTTTTTTTTTATATTTTTATTTAAAATTGGATTATAAAGCTAAAGAGTGTATGTTTTTTCTCTCCATGTAGCATGGTAGGCAGAGGGAACGTAGTGTTAAAACTCTCCACTCTACACTCCGTTTTCATTAAGAAAGTGTCACTACTTACCGCCGAAATCTTCAGAACTTTACGTGCGCTAAAAATTATCTGTCCAGAAATGTTTATAGTATTTGAATAAGTCCGTTATTAAAGACAAACGTATTTTATGTCATGAAAAACTGGTAAAGGAGGGTCTTAACACTAGGTTCCCATGTTCCCTCACCCCCTTAGCTATGTCTAGGATAAAATATGAAAGTGGAAAAGTATTTTTTTCTTAACTCGAAGCTTACGAATCGAAAAACATTAGTTGTAACGATTCACCGAAAAGACGAGATCACGTATACCGATAACATTACCAAGTTTTCGCATTAAGTAACTTTTATTACACTTATCTCGGGGTGGCAGGAAGGCAAAAATGTGAATTCCAGGTACGGCTGGAAGTTAGATGAGTCGTCCAGTTCACTCCACTCTGTTTTATGAAATATTTACTGATGTATTATTGTTTCTGTAGGCATAAAAAATAGGTAAATCACTAATCACTATCAAAAATTCATATAATAAATAGTGGTAGTAGGTAAAGACAGGTAAAAATCCCTGGAATTTTTTTGTTGAGACACTCTGTTCCCATTAAGACACTTCCGTTTAAATTTTTTTGCAAAATTCTGGAGGAATTGTGGGTTAAGTGGCAGAACTCAACGCCGCGCCTAGCCTCAAATTCTATTTTTTTTTATTACACTAATGGCTCGCAACTTATCTTACTATTAATAAATTTAAATGTCGCTATAATCATATACTTAATAATTTTAAGTATATATTATAGCTATAATCATATATTTAAAATTAAACTTAAATTATATAGATACAGAGGCCTGTCGTGGTGCAGGGCACAAGAGTGTGACTGTAACCGACAGGTTCTGGGTTCGATCCCCAGTCGAGGAAATGGAATATTTAATATTTTCAATTTGAATATTTAATGTTTCATTTTTTCGCTCTGGTAATAAGGCAAAAGCGCGGCGTTGAGTTCCGCCACTCAACACGCAATGCCTCAAATTCGGCGGAAAGTGGGGAACGGAAGTAAAACGGAGTGTCATAACACTAGGTTTCACTTCCTTTCCCTCTGCCTACCCTGCCTAGTGCGGGATACAGCGTGAAGCTGAAAGAAAAAAATTATATAGATACAGTTTCTAAATTTGTCCATAAAATACTAATTTAATTTTACTATCCGTCAGTCAACGAAGAAATTTGGGCAAGAAGTGGCATTAATCGTGAATTCGAAGAAGATATCCCAGTAAACGGATACCCCTATCCTTTCAATGATGGTAGAGTGTGGCCTAAATGGTGGACCTTAGAAATCACTAAACTACGAAAAGAATGCATTGCTCATAGACGCAAGTACAGTCACTATCGTAGGAGAGTCCATCGTGACGAAGTAGAGGAACTTCAACTACATACAGCCTATATGGAGGCTAAAAAACGCTTGCAAGAAGCTATTAGTAAAGCAAAAGAAAAAGAACAGGCTGGCAATAGCAGTAACTCTTAGCCTTACTTAATCAATAAGTGACTGATAAAAAAATTTGGAGTGATTTTATTTTGTAAAGTGCCTTAACACTTAGTTCCCTCTGTATCCCTGAGGTCACATCATCGAGATATAAAAGGAAGCAGTAGAACGTTCAACATTGATGAAAAAGATGATATTTTTCTGTAAGAAGATATTATTTCTGAATTTCTTGATATACTCACCTCACTATGTTCAGCGCATTTATAAGTGGTAAGTGGAAGAAATCAGTGTCAATAGAAGTATAAAAAGAGAAAAAAAAAGGTATAAAAAATAGTATAAAGATATTGTGTTTTCTATTTACCATACGAATTAGAGACCTTGTGAAGATGGAAAAGATAACTCGAGTTAGAATTAAATTCACGATCATTGCATTTTCAGATACTGTTAAAGTAGATAATGATTGAAGATAATTTAATTATTAAACAAGCCAAAACGCGGCGTTGAGTTCCGCCACTCAACACGCAATGCCTCAAGTACGGTCCATTCTCCACTTTCCATCTTTCCAAGTTCCTTTTGCCTACCTTGCCATGCACAGGATACAGCATGAAGCTAAGTAAGAGTGAGTATTAAAGATAATTAATTCTGATTTCTTAAACAATTTGGGCTAGACGAAGAACCTTTAATAGACCCATAGAAAGGCTTATAATAGTGTAGTATAGAAATACAATCAGAACAAATGACCGAGGCAAGCACGGGCGGGTTTACGACAATGCCTATAAGAAAACGGGCGTCGCGTTATAAAATTTGCATTCGGCTGGCGGCGTAATGCAGGCTGGGGGCGGTTTGATAATATGGATATGGATTTTCTAATGGAATACATATTTATTTGAATATATATTTATTAATGTTTTTTTTTTGTGTATTATGGAGTATTCGTGGCTGTGGTTGTAGAGTAAGCGTTTGTGGAATCGATTTCTACTTAGAGGAAATTATGATTTTTTTTAACGTCACTCTGGTAACAAGACAAAGCATGGGTAAAGTTCTGCCACTCAACATGCATATCTTAAAAACTTTTTGAAAAATGGGGACATCAAAGATTTAATACAATTTTTGATTGCCTCTGGCTTTATTTACTGCTATATGTAAAGCTATAGAAATAGGCATAAAGAAAGTGCCCACCCTGCTATACAAGTATTTGGGAGCGTGAAGCCTAGTCTATTAGGCAATATTGACAATTCGTTATATAGTATATATCACTTATTTGATGAAGCACTGATATATTTGCAAGTTTTTTAGTATTGCAGTAGACGCAAATAAAACTTAACATGGATAGAATGAAAACCAGCCGTATCATTTATAATTCTAAGTACATAATGACAATAATTATATCTATTTATGTTTACAGATTTACTGATCCTGATCCTGCATAAATGTGTTCACAGACAGGCCTATGGAACAAGATATGTTTTTCTTGTTTAAAAATATTTTTATATTGTAATAAACATTTAATTTTTCATTATATTCGAATTCATTACTAGTAGATACCTATAATAGTTATTTAGTAAATAAATTGAACTGATAAAAACATTTTTTCTTTTTTTTAGTTTCACGCACATATGTCCTGCACATAGCAAAGTAAGCAGAGCCACCTGGGAACCTAGTGTTAGGACACTCTGTTTCTGTTATATATTACTCTACTACACTCGTTGCCTCGAGTGAGCATCGAACTTACAACGTAACATTTCAATTGCACGTTTTTAAAACGCTACGTTTCTTTACAAAAACGCTCAAGATATTTAGCTCTTAACTAACAAGCGTATTCCATACAATAATACCTCAAGGGGGTGGTGTCCGACCTCTCGGGGGCGAGCGGGGGGGGTAAACAGGAAAAAGGAGGGTAGGAAAATTTCCATTTTCTTACGTCTTTCGAGCCCGCTCTGCAGCAGTTTTTGATTAACGGACGGCAAGGGCGAAATTTCATTATATATTCATCCCCCCCCCCCCCCCCCCCCCCTCAGCTTATTTACTTGGGGAGTTATTGTTCGAAATATCGATGGAGATTCTTTTGTTGATGGTACTTAAGATAAAGTGCTTTGGTGAATTTAAAAAATTAGTTGTGTCTATTGAAATTTCCATAGATTATGCAAAATTTAGAATTTTTGAATTACACGTAGATGTTCTATTAATATTGCATATGAGAAAGCCTGTGTGTGTATGAATTTTTTTTTCCATTCACGCAACTGCCGAACGTATTCAGATGTTGCTTTACAGTAATATAGTCTAAACAAAATGATATTTTTTTTTGTGTTTTGATAGAAAAAAATAATTGCTACGTACTTCTTTATTTTCTTATCATTAATTATATCACTATTGGTATACACAATCTTTTGTACAGCTGTATTCCGTTCATATTCCGTTGAATAGCGAAACTCAACGACGCGCTGTTTCTTTTTAACAGAGCGCAACAATAAAAACATTAAATCTATCCCACAACCTGTCGTTTACGGTCACAGTCTTGTGCCACGACAGGCCTCATATATACAATTAATACTTATAAGAACATATTATCTTTATCCTTACGTAAGCAGTGTGAAAATGAAATAAATAAGTCTTAAAAATAACTTTACCAATACAATATGTAAATTTTTATTTGAAGCCTGTCGTGGCGCAGCGACACAGGTTTCTGACTGTAAACGACAGGTTTGATCCTCATTATAGGAAATGAAATATTTAATATCTTCAAATAATAAAATTATATTTTCATTTCTTCGCGCTGGTAACAAGGCAAAGCGTGACGTTCAGTTCCGTGCACTCAATACACAATGTCTCAAGCAAATGGGGAACAGAAGTGGAACGGAGTGTCTTAACACTAGGTTCCCAAGTTCCCTCTGCCTACCCTGCCATGTCGGGTTATAGCGTGAAGTTGAAAAAAAAAAGCAAAGAAAAAATAATAATTGAGTACATAAGTAAGTCATTTCCTTTATAAATTGTACATTTAACTAAAAGTATATGTAAAATATATAAAATAAACATATTTAATTTGCACATGTGTTTCAATGTTGGTAATTTACAATATTTTAGATTTTTAAGCAATCTTGAGAGTGTCTGGATATATACCTACATACGCGGTAGTCCTAGGGTAGAGCCGATATATTTCGATCTTCATTCAAGAAAATATTTATTTTTTAGAAGAAACTCTTTATATGTTACTTCTAGCCACCTAAACGCAGTATCCTCCGTCTAAAGTTATTATACGTTATAGTTAAATTATATAAAATACATTATAAAAGGTGTTGCTTATGTTGAGGTATATCATGGCGCAGCGGCACAAGTGTATGACCGTAAACGACAAGTTGTGGGTTCGATCCCCACTCGAGGAGATTATTTTTTAATACTTTCAGTTTAAATATTTAATATATTCATTCTTCGCTCCGGCAACAAGGCAAAGCGCGGCGTTGACTTCCGCCACGCAACACGCAATGCCTCGGCAACAGAGTGTTCTAATACTTGGTTGTAAAGTTCTCTCTGCGTACCCTACCATGTGCGGATTACAGCTTGTATAACTGCAAATTTTTATAAAAATACCTTCCCTAGGTTTTGCGTGTAAGTGGAACAAGCAGATATTACCTACATATGTTTTTTTTTTTGGTATCTAGCTTTTAGAATACTTTGTAATAGAAATATTATCATTAGTAAATACTGGCAAGACAAAGCGCGATGTTAAGTTCCGCCGAAATTGAACGAAGACCAGAAGCGGAGTATCTTGATGCTATGGCCTAGTCTGTTGTAAGAGGGATAGAGCGTGATACAATGGCCTAGCCCGTTATTAGAGGGATAGAGCGTGAAACAAATGTTATGTTAGATGTCGTCTGGTTTTGCCAGTGTGCTGAAGCATAGACGGAATTACTTGAATCGTATCTACAGCGATGATTGTAAATTCAAATTGCTTTCAGAGAAAATTTTATTTTAAAGATAGGTCATTCGTTGGTTTTTGTAAGGGAAAAGTAGGTACAACGTACTGGTGAAAAACCGGCGAAGTGTGGAAAACGCTTGGAGGAGATTGTATGCAATTTCTAAGGACATAAGAAAATATGATATTGTTTTTACTATGTTTTAAAGTGTTATTCCACACTTAGGACAGAAAATACTAAACTTAAAGTTAAAAAGCGTATAAAAATTTTTTGCTCCTGCTTCGTTCAAAATTTTTATACGCTTTTTAACTTTAAGTTTAGAAAATATGATATTGTTCATTGTGAGTCAATGCAAATACTCTAGCGGGCGAGGGCTAGTCTTTAATAAATTCTTTAATATGTAGTATTTTAGATATGGCACATCTATTTTATAGTCTGTGTATTTTATACAGCGTTGTGGGAATAAAAATAGATATACTGCTTAGTAAGAGAGACTGTGTATTTGAATGTATAAAAAAAAAATATATAATGCGTTATATATCTTTCTTACTAGAATCTTATTGGAATTAAGGTGGTATATTGTTTTTAGCTTCACGCTATGTCTCGAAACTAATAGAGTAGATAGAGGGAACCCGGTAACCTCATTAGGTTCCCAGAAATTTTAACGTTAAGAAACATTAAGATACTTACGTTCCGTACTTTCCGCCAATTCTTTTGAGGCGTTGCGAGTTGACTGGCGGTACTTAACGCCACGCTTCGCCTCGTTACTCTCGCGAGGAAATTAATATACCTATTATTTTTTTTTCAATAATATATCGAACCCACAACCCGTCGTGTTTACATTTGAACGCTTGTGACACGGCATGTCCCTTTTTTTGTTGCTTGGTTTAAACAAGAAGGAACAAGGCTTACATAAGTGAGTGTCCAATTAATATATACAATGTATTTTTATTTCCGTTTTGTGTATCTTCCATAAAGTGTAGGTAGAGACATAAACAACTTAATGTCTATAACTCGCTCTTAACTGTTTGCTAAAATTTTCAAAAAGATTTTCTTTTGTTACCACAGCGTAGCCACGAATTTAGATTTGAACCTAAGAACGTTATGAATATCTACATATTTTCTTAATTAAAAAAATGAATAAGGCAATGTACAAAATAATAATATTAATAATAAAACTTTAAATTTTATAATATTTACCTGCCTTTAAATTTAAAATATATATTTATTTGAGTTTTTTGCTATTCAACAACAGGTGGCGCTACGTAGATGATACTCAATTATACTAACTGTGCATAACATTGTTTTTTGTTCTTTATCAAGTTAATGTAAATTAATAAGGTAATTTATATTTTAATTTATTATCAAATTATTAATTTGAAATAATCCAATTTGGTATTTTTAAAATAAAAATAATTTTAAGTTTTAATAAGAGATGGCACTGTTATACATTATAAATATTTACGTTAATATTTCATAGATGGCAGTAGCATCTCAAGTAAAGCACTGTTATGGTGCCTAATTTCTGCGACCAATTTTGTTTACTGCGTCAGTGTGTATATTTTTTCTTTTTAATTAAAAGAAAATAAAGAGAAATCTTTGTTCTATAAAAATATTAAGCATATTGAATAAATATATAAAATGTAAATAATATTGTGATTTTTATTTATAAATAAATTCCAGTTTAAATATTTTTATTCAACCTAAGAAGTTACAAGCTTCGTTTATTTGAACGTCAAACAATTTACCACCAGTTCACTAAAGTTACTACCTCAGACCTGAGAAGAACCGGCGAAAGAAGCTCAGCATGTTTTCTTTTTTTAAAAAAACTTTACATCATATATTTATGTGACAATAATACATTTGAAATAGCCTGGAGCGGGCATTTTATTCCCATGCTGTCATTTATAAAATCGTAAAATTGGTAGTAACCTTTAACACACAAACGTCTTTTCACAACTTTTTTAAATTGTGAAATAGTGCATTTTCGGACGTTTTATGCAATCCTATTGTAAAAGCGTACACCCTGACCCATAAAAAAATTACGGCCTAGACGCAATCGAGTTATAGGTGCACTGGGACTTAACTTATATCTAGTATTAATATTATGTATGTCCCCGATTTTGCTAAACTCATAAATATTTTTCTTAACATACACAATATTTTCAAAAATATATTGCAATGCAACAGTCATTATATTAATTTCTATCATTTTTTCCCTTAAAGCATCTTATGGCCTAAGTTAGAGATTGCGCGAATAACTCGCGTCTGTAAGACAAAAATTTTATTGAATATCGGCTGCATTACCCCCAAAGTAAAATGCTGTAGGACATAACACTATGAAAGTAACTATAAAAACACGTTTCCACGTCTGTTAACATTCTGATTTTTTAACCACAAAGGCTGAGCTAAGTCTATTCGGCAATACCTCTATATGAGGTCCTCATATTGATAGATTGGCGAAAATAGATAAGTTAAAAGGTATATAAACATAAAAAGCATGAGGATTCCACGGGGGGTATGTATGAAGAGCTTGATGACAGTGGACGAGGCGAAAGAGATATGCCGAGAACGTAGAGATAATTACATAAAGTAACCGTAGTGATGATACAGAAGCTAAGTAAACACAAAAGTGCCAAGTTCCAATATTATTCAATTTAAAACTATATATATAATTAATTAATGCAGTAAAGAGGCATTCTTTCGTGCAATGTATGTAGGTACATGAAAGGAGTCTTTTCACTCGACCAAGTCATTGAAGAGATATACAGAATCTGACGCATTATAATAGGAGTATATATATATATATATATATATATATATATATATATATATATATATATATATATATATATATATATATATATATATAAATATATATATATATATATATATATATATATATATATATATATATATATATATATATATATATATATATATATATATATATATATATATATATATATATATATATATATATATATATATATATATATATATATATATATATATATATATATATATATATATATATATATATATATATATATATATATATATATATATATATATATATATATATATATATATATATATATATATATATATAAATATATAAAAGTTGTTGATATGGGCGAGGCGAAAGAGATATGAAAAGACTGTAAAAGATCACTTAGCGCTCCTTTTTCTCTAGCTACCCCGATATTGATAAGGAATCGATTTAAAAATATCTACGAAATCTATGAATAATATAATTTGATACTTGGGGGTATCGATTGTATAAGCGCTAGATTTCCTCTGCCTATGTAAGAAAGGAAATAATGTTGAAAAAAAAAGCTAACACATTTTTTTTTAATTTGTGAAGCAAAAGCAAAGCAGGTGGGGAACGGAAGTGGAACGGAGTGCCTTAACACTAAGGTTCCCTCTGCCTACCCTGCCATGTGCGGGATACAACGTGAAGCTGAGTAGAGTAGAGTAGAAAGCGAAGCGAGAACGACTAACGAACCAAATGTAATAAATAAGTTTATTTATAAATAAAGTTTATACATATACACAGATCTCTCAGCTTCACGCTGTATCCCGCACTAGGCAGGGTAGGCAGAAGGATGGGAAGTGTAACCTAGTTTGAGGCATTGCGTGTTGAGTGGCGGAACTCAACGCCGCGCTTTGCCTTATTACCAGAGCGAAGATATGAAACATTAAATATTTAAATTGAAAATATTAAATATTACATTTCCTCGACTGGGGATCGAACCCAGAACCTGTCGGTTACAGTCACACTCTTGAGCCGCTGCGTCACGACAGGCCACGATATACACAGATCTTCATCATCTTTTAGAATAAGTCCCATTCCACAATTTCATCCCATAACCACAATCATGTTTTTGATACACGTAATAAAGACAATGTAACCTTTCAAAATATTTGCTGGTATTCACAGTTACTGTACATCTCTTTTGCCATATTGACTGCCAGCGTCTTAGCGCTATTCGGAGAATCTTACATAATTTATTGACATTGTATTATTTAACTCTAAGGAGAGAATCTAGTGTTTAAAGTTATTCCCTCAAATGAGACATTGCGTAAATGATAGCAGGAAACAACACCGCGCATAGTCTTGCTACCAGCTTGGAAATTGAAATCACAACGACTCTGCGCCATGACTTACATTATTTAAAATACTTCTATTTTTAATATACTAAGATTTCGTGAAGTTTTTAAAACGTGAAAAAATTCTCTTTTCACATAAAGATCAAGCAAAATATTTAGGTAATAATAAAACAATACCCATGAGTATATAGATAAAAGCAACAAAATTGTCAAATTTATATATGACATAAAAAATGAGGCCTTTCGTGACACAAGGAATGCGATAGATATTATGGGATCTCCACTCGAGGAAATGAAATATTTTCAAATCACCGTTCTGGCAATAAGACAAAGCGCGGGGTTGAGTTTCACCACTCAATATGGAATGCCTCAAAATTCGACGAAAAGTCATTCGACGAATGGAACCAAATGTCTTAATATTAGGTTCCCATGTTCCCTTTTCCTATCCTGCCATGGCGGGTTACGGCATGAAAGTACAAAAAGAAACGATTACATATTGATTTATAGATAAAGCACATTTTAAAGGAAAATGAAGGTGTAAAGGAGATTTTTTTGAAATTACTAGGGGTACCAACGCTTTCTACCTTTTCAGGTTTACCAAACCAAAGTCGGGGACGACAACTACTTCTATATACATATACAATATTTATATATTTTCTACAATTCTAATTATTTTCTAACATAATAACCGCATCGTCCAACACCAAGTGTATTTAAAAAGTTAATTACTTCAGGTACGCACGCTAGTTCGAATAATTATTAATTTCACGGCAGGTTCCTTCAAATCGGTACGAGGCTGATTGATTAGATCGAGCTTTGTTTCAACTAAGTAAGTTATGAACGAATGTGAATAAATCTTTATAATGTTTTATTTTATTTTTATATATTTTCTACTCCACGGGATTGTCCCAGCGGATTTTACAAGTAATGTATATATTTTTTTGCTTTTTTTTTATTTGTTAAACATATTATAGAACAATAACGTGGCAGCTGCTTTAAAATTTTATATTTTTTTCTTAAATATTGAATAGTGTAATTTAACGCCGTGCTTTGTCTAACGGAGCTAAGGAATGGACCCCATCGAGGATGTGATAATAATCACAACTACCACATTTACATTCATTAATATTTGTATGAATATTTTTAATAATTTTTCAATTAATTTAGATAATCTATATCTAATCCTAACAACGTTTTTAGAATACGACATAATTTTGCTGCCTGTAATGAAAGTAAAGGAACCAGCCAAAGAAATTCGTGAACTAAAACTGTTTAAAGAAAGAAAACCCCTGAAAAATTACAAGCTCGACATAGAACATTATGATGACGCCACAGATATAGCTGACGTTGACAACTTCGACTACAACAATCCGCAATATTCCTATAAATTGGGTAATCCCAAGATAGAAGATGATCTTCTCTATGGCGATGATAAGATTGTAGGGGGATTTGAAGTAGATATCAACTTGTATCCCTACCACGTGGCGTATGGGAGTAACTGTGGTGGCGCCATTATTGATAGGAAATGGGTTATAACTGCTGGACACTGTGGGTGAGGTTCTATGCCCTTAGTTTTTCTTTTTTTTTTTTAGCTTCACGCTGAATCCCGCACGAGGCAGGGTAGGCAGAGGGAACCCAGGAACCTGTCGGTTACAGTCACACTCTAGTGCCGCTGCGCCACTACACACCTGTTTTTGTTATTGGTTGATCAAAATGGTGTAGAATTAATAAAATTAATAAAATTTGCGTATGCTTTATAATAGTGAATCTGGTCGTAGTAAAAATATTAACGTCATATGATACTATCTACAGTCTCGCTAGGTAAATCTCTATATATTATCTAACATCAAAAAATATCAGTAAATTTGGAATTTTTAGAAAACGTATACTTTTTTTGTTAGTCGCTTAGTGTTCAGAGTGCTTGGACGGTTTCCAAGAGACATGGGTTCAAATCCCGCTACATTTTAAATATTTATATGTTGTCTAAATATGTATATATATATAAATTCCTCCTGAAAATCAAAGACTGCCTATTTGTACCATGACAATCTTAAATTACAGTTGTTGATATGAAATTTTTTTTTCAGCAAAAAACCATACATAAGAGTTGGTTCAAAATACCTGAACCAAGGAAGGAAAGTATCTGTGAGAAATCACTACGTGCATCCGTCGTGGTCTTCCAAAAATAAAGAGCATCCTTTCGACTATGACTTCCAGCTTCTTGAATTATCAGATAGTCTAAGATTCGATGAGAATGTACAACCCGTGAAGATAGCTCATATAGAAGACATGACCATTGGCAAAGTAGTCACTGTAACTGGATGGGGGAATACAGAAGAAAATGTTAGTAGATGAATTTCTTTTAATTGGGTTTTGATGTTCTTATATATATTTTAATATTTTATATTATAAATGAATTTCAATGTAGCGAATATTAAAGATCGTATTAAATAGCGGAGTCCAACGCCGTGCGATACAAATATATAGCATATGTGCATATATATTCATATAGCATGACAGGCAGAGAGATCACACATAGTCAAGACATTCCGTTCATTATTTTCCATTAGAATTAGTACGTAGCTTAACGCCGCGCTTTATTTGTTATTAAAGCGGAGAAATAAAATTAGTATTTCGAATAGAAATCCACTCCACAATCAATTTTACTGTGCTACAAGGAGGTCCAGTATTTGTTTTTTACTAACCTGACCAAGAATAGAAGCTACTACCAGCTCTCGGTAATAGATATTTCATAAGTGCCAAACAACGGTGCTCTAACGAAAATTGATTAATTAATGAGCTTTAACAACACATAAACGTTACACGTACATACTTTAGTTGAACACGCAACACCGATCCCATCTTTTGTTAAATATGATATGACATTATGTTAAGTAAATGTCAGAGGAGGTTCGTTGTAAAATTAGCATGATTTTGTAATATTTCTACATATTGGTATGTTAGGATTATAGAAAAAATAATATATTATATAAACGGGTTATAAATGATAAAGAAAAATTATTGTACCTGGTCTTATTTATACATCATCATACCTTTTTTTTTAACTTCGAGATGAATCCCGCACTTGGCAGGGTAGACAAAGAGAACTTCTAGTGTTAAGATACTCCGTTCCGTTCTCCACTTTCCGTTGACCCACAACCTGTTGTCGTTACAGCCTAAGCTTGTTCCCCTGAGCCACGACGGGCCTTAATTTTTTTGATATTTGTTAAATATTTTTTTAATTTTATAGTATATCCCTAATAAGTAGAGATAATTTTATGTCGGTACTCCGTTCTCTACATTCTCACAACGATTAGGTATACTGAGCGGCGGATTTCAACGCCGTGCAGTGTTAATGAAAATATGTTTTTCCCCCAACTGGGAGTCGAACCCGCCGTCGTATGCAGATTAACTCGCAAGACTTCAGGCAATTAATTTTAAAACCAATTTCAACGTTATCCGATAACAGCGTATAGCTTAATTGGCTATACGTATTGAACGTATAGTTTAAATAACTTTGACGCATTCCAAGAGGCCAGTCAAATACTGTTTGTTATATCGAAATTTTGTATGGAATTTTAGTATTTTATCATATATACTTTGAAGCAATCGTGGCGCAGTGGAAGACTTTTTGGGAAGCTGTTTAGAATTCGATTTGCTGCTTGAAGGAATGATTATATATTTAAATTATTTTGAATTATTGTGTCTTAGCTAAGCTGCCTATGCCAACTCGAAATAGGGAAAATCTACGAGTTTGAATAAATATGCTCTCTACTAATACTAAATTATTTTCGTTGCTCTCGTAGTGGCGGACAAATAGCAGCGTTAAGTTTCGCCACAACACACAATATGGGAGACATTTAAAACATTCTGTTAATACTGTGCTGGAGAAAGTCATCACCGGATTTTGGTTTACCAAAGTTATAGATTCTATCAGCACAAACAACGGCTTACCAACGGTGCCACGTGGAATACTTTGTTATAAATTTTATAGGGTTTTTACTCGGAGATGGAATTGGGAGCTTAGTGTTGAATCACTCCATCACCACCACCATCAATATTAAATGCTTTTGCTGCATTTTCAGAAAGCCACGCTGGTACCGGACTGAGGAAATTAAAATAAAGTTTTTTTTTATATATATTTTCAGGGACCATATTCTAATGTTTTGCGAGCTGTACGTGTGCCCATTATATCTAAGGAGAATTGCCAATTGGTACCCTTTCCATATTTCCGAGGCGGTCTCACTGCTAGGATGTTTTGCGCGGGCTTTATTGAAGGGAAAAAAGACGCATGCCAGGTAAATTTTCTATGTATATATTTTTTTTAACAAAGCAGAGTAAGCAGAACCTGGGAATCTAGTGTTAAGAAACTCCATATCCATTAAGAAATTTGAACTCATTTTCCGCTGAAATCTGCAGGCATTATGTGTTAAATGATGTTATTCGTGATGGCGTTTTGCCTCGTTTTCGCCTAAAAAGTAAAAAATCAACAGGGAAAGAGCTGATAATATTTAAATAACTAAAACAAGATGATCAGGGTCTCAATAATTTTTGTGAACATAATTTAAATGTCACTGCAGGATTTAAAGTAAACTTTTGTTTTTGCTATTTGAGAGTAAATGCCTATTTATCGATTGTAAGGTGTATGTTTTATTGTGTATTTTGATACTATTACGAGTGCTATTGAGAAGAATATAACACCCAGTAAATCTTACAAGAGTAAGTCTGTTGGAAAGGAAATTCCCATTTAGTGCTACTGGTAGGACTACTCGGTAAAACTACTGAGAATAGGCCAAATATTTACTATGAGATTACAGAAGAGAGAGAAAGAGAGAGAGAGAGAGAGAGAGATTATCTATAGATAGACAATGAAAATTTAACATTAAAATACATCGTTCTCAATTCGATGACACACGGTCGTGTTATTAAGGCAAATTCTCTCCTTTCGAGGTTGTAAGGGAGAGAATTTGCCTTATTGGAGAAATAAAAATAAATCACTTCAAAATAAATCATTACTTGAGTTGGAATCGACTTCACAATTATGTTTTGTACGTTCGTATTTATAATTTTAATATTTCCAGGGAGATTCAGGAGGTCCAGCGGTAGCATACGATAGACTTCTCGGCATGGTTTCCTTTGGATACGGCTGTGCTACACCAGGCTCATTCGGTGTATACAGCAAAGTAGCAAAAGTCAGGTCTTGGATTGAAGAAGTTACCGGTTTAACTCTCGACTAAAATAAATTTTCTTTGTATTTATTTATTTTCCCTAAATTTTGTAAATTTATATTTAAGATATATTATTTATAATAACAGTATGAGAAAATAAACAACTATTTTATACTTAAAATATTTTTTCAGATACGTTCGTTAAGATAAACGTTGTGGTGTCCCGCTATTCACACATATGTTTTGTGTATTTGTATGATAAATAAATGATTAAGTAAATATTAGAAAGAAATATTGGACGCGTCGTCCTGTCTTGCTACACATAAAAATATTGACTATTTATTGAATCGAAACAATAAAATTAAGGATTTTGAAGGATTCTGTAATTAATTTAAAAATTGATTTGGGGCCTGTCGTGATTTTTATTCGATAATTTGAGGCCTGTCGTGGCGCAGCGGCACAAGCGTGTGACTGTAACCGACAGGTTCTGGGTTTCGATCCCTGGTCGAGGAAATGAAATATTAAATATTTTCAATTTAAATATTTAATGTGTCATTTCTTCGCTCTGGTAATAAGGCAAAGCGCGGCGTTGAGTTCCGCCACTCAACAGACAAGGCCTAAAAACTTGGCAGAAAGTGGGGAACGGAAGTGGAATGGAGTGTCTTGACACTAGGTTCCCAAGTTCCCTCTGCCTACCCTGCCATGTGCGGGATACAGCGTGAAGCTGGGCAGTATTTTAATAATAAATGTGGTTAATACTTATTTATGATTATACGTAGCTGTGAGTTATGTTGTTTTTAAAGTAATCTACTTTTTTGTTAATTTGGGTTGGAGAAGTAAAAGCGAGTGTAAGAGAGTAAAATTATAAATTTGATAAAGTAATAGGCCTGTCGTAGCGCAGAGGCTCAAGGGTGACTGTAAACGACAAGTTGTGGGTTCGATGCCCATTCGAACAAGTGAAATATTAAATATTTCAAATGAAATAATTACTATTTTAATTATATTTCTTTGCTTTGGTATAGGCAATGCGTGGCGTTGAGTTTCGCCACTTAATACCAAATCGCACAAATTCGGCGGAAAGTGGGAAACATAATGGAGTGTCTCTGCCATATGCTTGATACAGCGTAAAGCCGATTTGATAGAGTAATAAATACCATAACTTAATATACCCTCGACTTTTCCTATGCGTCTACCCTCCAGCCTACCAATGGATATTTACAATATTTTCATTTAATATATTTTATTTCCTACAATACCATGTATATTTATTTTATTACAGTTAAAAAGGATGAAAAAATGAAAAAAAAAATATCGTGGTCAAATGTAAGCATTTTTTTTCCTAAGTTGGTAGGACTGTCTATAACATTTGTCTTCTGTCTATTTGACAAATAATTATTTCTGAATTACACGTGTTTCTGTAAATAACCAACGTGTCGATGTTTACAATGTGTGAATTTCTTATAAAAAGAAAAGACCAATATTTTCGTGTAATCAAATTATGGTATTAAAAAACATTTATAAGTGATACAATAAATTTAATGTGGTCCGAGACCGCGTTGCAGACAAAAATCGTTCTATGGCTATGTTCCACCGAAGAGTGATGAAAATTGTTGACAATTAGAGACCTCGCTGATAGTATTGAAATATCTTTTGGCTCAGCCTAATCAAATTTGAAATATATCATATATCTAAATCATGTTAAGTCTCGATTGATGCGCCAAATTCATTAAACTTTTGCATCTTTTTTTTGAAAACTCGAGCCATATCGTGTGGACTGTGGAAGTAATTTTCTTTGATTTGGCTACTTTTGACTGTTTAGCAAATTCAAGATGCCGTTCTGACACGATCAAAAATCAAATATATAACCAAATATATAATAATCTTTTTCCGGTATAGTCTGCCACAAGTCTATATCAGAAAAAAGGCTATTCCGTATGTCTCGAGGATAAAAATGCGTTGGAAAAAGTACGTTTTGTCGGACGGAGATTACTTTGAAGAGAATGAGATTGATTTCGAAAAGTAAATAAAGAATTTACATTTTATAATCAAAATTCACCTTGGTGTCTGATCAATACATTTTTCAATAATTAAGTCATCAAATTACACAACAACTATTATTAAATTAACTTCATGTACAAATTATTTGGAGTAACCCTCCAAATAATTTGTACATGAAGTTAATTTAATAATAATTTAATAATAAAGTAATAAGGCAAAGCGCGGTGTTGAATTCCGCCACTCAACACGCAATGCCTCAAATTCGGCGGAAAGTGGGGAACGGAACTGGAACGGAGTGTCTTAACACTAGGTTCCCGGGTTCCCTCTGCCTACCCTGCCTCGTGCTGGATACAGGGTGAAGCTATAAAAAAAAAGTTAATTTAAAGTATTGAATATTCTTTTAATTTCCAATTCTATGTTTTATTACTTTTAAATTATTAATACTTTTAAATATAGAGATTTTAAAAATATTTTTATTCATTTCGCTTGTAAGACTGACAAATAATTTTCTTAAATACAAATGTACAGTATTAAAATATATCTAGAATCGATCATTTACCGTTGACCAGTCCAAGTTTCTTCTTGTTACCAACCCTAATGATGAAAGGGCAATAGTGACACTGTGTAAACCGTATTTGGTTAAAATTGGTGCAGACACCTGCACTTTCTATGTGTTCAATGGTTTTCGAATATAAGGAACTTATTGGGCTTACTGGTAACTATCAAGTTATTATTTTGCCACGTTTGCTGGTAGATTTGTATAGATAATTTGTTAGAACATGTTGTGGAAAGTTGTGAGGCCTGTAGTGGCATTGGCACAAGCATGTGACTGCAACAGTTGTGGGCTCAATCCCCTCGCTCGAGGAAATGAAATATTTTTCAAATTAAATATTTAATATTTTCATTTCTTCGCAACACGATAAAGCGCGTCATTAAGTTCCGCCACTTGACACGCAATGCCTCGAAATGTCTGCATTCGGTGGTAAGTTCTTTTATATATTTAATTTTTTGGTGAACACTGTTAGTAAAAACAAAAAATCTTTAAGATTCACCGCAGTGTAATTGGACAAACATAAAAAAACCGGTAAATGCGGTTGTAGATTAACGGACGATAGGTTCCGTATCACTGTCTAAAACAAAATAAAAGAACGTTTGTATGATCCCATTTTATCCTTTTCACACGGAACCCTAATAAAAAATGCTTACTTACATTCAAATTTTAATATCACACTTCGATATTTTCAATAACATTCAAGTTTATCCATACTTTATAAGGGTAGTTAAGCTATAAAATATTGAAGATCATTCAAAAATATAAATTATTACCAATCAACCAACTAGGGGATGATAGCCGGCTGACAGGTGCATGTACTGACAGAATCATTGATGAATTCATTTTTCACGTATTGTTTAATATTGTTTCGTCGTGCGTATATTACGGAATATGGTTTATATATATATATATATATATATATATATATATATATATATATATATATATATATATATATCTATATATATATATATATATATATATATATATATATATATATATATATATATATATATATATATATATATATATAAATATATATAAATATATATATATATAGTTCTTGTTTGATTAATAACAGTTTAAATAGAGCTTTACTTACCCTCTAACCTAATAATATATATTTTATTAGGTTAGACGGTAAGTAATGCTGCTCCTTTTTAAATTTTATGCATTACTATCTGCGGGACACAGCGTGAAGCGAAAATATTATTATATAACCTTTTAAATACTCTCCACTAGTCATATATTTAGAAATGTTTTTAACATCAAAGCGTAACTTAACGCCGTTCTCCATTACGTATTCAATGCAGAGTTTGGAAAGAATAAATAATAAAATTAAATATTTCATTACCCCAAGAGGAAAACGAACCCCATCCTGTCACGCTAACAGTCGCGTGCTTGTAGCCTATGCCACGACTGGCCTTAATTTACATTAAAACTCATCAACTTAATGTAGAACATTACATCTAGAATATTCTAATATTGTGTCACATCAAAATGGACCCAACAACCGTAGCGATCTATCGAAACCTAATAAATCTCGATGCATTGTATACAATCAAAGCGGAAGATAAAATCGATTGTACACCACTATGCCAGGCGTCATTCAGTGCTACACTTAATACGGACTAGATAGATGAGTGATTTTAGTATATGGGAATCTTTGGTTTCTTACTTATTGTAGGTTTAAAATGTTGTTAAATTTATGAATGTTAAACGCAGCGTTTAGCTCCATAACTGATTCAATTTTTCGAAAATTCGGCGGAAAGTTAGGAAGAGAATGTTTTAATACAAGGCCTTTTTCTTCTTTTTGTACGCAAAATGGGTAGGCTTGATTTAAAAATAATAAATTTAAATGGATATAACAAAAAAATATTAATAAATAAATAATATATTATAATAATTACTTGTTTATAATTAAGAAGTACAAAATAGAATTTTAAATCCGTTCCTCAAATAACGATTTGTATGCAACGATTATTTTTATATGGTCATTACCTAGGCCAGTATACGTACATATAATTATTATGATTAACATGTAAATGCATATTTTTTGGATTAACGGTATTGTCCACAAATAGCGGGGTCAGCAAATGGAAGCCTAATGTTAAGACACTCCTTACCGGTAAAAAAACAAAACCGTGCTGTATCCCGTACATGGCAGGGTAGGCAGAACTAACTTGGGAACCTAGTGTTAAAACACTCCGTTCCACTTCCATTACCCACTTTCCGCCGAATTTGAGGTATTGCGCGATGAATGGCGGAATTCAACGCCGCGTTTTATGCCCTGTGCCAGAACGAAGAAATAGAAACATTAAATCATCACACTTATTATGCTATTATTATTAATTTAACAACGTTTATAGTTATGCTTGAGACGTGCTTAAGTTTTAATCGTTTTGATTGAAGATTTAATGAGAGAGAGACGGTGAGAAGATTTAATGAGAGAGAGACGGTGAGTTTAATAGAGGAACTCGACTATGCGCTTGATTTGTCACAAACAAAATAAATATACCCATTTTTTTAAGGCTAGTCATAGCGCAGGGGCACAGTAGTGTGACTGTTGACGTAACAGGCTGTTGGGTCGATTTCCAACAATTTCCTCAAGGGAAAGAAATATTAAATATTTTATTTATTAGAAAACAAAACGTGGCGTTGAGTTTCGCTGCTCAACACGCATATTCCTAAAAAAAATCGGTAGAAAATGGGGGACGGAGATTCTTATCAGTAGGTTTCCAGAGGTAGCTATGTGCAGAATATTACATGAACTAATTACATATATAATATGAAAATATCTGTCCGTCCTATCGTACAGCGAGCAAAGTCACGGTGTCTCGTCACTATATATCTTAGATAACGGCACCACAAGCGTTCAGTTGTGGGCAAATGCAACTATTTTGACCGCAGACTGAGTTGTGCTCAATTATTTAGTTATGTATCTATCATTGCATACTAGCTTCGTCACCCCTTTTCGTTTTCAAATCAGTCTACTATTTTCAATGAACGTTAACAGTTTTAACAATTTAAAACTGCCTATAAAATACAAAAATTAAAATATCTTATCATCTACTAGTACAATATGATTTTTCCCATTGCCATAACTAAAGCTTAAAAAAATTGTTTATGATACCTCAATAAATAAAAAATGAAGAACGGAAAGGAGAGCTTTGTCACTAAAATCCCAACTCTCCTGCCTGCTAACAATGCCACGTGTGGGATGCAGCGTCGACCTGAAAAATATTAGCTGTATTTTTCATGATTTTTATTTAAGCTGTATTTGACACACAGTAGAGTAAGTCACTCCGTTCTACACTTTCCACTTTTTACACACTGTCCTTTTTTATTATAAGTCTGAGGTAATAACTGACCTAACACCATAAATAAGTTGTAACAAGCGTTTAAAAATTTCGACATAGCATTATGACAATGTATAGTATAGTTGGCCAGAGCTCAGTAAAAAAATAATTAAATATTGCGTTTTCTTGAGTGGGGTTTAAATATGTATATCGAGTTTACAGTCACACTTGTGCCCCTACGCCACTGCACAGATCGCCATACAGAATATTATATTTTTTAGATTCTCTTCCCGATTCATTTCACGAGCGGGAACCGAATCCACAGTCACTCCACATTTACAATAAGGTTCCGTGGCGTGATGGAGGAGAATGAATAAATCTATCATTTAACTAACATTTTTATTACATAACTAATGAAATTAAAATATTACTTTAAATTTAGTTATTAATTTTATTTTTAATATTATTTTGTATCGAAATTAAAAATAAATTTACATCTAATGTGTATCGATGGGTTGTAATCTACAACTCATCCTCTCTCACAATGAAATATTTAATATTTTAATTTCTTGGTAAGCAAACCGCGGCGTTGAGTTCCGCCACTCATAGAAGTAGGAAACGGGACGGAGTGTCATCTACCCTGTCACGTGCAGTACACAAAGCGTCAACCTAAAACAAATTGAATATGCAGAAATGCCTAAAACACATATTTACAATAAATGTAACTTATAGAAAAAAATCTAATATAGAAATTTGCATCGAACACTGGCAAAATACGAGTAGGTACATGAGTTACGTAAGTTACAAGTTGAACTTCAAGCAACTTTCTCTCATATTGTGTAAGCGATGTTCTCCAAATCCCAGACGATTATACTAGTTTATTAGAAGTTCATTTGCATGTTCTTCAGCGGGTAACCTATTTAGGCATAAATTGAATAATTTAGTTTAAAATGTTGTAAAAGTTAAAATAAAAAAAAAAGCTTTTTATTTATTTTCAAGCTGTATATAATACAGGGCAGGGGTAACCTAGTAGGTTGTTAAAAAACTACATTTTGAACCCGTCTTTTGGACCCGCACATGGCAGGGACGGCTGAGGGAACTTGGGAACTTAGTGTTAAGACACTCCGTTCCACTTCCGTTCCTAACTTTCCGCCGAATTTGAGGCATTGCGTAATGAAAATCAGAAAATATTTAAATTGAAAATATTAAATATTTCATTTTCTCGAGTGGTGATCGAACCCACAGACTGTCGGTTAAAGTCACATACTTGTGCCGCTACGACAGGCCTCTTTTGGACAAGATAAAGCACAATTTTAAATTGTGCTTTATCTGATTACCAGTTAAAGAAAATTAATACAATTCTTTTAAAGAGGTACAATAGGACCCAAACTGTGATGTTGAAACTCAGATGTTGAGCCGTCTTGCCATGGCAGCTTTCAATCAAATCAAATTAGATGACAGAGTTAACCTCAAAAAGTTTTTATAAAATATCTATCAAAATAGTAATGGAATAAGGCAAAGAAAGAAAATTGAGTCACTAACTTTTTTGGTTGAAAATACAAGTATGTATATATGATAATACTTAATATAAATAAAAATATACATGGAAAATAGCTAAGTAGACACCAGAAAATAAACTTATTGTAATTTAATTCGATTTCTGTTTAATGTTGTCAAAAAGCTTCTAATTTTGTAATGTATTCTCTTTCAGCGTCCATTTTGTATGATTAAACGTCAGCCAGCAACGAATAAAGGCAACGGTTTGAACATATCAATCCTGTGAAAAATCATTCGAGCTATAAAAGCTGGGGCCAACATCGATATTAAAATCGTCCACCTATCGAATGTCCCGATGAAAAATAACTGAAAATAACTGAAAAACCCCGCTGCCGGTTTTTCGTTGCCTCCCACTTGCGTACACGTAGGTACATAGTGTAATATATAGTATATAGTTAATGTAATTATCTTCAATTTTGTATAAAATTGTCAGCGTGTGCCTTTATTTTGTTGGTGTGGGTAAACGAATACAGTACATTCGTATGTGTATGTTTTATCGGCCGTGTTTGCTGTATTGATGTGGGGGGTTCCCCCTGGCTTGCCCCCCTTAGGGGAGTCATGATGACGATGACGGGTCTGCGCAAGTGCTAGAACGGGACGGCCATACAAAAACTATACATAGTACCTATAACACTGTTTTCACCCTTCACGGTGGACGATAAATAGTTTATTTTTCCACCTTATTGATGATGAGAGCTCGTGTTAAGTAAATTATTTGAATTTTTTCTACATGTTATAGAGCTTTTGACGGCTACTTTGTTATTTATATAGAGTAGGATTATTTAGAAATGCCGCTCGTTGTGCTATTTGGTATGTCGTTTCAGGCATTTGTAGTGGCGTTGTAAATTCGATTATTGTTCATTGTCCTTTATGAGAGTAGCTTAGTAATGATTGTTCTTTACTTTCTGTATTTGACTCGTACATGAACAAGTTCAAGTCTTTTAATATCTATAAAAAACTAAATTGAATGTAATTTTGTCGTATTGTCTCAAAATTTTAGTTCATTTTTTACATTATTTATTATGTTTTCTCTTTTAAACTTTAAACGTTCCCGAATACTTAATCATTAGATGGTAAAATATATTTGTATTTTTTTTATTTTTCTTATTTAATTGTCAAAAGAATATTGTTGTATACAAATTATGTGTTTACTTATATCAATCAGTATATACATTACTAAACAATACAACAAATTTGCCTAATAGTTATAAAAAAAACCGCTCTATAGATAAATCGCGGTGTTAAAATCCACTCAATATACAAATGTCTCAAAATTTGATGAGCGGCGTATCTTAACACTGTTATCTCAAGATAAATCATATATGTACACAAGTTTCTAAATACACTTGTTATTCTAACCCAAGTTCACATTAAGCCGATGTCAGTTAAAATCAGTTATGTCAGTAACTGAGCTTCAATGACAGAAATGTAAGTGTGGAACAAATCATTTGCGTTGCTATTTATCCGTTCTACGCCGTTTTGATGCGGTCATCACTCGACGGACCTATTGAAGAATTTGTTATTTTACGTTTAAATTTCAATCGTATTTATATAGGAGTAGAGTATGTTTTCATTTGGCAGGTGCTTCATCCCTTCAGCTAGTGCTAACAAATGGCAGACAAAAGTTAAATGTTTTGGTCATTTTTAGGTCAATGATGAGTTTGATATTCGATAACTGTTTTTGTTTTGCTCTTTTTTGTGGGATTTTTCTTGTGGTATGATTGATTTTGGTTTTTTTATTTATTTAGTTATAAATACTGTATTATATCGTAACTAAGTGTTACAATAATAAGAAATTAGATGCAATCTACCTAAAAAGAGGGTTGTGGGTTCGATCCACATTCAGAGAAATGAGCAATTTTTTTTTATCGCTATGTTAAATGCGGTGTTGACTTCTACTATTACTAGTAGCTCTACTTTATACATAATATCTCGAATTCAGACGGCGTTGTTAAATGGCGGAACCCAACGCTGCGCGTTGCCTTGTACCCAGAGAAGAAATGAACTCATTTAATATTTAATTTGAAAATATTAAATATTTAATTTCCTCGAGTAGGGATCGAACCCACAACCTATCGTTTATAGTCACATGTTTGTGCCGCAACGCCACGACATGCCTCGACATATAAATAATATATTAACTATTCTATACATATAATAAATCTTTATGTAATAGCTGTCTTCTGTTCATGGTAAATATATGTGAAAAAATATTTATAGGTTTCGATAAAGGATTAAATGTGGTTTTCACTACTGTATTTTGCTAAGCTTCTCTCGAGATTTAGTTTTTATTTTATTTCAATCGGTTCAAAAGGAAAATACTTAGCAATATCAATATTTTTTTTCCTACAGTACTCAATAAATCATTTAGTACTGTAGGAAAAAAAATATTTTATAAAAAAATAAAAAATAAATAGTTTTAGCAGGCGAAGCCGCGAACTAGCCGGTAGTATAGCAATATTAACGGCGCGTTCACGTTATCCATTCGCTATATAATTATTACAAATAAATGGTCAAATCTGTCTAAAACATAGTTTTCACGTTTCACAAACAGCTGTGCTAGACATAGAAATATATATCGTTTTGTATTTTTGAAAATAACATATGCATAATGAGTATAGTGGATTTTTTAGCTTTACAGATTTCTTTAGAAGGAACCTGGGAACCTAGTAATCCGTTACTTCACTTTCCGACTAATCTGAGGCGTTGCGTGTTGAACGGCGGAACTCTACGCCGGGCTTTACCTTGTGACCAGGTCGAAAACAATGATAATATTAAATATTATACTTCCTCGAGTGGTGATTGAATCCACAACTTGTCGCGCTTAATACCACCATAGGTATATTTTATGAAAAGTGTAATATTGATAAAAAAAACTAGCATATAACTGACATTCTTGTAATTACAAGGTATTGTAAGCATACTGAGTACATAAAACAACAGGTAACTTTCTTCCCAATTAATAGCGGTCAATTTAAAAACGAAAAAAACAACATTTCGGTACAGTAGTTCCTGAGATAGTGCATTCGACCAATCATACACCTCAGCTTTATAATATGAGCATAGAGTATTGATTTTACGATTTGGTAACACAAATAGCACTGAGCTCTAATATTTTAACTTTTTCGCTCTGGTAACGAAGCAAAAGCACAGCGTTAAGTTCCGCCACTCAGCAGGAAATCTCAAGAACTCTGCAGAAAATGGAGAACGGAAGTGTCTGAACAGGACACAGTGGGACAAATAAAAAAAAAAAAAATCTATGGAGTAATTATATAAAGAATCACTTAGATACATCTCAGTTCTAAATAAAAACTTGCATATATGATGAAGCAGAACCGCTAACATTTTATTATTATATATGGTAAATATTTATACATACATCTTTTAGTACATATAATTGAAAAATTATAAAAAAAATTCTATAGTTTAAAAAGTTTTAAGTTAAAAATCACCTATAAGTAATAACGCTTTAAACATTTCATTACTGTACCCCAAAAAGCGATCATTCTGTCTTTTGGGCATTTCAAAAGCTTGCCTCGTAAAAGCTCCGTATATAAGCTTATTTACACAATATATACTTATTGAGTATATAAGGCTTAATAAGCGAATGAAACATGCATTTTCAGTTGAACTGGGCGAACGCAATCAGAGCGATAATCTTCCGACATGGCGCGTTTTTGTATATTATATATGTGTACTAAATAATGAATATATTTTAAACGGTTTTAAAGCGTCACTATACTACCTACACTTGGAATGAATTATTTTTAGTCAATTTTGATAGTTGGAAATGGTGTTGGTGATTGAATTGGCTTATTTATCAATGGCTATTTTTTTCCATAGTTTTCCTTTCACTTAACCCTTTAAATTTGCTATTAAAGTACTTATGCTTATATTTAGATTGATTAAAGAAATTCAGAAAACGTATCAAATTTGTACGTCGCAGTGTATAAACCCGAGTCTCTTAGAATCTGTCCAAAACATAGTAAAAATAAATATATTTGATTTGATATATATTAACACCATTTTATTAAATCGGGCTTGTAATCAGCTTCACGATGTATCCCGCACGAGGCAGGGTAGGCAGAGGGCACCCGGAAACCTAGTGTTAGGACACTCCGTACCATTAAATATTTAAATTGAAAATATTAAATATTTCATTTCCTCGACTGGGGATCGAACCCAGAACCTGTCGGTTACAGTCACACGCTTGTGCCGCTGAGCCACGACAGGCCTCAGTCGGGCTGTTAATAAGTAATAAAATCTACTTTCTTGATGATCCTGAATTACACACACTTCTATTTGTTGTATTGTAATGAAATTTGGTAATTATATGTAGACTAGATGATAATATAATAATATACTACCATCGAGCTGGTCTGATCTTGGAATTGGACGATGCCTAATGGACCCTGAAATGCCTTCAAGTTCATACGTACTTTTCGTTTTTTATACTTTATTATTATTATTTTATTTAAAAAGAAGATTCAATTGCTTATTGTTATTTTTTTAATGCTGCACTTTTGGCAAAAACAATAGTGTCAAGACACATTGTTCTATTTACTTTAAATTTTTAAAACGTTGAGCGTAACATAACGTCGCGTTTTGTTCTCCAGAGTGAGGAAATGATAATAATAGCTATATTTCACCAAGTGGGAATCGAATCTACAATCTCCTACTTTTGATATGGATAAATTAAAAACCGAGTATTGTATCTTTTCTTACTGACTTACTTATCTTGGATGATACAAAAAAGATACACTTCTATCGTTTTATCCAATTGTACTCTCAATCACCATCTAGTAATAAGGCAAAAAAGCGCGGTGTTGAGTTCCGCCACTCAATACACAATGCCTCAAATTCGGCGGAAAGTAAGGAACGGAAGTGGAACGGAGTGCATAACACTAGGTTCCCGGGTTCCCTCTACCTATCCTGCCTCGTGGGGGATACAGCTTGAAGAAGAACAAAAAATCACTATCTATAGTTTAACACACTGCAATTGTTATTAATTTCTTAAAACTTTTCTCTCAAGAGAATGAATTATATAGCATGTTCAGTTTTACGATTTGGTAACAAGACAAATAACGGCGTTAGGCTCCGCCACACTATACCCGATGTCTTGTCGACATTCGGCGGAAAATGAGGAACTAATCATCTTGTATACTTCTGCTATATGAATTTCCAAATGTGCAATACTTCACAATATTATATGTCCACAGCCATTACAAGATTTAGATAAGAATGAATTTTATTTTAAATTATATTTACAGTGTGACCAGATCGTGTGTCAGAATGCAACATTAGTAGGCTCAATTTCTACTTGAGGTAAAAAATATTATATCGCGATATCTTGAACATATTCAGGAATTTTGTTATTAATAAACAGCCTATGTTTTAGCTTAGTATATAGATAGACTACTGATGAGTTATTTTTAATTTGATTTCATTATAAAGATATAACAGATGTGTTCCATTGCTGTTTATTGTTATTATTTTTACCGCTTCCCAATTTCCTAGTACAGCGTAACCAAAGAGAGCCAACGATAAGGGAACTCATACATATCGCTGACTTTTCTTCCTTTTTTAGACATTAAAAATGTACTTTACTTTTATGATCATAAATCGGGTGGTAGGTATACCGTACTAAAAACCAACTAGACTAGACTAGACTATAAAATTATTGCCAATCGAGATTTCTCCCCACCACTATCACTTACATACATTGTTAGACATATGTATAATCGAGACATAAATTTTTAACCATCAATCAATTAACAAATATCGGGCTCTCAACACCTACAAAGCTGGAACGATTATCAATGACACATAGAAATTTGGACACCCCTTGATCCGGGGATTACCCGCAATACACAAATGAATGAGCAATTTTAACGTTATGCAAAAGGCGTGATTTTTGTACATCACAGTTATGAAAATGAGCAATAAATATATTATTGGGAAGGTTTTGTATTGAATATTTTATATCTCTCGTATTGTTTACAATACTCTATATTATATTGTGGTCTGGCAAGCGATTGTGGTTTTTTATTTTCACACTGTATCCCGAAAAGAGCATTGTAACTTTAAGTCACAGTGTAAAAATATTTTGTTCGTCTAGCACCGTTTATTTTTGAGATTGCGTGTTGAGTGGCGTAACTTAACGCTGCATTTCTCTTGTAAGCAAAGCGAAGAAATGAAAATAAATGTCTCTCGAGTAGAAGTTGTACGTAGACTGACGCGTTTACAGTCATTCCAGCTGCGACATGACGGCCCTAAGCTTGGATGCGTAGACAGAGTAAACCTGGGCAACTTGTGTGATGACACTCTGTTTCCATTAGGATACTTCCGTTCTCTCACTTCCGGTCAATTATTGAGGCATTGCGTATTGAGTGGCGGAACTCAACGCCCCGCTTTCCCTCGTTACCAGGCCGAGGAAATGAAAAAATTAAATACTTAGTTAATTTTAGATTTCCTTTTTTATACATTTTCTGAATTTTCCATAATAATGCTTAAAAGAGATATATGGATAAATAAAATCCAACAAATTACTAAAGTATCAACATTAACATTATATATTATTTATTTCCAAAAGGAAACAAACAAAAATAAAAAATATAATAAAACAACAAATCCCACCACCACAACACATCATTAGCACATTTAGCGTGCAGTATTGTGGGTTTAAATCTCCACTCGAAAAAAAGAAAGTTTAATATTTTCATTTCTTTGCCCTGTCAACGAGGCACAGCACGGCGTTGAGCTCCGCCACTCAACACATCAAGCCCTAAATTCATCGGAACTTGGGAAACGGATAGGAATGTCTTAACACTTAGTCCCCAAATTTCCCTTAACCTTCACTAAAATGCGCGGTGTACAGATAAATATTCTTAACTATTTATAGCCAGTTTATTAAATTGCCATTAAATATATTTTATCTTGGTCATAAGCATATATATTTGTACAAATTAATTCAAATCGGTTCGCTCGAGTTAATATCATTTCCTAACTATAGTAACTAAACAAGGCGCGGCATTGAGTTCCACCACTCAATATGAATATATCAAAAATTGAATAAAGCAGTTTAACTCAACACATAATGCCTCAAATTCGGTAGAAAGTGGGGAACGGAAGTGGAACGGAGTGTCTTAATACTAGGTTCCCAAGTTCCCTCTACCTACCGTGCCTCGTGCGGGATACAGCGTGAAGCTGAGTAAGTAAAGTGGGCACCGAAACCATAACATTCACTCAGTTTCCTCTGCCTACTCCACTATACCCCGGATACAAAAAAAAATGTATGAAAAATTTACTCATATAAAAATAAAAATCACTGAATAGAGTTTCACGAATAAATTTACTTCAAATTGATATAAAAATTCAACGGAATTAGAACCTTGAACCTTTCATTTAAGGTACACGCTACCAGAACCAACCGGCAATCTAACTCAATAGCATGCAATTGTTAGGATAGGTTAGTTACGGACTACGAAAACAGATGATTCAGGAAAATGATCTTTAAGCATAGCTTAGAAAGATACTTTCTTCTAAAACAATAATATCTTCTAGTGTTCGAAGCTACTAAAGTAGAGGTTCAATTTTCCGCACGTAAAATAAGTGTACAGTCACATTATATTAATACAATTAGTTATAATGATTTCAGACAGGTCAAAGATCCCGTAAATGAGAGAAGATAATGCAACATCAACTCAAAATGGCCGCCCACACGTTATATATTTCAGAAAGAGCCTGGCCATTTTATATATAATCTTTATATACACAAAATTCGCGGTATTGATCGCGTGTTGATAACGCCTCAGTTGAAATTAATAACAAGCAAATAGTTTATTCTAAACGTCCGTGCAATATACATACATACATACACATATATACACACACATACATTTTGTAATTTGTAAATTGAATTCCTCGCTCGGGTCCTACTAGAGCAACGCGGGTGGGCATATATATGGAGTTTTATAATAAACACACAAAATCATTATTTGATGATTCCGAGGTGTACGCGGATGACTGGGATGGCTTGGGAGGCAGGTGGCCTCCCGGGGGCCGCCCACCCCCCGGAGCTGGGGCCGATGCAGCAGCAATGCAACCTTCCGACATCAGTGTGGCCAGCGAGCCTGATGACGACGCGTGTTTACCACCTACGCAACGCGCAAAAAAACTCTCCGCGCAAAAAAAAATATAAAAAAAATCTTTCAAAAAAAATAATTTCAAACGGCCTAAAAATACAAAAAAATCGAAAATTTAAAATACCAATATTTTGGTTTAATAAAAATTTCGAAATTACGCGCATGCGTTAGAGTCATCGCTGCCGCCCGCTGACACATTCAAGAGATAGTTTTATGCAATAGACGATATTCAGTTTTTTCACATAATCATCTTAGATTTTAAGTGATTTATTAATCAATAGTATTCAGCAACACTTGAACTTTTGCAATAGATCGGAACACCGGTTTAATTTTCTGTAAACTGTAAACTAGCATTAAGGCAACTGAGAGGCAGTTCAGCTCGGATTCGTTGTAAAAGGGCTAAACAAGATCTACAACCATCCGGGAGGAGCAGCCGATAATCATAAGAAGAAGAAGATCCATGGAAAAACCACGAAGGAAGTCGTGGCTCCATAGATGCAGAAACAACTAAGTTAAATGCGCAAGAAACCTAAAGCAGCCAACATTTTATAGCAAAAGGAAATTTAGGAATAAACAAATAACAACCATCGCCATTTGACGATAAAGAAACACGTTTTTTCGCAATAGAACAAGTTTTACGTTTATATCAACCGTTATTATAAGGAAACAATAGAAAAGAGAATTTAACAATTTGAGTTTTTTAAGTACATTTAAACAACACTGGTTATTTTTGGAACTTTACGATTGATTTACTTTAAGTTTTATATACAGACTCTCCATATATATTATAGTGAAAGTAATCTAGTGACTCTGGACCTAAACATAAGGCTAAGTGATATTTGAGACTTTTGGCAAATACATTTTGGGAAAGTTTCGACCAATTTCATCAACCAATTCAGATTATAGGGTGATGAAAACAAATTAAGCAAAAAAAAACTCGTGCCTTAAATTGGCCTTAAATTAATAGTAAAAAGGTAAGATTAAAATTACGCCAAAAAAATTACAAAAAAAATCTAAATTTTACCTACCTGTTGACTTCTAGATTTCTTTAATAGTACAAAATTAAAAGTAAATTACGATTAAGACTTAGTTAAATGTTTTGTTATTTCTATACCTATAACGTTTTATATGAGTACATATATATGTATAAAATTAAATGGGCTTCAAAATAATTGAGGGCTAAACGTGATAAATAAAGACAATATACAAAAAATAAAGATAACTCCGACGTAAAACTGACAAGTTGGAGACGAAGAGGATCACAGATCTTATAAAAAGGAAACTAATATTTGACAAAAAGAAAATTCCCAGACTGACCATAAATACCAACAATTCTGACTTCAGGTAAGTTAAGTTAATTTTAATATCTACATAGAGTATTGATAGTTTATGAAAATTACATTTTTTCAGCCAAATAGCATCCACGCTCAATAAATTTGCAGCCATTATGAAAATCCTGTTCATAAACGGTAAAGCTCTGGCTGTATGTCTGTCTCTTTTGCTCTCACGGGGCTCTTGTATAGCGTCGGTTTCATTTTAAATAATATTTGCGATAAATTTAATATTTCCAGTAATTTCTATAATTTCAAACTCGGCATCTAATTTAGATTTAATTTCTTCATTAAATTCTGAATAACAATTTTTATCGTCATTATCATATTTTTTGTCGTCATCAACATTCGTAAGGCGTGTCCAAATCTACAAGTTTGACTCAGAAAGTTGTATCAAAATATTGTCTAGCTTTACGTTAGGTGGCACCTCATGCGTATCGAATGCCAAGAATGGCATAGAAACATTCGCCTCTAACTTTCGTTTTCGTCAAGTCAAGTTCAGGTTTTGCCGATGACTCGGGCGGGGTGTAGTGCGCATGCCTAAGTCATCGCAGTCATTGCCCAGCCAAATTATTGATTGCGGGTAGTCGGAAAACTGCAGGAGGAAGGGGGAGCGTCATTTACCAATGTGATAGTTTTCACAACGCTCAATTATGTAGGGTGGGGGGAGGAGGGGGAAAAAATGTATATATCAATATGGCGGATTTCAACGGATTTTGTATTAAATTCTATCGGCCCCGCCTGCGTGTTCGGAATTTATGGACGAGCTTTAGCGGAACATTGATGGGTTTTCATTAAACGGTTTTAAATTTTATATGTACATATATTGTTCTCGTTGATCATCAGAGCTTTATATAGTCTGGTCATATAAAATTTATTTAATCACTCTCTACTACATAATACCATCTGCGTAATGGCGGATACTTTTTATTACAAGGACTAAGGGCTTTCATCTTGAACGTTTCTTTCTATAACGATTTCTGCTTAACGAATCAACTTACTTGAAGCCTAAGTAAAAAACAAAATGATAGCTTATACTTTATTACAAAGTACTATTAGATGACATCTTTGCTAAGTATAGGGTATTTAAATATCACGTTTGAGCGACGATTGATTAACTGGTTAGGGTTTGTGCAACGCAAAGGGCACTAAACCTATAGATAAATATCTACACAAGGCAACGCTCTAGCCCTAGCGTTAGGGTGTTAATAAACTATATCCCTATATTCTCGACACTCACATGTGAGTCTGAGTTCTATACCTATGGCTGGCAGAATTTACCCCAGTCTAATACTATTGGAGGGTGGAGAAGCAATAATTTAGCTAAAAATTTTGATTGTTACTTCCATTATTGAAAATACTGTTAGCTTATTTTTACAGCGATGTGTTACGACAACGACATAAAAGCATAATTGCTTTTAAATTAGTAATTAAGATTTCTGTACTTCGACTTGAACAACAGAGAAGATACTATACAATTTATCAACTGTATGTGTATTTACATGTTTTTGGACTGGACACTAAATGGAAAACTCAGTTATGAAAAAACCAACAAAAAAAAGCTAAGTTAAGTTAAGATAATAACAAAAATACCAATACCAAATAAAAGCTTTAAAATATAAAGATTGTATTGTTGAGTTGCATTGGTGATAAGAATTCCACCACTCAACATCCAATGCCTCTTTCCATTGGAAAGGATGGATACGATGTGTCTTTACACGGGGTAGTTGAGTTACGCCGTCTGACAAAACGATTGGAGTGTAGCTACATATTTGTTCATTTAATGTCCTGAGAAAAAGAAGAATACACAATTAAAGAATAAAAACATAGTAAAAAAATAGACAAAGACAGAAATTGGAAAGATAACTATTGACCGCTATATTCCCTCAATGAAAAACTACTTAGGTATAAATAGATGAAAAAGTCATAATTATCACACTAATAAAAAAGTCCTGAAAATACGTTTCTATTAGCGTTAATATTACAAAAATGAGTCTCATAGAATGGACGGTGCGTGGGCAGTTACTTGTTTTGCTCCATCGGAATGCCTTGTCCGAGTGGTCGCGAAGAATGCGGAGTAAAAACTTAGTGCTAGTTATAATGTAGCTGGCGGAAATATGCTCCGTATACAAAAAATATACAAAAAAATAGCTTATTATCGTTATATAACAGCTTTAAACATTTATATAGTTGGAATGAAGCATAATCTAAGCTAGAAAGGTGAACCTAGAGGGCACTACTAAAATTACATATCAATCTCTCTCTACTTTTCATCTAACTTTCGTGAACATTTCGTGAAGGATCACAACGTCACCTTTTTCTACCAGAGCGATGGAACAAGAATAATGTGGAATGCTATCTCTATAATAGAGGGATAAAAATAATATATAAACTGACTTAAACGCTATTAAACAAATTTGGATTATATGAGTAGAAGTTTAAAACATAAAATTTAGGAGATATAAGCTAGTTTCTTTTTCTCTCTCTTTCTGGAAATATCTTTACAATCAAGATTTGAGCAGGAAAAGCCGCGTGTATTGTGCATGCATATTTACAACTGAGCTAGATAATTTTGATACAACGAAATATCTTTTAACAAGATAATTTTGCGAACAAAATAAAAGAATTAAATATTCGAAAAGTTCAGATAGATGAAACCGTGTAGGGAATAAAATGCATTGTCTTATTTATGTAAAAAAAGTAAATCTATTTTTCTAAAAAACCAACATACTACATATTACATACGTTATTTAAATTAATTCACCATTTCATACAATGTTTGATTTTCTTTCTTCAAAGAAAATAATATATGTAACTCGAATTAATATCTTGCATTTAATAAAAAATGTTTAAATTTACCTAATAGAAAAGAGATGACAACGAATGGAGTAGCTCAGCTTCACTATATATCGCGCACATGGCAGAATAGGCAGACGGAACTTGGGAACCTGTTGTTATTACACTTCGTTCCGTTCCGTTCCCCACTTTCCGCCGTATTTGAGGCATTACATCTTGAGTGGTGGCGCTTTACCTTACTATGAATGGAGTTATAATGATTAATTTTGAAAGTTACAATTGCAAAACGACCGTTTGTAATTTTACCGTCGGCAATTGAAATAACTGAGATATAAAATAAAACAACTGAGTTTAAAATTAATAACATATTTGATTAACAATCTTTTATGCCCAGTGGATAAAGAAATAAAAATCAAAGACTACCTCTATAAAATGTGCAAATTTATTATTAAATTCATAGAATCGACATAATATTATATAAAAGTTGTAAATAAAGGATGTATAATGATACAAGTAATGAAAAATACATTCTAAGTATTAACTATTAAAACTATAATATTAAATAAACAGTAATAGTTTTATACATACTCGCAAGATAAATTTATGTATATAGAGCGGCGTTGAGTTCCGCCTTTCAATATTCGAAAAGGAGATGAATTAGAAACTGTATATGAAATACTAGAAATCCTCTGCATATTTTACACATTAAAAAAATATAAAATAATGATATAATATAAAAAATAAATAAAAATATACATAGTAGAGCACTCTCCCGACGAGACCTCTATTGAACTCGCATCAATTTTCTAACACCATTAAGTGCATACGTTTTTGTGAAAGAAAAATGCGTCTTATTACATTACGATGATGTTTTGCATGCATTTGTGTTGATCGAGTCGACGTGAGCTTCGGTTTCACGGTACAACTTAAACTATTGAACCATTGGGTATTTAATTTACAGATATATAAAGTAACTGTGTTTAAAGCAGTAAAATGCTTAACTTCAATAATAAAATGCCCAAACCTTTTAATCTAGGACGAAGTTTTACAAGCACGTTTCTTGTAGTGTAAGAAAACATTTAAAAATACATATTGAAAAGTCTATCCCTAAGGGAAAAGAAGAGAGATATTAAGTGTTTCGTTATATCGAGACATTCGTCAGGAAAATTATAATTTATTTCTGTTCCTGTTTTGCTACAGTGCGGTGTTGAGTTTTTAGCAGAAAGGAGAGTAAGGACTTATCACAACATTGATAATCGGGGAAAATCTTATCTATTTTTTTTTTATACTATTCACGTATAAATTACTAGTTAGTTACAACGGTGGGTCGTGTGGGTCATTTTGCAGCCTGCAGACAAAGATGCATAAGTTAAAGTGGGCGTGAACATTATATATACAAATATATTTACTTCTTCAGTTTCAAAAAGTCTCAAATCAAGATTATTCATCATACTAAGAAATAAAATATTTTTTTAACATTTATTTGTTTAAAAGAAACCTAATGATTAATCATACACGACGATCTTTTTTGTGAGTGGTGTCAGCAGAAAGTTGAGGCACTCAGTTTCCCATACTCTACTCAATTTTTGATATCATGAGTGGAACTCAGTGGCGCACTTTGACTTATTCAAAATATATTTACTCACTCACTCACTCAGCTTCACGCTGTATCTCGCACACGGCAGGGTAGGCCAGAGGTGACTTGGCAACCTAGTGTTAAGACACTCCGTTCCACTTCCGTTCCCCACTTTCCGCTTAATTTTGAGGAATAGCGTGTTAAGTAGCGGAAATCAACGCCGCGTTTTGCCTTGTATCAGAGCGAAGAAATGAAAACATTAAATATTTAAATTAAAAATATTAAATATTTTATTTCCTCGGGTGGGAATCAAACCCACAGCCTGTCGGTTACAGCTACACGCTTGTGCCGCTGCGCCACGACAGGACTCAAAATATATTTAAATAATTCTTTTCCATTTTCACCTTTTTTTTAATAACCACTACAACAGTGACAAAAATCATATATAAAATATGATTTATTTAATATGATTAGATGGTACAGTTATTAGTTAATTGAAAGAAATATGATACAAAACATTTGAATTTTTATTTGCTTAACAAGCTTGATTATTAAGACATGATAATATTTTTTGCTTTATTTAGTAACAAACTATAAGTAATTAAGTCTATATTCTATGATACATCTGCTAAGGATTAATAAACTATAAAAAGGTTTGTATATACAAAGTCGATAAATTTAGCATTTTCAATATAAGTTTAATCGTCAAAAAAATCGACGTGAAAAATAAATTTTAAATGAGTTTTATCAAGCTAAGGTTCTTAATTTAATTGCCACTTTTCTTTCGCAAGCTTTCGCCTAACCCGCAATAACGTGTTAAATAAAAATAACACGTGAAAATGATAAAAATATGTATAAAATAAGTAACTATATCTATATGCGTATAAAGGAAAGCGATTAGAAAGTTTTTAATTAAACTTTCACTATTTGACAGGTTTCGGCGTTGTTAGTAAAATGAAGCGTGAGTTAAGCTATGTGAAAACTATTGTCCTTCTTCTAAGTATAAGTTAGGAACCACTCACTCACTCAGCTTCACGCTGTATCCCGCACATGGCAGGGTAGGCCGAGGGAACTTGGGAACCTGGTGTAACACTCCGTTCCACTTCCGTTGCCAATTTTTCGCCGAATTTGAGGCATTGCGTGTTGAGTGACGGAAATCAGCGCCGCGTTTTGTCTTATACCAGAGCGAAGAAAATATTAATTATTTAAATTGAAAATATTAAATATTTCATTTAATATTTTCAATTTAAATAATTAATATTTTCTTCTTGATATTTATTCTTTCTTCTGGTTCCAAGATAAAACGTTGCGTTGATCGCTGCTACTCAACTTGAAATGTCTTAAAAAACGGATGGGAAGTGAGAAACAGCGTGAAATGTCTAAAAAAGTAAAAAACAGAGTATCTTAAATAGTATACGTGCGATAGAATACTAAGCAAATAAAGATTCCATAGTTTATGTATTTATCTAATTTTACGCGTATAAAATATAATGTTAAATTATTTTGAGGTCTTTCGTGGCGCAGCGGCATAAGCGTGTGACTGCAAACGACAATTTGTGAGATCCCCTCTAAAGGAATTAATAAATATTTTCAAATGAAACATTTAATGTGTTCATTTCTTCGCTCTGGTAAGAAAGCAAAGCGCAGCGTTAAGTTCCGCCACTCTACACGCAAAGCCCCAAATTCGGCGGAAATGGGGAACGAAAGTGGAACAGAGTGTCTTGACACTAGGTTCCTAAGTTCTCTCTGCCTACAACGCCATGTGCGGGGTACAGCGTGAAGCTGAGTAGAGTAGAGTAACTATTTAAAATAAAAACTTACCAAAATAAAAAAATACTGTTACTTCTTAAGTTACCACTAAAAATTGAAGTTTTATTGAATGTATAGAAAGTTTCTTGTAGAAATTTTTACTCTATCCTTAAATCATTATATTCCAATATAATACGAATAAAATGTTGAATAAAACAAATATTTATTTTTCCCTTATTTGACAGGTGTCATTTGGGAAGGCTTACACAAAAAATCTATCGAAACATTTGCTTTTTAACTTATATGCTGCTTCCGTGTCTTATGGGCTAAGTAGAGACTAACTAATATTTAAAAAAAAAACTCCTCTCCATTTTAAAACTAATATGAAATATAACTTATCTTCATATTAAAAAAATAATTAAATAAAATAATAATTAAAAATCTCTAAAAAAGACAAAATCGTTTTTACATTATTAATTATATAATAAAATTTTAATAATATGCAAAAAAAACAGTTCAATATTAATAATAAATAAACTTTTTCGCAAACTGGGCCCATCCTAATTATACCGCTATGCCAGATTTCTACCGTCCTAGAAACCCACGCGTACAGACAAGCGATTCTTTCTATACGTAAAGCTATATCTAAAATTCATAGTGAAATAAGTATAAGAACTAGCTACGAAAAAACTTATTATCATATAAATAATAACATCTTAATATTTTTCAAACAATACAATACTTTAGTGCCACTATATAAGGTATATTTTTCGTTTTATTAATTTGGAAGTTAGGCCCTTTTCGGTGTAAGAAGGAATACGGCAGTACAGGCCAATGCACGATGCATACAACTAATAGTGTTGCGTCTTGCATCGGAATAACGTAGTGATGTACATTTTTATTATAATATATATATTTTTTGCAACAGTTTATTGACACAATTGTATTCAATTGTAGAGCTTAATTTCGATAATATTATTTAGTATCGATTTAATTATTAAACATAGTTTTGTTGTTCGTTTGTTATAATTAAATTAATTATGTATTTGTTAGAGTATTTTAGTTTAAATTCAAATTATAAACAAAAAAACAGCATTTTTTAACTATAGTATCGAATATAATTATTTGTGAAAACATAAATATTCCTTCTTCTTTCTTTCTTTAGCTTCACGCTGTATCCCGCACGAGGCAGAGTAGGCAGAGAGAACCTGGGAACCTAGTGTTAAGGTACTCCGTTCTAAACTCCATAAATATTTCAGTTATATTTGTTTATATTTACAATTTATTCTAACACTATGAAAAAAAAGCGCTTTAAAAATTAACAACGCTAGCTAGAGTCAAGCGCTGGCCATTCCTTCCCGATGCCTGTAAACGTTCGATATAGGCTAAAACATATTATTATATGCAAGACGTTTCTTGTACTACGCCAAAACTAGGGTTGCTTGTCGCTTACTTTTTTTATTCCTAAACTTTTTTTTCATTTTACTCGTAACTGCGCTTTTCAAATGAAACTATCGTAGTACAGCGGCACAGCGTTTCGTTGACAGTTGTAGGTACAATTTACACTCGTTGGAATATATTGTTTTCACTTTTTCGTTCTGGTAACAATTAATCGTGGCGTTGAGTTCCGCTATATTATAAGTGTCATGTATGAAGACTTCAGTTTCTTTTTTAACTTTTGCGTTACGTGCTGTATATCTAGAAAAAAACGTAGGGCTGTAAAAAAACATATTTGCGCGGCACACAGAGTGTAAAATGTATAAGAGTATTAAATGTAGTAAATCTAGCGTTAAAACTCTCCGTTCTCCTTTTTCTACATGATATACGCTAACATTAATGCTCGAATATCGAAACACTCTTCATACACAAATAGTTAACCGAGAAATAATATTAAACAGTTAAATATACTATTAAATAATTATAAATGTTCAAGAGTATCAAATACCCGACTATCGTGTATAATTAAAACATATCTACTATTATAACTAAAAAAACTATCTTACTATGTATACATGTCCCGTTGAGTTTCTTTCGCCGGTTCTTCTCAGGTCTGAGGCAGTAACTTTAGACAACTGGTGGTAAATTGTTTGACGTTCAAAAAACAAAGCTTGTAACTTCTTATTTTGAATAAAAAAAAATGAATTTGTATTTGAATTGAATATAAAGAAAAGGACTCGGTGATTGCCAGCGTATTTTATAAATTTATTAAAATAAACTTGTATTATCCAAAATTCAATAGCTCTTATAAGATAGACGAAAGAAAATATTTACTTATTACTAAGATTAGTAAGTAGTGGTTTTAAATTATATTTATTTATAGCATTAAATGTTAAGAAAAAATGGTAAGAAAATATTATTACAATTATAATTTTATGTTTTCATAAAGTTTAATTATCTGTGGGAAATTAAGGAAATATATCTATATTCCTAAATTTATTTATATATTAAGGTAATATATAAATCAATATAATTTAAAACTATTAAATTATTTCATAGTTACTTAAATGTGATTGGAATTTGAATATTTCAAATATGAATTGATATTCATTTAAAATATATATATTTTTTTTTCATTTTAATTTTTTTTGGATATACTTATAAAAATTGTGCCATCTTGAAAAACAGTTACTTCATTTACAATATTTGTATCAAAACAACAACCATATTAAATTATATTGTTACAACTTTTGTCCAGGCCTTTATATTTTCTATAAAATATAAGTTAAAGGAAGCGATTGTACTGTCCTAGTACAGCCCTACGCCCCGCAGGCAAATATGAACGAATGTAAGTTGACTTAGAATAAGTGTGTTCTGCAATCGAGAGTCCGCCAGTGTTAGATCATAATGTGTTGAAAGTGCCTGTGCGCTACAATGCCAACGCACCGGCAAATACAAAAAAACCGCCATCTTTAATGCAAAACCACATCTCTGTAACAAATAATAATATATAGTGACCAAATTTGTGTAAAATTCAAAGTGAAATTCGTTTAGGGAAATTAAAAAAAATGCAATTACGTAATTAGTGTTTAATATTTTCGCGCGCACCCGCCATATTGGTTTTGGAAATGTAAAAGCATAGACTATAAAGTTTTTTTTTGGTTTTGTGTTCGGACTTTATGGAGGCTAAGGTCAGTTCAGTGTTGTATTTTGATTTTTTGTAAATGAAAAAATAAATAAATTAATCTATAAATTATTTTATAATTTATGTTAATTTTTGCATAATATTAATAGAAATATAATGGATGCGATTAATGTTTGCATAAATATTTTGTTGCAATAAAATATTTATTTAGATTATACTTCATTTGATTCTTAATTAAAGAATGAATATATTTATGTGTTATAAATATATAAAATTTTAAGTAAAAAAAACCAAAGATTTCTTAGAGGCTTATGTTAGATTGCCATTACTTTCACATTTTTTAATTATTTTTATGCTGACATGTAAATATTTTTGTTATAAAAAATTAACGATATTGTTCGTTATACGGGCACATGTCAAATGTCTATATACATATTTTAAAAATTGCAAAATATATATATTTTAATAGTACATGTCTAAATATGTTCAGCACCTGACGCCGAATCTCCAATAGGTATCCAAAAATAAGAATTTGTCATTAATATAAACATAGTAAAGAAATACATATTACGAATGATGTAACGCTGCCTATATTTAAAACGGGATATTATTATTACTAGTGGTATATAAGAATTTGACTTAAATTTGTAAGAGATTGTTATAAAAAATATTTAAAAAGCGCGAAGCTTATCGATAGTAAGGAGCTTCATGAATAAGGAGCTTAACGCCGTGTTTTGTCTGATTGCGAGTGGGATTCAAACCTATAACCGTCGTGTTTTATTATAAGAGGCAGTTGCGCGCTGAGCGATCCTGGTAGACGACTGCCTCTTAAATTGTTACACTTTTTTTACTTTATAGTATTTCAATATTTTTAAGATTTCTAAAATTTTTGGCCCTATAATTTTCTACGCGTTTTAAGTATAAAAAATTGTTTAAATGAAAAAAAAAAATATATAAAAAATAACATCAATTATTAAAACTTCTGGTTTTTACAATAAAATTTGGTTTTAATGCCTTTTTTACTATAGTAATTTGTATTATTTTTGACGGTTTACCATCATTTTATTACTACGTAAAGAAATACTTAATCTCACAATTTATGAATAATAATATTGAGCTTTAAACAAGCTTATAAAATTATTTAAAAAGTATAATTAAATATGCATAACTAAGCATTAGGCTTGTCGTGGAGCAGGGCCACAAGTGTTTGACTGTAAACGCAACAAGTGGGTTCGATCCCTCCTCGAAGTAAAATATATAATATTTTCAAATCGAATATTTAAAGTCTTCATTTCTTCGCTCTGGTAACAAGGTTAACAGCGGCGTTCGGCATTTCTACGCGAAATGTCTCCAATTTGGAGGAAAGTCGAGAATAAAACGGAATGTCTTAATACTAAATATTCAAATTCCTTCTGCCTACCCTGCCATATGCAAGATACAGCAAAAAAAAAACATTTTAAGACAAAATAATCCTATAGGCATATTTTTTACATAAAACTTTATTTACATTAATATAGAAATAGGTCGCCAGCTTTTAAGCTTAGAGCTTTTCAATCGTTGATTGAACTTTCTCCACTAATTAGAACTTGGTAGTAATGTTAACTAGCAAACCTATTTTGAACGGCTATAGAAATCACTATATACTTTTTAAATTAACTATTGGATACAATTAATATTAGGTCCTTAACTTATTTTCAAAGACACAATTACTATTTTTTATTACAGGGTGGCGCAACTCAACACCGTGTTTTGTCTTAAATTAGTTATAATTTTCATATAAAATTTTATTGATAAAAGATTAGAATATGCCTTTCTAAACTAACCGATAAATTTAAACCGTAGTTTTTAACCGATAGATTTACGGCAGCATTATACTGAAAATTATTTTATTACTGAAAATTTCCTTTGTTCACTTATAATGAAAATAATAATAATACGTGTTTCGATATATGTACATACATTACAATTAAAACAAATTCCTCGTTCTAAGTAGCTCCTACGTTTTGCAAGAAAGTAGGTGATGAAGGCTATCCATTATTCAATTATTTTGTTTTAAAAATCATCTACAAGAAAACTCATTGAAATTTTATTTCCGTGGTAAAACAACGCCGTTTTATATTTTCCAGTTCGAGGCGTTACATGATGATCAAACTTAACACGTATTTTGTACCACCAGAGCTGTTGAATAAGAAATCCTATTGCCCCGACTGGGATTCAAACCCAGAGGCTCTAATCACATTATGGTCTATTACATGTTTTTTTTTCGTTGATTGTCGGTTTTCAGGCTTTAATCAATGAAACTGTATGAACGTAACTATTCCATTTGTGTCAATTTGCATTTTATTAGGCTGATCGTTAATGTAGATGGACAAACAAAATAACAAAGATCAATTACGTACATAAGTGCATGTGTTTGTATTGCTATCTAGGTCTTATATTAATTAGATGATTTTAAATCAACTTGTTTCTTATTAATTATTTTTCTTAAATACTGATAAGTAGAATGTATTTCATTTAAAATAAATATAAATGTACAATATTGAAAAAAAAAAAACTAAATGTATTTTATTATTTTTTTTGTTTTCGTGCTATATCTTGAACATAGGAGGGTTGAAAAGGGAACCTGGGATCTGAAAAGTTACGATTTCCCGTGCCCATTATGACACTTCCATTACTCATTTTCCACTGAACTCTAGGGCACTGCGTGTTTAGTAGCGAAACTCAACGCCAAAACGCCGTAATTATTAATTATTTGTGAATAATATTATCAGTATTGAACATATTTTTCATATCTCATATATTTTGTTTGCTCTTGATATGAGAAGAGTACCTTTAATCAGAGAACATAGCAATAAATCATTCTTGTGATGGTTTACATAGAATATTTACGTATTTATATTCAGAATTCAATATAAAATGAGAAGTTACATATATAATTTTTTTACGTCAAGCAATTTATCACCGGTGCAATAAATTTACTGGCTCAAACCTGAGAAGAACCAGCGTAAGAAATTCGATGGGATTTTTTTGACAAGTATAGAACAGTAATGTTAGAGAAAATATTATGTTATTAAATAAATATTGTCAACTTTATTCTTTATGTCGATGACTTCAGCACTTTTCCTTGGATTACTTTTATTATAAAAATACAAAAATGATATTAGCATGGAGAGCTTTTAAAAATGTATTACTATTGAGTTATGGTCTTATAAAAAAATATATACAATACAAAACATATAGGCAGATCGATATAGTAGAAAATTACCGATTATTTATTAAGAAGAAAAAAAATACTGTAAAATGTTTAACAATGAACACGATTAGCTTTTACTTAAGAGTATTGTTTTTTAAAGGTGAAAGTAAAGTTCATAATCAGTAAAAGAAATACTAATTAGAGCATTTCGTTATCAACGTATAAAATGTAAAAATTATATTTACTACTCTAGACTGAATATGGGAATTGGAGTGTCTGAACACTAAATATTCTCTTACCTTAATATATGTACCATATGTTCAATAGAAATAAATTAAATCGAACTCATAACCATTACGATTACCATAGAAGATTAATCATGTCTTTTGCGCCAAGATGCCGTCTTTCAAGTACCGTTATAAATAATTGATGAAGAAAAAAGGAACATTCTATATATTTACGTTTTGTTTAACAATAAAAGGAACGGCGCTTAGTTACGTAATGTTTTTTAAAGGCATTACGTTGTTTTGTACATACAAAGCATGTATTATCGTATTGACTGTTTCCATTGTCACTTTACGTAGTAAGGTCGTAGTATATAGAAAAAATATATTAGGTAAACACTTTATTGTAGAAAAACAACACTTCTATTTGAATATAAATTATATTGTTATAAAGAATCTGATTTGCGGCGTTGAGTTCCGCCACTTAACATGCAATGTCTCAAATTCGGCGGAAATGGCGGAACATAGTATCTTAGTGTGTAATTTGTAATTTTTATTTTTTATTCTAAAATAGAACGCGGAGTTGAGTTACGTTTTCTACACTGAGAAATTACGTAAGGGAGTTTTAACACTACACTTCATCTAAAGATTACTCTACAGTAGGCTGGATACCATTGCGAAGAGCTTACGTTTAATGCGCCCGCGCATTAATATAAGGACTAGCATAGTTTATGCACTAATTTACATACATTTCAATAAACCTAGCGCAGTCGTTGATATAAAAATGGAGCTCAGATACAGAGACAATTTTTAATATAATTACTTTTAATTGTTCTTAAAATTGAAAAATGCCATGCACATATAACGCTGGTTCTTCAAAGATAATTAAACAGCTAGTTTTTATTAAAATAATATAATAACATACGAGTGGTCCAAACGCGGCTTCGCCCGCTTTCTCTTATAGTTATTTTGTAGCTACCATACCCCAATCATATCATTCATAAAAGTAGCTTATGTGTCATTCCTATATAATAGCTATATTACTGAACAATTTGATCTAACTCTACTTTATGGTTTTTCTGTGAAAATGAAAGAAACATCAGTTCTTACATTTTTTTATAGTATTAGTAGAATTAGGCAGTGTCAAATTTTTGTTGACACTGTATGTTGAATGGCACAATTTACAATTACGCTCGCTGTACTGTATGCAAAAATGATTTATATATGTTTTTTAATTATCTTATTTAGAAATATACGGACTGGTCAAAATTAAAAATATCTCCCTCGCTTCCTTAATCTCACATGCAGCACTGTTCTTACTTACTTAGTCAAGTTTTTATAGCTATATAAAATTAGTAAAGCACGTCAATACACAGTGTTAATTTACGCCACTAATACCACTCGAAAATTTAATAACCAATTGGCTTAATTCAGCCCTTTTCTACTCTGCTATACGAAAAAGATATTTATTTCTCAAAAAGAAAGCATAAAAAAATGCAACACGATTCCTTTGTTCATGTATCTATTAATGCAATGTACTAAAATTTGTGGTTTCCAAATGATATATTAGAAGGTAAATGTATAGAATATTTAAACTGGAGCTCTATACTAGATACTATTATTTATTAGAGGTTAATAGTTACCACTTTACCGCAATAACTAGTTAGTATTCATTTAATTTTATGTTTATATATTAATTATGGTGGGCTTATATATTAAAGTTAAATTCATTAAAGTGGGGAACGGAAGTGGAACGGAGTGTCATAACACTAGGTTTCACTTTCGTTCCCTCTGCCTACCCTGCCTAGTGCGGGATACAGCGTGAAGCTGAGAGAGAGAGAGAGAGAGAGAAAAATCATTATATATTATATAGTAATTAGGTGTGTTTTATAATTAAAATTGCAAAAAAAATGTTATTTATAGCTTAATGATTGATTCTCAACGAGGTACCCCAAAAGGACTTAGCATATTCCACTCATCACACTCCCAAAGAATTCATCTTTGTTTCATTGATTTTTCAACTTTACGCAGTATCTCGCACAATGCAGAGTGCCTACTCTGTGATGTTCCCAAGGTTCCCAAGTTCCCTCTGCCTCGAGGACTTACTTGAACTAGAGAACGTAGTGTTAAGACAATTAATTCCGATCCTTTCCGTCGAATTTGAGGCATTACCTCATGTATCGAATAAAGGTGAAAATATACCAGAGAAATATACTTATTATATAATCACTCCGTTCTCCGTTTTTTGTCCCAATAGAGACATAGTGTGTTGAGCAAACACTTTATTGTTCAAAATTCAAAAAAGAAAGTAATTAACATGTGATTTTTAATATTTTTATATGTGCCCAGTTTATAGCTGGTCCTTAACTATAAATTCTTATAACGGTAACGCTATAAAATACAAAGTTGGTATAACGTCGAAGTAGTTCCGTGGGAAAGATTTTTCCTATGAAATAAGCTTTACAAATCGGGACCAAACGTTGACAATACTGCAATCCATTTCTAGCGCGGGTCAGAAATCAGACGTTTTATATTAATGGTAATTGTATTTAATGTGTATGTTATAGTTATTTTCTATTTATTCTCTGTTTTTAGTTTAAAATTTAAAAGGATTTTTAAGGCAAAGCGCGGCGTTGAGTTAAGCCACTCAACACGCAATGCCTCAAATTGCGCAGAAAGTTGGAAACGGAAGTTGAACGGAGTGTCTTAACACTAGGTTCCCGTGTTCCCTCTGCCTACCCTGCCTCGTGCGGAATACATACAGCGTGAAGCTAAATTTAAAATATTACTTTATTTTCGTTTTATATTTTTTCTTTCCGTTCTTTTTTGAGTTATTATAGAGTAATAATAATTAGATTTCATTTTAAGATATCAAAGAAATTATTTAATGAAACTCCTTGATTATACTTAAGATACTTGTCTTTCATGAATAGTCCGCTTGATTTGACTTTCATAGTTTTGTTTAATAAGTTTCAAAATTCTATGGCAAGCTTTATAATAATACTTCTCAAATTTAAATACACATTTTTTTAAGGCTACTATGATACTCGGCGAAACACATAGATTAGCTAGATTTATATATTAACGGTCCATTATAGACATAACTTGATCAGTTGTCATTTAATTTCGTTATGGGAATTCTTTTAACCATATTGATTAATTAAACAGTTCAAGAAAGTTTAAGAAGAAAATTTATAGAAATAGGTGAATGTTATAAAGCTTCACGCTGTATCCCGCACGAGGCAGGGTAGGCAGAGGGAACCCGGGAACCTAGTGTTAAGACACTCCGTTCCACTTCCGTCCCCCATGATATAAAATGTAATGTTATAAAGCTAATGTATAAATCCAGTTTAACAGTTCAGAATATAGGATGGTAACAGTACTAGGTCGGACGCCGGGCCGTTTGTTGCATTTCAAACGATCAATGATCGAGATTTCCTAAGAGCACTTTAATTGGATGAATAATTCTTACATGGTATACGTATTCTAAACAAATTCAATGGTGATTCAGTATGTATTGCAGTATGGATGGATTGATCTATAATATATATATATTTTTATTGCTTTCACGCTTTATCCCGCTAATAGTAGGGTAAATTGAAAGCAGTGTTATTTTTTTTCTTTTCGCCCAACAAAAATGTTTTTACTCAGCTTCACGCTGTATCCCGCACATGGCAGGGTAGGCAGAGGGAACTTTCGAACCCCGTGTTTCTTTCCGTTCTGTTCCACTTCCGTTCAACACTTTCCGCCAAATTTTCCTTGTGCCAGAGCGAAGAAATGAAAACATAACATATTAAAAATGTTTTTAAATAAATCAAGTTTTCATTTTAAAATATGTATATATCCTTGCAATGTATGTATATATCCTTGCAAATAAAATGTTTCCCACAAGTTAGCTTGATTTTACAACCACTGAGGCTTAAATGAACTGATTGTGGAATGATCTGTGATCTTCTCTGAGTATTTCCTGAACTCTACAATTTTGGGGGCTTTTAAGCGTCGTGTGTACAGACCTTTACTTACAAGGCGCTGTTGTCATTCTCTCATGTGCTGAACTTAAAACTATGTTTATTGAGAAAATGACAACTTACAATTAGTTTTTTTATATTTTCCTATTAAAAAAAATTTTAAGGAAATTTTATTATCTTATTGTATTGTTACAATTTAACAAATTATTCACATGTCTTTAACTTGAAAATTCAAAATGTTTCCGTCTTTCCGATTCGGTTCCACGACGCGGCGTTGTAATACGCATTGGTACACAAAATGTCTTCAATCCAGGATATTAAATAAAGTTATAACTTATACTGTTTTATTTTTTCTGTTTCATTCTGGTTATCCCACGCATGGCAGGGCGTAAAGAGGGTACTTAGGAACTTACTGTTCCCATTAAGACACTTCCGTTCCCTTCTTTCCACTGATTAAAAAATCTTCTCCATAAAAAAATGTATCATAGATTTCAACAACGATACTATGCCGCTTCCATATGAAAATGTATTTCAATAACACTAGCGCTAGAACAATGCTTTGTTTAGATAATAATTTAACACGTTGCAGGAAAAAGGACAATAGAACTGCGTAGTGTTGTTAACTGTTGTAAATAGACATTGCTATCATTAGACTTAGGAAAAATGCACATTTTTTTAATCATCTTTAACAAACGAGGCCTGTAATAGCAAATAAAATATTTAACATTTTCAAATAAAACAATTGATATTTGAAATATTTATTGTTTTCATTTATTTGCCCTAAGGCAAACAGGGTAAAGTGCGGCGTTGAGTTCCGCCTCAGCACATATTGCCTGAAATTAAGCGGAAAGTGAAGAACGTAACGATGTGTCTTAACACTACGTTCCAAAGTTCCTCACGAGAGTGCCTACCCTGACATGTGCTGGAAGTACAGCGTGAAGTTGATAAATTTAAAAAAGTTATCGGTGTGATTTGTATTTGATATTGCTTGAACTGCATAGTAGGTAAGTGAAGAGAAGATATGTATGTTTTTGGGAAAGTTTAGTAGGAAAAGCAACGGAGGGTCTTAACACCAGGTTCCATCCCCAGGTTCCCAGGTGTACCTGAGTATGTAGGCTTTTTGTTTGTTTGTACTGATAGTCATATCTATTGGTTTAATGTTCTAATTTAGAGAGCAATCTAAGTTTTTTTTAATCGATTTCGGATTATATAAGATATGAGACCCGAACAACTTAGAATAAACAGGCACTTCCGCCTAAATTAGGCACTTTGTGTGGCAATTTTTTTCTCTGTGCTTTATTCACCAAAACAATAAAATGTAATCAAATAAAAACAATCATTGGTTATCAAATCTCTAACCATCGCTTTAACAGACACGCTATTCACTGTGTCACGATAGCTATATATGTAATTAGCTTCACGCTGTTTCCCGCATATAAAATGGGTCAGGCAGATGGAACCTCATATTAAACACTCTGCTGATAATTTTAAGACATTAAATAACAGATCTTAACGCCGCGTTTTATCTTCTTACCTTAACGATCTTTTATCTAAAACAATTCATTGCCCTGAGTGCAAATCTGTTTCAGCCAGTAAAAAGCTTTTATATATTAAAATAAGAAAGTTTATTTTCTTATACAGACAGCAGTTACAAGTATGTTTGTTTCTGACGGCGCATCACATAAACCAAAGGTTGGCGGGCGTGCCAAAAAACATAGAACATGCAGATTGTGAAGTCTTGATACTGTTAGAGTCAACCTTTGCAAATTTTATATTTTATTTAAATTATATTTAAAAAATACATTTTAAAAACCAATTATGACACATATAGCGAGTGTAAATGCTACAGCTTTTGAGTTTAATTCTCACTCGATGAAACAAAATCTTTAGTAGGTATTCTTATTTTGTGACTCGAGCTCAACAAGCTATGACTTTAAAAAAATTTTAGTAACGTTCGGCGGAAAATTAAATTTAATTTCTTCGAATAGATATTGAAACTACAACCTGTAGGCAGACAGCTCGTCCTAGTGTGTCTGTCGGTGGTCTCTCTTTATTTACTTTCTTATAATAATACTAAAATGCTGTAATAAATCCATAAATAAATATATAAAACACTAATATAAATAATTGATTTTACATTTCCCTTTTAAAAATGTGGGAAGTAATAAAGGAAGTGATGTTCATGACTTAAAGTCTTAACTAGGGGCAGCCATACATAATACATAAGCTTTAACAGTATCAACTACCACTTTAAATACAAATTGAAACACAGTCATGGATTGACGGATCAAAGTCTTAGAAATAATTTTAGTTATCTATTCAAGCATCTCTTGCAGGATGTATGTGAAATTTATTGAAGAAATTTAAATATTTTTAATTGATATTTACAAAAATTCTCATTATAAAATTATATTTCCTTATAATTATTTTTAGTAGTTATATTTAGTACATGAGCTTATATATAGTTATTATTTTTATATCTAACCATCACTACAGCTTACTGAAATCTATAACTTTTAGATTTTTGTGTTAGAAAACACTTATAGATCATATAAATCTTTATGAAAAGTCAGAAATCATTCGTAGTCTTCAAGTATAATGATTATTCTAAAAAGTTAATAATAATTAACCTAATAATAACAAAATTCAAATATTCTTCTTCTTCTTTCTGGCATTATTATTTAATAATAAGGTCAGCCTTACTCAGTTTATTCTTTTGTAACAAAAGTATACCACTATTTTCTATTTTCCATATTAATAACCAAAAAACCATCCAAAGTTAAAAAATATTATATAAACTTAAAAGTAAACTTAAAGTATCAAAATCACTCGTACTTCATACACAACCTGTATAAAAAACACAGCATCGTAAAAATAGATGTTTGAAAAATGAGCGGCATATTTAAAGAGATCGACCAATAGGAGACCACCGTGCAATGTGTGCGTAGCGTTAGACGTTAGTATTGTGTTAGTGTATTAGAAATTCGGCAACACCATTGGTGAATAGACAACACCTACATTGAATATATTTTTTTTACGTAATATTTACTTAAAGTTTTGGGAAGACGCCATTGATAAGTATTGCAGTATTGAACTACATGAAATAGTTGAAAATGGAGATGAATAATATATTTCTTATTTGATTGAAACCATGTACTTAGTATAGATGGACAAAAAAGCTCTATAAAGTATAAGAATTTTACAAAGACAAAAAAAAATAAGATATAAGAAATAATAATATTTCTATTTGTGAACAAAGTAAGAGCAAAAGCATTGGAAATATCTCATCTACAATTTACAATTGGCTAAATATGTATTTTCTTTTGGCACAGATATCTATATAAAAATGCAATACAAAATTGGAATGTGACACAGAGCTTTATAAGAATCTATCTTTACCGAGTTATCGACAGACAAATTATAGATAAAAACATCACAAGGGCGAAATATATATATAAAAAAATATATATATATATATATATATATATATATATATATATATATATATATATATATATATATATATATATATATATATATATATATATATATATATATATATATATATATATAAAAAAATAGGGAAAGCGTAAATCCTGTTAATATGTTATTGAACCCACTTACATTTAAAAAAGGGATTAGCATTTAATAGGTTATCAGAGGGAACGTAGTGTTAAGACTCTCCGTTTAGCGACTTCCCCTAATTTTCGGATTTTTCAAACCGTTGCGTTGAATAGCTTTAAGTCTTAAATAGATTAGAGAAAGTTATATATTATTTCCCTGAACGAGAAACAAACCCACTACCACCGTGCTTAAAAGCTCAGTTATTTTAAATAATATTCCTATAAACTAAAATATGATTACTACTATTTTATCAAAAGACGGTCGGTATAAAAGTCGATATGAGCACGCCTCAAGTGCATCAGAATGAAATCTGGCGTTATTTTTGCAGTAACCTTGAAAATGAATTTTAGTGGATATTTTTGTGATGCACCCATTGCACTTGGCATCGCAGATCTTGGTTTTTGATTATTTATAAAAAGACCGCGATCGCAATGACGTAATCGCGCTGAAAAAATATACTTTGTTATGTATTGTTTGGTCTTCAAATAGTTGGATAATATAAATATTTAGTCTTATTTTATTTAAATAATAAAATATATAAAATTATACAAGGCTTGTCTTGGCACAGACGAACAAGCGTGTGACTGACTGTGAGCGTATCCAGTTGTGGGTTCGACCCCCCTCGAGGAAATGAAATATGTAAAAATTTTCAATTTAAATATTCAATGTTTTGATTTATTCGGTCTGGTAACAAGGCAAAGCGCGGCGCTTAGTTTCGCTATTCAACACGAGTTACCTCAAATTCGGCGGAAAGTGGGAGACGGCGAGGCGTGTCTTAACACTAGGTTCCTAAGTCCCCTCTACCTACCCTGCCATGTGTGAGATACATCGTGAAACTAAAAAGAAAAATACAAACCCAAATTAACCTTAAAAAAAATAAACAAACACAGACTTAAAAAAAATACTTAATTTTCTATACAGTAAAATAGAGAAAATCATAACATATAAATAAATAAAAAGGCATGACGTGGCGGAGAGATACAAGCGCGCGACTGTAATCGCGACAGATCCTGGGTTCGATCCTGATAAGAGAGAATAACACTATTTAATATTTTCATTTCTTTTCTCTGGTAATAAAGCAAAGCGAGGCGTTGAGCCACTTAACTCACATTGACCTCAGAATTCTGCGGAAAGTAGGAAACGAAAGTGTCTTAATGGGAAAGTAGTGTCTTAACACTAGGTTCCCAGGTTCCCTCTGCCTACAGATAGTAAGGTAGAGAGAGATAGATATATCAGTCATTTAATTTATTTTGAGTTACTGGAAATTAATGTATGAAATAATCATAAATAAGATAATAAATATACGAGTATAAGTTTAGAGTTTCTCAAGATTTTTTTTACCATACTAAAATATGAAGTACATCATACATTTAATCTTTTTTTAGGAATTTAATATACCAACTTAGGTACTACTGTTATTTAATGCTATCCATATACTTTTCTTAAATAATTTAATAAAAAAACTAATGGAACAAAAGAAAAGTCTAAATATGAGTTATGACTTTGCCTACTACGCGAACATATTAATTATATGTATATAATTGCGGTGGGTAAAAAACGGAGCGTGTTAGCATTTCTTCTTTTTTTTTCTTCTTTTTTCAACGAATTCTCTCTCTCAGCTTCACGCTGTATCCCGCACGAGGCAGGGTAGGTAAAGGGAACCCGAGAACCTAGTGTTAAGACACTCCGTTCCACTTCCGTTCCCCACTTTCCGCCTAATTCAACGAATTGTATGTAGAATTAAGTATGAAAGTACAAATAAATTAAACATAATACGTATATAGTAATTGTTCATTATTAAAATTAAATATAATTTAATAAAATAAATATAGAAAAAATATATAGTACATATAGGTACATAAAAAATATTGATAGGTATAAGTTTCGCTTATCCGAGTGACGTTGAGTTCCGCATGTATGCTATACATATTGCAAAATTCAAGACAAAACACAATGAATAACGGAACTTAACGCTGCGCCTTTACATAATATAATAATCGAAAGCATAACCAATGAATACTAGATTTCATCAACAACAAACAGCCGAGACCATGTTCTAGAAAACTCCGCCTAGACGAAATAAAATTTTAAAATAGCATGCAGTTTCCTGCGATACGTTTCTATATATACTCTGTACTGTACATGTAAAAATGGCGGTTGTTTCATCCGGCGCAAAATTGTGCATAAAACTGCGCCTGCAACGATCTAAACATCAAAAATAGATTGAGTTAGCGGCTAGGTGTACACGCGGTGGGGATTTCAGATTAATATGTTGTTTGAATATGATTATTGATCTTTGATTTTTGTTTTGTTGCTGTGATTTTTTTGGAGAAGGGGCTTTTTCTTTTTTGTTAAAGGATTTATTATATAATTGAGGGCTGTCGTGGTGCATAAATATGTTATTGTAAACACAACAGGTTGTAGGTTCGATACCCAATTGATGAAATGAAACGTTTTTTATGGCTTTCCGCATTCAGTCTCAAATTTTGCGGTGGGTGGGGCGAAACAGAGTGTCTTAAAGCTAAGTTCCAAAGCTCCACGTGTTTACACTGCCAAGTGTAATAAAGTGTAAAAAAGAATTTAAAGAACTGATATGTGTTTGTCGTAGTTAATTTAATAAGAAAAAAACGTTTCTTATTATTATGTTAAAGAAATACAATTTATATTGTCAAATGCAGGTATTTCGTCATAAATATCTTGCTTTATTAATTTTATTTATTTTTGTTTCTAGAATTTAATGTTTACGATTTTGCCATATATATATTTTTTAAAAGATGCCTATTATATCGCCCAAAAATAAATATTTATAACGATTTCAGTAATATTTCTTTTTACATGTTTTTTTAGAAATAAAATATATTTTAATTTGTAATAAAACGAACGAAGTTACAAAAACTTTACGAAGTTACCAGTTAATAAGTGCAAAAGGTAAGGTTGGTAACCAAATTTCCATTCAATTTTCGAGACATTACGTGTTCCATGTCGGAACTCAACGCCGCTTGAACGCTAACCCAGTTATTATTAGGCTAAAAACACTTAAAGTAACTTTCAATCATTTATTTCTCAACTCACCTATAAAAACACCAATAACTCAGAATAACGGGCAATAGCAAACATAAAATCTAATGTTAATCCTAGGAATTATAATAAAACTTATAGTACTAACCGTATTCAAGCCGGTCTTCACTTTCACTTTGCTAGTCATACATATATTAACTGTCTATGTAATATATATAATATTTAGATCAGTCTATAATATTTAGTTTCCTGTATTATGGATTTTTAATTTTAATTAGAGAATATATATGTACGTTTATTATATCTTCTTTTTTTCATTTATTGGAACACGCTGTATTATACAGAATCAACGCGTAGAAATATATCTAAAAATATGATTTTTTTATTTCTCGCTGTATCGCTGTTTAGAAGATTAGGTAGAGGGAGAGGGTTGATTACCGAGACTCTCAATTGCGTGCTTTACGATCAATTTGAGACACATTGCGTGTCAATTGGCGGAGCTTAACGCCGCATTTTTTGAATGAGCGAGTGAAGAATAATTTATAATTTTATTTCAAGCTTATTATTTTGCTCTACAGATTTCAACCACACCCTCTGTTGTATGCCATTTTATTCATTTTGAACAAATTTAAATGTTGCTATAAATAAATTATAATTATTTAAGGTATATTACTCTAAGAAGTGAACTCTTGCAATTATAACTAGTGCGTGAATTAAGTAAATAGAAGTTTATCATAGATCCGCCTCAACAAAAAGTAATTTTTGAAATCAAACGTTACTTACTTACTTTATCTTATATTTATAAAGTATCATACTATATCTTACGTATCTTACAGTATCCTTGCTATATTTATAATGAATACTTTTAAACTTTGTGTGTATAACTTTTACAGTGCCACGTTGAATTTTTGTCGTCGTATTTTTTTGTGTATTGTGTTGTTTTACACAAAGGAAAGAAATATATTTTTAGAAGTTATACAAAAAAATAAAATAGTGACACGACGCCTCTTGGAAGCCGTCCAAGTGAACCACGACTTAAATTATTTTTACAGTTTAATAATGAATGAACAAACAAACAAACTAACATTCATTTCCGGTATATAACAGAGTAGGCATTTTCCGCCAAATTTTATGGATATTACGTGAATGACGGACCTCAACGCCTCGCGAAGAATGAAAAAATTAAATAATGCAATTAAACGATCATGTGTAGCCGGCACCACACGGCCTCACTATGCCTTTTTCAGTTTCACGCTATATTCTGCACATGTCATGGTAGGCGGAACTTGGGAAGTTATTGTTAAGACACTCCGTTCCGTATCCCACTTTTGGCTGGATTGCAGGCATTACGTGTTACGTAGCGGAAGTCGACGCTGCGCTTTTTTGACCTTTTTTGACCTTGCCACCAGAGCGAAGTGAAAATTATAAATATTTTCTTTCCAGTGGGCATCAAACCCACAACCTGTTGTGTTGATAACCACACACTTGCGCCACAACAGACCACATTTTGTCTTTTATTACTATTTTTTCTTATACCAATTAAAAATATACTATAAACACATTTCCGTTGAATAATCTATTACATCAGTGTGCACCAGGTCTAAGAACGCCAGATTCGCTTCTTTCAGCCAGTACAAACAAACATCAAGATAGTACCCAGCTCTTTCGAACATTTTACTATGTTTAAAGTAGCCCACGCAACTAGTTTGGAATAGATGCAAAAATTATTTGCATATAAAGATCTGTGCCTTCTAGGTAGATAGATATATTACTAATTGAAAATCTATAGTGGAGCAGTCGGAGAGTATCTAAGAGATTATTCGGTGGTTATGGGTTCGATATTTTAAAATGATGGTGTATTACCTTTGAATTTGGTTTGAAGTCGTGGGTGCATTTGGATGTCTAAATGTGATTTTAAATCTTATTTCAGGAAAAATATTATAATTTAAAATTATTTTAATGTATTTAAAGTAATATTCTACACTTAATAATAAATACTCAGGTTCACGCTGTTTTTCTAAAACAGAAAAATATTTTTTAGAAAAAAATGTACACAAAAATCATCTAATGGTAGGTACTTAAATCCGAAAATCTTCTAGACGGGTAAAGAGTATTTAAAAAATTCTGCTTAGAAAAATGCTTACGAATGGAACAGGCATTGAACATATAATATTTCTATTTCCTTAAAAGGTATAAAACTATAAAAATCACTATAAAAATCACACGCATATATAGAAGTATGAACTATAGAGATACCTTGTATTCAACCATACGATATTTCTAGTACGTTTTTGCATACTATGAATATTGTATGTTGAAGGAAACGGAAAGAGTTATAATAAATTGGAGACTATTTAATATGTCTAGCTAAATATAATTATTCTAACCTGTTCAGATATAATTATAAAAAGATCTTAATAACAAAAAAACATGTAAATGTTCAGGTATTTTTTTATATCTTGACACTGTATTCCGTAAATAGAAGTGTGCTCGGAAACTTAGTGTCAACACACTCTATATCGTTCCCCCATATTCCGCCAAATACTCAGTGTTAAATGGCGGATCTCAACGCCGTAAAGAAAAATATTAACTCTTTTTTACTTTCTCGGGAGTCAAACCTGCCTATGGCGATTACAATGCGCCTGCGCCACCAGTGGCCTCGAAAATGTTTAGTTATATTGAAATAATAGAAACAATGTGATGTATGATTGTTTCTATTGTGATTGATTAATTCATTTAATATTAAAAACTATTTAATGGTTTTATATGATTCATTGTACAGTAATAATAGCGTCATTTGATCACATCTGTCATCGACTGGCGTAATACTGACTTACCTTTGCAGTGGTAAAAAGCGTCTGACTAAAGAAGGTAAGCATGTGAGTTCACTTCACGGGAAATTAATTATTTTCATTTCATCTTTTAGAAGAAAAATCTGTAAAGTTGTTATTAGGCAACTATTAGGAAGGGGAGCTTTTAGCTAACTTAGACTATCGCTACCCGGTAGAAATTGTTTTCAAATTTATTATATAATATATAATAACAATATTGACTAGCAAAATATTTTACAGAGCCCAATTGTTTTATTTATGAATTGATTAAAATAACAATGAATATTAAATGAATGTATGATATGTCTTACATTTGAGTCCACAAACATAGGAACAAACTGACAAACCGACAATAAAAAAAATACCGATTACGTTGGTCTCAATAATATATTTTCTTATATATCTTCCAAGTGCAGGCAGCTATAGGATACAATTTTTTATGTGTATAGATGTCAACTTTTCTTCGAGCAGGATTATAGACGCTTAGAAAATTTTAAAATAATTTTTGTCTTTACAAGTACTTACGTAAAATATGGAAAAATGAAATTATTGATTCCTTGTTTTTTATAATCTATCAGCTTATATAGATGGGAAAAATTATCTTCTAAATATATTTTTTTCTTTAGTTTAACCAACAACTATCATTAGATACATTTCTGACTTTAGTGCTGTTAAAACTTCAACATATTTAATGATGACCACTTTTAGGCTTGATTCTATTTAGCAGTGGCTAAAAGTTTTTCGTAATTGTGGTACAAAATAATTTTCTTATTTTCAAGCTGTATCCTGCTGATAGCAGACCGAGGAACCTGGGAACCTAGTTAAGTCACTCCGTTCCGATTTAGAAGTTCCCAATGTTCACTGAATTTTTTGCAGATGAATGCTTTCAACATTGAATATTAAATGGGGAAACTGAACGTTACCCCTTTACCAGAGCGAGAAACTTAAAATATTATTTTCTTTATAATATAACTATATAATACTATAGGTATGATAATTTAAATGTTTACAACCATTGGGTTCCTTCAAAAATTTTTGTACGCTGTAAAAGACGCCAATTCAACTTTCATACTCTACTATCAAAAATAAATTAAATTTATTATAAAATTAAAAGTTCTTACTACTTTATTAATTGTCATGCGCAAGATTCGAATTGGGAACCATACAAGATGGTTCCCGACAAAATAATATTATTCATCAAGTATAGACATACATATGCGTGAGTATTATAGCAGTAATTTAAGTAATTTAGCAATAATAATAATTATAGTTAGCAAAATTACAAATGTTGCTTTTTGCACCTCAAATGAAACTGAATTTAAGAAAAACACGCAATTACTTCGATATTACCTGCGTTTTATTTCTGTTTTTTTATATAATTGTTTGACATTTACGTAAGTAGCTAGTGATGTTCTTGTGACATAAGTGTGTTTATTGCGACACTATCATATAGTGGTGGCGTAGTTTATTATAAAACATATCAAGAATTCGTTTGTTTGTGAAAATAGAGGCTTACGTGCAAAAACGACAAAGCAATTCTCTCTTTTAAAGTTAGTGTTGTGGATTCAATTCCAGTTTAGAGAATAAATGGTTTTCATTTCCTCTTTGTAGTAGGTACTAATATATTTTTTTTGTAACCGACAAGTTCTGGGTTCGATCCCCACTCGAGGAAATGAAATATTTAATATTTAATGTTTCATTTCTTCGCTCTGGTAACAAGGCAAAGCGCGGCGTTGAGTTCCGCCACTCAACACGCAATGCCTCAAATTCGGCGGAAAGTGGGGAACGGAAGTGGAATGGAGTGTCTTAAGACTAGGTTCCCGGGTTCCCTCTGCCTACCCTGCCTCGTGCGGGATACAGCGTGAAGCTAAGTAAGAATTTATCAATATTGAAATTAGACATCCTGAACAAAATATCCTCAGAAAAAGAATGGAAAGTCATTAAGATATTATTAACATTACCTTCTCGCTAGCCTGTATGGGTTTGGAAAGTGTAGGAAATAAAAATATTATTTAATTTCAATAATATCACAATTATAGACAGGCATAAGAAGGAAAGCGGAACGGAGTGTCTTAACACTAGGTTCCCGGGTTCCTTCTGCCTACAGCGGAAGCATAGGCACATGTACAACTGATAACCTTTTGAATATTATTATTTTTATAAAAATCTATTGCAAAAACAATATATTTTTTTTAACCGACAAGAAAAATTAACCCTTTAAAAAGTAAATAATCAAATCAAACGCATCACATCATCGTGAATTATTAATTTTAAAAAAATATAATATAGGTATAGATACTTAATGTTCTTGTTAATATAATGTTGTTGCCTGTCATGTGATGGTTGAAAAAAAAATCTAAACTATTTCTAAAATGGCAATACTGGTCGATCTGAACGAGATAGAGACTTAATATAAACGGCTCTAAAACATTTACTAGCGAATTAGCATAACTATTTTTCTATATAGCACTATCTAGTTAGCCTTTTACAAACAATGTATAGATGTGCTTTAAATCTCGTTTTATCTAAACAAAATGGCGTCTAACGCCTAATAATGCCATTGTCTAAAACCAGTAGAATTTTGGTTGCAAAATTGCGCCCGCGCTGTTGACTCACGCGCAGCTATGTAGGGGGGAGATTGTGTGAATGAGAAGCCAAATTATACCGTATTTGTTAAATCATAAAGTATATTTTATTTTGTAAGACAAAATGAAGGCTGCTGTTAGGTTTTACGAAATGTTACATGAGTTTTCGTTTTAAAATCTAGAATTGGTTTAAGAAACTATGTGAGAGGAATATTTAAACATCAAAGGCTCGATCTAACGGCATCCCGTTCTAATTAAGTTGCGTAAGAGTATCTATCTATTGCTTGTTAAAATGGTACCTGTTTGGCATTATTGAATTTGCCAAACAGGTAGCATTTTAACAAGCAGTAGAGAGGCAGGAAAAACTTGGGATCCTGAGTATTAAGGATAATCAGTTCCGTTCCCCACTTTACGCCGAATTCGAGGCATTATGCGTTGTGTGGAACTCTACGCAGCACTTTGTCTTTTTACCAGAGCGAAGAAATGAAATGATGAAATATTTAATTTGAATATATTAAATATTTCATTTACGATCTGTGGCGTTTACAGTTTACATGCTTGTGCCCATGCCCGCAGGCGTACATTAATATTAATTTTATTAAAATTTTAAATTTTTGAAGCCATATATTTTGAAACCAAGGATATTGTGTTGTTTGTGCAGCAACTTTTTCCAACTACCCCAAGTAATTAATGATATTTTTATTAGAAATATTGTATTTTATAACTTTCTGCTAAAACGTATTATAAAAATAATATTTAGTTGTGATATGCTATGATATGTAATTTAACAAAAACAACCACAATGTTTTGAGTACCTCGGAAAGTGGGCAACGGGACGAAGTCTCTTCCGGCACTAGGTAGTCAGATTCCCTCTGTCTCCCCTGCCATGTGCAGGAAACAGCGTGAAAATAAAAAATAATAATAATATAGACATAACTTTAAGTCATAAGCAATTAAAGCGTAAGACTCGTCTCGACATTATTACAAATTATAATTATTTATAGATGATTTAAAATTATATTATCTGTACATGCGTTTTGTCCACTTATTGATATTCAATGAAGCTTGTATTCTATTAACAATGTTATTATGTACTTTTTATAACTTTAATATTTATTAAAGTTATATATTTTCTTTCAAAAAGGCCAGGAGAATATTAGTTTCACTGATCTTTATATGACGGAGGTTTTAGATCTTTCAAGGATATTCTTTCTCTCGCGTTAATATTGTGTGGGTTATTGGAGTATCGATATATCAATATCAAACATAGAAGGAACACAAGCATGTGACAGTAAACGACGTCTAGTAGGTTCGATCCCCATTCCAAAATCTTCATTATTTAATATTTTCATGTCTTTGCTTGCCAGTGACAAGGCAAAGCGCAGCGTTGAGCTCCGCAACTCAACACGAAATGCCTCAAATTCAGTGCAAAGTGTGGAACGGAACGGAGTGTAATACTCAGTTCCAAAATTTCCTCTGTCTGCTCTACCATATGCAGGATATAGTGTGTAAATTGAAAAGAAAAAAAAATATAGAAGAATATGGATGATTTACAACATCTCATCAGATTGCTTATTAACGAGTAAATTGAATTCAATCTCTAACAAACCAAATAACTAAATACTTATTTATGGCGCCTTTATGACACGACGTAAAATTATTTTGCATATGTATCACACGAAAAGTCTTTGTATAGCTTAACGCTGTATCCTATACATGGCACGGTGTGCAGATTGAGACTGGGAATCTAGAGTAAAGAAAATCCATCTCTTTTCCTACTTTCAGCTGAATTTGAGGCATTACGTGTTGAATTACGTAACTCAACGCCGCACATACCCTTGTTACCAGTGCGAAGAAATGAAAATATCGAATAAGTAAGAAAATATTTCATTTCCTCAAGTGAAGATTGAATACACAACCTGCCATATTTACACTCACACGCTTGCATTCCTGTGCAACGACAGACCTCAACTAAAAACTCTCTAACTCCCTTAAATAATACGTTAAAAGTAAAAACTTAATTGGCATTGTCTCAGTAATTGTGTTACTTTAGAATAGGTAAGGTGATATGTAGAAAAAACTGGTTAGGCAAGGCTGAGCACTGGCCCCAGCGTTATGTTTCTTTACACACTTGCCAATATGCACTCTATGTTGCACGCCATACAGGTTAACACGTTTGTTACGCAAGTGAGATTGTATATTAATATTTTTATAGAATAACATATTTTCTGATGTTCTTTAAGACTTCTATTAGGACTAAGTGATTTAGATTTATTTATTTATACTTACGTGCGTTTTAAATTTGATTTATGGTTAAAATGAAAATTGATATGTACTTAGATATTTTCACTCATATCTTATCGTTCTTTTCTGTTTTATATCATTAGACAAAAAAAGTTCCGCCACTCAATACGCAATGCCTCAAACTCGGCGGAAAGTGGGAAACGGAAGTGAAACGGAGTGTCTTAACACTAGGTGCCTAAGTTCCCTCTGCCTACCATGCCATGTGCGGGATACAATGTGAAGCTGAGAGAGAGACAAAGAAAAATATAACAGTCCAAGAAATATATAATATATAGATATATTCTTCTAAGTTCCTTTTCCGGAGCAGGTTCCCTTTGTTACCGAGAATAACTATTAAATTAGTTTGATTAAAGAGTATTTTTGCACAAACTGGAGCTATTTTTTAGATAAATTTATAAAATAGTAATGATAATTTCATATTAACTTACAAAGAAATTACACAAAGAAATATCTGTCATCCTTCATTCCGTTTTTCAAGTCTCTTCCGGTACTGAGTGATTAAAATTTATTATATGAAAAAAAAAGCATTGTGCTATTTGAGATGTATAAAGGTCCACAAAGATTGTTATCCTTTCCCAAATTTCCTACGAAAATTGAGAAAATAAAAGAACTTAGGTATATTGTATAGTTAGTATTACAAAAACAATGTGGCTGAAGACCCAGTACATATACGAGTACTTAGAATATAATAAAGTTAACGACATTACATTATTTCTTTATAACATCAAGAAATTATCATTTTTCCACGTATTATGTATGAAGTTTCATTAAAATCGGTTTATCATTATTTATAACAGGGCAACTTTTTTAAAATGCATCCACACCCTTTTTATACTTTAGTTATTATGTTGAACATCCAATAATAGATGTTAACATGATTTTCTTAATAATGAGAAGATGATAATTTCATTTTTTATTTCAAATCGTTAATGTTGAAGCCTGTCGTTGCTCAGTGGCACACGTTTGCCACTGTAACAACAACAGTTTGTGGATTCGATACCCATACCAGGAGTTGACTCAAATTTGAGTATTTCATGTTGAATGGAGGGACTAAACGCCTCTCTTTGGCTAACTGGAAAATAAAAAGATTTTGTAATCGTATCCTCGAACTCCTACGTTTTTTGTAAAATTTCTAATTATTATTTTTATTTAATTGCTCTCAGTTGGTGGCATTTCATATTTCCCGTGCAGTACTTCCCGGGTAGTCCAAAGAAACCTATTGTTAAGACTGTACTAGAAGTATTTCATACTTTTCCTAAAACTTTTGAGATTACGTGTGTTGAACGGCTGTATTTGAAAAAAAAAAAAAAAAAAATCGTTATATAACGACCATAGCAGGGTAAAAGACCATAAGAACCATAAGAACCATCCCGTTCACATTTAATTCCAAATTCTTGAAGCATTATCTCGTTCCCAAAGTGAAGTAATAAGACCAATAAATAAATATTTCACCAAGCCAGAATAGAACCCACAACTGCCGAACACTTCAATTTCTGCACCACAGCTACCTCCAACACTCGTCTATAATTGAAAATAAATACAATATGTGTATATAATTGCGTAAAATCGTAATGGTTTTGAAGTATTTATTGATATGTCGATCCTTTTGTGAGGCTATCTAGAGCACTTGACCAATTTTACCGGTGCTCAGTTACGTAACCGTTGCACTTCTGTCTTAAATACTTTAGTAATTTATTGGATTCTATTAATGGACTTTGCTATCGTTTGTTTTGGTTGACACACGTGGTAGTGAGAGTTTTGTATTACAGTGTTCATTTTTTTAATTTTACATAGTGGAAACAGTATATAATTGTGTAAATAGATTATTATTAACAAGGTGATTAGTTATAGTAAGTGTTTGTGTTGTTTTATAGATTAGGTTAGTTATATTTTATAGTTAGGTTAAGGTAATTTAAATGGATCCTGATCCTCCACCTGACCCCCCTGATCCTGGGGGAGGTCATATAGTATCTAGAAAACGATTAGGAGAGGACACTTCCTCTAATCATGACAACGTAAGTGCCATTAAAAAAACGATCATAAACCCATCCACTGCTACCCCTTCTATCCAAAATGTCTGGACTCATCCTTCTATGTTGGAAGCCCCAAAATCTTACATTAGTACAGATAAAGGTCCCTTTATTGTGTATGTGTCAAGGGAATCTCCTGACCCTTCAGCAGGAACCTCAATAAGAGCAATTAAGTTTGGTCAGTTTTTACATACAAATAAAATTACTGATATTGTCAATGATGGAGTAAAAAATGTTGGTCGCAATAAAATCAGTGTCCAGTTTACATCTGCTGAAGCGGCAAATAAATTTTTAAGCAATCCCATTCTGAGTTTATGTAAATATGTTTGTGTAATTCCGACCTTCAATATCACAAGGATGGGAATTGTAAAAGGAGTTCCCGTTGAATGGTCTTTGGAAGAATTTGTTGGTTCACTAACATTCCCTACTGCTTGTGGGGAAATAATAAAAGCAAGACGTATGAACCGGAAGAATGTAAGTGAGGGTGTAGTGACATGGGTCCCCACTCAGACAGTTGTGATTACGTTACGTGGCCAACAATTGCCTGAAAGAGTATTTTCATATAAATCTGTCCTTAACGTTGAGCTTTATAAATACCCAACTATCCAATGCCTTAATTGCTGTCGTTTTGGCCATGTGAAATCTCAGTGTAGATCAAAGCCTAGGTGCTATAGGTGCTCTCAGGATCATACTGGGGAGGCATGTGACACCCTGAAGGAAAATTCTACCTGCATCCATTGCACATCAAAACATTTTGCAACTGACAAAGGGTGCCCTGAGTATGTAAGGCAACAGAATATTAAAGCTATTATGTCCCAGGAATGTATTTCTTATATGGAAGCATCCTCTCGGTTTCCATCTGTTCAACGATCCTATGCAGATGTTGCTAAGGAAATGTTTTCTCCTCCTATTTTCCCACAGCCCCACACCCCACAAAGCAGATCTCCCGCTACTCAAACTAAATCCTATCGTAAGACAGTTTTCCAATCTCCCCGTCCCCGCGCTTCTTTGGCAAAGGGATTCGACAAGCAAGTTCACCAATCCATTATAAGTAGTTGCCCCGCTCCTCTCCCTAATGGCTGTTGTCTTAATCAAGAGACTGCCATTTCATCAGAATCTACAAAAGATCTATTAATGGCTCTGACTGACACTCTTATGAGCATTATTTCAACTGCTGATGAACTCCCAATACCGTCCAACGTTGCCCAAAAACTACTCAAAATATTCCAAATCATAAACAATGGTCCCAGTCAACTTCCTACAGTGGAATAGTAAAAGTGTTCGTGCTAAAAAGCATGAATTACTTAATATTATTTCACTGTACAATCCTGTCATTGTTGCCCTCTCGGAAACATGGTTGGTGCCTGAATCCTCTTTTAGGGTGTCAGGTTTCGCCTGTTTAAGGGAGGACAGGAATGACGGGTATGGAGGTAGTGCTATCCTTATCCAGCACTCCACTCCTTATTCCCGCATCTCTCTTCCTGCTCACAGTCAACAGATTAATGCTGTTGCTGTGAGGGTCCTTGAAATTTCCTTTCTTTCTGTTTATATTCCTCATCCCTCTTCCTCCATCTTCCTAGAGCTTAAGGCTATTATTTCCTCACTCCCAAGCCCTGTGCTGGTCCTGGGTGATTTTAACATTCATCACACTCTGTGGGGGTGTTATTACTATGTTGGATTTTCTCCTTCGTTGGTGGACATGATTGACGATGTTCATCTCTGCAGTCTCAATGATGATTCGCTGACTCGTAGGGTTAATCCTAATCAGGATCCTAGGACAGCTATTGATCTTTCTCTTTCTTCTCCCACTCTTGCTTCCCAACTCTCATGGTCGGTACTCCCTTCCACCTATGGTAGTGATCATTTCCCTGTTTTGCTGTCTTTAAATAACAGACTCCCTTCGACTCCCATTCCTCTTTCTCCTCGTAAATATAATTTAAAAAAAGCCCACTGGAATGAGTTCGCCGACTCTGTGGATTGTATGTTGGGCAATCTTCCTGAGTCTGGTAATTATGAGAATATAATAATTTACTATGATCGGTTTGTCTCTGCCCTTTTATCTTGCTGGCTGACTTACATATCCCTAAAAAATACTCCATTCAGAATTGGATGCATTTCAATCCCTGGTGGGATCAGGAATCCTCCAATTCTGTCGATCGGCGAACATTCGCCGAGGCGTCATACGCAGCCTGTATGACGATGGAGAAATATGTTGAGTATAAACGCAGCTATGCGAAATTTAGAAAGTGCATTTGGAAAAGAAAAAACTTGGTTGGTTAAATTTTTGTGAATCCCTTAGTCCTCGCTCCTCTTCTTCCCTTGTGTGGACAAATGTTAGGAGATTTCGCCGATCACTTAACATTGTTAATAGTCCCAACTCCAATAACCCCTCAATATGGCTCAATGATTTTGCTAACAAATTGGCTCCTCCTTCTGTACCATCCCTCGACCTTTTAATCTCCGTGCCGGTTGATTCGTCGGAGGAAATGGATCTGCCTTTTTCCTTTGATGAGCTTAAAATTATATTAACTGATTTAAAGGACACCAGTCCAGGTGAAGATGGTGTTTCTTACTCTTTTATCTCCAAATTTAATAAAAAATCCAAACACTATTTTTTAAATTTAATTAATAATATGTTTCAATCAGGCACTATCACTAGTTTATGGAAGTCCCATATTGTTGTTCCTATCCTCAAACCTGGAAAATGCCCCTCTGATCCCAACTCTTATAGACCCATTGCCCTAGCATCTGCGTTATCAAAGATTGTTGAACGGCTTTTGAAAAATCGGCTGGAATGGATAGTAGAAAGCAGAAATATCTTAGCTCCCTCTCAGTTTGGCTTTAGAAAGGGTTTAAGTACAATAGATAGTCTCAGCGTTTTTACCACAGATATTTGACGAGCTTTTGCCAAAGAAAAGTATATATTTGGTGTTTTTCTATATGTTGCAGATGCATATGATAATGCCCTTCTTCCGGTGCTCAGGCAGAAACTGCATCAGCTGAGTATTCCGCCGAGGTTGTCCCATTACATATGTAATTTGCTGACCAGTCGTTCGGTATCTGTAAAACATCCGCTCCTTACTGCCCCTCCTAGATTTGTCTGGAAGGGTCTACCTCAAGGTTCAGCTCTTAGTCCTCTGCTATGTAATATATATACTCATGACCTCGAATTATCTGTAAATATTTTTTGTAACATCCTTCAGTATGCTGATGACATCGTCCTCTATTACAGCTCAAATTCGATAGAGGACATAAACTTTCGCTTAAATACTGCCTTGCACTATCTTAACTAGTGGCTTAAAATCATGGCTTGGCTTTATCTATTGATAAATGTCAAGCTGTAGTATTTACTAAAAAGAAGGTTATTCTAAATTTTAATACACTGTGTAATAACATTCCTAAACACTTAACGGAAAATGTTAAATTTCTTGGTATGATTCTCGATAAACGATTGAACGGAGTTGTCCATGCTGAATATCTCAGAAGGAAGTGTGAAAAAGGCATTAATGCTCTGAGAGCTGTGTCTGGTGTGTGGTGGGGTGCACATCCTTACACTCTTAAACTACTGTATACCGCTATAGTTCGTAGTCACATCGACTATGGACTATTTGCCTTAGACCCTTTTAATAAAGTAGGTACTGAAAAGTTGAACCGAGTCCAATATAAATGCCTTCGGATTATCTTAGGTGCAATGAAGTCTACGCCCACCAACGCATTGCAGGTGGAGTCCGTAGATCCTCCTCTTTCTAATTGCCGACATTTTCTTGCTGATCGATTTGTAAGTAAAATGTTGCAGCTGTCTTCTCATCCTTTATATCATAAACTATCTAAGCTAGCAGATCTTATCCCCCGAGGCAAACCATTGCCTTATCTGCTGGATAGCTTCCTTAGATTTACCTCTCTTCCCAACCCCGTATCTTGTTATCCATCGAATCCCCTCTTTATGACGCCATATAAAGCCCTGGTCTATTCTCCACATATTGTCACAAATCTTGGCCTAACCAAAGGTGATCCTGGCACCAACACGAAATTTAAGGAATTAGCTCATTTACATTGGCCAAATCATCTCTTCATCTTCACTGATGCATCAAAGCTTTCCAAGGAGAGCTGTGTTGGTGCGGCTTGCTGGATACCAAAATTCAAAATTATTTTACAATTTAAATGCCCCCCTGAATCATCGGTGTTTACAGGCGAGGCTGTTGCTTTGTTAGAAGCAGTCCTGTTTACACGCTCTCATAACTTTAAACAAACGGCTATTTTTACTGACTCACTAAGCTGCTTAATGGCATTGAAGGGAAATCCGTTTCATAGTAGGTTAAGATCTTCAATTGTTTTAAGGATTCGTGAAGAATTGTATTCATGCCATTTAAAGGGCTTGGAAGTTACTCTGGTTTGGATTCCAGGCCATTCTGGAATCAGTGGGAATGAATCTGCAGACTCTTGCGCCAAGCTTGCCATCCAGTGTGGCACACTTGAACATTTCTCTAACTCTGCTCATGATCTGCAGTCCCTTGCAGATTCTCATCAGCATAAGTCCTGGTGTCACACCTGGAATTTATCAAAATCCCAAAAAGGTAAATTTTATGCCCTTATCCAACCTGATATCCCTAGACGACCGTGGTTTTATTCTCAAAGATATACTGAACGGAGGATTATTACAACAATCTGTCGCTTACGCCTTGGGCATGCTTGTACACCTGTACATCTGGCCAAGATCAGGGTCAGGGACCATTCGCTGTGTGAATGTGGCCTGGACGACGGTTCCCCTTCCCACATCCTTTTTTCTTGTCCCAACTTAACTCGTCCCCTATATGATGTTCTCCCCAATAAAGTCCCTCGTCCTCTAAATGTTCAATGTCTGTTAATGTTTGTGTTTGGTCCTTTATGTAAATTTTTATGTAAATATATTAGACGTAACAAAATTAGATTATAAACTAACATCTATGTAAAATATTATTTATTACTAACATAATGTATTGTATGTGTATATTTTGTAAATATTTGTATGTTTTGTTATAGGTGAAGGCAGTAATTATACTGGGTCCCTTTTCTACATGTATTATATCATTATTTACAATCATTTCTTTTGTACTGATTAATTTATCCCGTGAGTCCTCCATACAACGTGACATTGGCGAAGTGAACTGTGCTCAACTGGCACGCTCGAAACGCCATAATTGAAGAAATGAATGAATGAAGGATTCTATTAATAGTTTATAATTGTGGATTAGTAAAATAGATGTAATTAAGTTCGATGTGGCATAGTGGTGGCTTCTGAATGGGAAATCGAAGGTCGGGGGATCAAATTTTAATCGCAAGATTGAAATATTTTCACTACACGTCGATCCCGCATATGGTAAGGCAGAGCGAACTTGAGAACAGAATGTTAACACTCTCCGTTCTTATTAAAACGTTCCCCACTTTATGGGGTCATCAACACGAGTGGGGCACCTTCTGCGCCATTCAACTCATAATATCTCGGGTAGAAATTAAAAAGCCGCCTACGTCCCTTACCTGCTATTAGCGTGAAGCCTATAAAAAGAATAAGAATATCAAAATATATAGATACCAAATAGCGTAACTCAACGCCCCTCTTTTTCTAACAAGGCACAATGTCTCCTAAGTCGAACACAGCTGAATGTATAGACATTGGATCCTGTCCCTCTTTTTATAAAAAGAAAATGTAGCAATTAAAGTATTTTTTAATAGATTTCTAAATGTTTATAGATAACGCTTACCTAATTAGGTTCAAAATAGGGTATAGTAAGGAAACAGTATAAGTTTAGTGTCGTCGTAAAAATTTACGCCAATTTAATGCCCCCGTCGGTGATCTGCGCGTTAGTTAAGAAAGTGTCTTAAGGGTAGTGCAAGTCATTTCTAAATATCTAATATCCATTTCCAAATAACTATAAAGGCCTGTCGTGGTGCAGCGGCACAAGCGTGTGACTGTAAATGATAGGTTGTGGGTCGACTCCCAATCGATGACATGAAATATTTAATATTTTCAAATTAAATACTTAATGTTTTCATTTCTTCGCTCTGGTAACATGTGAAAGCACGGCGTTGAATTCCGCTGAAATAATGCCTCAAAATCGGTGGAAAGTGGGGAACGGAAGTGAAACGAATTGTTTAAGAACTAGGTTCCCAAATTCCCTCAGCTACACTGCCGTGTTCGGGATACAGCGTGAAGCTGAACGAGAGTAAATAACTATAATATTATGCAATGCTAAGATCCTTTATACGAACTGCCTTATTTTTGAGATAAGAAATGGTGAATGGCGGAACTCAACGCCGTGCTTAGTCATGTTGCCGTAACGAGAAAATTAGTACGTCGCTTGTACAGTAAATATATAGAGTGTCGCCAATAAATTTTATAAAATAACGATTAATGTAATAGTTATATGGGCTTTTTATGGTAAACGAAAGGCACATTTTTTTTTTTAATTTGAAGAAATGTCATATAACTATTAATGACAGTCTGTGGGTTCGATCCCCACTGAAGGAAGTAAAGTGTTTCTTACTTTCAAATAAATTACTAAGTAGTTTCATTTCCGTCGGAACGGAACAAAATGTCTTAACTCCAGGTTCCTTAGTTCCCTCTGCCTACCCTACCATGTGCAGGATATAGCATGAAGCTGAGATGAATATACTAAGAACAAAGGAACAGTCTCAAATACCGCTACGTCCAAACTGTAATGTTTCTAAAAAAAAAAAAATATTCTTTAATTAAAAATGTTGACAAATTACAAGATGAGTCTTAAGACCTTCTTGCCCTTAACCAGATACTATAAACAAGCCGAGAAAAAGGCATCAATTAAAAAGTCTCCGCTAGATCTCTAAATCACTGAACGACGGGTTCATTAGAATATATCAGTGTATTTTGTACCTTATTACTACTAATATAAAGTTCAATTCGTCTTGATGCAATTTGTAGCAGATTTTATAGGAAGACATCAGGACATTATAGAAATACAATGTTATTTATGATGTTTTTCTTCTGTGCTATTTTTTAGTTAAAAGCTTTCTTTCACGTGGCAGAGAAAACGGAGAGAACCTGGTGTCAATGTATTCCGATCTTTGCATGCAGTCCAAATTAAACTTGCGAAACTTAACACCACGCTTATTTTACCCAGAACACAAAATGAAAAAATAACTCGTCTTCCAATATAAATTCTAAATTGTGTAGCGCCGCACTGTATGCCGTATGTAGACTAAGGTTCCTTGGAATCTATGGTTTTTTTTTATGTATTGATATACAAGAAAGATTTTAGCCATCCGTATCTCTTTCTTTGATCGAATAGTTTTAATTAATTATTTCATTGTATATAAAAAACATGAAGACAATGTTTCTGTAAAATTAACTACTAAGTTGGAACAGTGAGGAGTAGGAGAGTTCTTTGCAATGTCAAATGGATTACACATCCATCTCACATTGCAAAGGACTCTCTGGCATTTGAAAGTCTAGAAGAACGTTTCCAAAAGTAATTTCCTGGAATGATGATAATTCAACTCCCATGATAAGAGTGATCCATGAATAAAAATAGCCATATTGATATTAGTTTCTACTATTTCAGTCACGAAACCTTCATTTGTTCTGCAGATGAACCGATAGCGTCTTAGTCGGCATCAGAGTAGTAGATACATACGTTTGTATGTCTTGTTAAAGCAATTACAGAAAGATTTTTTCTATAACATGCTGTCGTGTGCTTGCTCTTGATATTCTTAGTTGGTGATCCTTTCCTGATAAAATCCACTTTTCCAGCTTACATATGATATAGACAGCGTGCTGAGGGAATCTGTAGTGATGGAAGTACCTGTATATCATGTTCTTCTTAGGAAGCGAGTCATTAATCGTAGCTGAAATTTGAAGCAATTGCGTATTAGGTGGCAGAATTCACCGCCGCAGTTTTTTACCAAAGTGAAGAAATGAAAATATTTCATCTTTCATTTCCTCATATTAAGAATCGAACCCACAACCTGGTGTTCCTGCGCCACGATGACCTAGACGAATAAAACAAACCATAAATAATTTATTGTTACACCATTTTTAGCTAGACTATATAACAATAATATTTAGCACATTTTGCTGTATTAAGCCAGTGTAAGCTTAGAAATCATAAGAATTGGTCAAGCCTATTCTATAACCAACCCATTAATCTCACAACTAACGCAAAGAAACTAAAATGGAAACAAACAGAAACAGGAATATCGGCTAACCTCTAGGTTCAACTTTCTTTTCATATTATTGAATGTTCTTGTAAATTTAACAAAAAATGTAAAATTACTCTAAGTCACATTTTCTGTTTCATTTTTCGAGAGCTTTAGCTATTTAAATAACGGAACTTAACACCGCGTTGTATATTACTAAAGCTAAAAAAAAATTATAAATCACTCTTCAAAGTGGTAATCGAACCCACTATGTAAAACACAGTAATAAAATTACTGACCATAAAACACAGTAATAACAAAGTGTCAAAACACTATCAAAGTTTATTGGATAATCTTAATGAACGTAAGCTATAGTTAGATTAGTTTAGAAAAATACCACTAACTATAGATATATTGTAAAAAAGTGTTTCAACGCACATGTGCGCGGGCGCACGTTTTGGTCTTATTTTTCACAGTTCGTTCGCCCGTGGGGTATTCGCGGTCGTTATTTCTTTTTTCCCTTTCTTTTTGCCTTTTTCTCTAAGAGCTTTGTGCTAGACCGCATGGATGATGGTGTAGTTTAGAATTTTTAAAAGGATTTCTAATATGAGTTCTGCTATAGATATTTTTGAAGAATGTTATAATAAATATGGAAAAAGGATATGGAATAAAATAAGAATGTTATAATAAATATGGCGTAAATAAAATATTTAATATATAAAAAAAACTTAATATTTTCATTTTTTGCTTTGTTAATAAGGCAGAAAGTGAGGAACGGAACGGAGTCTTAACACTAAGTTCTGAGGTTCCCTGTGCGTCTGACTCTTAACGGAAGTAACAAGGTATTCGAGAAAACAGTACCTAAAAAATATTTTATAATGATTTTACTCAGCTTCACGCCGTATCCCGTACATGGCTGGGTAGGCAGATGGAACTTGAGTACAGGTACTAGGGCTAGTGTAAAGACACTCTGTGCCACTTCCGTTCCCTACTTTTCGCCGAATTTAATTGCGTGTTGAGTGGTGGAACTCAACGCTAATAATTTTCTCAATTTACGAAAGAATTTTCACGAAACACACTAATATTATATAAAAAAATAAATAAAGGGCAGACGTGTCTCACAAAGTAAGTACTACTGTAGGTTAAAAGAAAATGTTCCCTTCCAACTGGTTTTGTTTGACACGATATTGAAACAGGATTGCTTCAAAGTCGTGAAATGTATGCTATAATAGAGTTCCGTTATAAAAAATAGAAGACATGTACCTTAAGCGCAGTGGTTGAGTTGTTGATTGGATTTTAAGTTACTGATTCAAATTTTAACGTATCAAAACAATGAAAAAAATATGAAAAAGTTATACATATAGCGAGATAGAGTAAACGTAGTGTTAAGACACTCCTTTTTCTACTTTCTCCAAAAATTTCGGGACATTGCGTGTCTAATGACGGAATTCAACGCCTTGCTTTCAAATTCCAAATTATATGCCTTTGTTAATTATAATACTTTGGAAAAATATCACTAAGTAAAAAAGATTGTAAAAAAGTTGAGGGCTGTCGTGGCGCAGCGGCACAAGCGTGTGACTGTTAACGATAGGTTATGGGTTCGATCTCGAGTTAAATATTTAATATTTTAAATCAAATATTAAATATTTTCATTTTTTCGCTCTGATAACAAGGCAAACCGCGGCGTTGAGCTCTGCCACTCAACACGCAATGCCTCAAATTCGTAAGAAAGTGAAAAATGTAAGTGAAATGGAGTATGTTAACACTAGGTTCCCAAGTTCCCTCTGCCTACCCTACCATGTGCGGGATACAGCGTGAAATAGAGTATGAGTTGAGAGTTAATTATAATACTAAATGTGATTAACTTATAAGGAATGTTCTAGGCTTGTTTGCCAAAATTTAAAGCAAGCAATCTAGCTTTGACACCCTCACGATTGTTTGAGATTGACGTTTATGAAAATACTGACTCATACTGTAAAATTGTCATTGAATGGCCGACAAAATTGCGTAATTAATATTTTGTAAATGCTATTGTAATTCATTTATAGTTTCGCTTTTAGAGGCAGAAAAAACATAGACCGTTCGTAGCCCACTGCTAAAGTTGCTAATCGTGACCTCTTCGATCACGTAACTTAACGCCTCAGTTTGTCTTTCGCCTTCATTTTGTCTTTTTTCTGGTAAAAAGCGAGCAAATGAAAATAATTCATCCTGACAAGTGTTGAATTGAACTCACAGACCTCGTGTTTACTGTCGGATTCAGTGCCATTGTGCCACGACGTACTTATATATAAAGCTATAAATTATATCAAAACAATGTCAGTAACTACACTTTAAAAATAACTTAAGTAATGAAGTCTAGTTAATTGAGGCCTGTCGTGGCGCAGCGGCACAAGCGTGTGACTGTAACCGACAGGTTCTGGGTTCGATCCCCGGTCGAGGAAATGAAATATTTAATATTTTCAATTTAAATATTTAATGTTTCATTTCTTCGCTCTGGTAATAAGGCAAAAGCGCGCTACTCAACACGCAATGCCTCAAATTCGGCGGAAAGTGGGGAACGAAAGTGGAACGGAGTGTCTTAACACTAGGTTCCCGGTTCCCTCTGCCTAACCTGCCTTGTGTGGGATACAGCGTGAAACTGAAAGTCTAGTTAATTAATTAATTTATACTGAATTATTTAGTTAAAATAAAAAAATAAATTAAAAAAAAAAAGACCAGATTTCTCCTAAAATAAGATTTACATACAAAATAATGTATTACAGCAGCCCAGTCGTGTATAGGCTATTATGTAAAATTAATAGTGTCTAAAGCCTTATCGCAATTATTTCGTAGTTACACACTTTGTTACATTCTAACTAGTTACAATATTAATTGGTTTATAATGATTAATGGCGTGCAAAATAACTCTGCTGATTTTAAAGAAGATGAGGTAGAAAATAGAAACATTTTCTCTCTCTCATTGTCGTTTCTCTCCGATTTTAAAATAAAAAAAAAGATATAAAAGTCTAAAAAGATTTTTTGAATTATACAATTTAACAAGTTGACAAGTAAGTACAATAGAGTATGAATATTTAGCATATAGTTTTGGGTTCGTTTATACATTTTTTTTAAATTATTTTAATTTAAGTTCTATCTATTAACATGAAGAAAGAGTACCGTAGCAAAAAGTGGAGAATGGAATTCCTTTCCTTTTGTCTTCTCTGCTATACAGAGAAAGAGAAAGAAAAAGTTGTTGTTATATAAATGGGGAACGGAATGTCTTAACACTAGGTTCCTTTAGCTGCTGTATTCGGACTACAGCGTGCAGGTAACCATAAGTTAAATATTTTCATTATAAATAAGTTAAAAAAGAAAAAACGGTAAAAACAGCTAAAATTTGAAATGTTATGTAGCATTTAGTCTCATCTATAATTTATAATATAATTTGTAGTTCTATTACTTTCTACTATTAACGCTTAATTGCTAGCGCTAAAGCCTTTACACATAATCCAATTAAGGGAAGTGCACTGTGTTCATTTTTTTTTATACTTTTGTACTTGTTAGTTTATAGAAGTCAAAGTAAACGTGATAGTTGCCAAATTGATTGGATTTCTTATTAGAGAGATAAACTTATATGGTAGACGGTATACGACTTATGGTACGTCTTAGTAAATAACGAAAAAAGGAGTGTGAAAAAAGCTTAAGCTCCTTTTTATGTTATTATTTCAATTGTTGAAGCAATTTTAAAAACAGTTAGTGACCAATCACAACATGTTGTGCCATTATTATTAAAAATTAAAACCATAATTAATATAAAAAATATATTTTTTAATGACAAAATATGTTTTTTTTTAATAATTATATTATAAATAAAATAATGATAATTCCTACATACATACATATATCATCATATTAATGATTGCCAGTAATTTTTCACCTGTGAAAGATAAACTTGTCTTAATTAGTCTGCTTCCTCATTAATCTAGGCTTGTGGCTCGCCGGTCGGTTCGGTCATTGACGTAAGCCCACTTTCTGAAAAGGAGTATTACATTTTATAATTACTGTAATTTAATTTTGTATTCGTGGCACGATTACGTTTTTAGTGACGCGGCGTTAAGTGCCGTAGCACTTAGAAAGGGCGTGGGGAATGTCTTCATGCTTTTCTTCCTGCGTATCCCGCCATATGCGGGATACAGCGTGAACTTAAAGCGTGTTTTATAAACAACATTATCTATTAATACTAGTGGAGGTATATATGTAGGGAACAGAGTGATTTTGCACATGACTGTAAAATTAATCGTATACAGTGAATAATTGAGATTTTTTTTGTGTATTTTAGGTACTATTATATTAGCTTATGTTTTTATGTTTAAACAATATCTAGTTTTTACGAAAAATAAGATGTTCATATTATAACGAAAAATGTCACATTCTTGTCATATTTACGCCACAAATTTCGTAAATCTAAACCTTTTAAATCTTTCAAGTCTACTCAGCGCTATGATAAAAATACGGGCGTCATACAAACACAGACGACGTATAAGGACATATGAGGTATAATATCCGTTATTTCTGTATGAGCAGTTAACCTGGGAACCTAGTGTTAGGTTACTCCGTTCCCATTAAATATAGGTACTTCCACTCATCACTGTCACACAAAAAAAAAAACAATTATTAAATTAACAAACGAGGTTACTCCAGAACACTTAGTCTTTTCTCTACCACAAAATAGAAAAAAAAAGCTCAAGAGCCTTCCATTAAGCTTGTCTATAACGGTAACCGTTAGATAGTCCAATTACCATAGGTCGTGTATGCGATATATCTTTTTACGGCAGAGTCGATTAGAGAACTCCTTTGGTATATTAATTGAGTGCGGCAATTAAAACGTTTTCAGTTCTTCCGCATGATAAAAGTTTTAAACAATTTTGTCAAGTTTCTTGGTTGGTTATCTTCTGGTTAATCAGCAAGAAGTTAGCTGAAACATAGCAATTATTTAAAGTATTTTTTTATAGAAAGTCTAAGAACGTGTCCATTACTAGCCCGTTGTATTTCAACACTATTAAATATTCTTTAGCATTAATCCTAACAACATTAAAAGAAACGTAGTCCTCAATAATATCTATAGTTACGCAACATCTATTGCATTTTTTTTTACTTTTTGAACTCTGACTTGAATTACCTAAAAAAAATTAAAGCCACACATGTGGCAGCTACAAAGTACTGTAAACGCTTATGTGGGTTAACTTCCTACTTGAGCAAATAAAATATTATTATATTTTTCTAGCATTTTACCTTGTTTTGGTCTTCTTCTTGAACTCGCTTGACTTCTTCTTCTAACATAAAAATCTTTTCAAAATCCTTTAAGATGATTTGTTTGAAAATTCTTATGATAAGACTGTGCCAAATTCAAATACAATAAACTATACTTAAAGCCGATCGAGATCCTAACAAATAGCAGGGTAGGCAGAGTTAATCTGGAAACCTAGTGTAAAGACACTCCGTTTCGATTATGATGATGACTTGAGGCATTGAGTGTTAAGTGGCGGAACTCAACGCTGCTCTTCGCCTTAATATAAATTAAGATTATGCGAAAATAGTCCCAAAATTTATTCCGATAAAAAAAAATTAGAGATACCTTTGCGGAAAAGCGCCGCAGCGATTGACGATGAAAGCAAAGGATGTAGAATCAAGTGGTAATACGCTTTTGTAACGAAAAACAGTTTTGCGTAGAATAACGCTACCTAACAAGTAATATCTCAAAAATTATATTCATACTTTGAAAACGGAAAGGAAGTATTATAGGTTCCCTCTGGCTATATACGTGATAAAGCGTGAAGCTAGAAATTATTACACCACATTTTATGTCATTTAATCTATTTAATATGAACATTAATATCAAACCATCCCATTTACGCAATAATAACACGGAAAAAATACTGCCAATTTAAAAATACTTACAGGTAAAACAATTTCTTCTAATTTCATAACCTCTCACATTATAATAAGTATAATAATTCCAGTAGATAATATTCTAGCCAGGTTATATCTAGGCAATGATAGTTTTATCTAGACTCTCACAAAGACACCCTGTTGTACACACGATGCGTGATAACGTATAGCAAATAATACTTGTTGGACGTGCAGTTTATTTATAAAATACTCTATGTATAGTCGAGAATCCATTTTGTTGATTTTTTTTAATAATTTACATATATATTTTTTTTTTATTTTTTTAAATCGTCATAGAGATCCTAGGAATGTAGTGCTGGGACACTAACTGAATTTGATCTATTTATTATAATTGTATCGCTGTGTGATAATATAAGGTATATTTATACATATATAATGTATGTAACATTGAGACAGACAATAATATTTACATGATAGATATATACATAAGCGAGTTTATCAGATGATGAAACCAAATCATTTACTAACTATTAGAAAACAATAGAAAAAATCAAACTTAGAAAACCCTATATTTGTAAATTTGTCATAATAAAACAAATAAAATATTAGTGAAAAGAAAGTATTTATAGTAATCTATAAAAGACTACATTAAATGTATGAATATATTGAATTTGATGGTCATTACCCATTCTGCTTGGCAGAAAGTTTAAGCACTCTTACAATCAATGTATTTTTATTGACTAGATTCAGAATTTTAACTTATTAGGTATTCTATAAATTCTGTTGTTCAGCTAAAATATTTTTAATTTATAAAACGCAATACGCAATGCCTCAAATTCGGCGGAAAGTGGGGAACGGAAGTGGAACGGAGTGTCTTAACACTACGTTCCCGGGTTCCTTCTGCCTACCCTGCCTCGTGCGGGATACAGCGTGAAGCTAAAAAAAAATTAAACGTCGGATAACCGAGTAACGATATATCATCATTGACGTTGTCTTAGTAAACATATAAAAAAATAGAATATTTGATATAATGTGATATAAATAAATAGCCACTATGAATACAGCTTGGGAGCTTTTTTCTGCGCGTCCGGGCGGGGTTATCGCGGAAAAGTTGAGAATTTTTCAAAATTTTATCTACATACTGTAGTGCATTACTGATAACGCACACACGAGTAGATAGTGATGTGCATAGCGAGTGCAGTCTGTTGACTTGGGTGTTCGCTTAGTCGTAAGTCCATTCATTTTTTTTTAATATTAGACGATTGATTTTTTTAATTACTAAAATGCAGTAAGTTTATTTTTTGTTATTAGTAATGTATGCTTAGATGTATAATTGTTTTATATTTATAATTTCAATAGAACTTTAGGCTGTATTCTGCATTTTAAAACCAATTTTAAAGATATTACATGTTGTGGGGTTGAAATTAACACTACGCTTTGGCATTCTGCCTCGTATCTAAGAGCGAGAAAAATAAAAATAATTAATTCCCCAAACGGGCATGAACGGCATCAAATATGTAGCTTCACGCTGTATCCCGGGAACCTAGTGTTAAGACACTCCGTTCCCCATTTTCCGCCGAATTTGAGGCATTGCGTGTTGAGTGGCGGAACTCAACGAAAAAATATAATTTTTGAAAGTCTACATACATATATACTTAAATAAAATTTTTGTAACAAAATTTGATAGACTACATTTTAAGACGATGCTGTCCCATCACTAGTGGGCAATAAAGTAGCCCAAGACGAAACACTCTCATTCCTTAAAGACGTATATCAGAATTAGCATTTAATTAAATTAAATCATATTAATAATTAAATAAAGTTTAAATTCGTTAACTATTGTGTGTATTTAAAATTTTTTGGTATCACAAAACAATGTATTTTTCGTTAGAAAAAAGATAATGAGCTGTGTGTTTTAAATGGAAATTTTATAAGTTGTCGTGGCGCGGATCGGTTGTATTTTTCTTTTTATCTAAAAGGTAATTATATAACTTATTTTATTACGTAATAAATAGTGATTTTTTATTATTTTTTATGTTTTTTCGACTAGTTTTAACTAAATATTAGCTTTATTTGTGTTTTTTTTACTGCAAAAGTGTTATTGCGCAGCTTTCTTATTGACTGAGATATAGATATATAGAACTATCTTCTTGTAACATTTTTATATCCATTTTTTTTTTACTTTTACAACATTGTCATATATATTTTTATACTTATTAACTCTATTTTTTAAGTTATTTTTTTATTTTTTCTGATATATTAGCTATCATATTTTTTTTCATCTATTTATAACTATTTCAACATGATTCTGAACCACATGGATAAGCGATTTTAAAATTGAATACTAATAAGATAATCTGCCCTATACGGGACCACTTACGAAAAAATCCAATATGATTTTTTTTATAATTTTAGTTCCACTATTCTTCACCAGATGTCACCGTTACAAGGTTTTTATTTCTCTTATCAATAATAATTTTATTTTAATAAGGAATGTGTACATTATAAAGATAATGTGAGTTGCTGATACATATTTAAACATACTACTTACTTGTGAAATTATATATAGAATTGTATGTAATATTTTTAAGATCTACAGCTTTTAGAAAAACATAAATAGATAGTATATTTTTTATTTATTATTTTTAGGCTAGAATAACAAATAGGTAAATAAATTAATTTATATTTTTTTTTTAGCTTCACGCTGTATCCCGCACGAGGCAGGGTAGGCAGAGGGAACCCGGGAACCTAGTGTAAAGACACTCCGTTTCACTTCCGTTCCCCACTTTCCGCCGAATTTAAGGCATTGCGTGTTGAGTGGCGGGACTCAACGCCGCGCTTTGCCTTATTACCATTAATTTATATCATAAATTTCTTATACTATGTAATAGTGAAGGAAGTTCTGAGGCCGTCTTGTTACAGTCGAACAACGTCTAATGTCGTCTAATAACGAATGCTACAGCCACAGTAGTAGGTTCATATGCCCACTAGGAGGAAAGAATGGCTTTCATTTCCTCGCTCTGGTTACAAGGAAAGGCAATGTATTGGAAAGTAAGAGGCTATATCAGTGCGTTATACAGCGTGACACAAACAAACTATTTTTCGGAGCTTTTTTTTACTATGTTTTAAAGTGTTATTCCACACTTAGGACAGAAAATACTAAACTTAAATTTAAAAAGCGTAATAATTTTGAACGAAGCGCCTCTGGAACGAATGTCTTAGTTGATCAGAGCGCTGGAATGGTTTTCCAGAGGCGCAGGTTCAAATCCTGCTTCGTTCAAAATTTTTACACGTTTTTTAAATTTAAGTTTAGTATTTCGGAGCTTTTCACAAAAAAATTGGACACCTATTGTAAATATATCCTAAATTTACTTAAATCTTTTATATACGTAAAGTTTTTATTTTAGCTTCAAGCTCTACTCGCTTATAGCAGAATTGGCAATGGGAACTTAGGAACCTAATGCTAAGACACTCCAATCTTTCGCTCTGGTCATGAGGCAAAGCTCACTGTTTTGTTTCGCTACTTAATACGCAATGCCTCAAGAATTATAAGGGCAAGTGTATAAGGTTCCCAGGTTCCCTTGACTTACCCACCTAAATGCAATATACGGGATACGTCGTGAAGAAAAAAAAAACAACGCACTACAATTATTATTCACAACATAACTAATAATCGACAATAAAAAAAAACCAAACGTAAATTACATACATACTAAATTATGCAGTGCTAACATCGTTTAAAAGGTTATAATCTTAAATAATTTGTCGGCTGAACGGCATAATTGTCACAAAAAACTTCACCCCACGTCTAAACTTGAATGGAATGAAAAAAAAATAGAAAAAAAAATGAACTAGGGCGGCACGAGCCAATTAAGTCGACCTTTTTTTTCTGAAGCGCACTTTTTTCTTTTCCATTGGTCGAGCTGATGTTAGGGTTTTTTTTTCATGGCTTTTTTCTAAGCAAATGTGTTAAGATTAACAATCGTGTGTTTTTTTTTATTTTTTACGTTTTTTTTAAACGGCGGTGGGCTTTGACACGCAATATTTGGACAGGGTGCCTTTTTTCTGCTTTTTTTTTATCTGTAAACGTTTTTGAATTGATACTTGGCTTCTGTTTAACGGTCGATTTGCGAGGGATGTTTTTTGTTTGTTCCTTGTTTCGGTTTTACTTTTCAATGAATTTTAATTATCTACCTTTTAAATGTTGAGGAGTATGATTGCAACTGTTTATTTCATAATATTTTAACTTTTGAGGCCTGTCGTGGCGCAGCGGCACAAGCGTGTGACTGTAACCGACAGGTTCTGGGTTCGTCCCCAGTCGAGGATATGAAATATTTAATATTTTCAATTTAAATATTTAATGTTTCATTTCTTCGCTCTGGTAATAAGGCAAAGTTCTGCCACTCAACACGCAATGCCCTAAATTTGGCGGAAAGTGGGGAACGGAAGTGGAACGGAGTGTCTTAACACTAGCTTCCCGGGTTCCCGTGCGTCGTGCGGCATATAGCGTGAAGCTGAAAAAAAAATGTACATATTCGTTTTTTTATATTGGCAAAACTCTTTTACTATTTTTGCAGCAAAATAAATATAATCGTATAAGATATGTAATATTAACAACTAGATGCTTAAGAGTTTATATATAAAATAGTTAATTTAAATAATCTGAATGACCCTGCCCCTGACCTTATAAAATAAGACAAAAATACATGAATAAATAACATACATCATAAAGATTGGAAAAACACTCGATAATAAGCTATGTATATATAAATGATGCCGTCTGTATGAATGAATCTGATTGTAAACGCGATGGTCATGTGTTCGAGCCTCACTCGAAGGAATTCATTATTTTTTATTACTCGCTCTGGTAAGAAGACTATGCGCGGCGTTGTGTTCCGCAAGTCGGGAGGAGAACGTAAGGAATAGACTGTATCGACATTATAATAAATAATGACATCATTTTATTTTTACTTTTTGCGCAACTGTTGTAAAAATTTGAATTTTCCTTTACATTGGTATTATGAGAAAGAAATAATTCATAAATATATCAATATATTCTGAGGTAAATTAAAAATTCCGTTTGCCGGATATCGATCCCGCGGCCCGTTCAACGTTTACAGTGTAGGTATCACTTGTCACGGAATTGTACCATCAATAATGTTTTACGTTGCCCGGATGTAGGCTAATAAGGAGTCGGCTTTTATGGAAAATTTTGTTTCTTCCAGTGCCCATACAAATTTCAAGAAATTCTTTCTCTGTTTTTTCCTACCTCCCTCCATTCAGTACCTACCGATGTGTCAAATTTCAATTTTCCAAGTTCAGTTTCCAGTTTCGTTTGTGCCTACTTGTGCTCTAGTGAGTCAGTTACAGAAAAGCTTTTTTATTTGTATAGATAGATATGTATAAATGTGATTGCAATGCTAAAATCCTGTACTACCCAATAATTCATAAACATTTTAAATAATGTATTACCCAAGAAGATACATATTTAAAAAAAATATATGACTTAAAAATGACTTAATATTATTACTATTGCTAAATAATTTTATATATAAAAAAAAAGTATTTAACTTTATAATATAGTCGATTTACACTCAGTTAAAAGAATAATATTCATTTCCTCACTCTCGTAATAGCGGCGTTGAGTTCCGCCACCACATTACGTATTGCACGACAGTTGGGCGGAAAGTTTGAGAACGGAGTGTCTTACCACTAGGTACTTTTTAATAATTTATTTTTATTAAGCACTAAAATACTTAATCCATACATAAAATTTTACAACCCCACTCGTTTCTTCCAAAAATGATTAAAAATAGGTCGCGGTGCGTGATCGCGCCGCCATTAACCCTCTTACTAATAACTTTTACGTTTCCTTTCTGTGTTTTAGTTTATAGTAGGTATTCTTTTGAGTATATATACATTATTACGTAATTTTACATATTTTTTTTATTTGTCTTTACGAAATTATTTGTATTTTTTTTTTAAAAAGTTATATTTCGAACTATTCACATCTATAAAAGGACATGATATCTATTTATAAAAGTTTTTTTGTTAATATATTAAGAATATCAATATACAATTTAAATATTTCCTAATATTAGGACTTTAATATAACTTTATATGGAACCAAGCATAAGAGTTATTATTAGCTTGTGTCATTTCAAATTGAATATTTTATTAAGTTTATTAATGACAGGCTACTATCTTTGGGAGGAAGTCAAATATATTTTTATATATTATTTAATATTGTTTATGCTATACGCTGTATCTCGCACATGGCAGAGTAGGTAGAGGGAACTTGGGAACCTAATAGTGAGACCCCACTTCCCGTCGAATGTCAGGCATTGCGTTTTGAGTGACGGAACTGAACACCGTGATCTTTACTTTTTTTTTTTACATAAGACAATATATATTTATAAAATTTCTTTACTTTAAAAGAAATATAACAAGTTAACGATTATGACCAATAAGGCCAGTTTGTGTTTAGAACATTTAATATATTTTTTTCTAATTTAAATATATGATTAAAACATTTTTTTTTTAAATTTCACGCAAAAAACCCCGAATTACAGGATAAGTATACGGAACCTAAGTTAAGTCACCCTATTTCCAATTTCCCCTTAACGTATGTAATATAATAGCGCAAATAATAATATATAGAAAAATTACGTAAAGCATAAATACTGCCATCATTAAAATAAAATATTACAACAACAAAACAAAACAATTATACACATTTAATCTTAATCTAAGATATTCTCACGTTGGCAAAAACTTCAAATTTCATTGCAACAAGCATCTTTTATCTTTTATCTGTTCTCAGGGAGACAATGACGTTTCAGACAATACCGGAAATAACCGGTTTGAAAAGGAAAAAAAAAACAAAAAGCACCTCTAAAGATATTTGATATCATTTGCATAAGGGTCAAATGATTGCATTATTTATTCCGGAACTGATTCAATGAAAGGAGGAAGCTTAAATGTAGCTTTTTCTATTGTTTTTTGTGAGCTTTCCGATGAATGATACGCGAACTTGAAAGCTTGTATGGATTAAATGAATAGGAATTTCTATATGGGAATATTTGTTGTCGTTATATAATTATTGTGTTGAACGGAAGTTAATTTTGAATTGGTTATTTTTTAATGTTTCGTTTTATTTTTACATTAAAGACATTACCGTTATTTAACATTTTACTTATTTTGTTATATTTTTTATCATATTAGACTTATCTGACTGTAAATATCACGGTCGTGGGTTCAATTCCAAGTCAAGGGAGCGAATTATTTACATTCGTCGCGGCCTGGTATAAAAAATAATATACCTAGGGCGTTTCATTTCGCCATTCAACATACAATGACTTGAAAACAGTGTGGAAAATGTAGATTTGGATATCAACATTAGGTCGAACCCTAGTTCGTTACAGTCTATTTCGATATTTGCTGTAAACAACGTGAAACGAAAAAAAACCAAGGCCAAGTGTCAGTCGGACTTGCTTACTAAGAATTCCGTATCCATTTCACATTTGTAGTTACAACGAAAGTACAATTTATAAAAATTGACAAAATTAAATGGAGGAAATAATTAAAGTTAAAAATTTTTACGAAAATTAATAAAATCATTTACTTAAATAAATAAGATGGAATTTTATTACACCATGTACTAATCAGCAATCGATATCTAACTTGAACAAATCTTAAATGTTAGTAGTTTGCCTACTTTAAAATATTTATAGGCTACAAAGGTCAAATCGTTGCCACGTTTAAAAACTGATACAATTGCGCAGTTCAAATTTAATGATTTTATTCATAATAAGAAGTTACAAGGTTACTTTTTTGAACGTAGGTTACTTTTTTGAACTTCATAAAATTTACCACCGGTTCTCTAAAGTTACTGCCTTAGACCTGAGAAGAACCGGCAAAAAAACTCAGCGGAAATTGTCTTTTTTTTTAATTCAAATGTTTACATCATAGATGGCTTCACGCTGAATCCTGCATATAACAGGATAGGCAGATTGAACCGAGTGTTAAAACACTATTAAGACATTCTTTTCCATTCGCCACTTTTGCCGAATTTGAATTATTGCGTGTTGAGTGGCGGAACTCAACGCCGCGCTTTGCCTTGTTACCAGAGCGAAGAAATTAAAATATGAAATATTTTGCTTCCTCGAGTTATCCTTATGCATGAATCCGAGCCAACAACCTGTAGCCCTTTTTTATCATTTATATTTCTAAAAACGTTATTCCTTCACCATACTCAAATACTTTCCTCCACTTTTTAACTTAGGTTAAAATAAAATTGTACCTACTCAACAGAAAAAAACATTTTAAAAAATTTTCAAGACGTCGTTGCATACTTATTGAAAATAATTTTCTACAAAATAAATATATATATGTCAATTATGATTACCTCAATCGGGACTCAAACTTGTGACCAACTAACTAACGAGTACCTTTACACAGCTACCCTTAAAAGCTATAACGAAAGAGGCCGAACTTTATGTGACCGGATATTGCTTTACTCCGTTCGTCTGTCCGTGTTTTATTTCTTAATATCATAAACTAATAACAGATGGTCAGCTACATGAAGGGTTAGATCGAAATGCGTTATTTTTTTAAATAATTATTGATGTTTCTTTTTCAATACTTAGTTGAGACCGCGACATTGCTTGGTGATGAGTTTTTATACCTGGTATTATTTTATTATTGTATGGCAGGGTAGGCAGAGGGAACTTGGGAACCTAGTGTTAAGACACTCCGTTCCACTTCCGTTCCCCACTTTTCGCCAAATTTAAGGCCATTAAGGCCAAATTTAAGGCCATTATGTGTTGAGTGGCGGAATTCAACTCCGCGTTTTGCCTTGTACCAGAACGAAGAAATGAAAACATTAAATATTTAAATTGAATATATTAAATATTATTTTATTAATACAAATTAAAATGATAAAATGATTATTTCTAGAATAGATTATATATGAATATTTGGTGCAACAATGTCGTAATTGTATTTTATTTTTCAGTTTTAGCACATGGTAAAGTAGGCAGAGGTCTAGTGTTAAACTTTCCGTCCAATTTGGGGCATTGCGTGTTGGGTGGTAGAACCCAACGCCGCGATTTGCCTTGTTACTAAATCAAAAAAATTAAAATATTGAATATTCCGTATGGGATATAAAATATCAAATATTATTTTTTTTTCTAGTAGGAATTGAACCTAAAACCTGTCGTCGCGTTTACAGTCTTACAATAATCTGTCACCCTGCGCCTCCACAGGTCTTTTTTTAATATGTAGAATAAACATATTAACGTATGCGAAAAGATAATTTAATACTTTTATTGTGTCGCACCAAAAAGACGACTTAATGTTAACAGATTTACTTACAGAATTTAAATAAAGAATGTTTGAGGTTGTAACACGTCGGCACAAACGTTTGACTTTTAACGCAACGTTAGTAGATTCGACTCCCAGTGCCATGGAAACGGAGGGTTTTAACATTAGTCCTTTTGGCCTCACACCTTCCTAGGGTCCCTCAGCCTATCCTGCTATATACGAGACGAGAGATACAGTATGAAACGAAAAATAAAATAAAAATACATTGTTTAAGCGTAGTGTCTTGACACTAAGCTCTCCTTGCCTTGCTAACTATAAGCGATATCTACAAAAACCTAAGCTTAAAACAAAAAAACTAATAGTTTTTTTTATTCATATAAATAGTCCATAGGTTCTTGTAGAAATTGTAATGGTTTGCGTCAAGGAGAGGGTTGTTTTATTTATCTCAAAGGGTTACGATTTAGATAAGAACCGTTGCGAATTGTTGTTTTCATTAGTTTAGGTTCGTATCGAGATTTTCGGTTCTTATATAAGATAATGATTTTCCCTCATTATTAGAAGTTTTTAATATATTTGTTATTTAATTTTATTATGAATATTCAAAAGTATGTTTTTTTTTAATATTATTTATAAATGTGATAAAGATACTGTTAAGATTTCAGCTTTCAAGCTATACATACGATAGTAAGCATAATATTTGACACAACGATCAGGCCTCAGCGTTTTAAATCATCATATATTCACATAGAATAATTCTAATAAATTAATTAATTAACTATAATTTTATCTAACTATAATTATTTTTACAATAAAACAAAATTATATTTATACTCAAACCGTCATACTTTGATAAAAACCTTTTAATTTCGATTCAAACCAAACAATGAATTTCAAACATTGTAATTTACAAAAAAAGCATAAAAAAAAAAAATATTAACAAATATTACTATTAAAAATAAAAAAAAATATTAGTAATAATCGGTACCTTAGTTATCATGATCATGGTGAAATAATACATAAACTATTCTATTGCTATATAGTATATTAAAATAATCATTTTCTTTATATCATGATCATTAAAAAAAAAACATAAAAAAAATTACTACAGTAATAATCGACAATCATGATCTTTTACGTCGTACATATATAGGTACATATTGTACTTAATGTATTTGTTGTCTATTAGAACAATCGTGTTTACGGACCGTGAAAAAAAAACACTCCCATACATTATGGCCACGCCTGTCATTATGTATGTATTAATCTTATCATTTGTACATCACTAGCGGTTGGCCGTGACTCCGCCTGTCATAAGAATAAACAAATAAATTAATAAATATTTTTTTATACAGTTGTTAAGTATATAATATAACAATTTTCTTTATTTTTCTTCTAAAACCACGAGGTACAATGATTATGGAATCAATTTCTTCTCAGAAAAATGAATTATTTTCAAGTCCACGGTGTCAGAACGTAAATCACGTTTGCGTTGAGTTACGATAACACGTAATAACTTCTCAAAAAAAAAGGTCGAAGAAATAATCATCAAGGTTTATAAGCACTTTATTAAAACTTTTTACAAATTACAAACGTTTTGTATACAACTATTGTTTTGTATGTATTAAATTCAAAAAAATCACTCTATGTCTAGCTTATATATATACATTATACATTATACTTGATACATTTTAATATAAAAATATTATTTGCTATGAATATAATATAATTTCTTGTAACTATCGTAGACATTTTCGTAGCGAGCTACGCCATCTGTCGAGGGGTAGCGATGAGAAAAGTTTAGGTGTGAGACAAATCCTTTGGCGTTAGAGAGTGTAAAGAATACTGTACGACAAAATCTCATAGTTACAAACTGTTCGATAAAATAATTTTACTTTCAGTACAATAGAAAACTATACTATTACATTCTATTTCATAGGAGTATTTTTAAAAGAAACTTCTTATACAATATATATATACAACTATTTTTTTATCCTTAAAGGTTAAAGCCCAATGAGCAGTAGGTGTAATCTTAAAAATTTTCCAAGTTTAGGTAAAAATGAAATAAAAAGTCAGCAATTAGAGGCCGTTGGCTAAATCCCATGCTAAGCTCCGCCTGAACGGGAAAAAAATTCAATAGTAAAGTAGGCGGCGCGGAAAGAAATAATAAAAACTCCGAACACAACGACGCTATACAAATGCCCTTCGAAAGAGCGAGACAGAGCATTAAGAAAAAAATCAGAAAGAACCCATTCTTTTCTATTTCCTCCCTCACTAATAGCGGCTTAGAAAAAAATTGCGGTAGCCGTCCTTTTCTAACGCGAGTAACGCGAGGGTGCAAGGCGGCCGGGCGGGCGAGCGAGAGGGGCGATGCCGCTTGGCGCCCTTTTTAATAGTTGTAATTTCGTCCGTGGTCCGAGCGGCCACGGCGGACGCCTGCTGCCGTCGTCTTTTCCTTGACCGGACACATTTTTCCGCGGAAAAAACGCGGGGCGCGTGCGCCTTGGCCGTGCCGCGGCTGGATGCCGGTGGGGATGTTCTTCGCGGCGTCTAAGGCGGCGGGGGCGGCGCCGCGTCTTGCTAGTTGGAGCGGCGTCTTCGCCTGGCGCGCGCGTCCGCCCCGCCCCGCAAGAAAGCGTCGCGGCGCTCAAGTTTTCCACCAAGAAGTTAGTCGTCGCCCGCCCGCGCCTCGAGGAGGTCCGCTTCCGCTTTCCCGACCCTCGAGTGACAATAAACACGCCGCCCGACTGACTCGCGAACACTGACCGCCAAGCTGTTTTCAGGTCCGTGCGGCGACCATCGCATGAATTCCTTGTGACGATACGCCCGAAGCTGGAATTAATGTTGAAGTACTTCAATGAAAACATATCCCTAGCGCTCCAGGAGAGGTACAGGGACCTCCATGAGTATCGGAAGACGGAAGTAGAGGACTCACCGCGGGAGGCAAAAGTACCAAAAATAGCGGAGGAAGGCGAGGCGGTCGGCGGCGAGGGCGCATTCGAGCCGGGCGCCGCGCCGCCGTACCCGCGACTCCTGGAGCCACCTAAGGAGGAGGAGAACTTCGTGGCCAGCTGGCTCCACAACTCCTTCAAGATGACGGCGGCCGAAGGCAACGAGGCAGCTGCTGGAGGCAGTGCCTTGGATCTTCGTGCTGCCCCTCTGTCCTTACACATACCTACCTTGCAAACGGAGGCGCAGAGGTTCAAGATGCAGGACTTTTGGAACAGAAGCCGTCCTGAATCTCCTCTGCAGGAGCAGGTGGAGAATAACCAGCCAGGACCGGCACCTCCAACTCCTCAGCCTCCTGCCACTCCTGATCACAAAATGTTAACGGAGAAACTGGTCAATGAAATTCAGGTTAGTTACAGTTTTTTTATTATAATAAGAAGGTGTTATTAAATTTTTAATATTAGGCTTGAAAATAGTGTTTAAAAAGTAGGATATATATATTTTTAATTTTTAATTTTAATAAATAAATCAAGAAAGACCGTGAAATAGGTTGAAATATAAGCAATACTTAAAAGATTAAAGTATGCAAATTATAAAATATGAGCTCTTTCGTCTTACTCATCCCGCCGGCAACCTTACAAGTTGGAACACGTAAATGTTTAGAAAATCAATGAAAATATGAAATATTCAGTAAGAGTTTTTAAAAATATTTTAATAATAATCGAAAGTTTAGATTTTTACACTGATATCTTTACTAAAAGTTTCTCATACAGTACTCAAAATTGTCATTTTACTTCGCCAAATCACTCTCTTTTGCACTTTTCAAATCACATAAACTAAATAAATTTAAATTAATTCCTAACAACAATTTATTATTTAACGTGTACGTGTTTCTTCACCAAAATATATCGATAGACTGACCTCAGAGGTCTAAAAACTGGTTTCGAATTTGAATGATCGCTACTTCCTTAAAAAAAGACAAGACGCAACAGCAACATATTGTAAAGCTTTTGTTAAGAAAGGGTTAAGGGCCGTCATACGTATTATTAAATCGTTTTTGTCCTTCTGTCGCATCCGGCCCCACAAAGGATATGTAAAATTTACTGATTACATTAATCAGTGATAATTCTATTAACTCGATGACATTACTCGAAATTTCTTTAAAATCACCGGTTTTTTGTAACAAAATATTATGTTTGTTTTTTGACAGATGGCTAATATTTGTTTAATATACAGATTTTAGACGAACGTAGCTAGCTATAGAGCCAAAATTTAAAAAAAAAATAACGCTAGTACATTGAAAATGTACAATTTTAAAAATAAATTGTCATTTATTGCAAAACGGAAGTTAAATGCAAAGCTGTGCATAGCATGTACTTTTAAAATTAAATTTTGTGAAACAAAAATTACTTTTTAAATTAGTTTCATATTCGCTAGAGGTAAGCATTTGTTGGGTTCCCACGGCTCGGATTAGGGGCTCATTGTAATTTTATTTTTTCAAATTTTTTTCAAGTCGCTTTTGTTTCACGAAAGGGGTGATGACAGTTATTTGTTACTGCGAATCTGTTCCGATTTTTTTTTGTTTTAGCATTGTTTGCTCGTAAACCGGTTCTCGATATTCATATATCGCATTCATAATAGTTTTTGTAGTAAATTAAGATTTAACGGTTCGACGCGGACCAGTTGAACTTTTGTGGTTAATTTTTTGTGGAACAACGGCTAATTAAAATTTGCTTTATTCGTATTTTTACGCTCCTCGTGTGTCAGTTGGAGTGTTTGCTAACAAAACATAAGTGTTATTTATGTAGCGTTCTATGATATATTTGAAATTCAAGGAGTTTTATTGTTGGCGTGATTTTGAATGGTTATGTTCTAATATTCTATAATAATTATGATAAGATAATTTCATTTTAATAGAAAGATTTCGACTCCGCGATGGTTGTCGGTTCGATTTTTATCAAAGATAATGCTTATATTTCAAATATTTAGTTTATTTTATGTTGTTTTTCTAAATTTTGCTATCAATTACTATGAAAATCTGAACAACTATAAAATTCATTACATTTTATTTTGTTTTTCTCAATGTGACAGACAAAGATTGGAGCTAAGCTCCGCCACACAGTATGTAATGTGTCGAAAGTTGGACAGAAATTAAACAATATAGTGTCCTAATATTAGGTTCTCTGTAAACCCTTTTATATGGAAAAACTTGAAGTTAAAAAAGCAAAAAAACACAAAAATACAAGGTGAAAAGATATACCTACTAAATTTCACTTATTTTTATAATATGTCATTTAACTGTTAACGCGAGAGGTTGATCTCGATGGCCTCGATCTCCATTTGAGAAAAATGAAATATATGATATTTTCAAACAAAATTTTTAATGTTTCATTTCTTCGCTCTGGTAAAAAGGTTCATAATGTCTCAAATTTTGCGGAAAATGGGGCACAGAATGGAGTTTCTGAACACTAGTTTCCGAAGTTCCCTTTGCTTACCCTGCCTTTTGCGAGATACAGTATAGTAATAGTTCTTAAGTACAAACGGACATGTTAAAAGAAAAGGCTTATTTTAAACCACAAAATGAACCATTTTTTCGTTCTTTCGTAAAGCTTTTTTTATATGCCTTTTATATGTTATAAATATGCTATTTTTCCATTTCCACCGGATGCAGCAGCAGCAGTCACCGTCTGCAGACTCCACTATGAGCGAGAGGAGCCTCGTGCCATTCGCACTGGTAAATTTACTATCGTCAATCAATAAAGTTGATGTAAATAATATTTTTTATATCTTTATCTTTTGTATGGACTTTTTGCATTTTTTTGAGTTTTTAAGTTTTTGTGAGTAATTTTTGAGTATTTTTTGTAGTGATTTTTTGTCTGTCTGTGTTATTTAGGTGCTAAGATATTTTTTTGTAATCTTGCGTTTTTAACTTTTTGCTTGAGAGTAAATTTAGGCCTTTTTTGTGTTTCAAAGTCGTCCTTTTAAAGTATTATTTACATAGGTAACTACTTACGACGATAAATATATTGAAATTAGTTTCGAAATTTCACTAAATTTAAAGGACGAATAGCAATTAGACTACATTCCAGAAGTTCAAATAACAATATCGTATCTTTATTTATTATGTTTTGAAAAAAAATATTTCAAAATTTTTCAGTTACATGTTAATTGTTAAATTGTTATGCATGCGTTCTTATTTATGTTTTTTACATACAAATAAATGCATGTTGCCTATGATATGATCACATGTGCATGTTGTCATATTACACGCTGTTTACATCAAAATATCATAACAATTGTATCAATATTCATTGTGATGCCTAACGGATACGACTTAGACTAAATAGTGTCACGTTACCAACAAAAATATTTTATATAATATAATTTTGTATAAGTAAATGTTTTTTCTATCATTTTCATTAAAGTAAATTTAGTTAGTTGTTAGTAATTTATAACTTTTTATGACATTTTACAGATATTTATATACAATAATAATAATAATAATAAAAAAACTTATTGCTACAGCCACAGCAATCGCCGTCCGGGGAAGCCCCGCTGGGCGACCGCAACGTGCTGCCCTTCGCATTGGTAAATTTCCTGAATAGCCTCAATATTGATGTAATTATTTATCTTCTTTTCTTATCTACAATTCTGCGCTTGGAAATTCATTCGAAAACATATCGGAAATAACAAAAATAAAAGGTTTAACAATTGGCGAACTACGTTCTTAAAAATAAAAACTTAAGGTCAATATAAATAGAATTAAATATATTATATAAGCTTTTATGTACAGCTTAAATCAAGTTTTTGAGCTCGAGATTTCTATGACTGCTGGTTATATGGGCTCGATAAAAGCTAGGATATTAAATTATAGCCTGCCCCAATAAATAGACTATGGGACTATAAAATATAAAAAAAAAACATTGGGAACTTGTTGATTGAGCTTATGAGATAAGCATATATACAAGAAACAATGTTCAGCCGTAGAATATTTTTCTGAAAGCATTTTTTTCTTAATAAAAGGTCACAAAACCTGATTAAACTTTTCCATCGAAAATTCCTTTACGTCAATTTAACAATTGAATTTAATGAACAGTACCCACATATCACTTAACGTGTAGAATAGAAGTCGTTGATCGCTTATTACGATTTTTATCTTCAAATAAATATATTTTTTAATGTTTCCGGTTTTTTTTCTTAGATAGTATTTTTTTTTCATGTATGAAAAAAGTAACGGTATACGAAGAGAGAGCGCGCTGTCAAGTTAGCCGTTCTCCGTTCTATAACGGAAATTAAAAATGTTGTATATTGAGTGGCGGAACTCAACGCTGCCCTTTACCTTTTTTGCGTAACCTACTTTAAGAGTAATAAAGCAAATCATTAATATAAATTCACAATAATAAATGAACGCACGTCTTAAAATAATTCTATGGGTATGGGTATAATAAATATAATATAAGTTGGACGTCATTGCTGTATATATAAGTAATTAATTAATTTTTATAGATATCGCTGGAAACAAACTTGTCAAGTAATTATAATGCGCCATAATTACTAAAGATTTTTTACTATATGTACACAAAGATGACAATTTTTATGTTTATTCTGTATATATATGTATCCTTTTATAAAGAGAAGGTAGACGAATTAATCTAGTGTTAGGACACTCCGCTATCATATATTCTGAAGACGTTAGTTGTCGGAAAAGCGGAATTCAACGCCGCGCATGATCAACAAAAATCCTGAGTGGGACACGCGCTTATGCGTCCCGTTTTCAATCACACTAAGCCGCTGCGCATTTTTAGTGGCTTAAAATCATTCGCCTGCTTTAATTTTATACTTTTCTTTAACTTTAAAAACTTCGCATAAAAATAAACGTAGCTTAACACCGCGTTATCCTACTAGATCAACTCGATATTACACAATTAAAATAATAAGTTTATCTCAAAGCAAAACTAAATTAAATAATAATTTATATTTTATAGTACACATTTATTATTAACCGGTTAGTAAAAATCGTTCTTATAAGGTCATTTGTAACGATGGTGCGAATAGCGTAAAAACATTGCTTGGTAAAATTATGCGCATGTTGGCTAAATAAAATATATTAAAGAAATAAGTAAGTAAGTAAGTACGGAGACACTCCGTTCCACTTCCGTTCCTTACTTTGTGGCGGAGCTCAACGCCGCACTTAAAGAAATTATAACTGAAAACTATACTTTTGAGTCCTAGGTTTGATTTTGTGTAGGTATTCTTGCGCTTTTACTGGTCAGACAGACTGAGGAATCTAGTATTAGGAGTGAAATGAATATCCCAAATTTTGAGACATTTCATGTAGATTGGAACGCTGCGTTTTATCTATTAGATCAAATGTGGTGTTGTGTTCCGCTTAGAACTAAAAATGATTAAATAATGCTTACAGTGCTTGAAGTTACATTAGTATTAATGTAATAGAAATATATATATTATTAACGGTAAATATATTTTTTTCTAAAGATACTATCCGATATGTCCTATTCAGAACCCGTTTTAACCTTTAATTAAATATCAATAATCTGTGTTGATAAAAACAATATTTTTTTTTATTCTATTATTTACTTAAATTCTATTATAAATTAAAAATCATTATAAATATAATCAGTACTAAAATAAAGTCAAGGGCATCAACTAGTTTTAATAAAAATAATTCTATTACAAACAGAATTTATGGTCATATATGTAGATATTAGCTTGCGTTTGACCTAAAACCACGTTATTATGTGACTTGTTACTTCTTTAAAAAACTTGAATGAAGTCTTTTCTTAGTCTCTGTATCCCGCACTTGACAGGAAGGAACTTGGGAACCTAGTGTTAAGACACTCCGTTCCGTTCCTTATTTTCGGAACTCAACGCCGCGCTTTGCCTTATTACTGAAGCGATAAATATGAATAGTATTTTTTTTTAAATAAAAGAAAACCAAAGGAAGAATTATACAGATTAAATATATTTTTTGATACAAAAAACTACTGCTAGGTATAAATAATACTTTAGGCCACGCACTTCGAATGAATTTCCGCAATGTTTCTTTGCTATATACAATGAGGTTTATCTATTGTCAATTATTATTATTCTTAATTAATAATGATATATGATAATATATAAGTTTTCTATACAGCTTGATTTAAAGTTCTTACTTTTGTTTCTTTCTAAGTTTCTTGGGTAAAATGTAACGAGCTTTTTTAAAGTTGTTGTCTAGAAAATATTTATGAGTAATCACTAAAAATAAACTTTTCAAATAAATTTATCCAAATTATGTATATTAAGATAAAACTCATTGTAAAATATTTTTCTTGCGATTTCAAAAGCTTCTTGTGACTTGGCGCTTACTCTTACTCTCTTTTTCTATTTCTATTTTTTCTAACACCATTTTAATCCTAATTTATATATTTTTCTGTATTTTTGTAAAATTGAGGCTAAAAAATAAAAAAAACTGACTCCGTAATAAAGCATGTATTATTTTATGTTGAAGGATCTAGTTAAGCTAGCTTTTATTATCATTTAATACTAGGGACTCGCTCGCGGCTTTGCCCGCTTTAACTGCATAATTATTTATTTACTAATATGTATTTCTGTAATTATCTAATAACAATAATATTTAAAAAAAAAAAAATATCAATATTTATTTTGTATTTACAACATATTGAAATAATTGTGTTAAAGCAAGCATTTTGTGAAGTTTGTAAAATTACAAATGTACAGACAAACAGATAAATATTTTATAAATTACTGGTTTTGGTTCTATTACAATATTAAATTCCACCAATAACATTTTTTTATATATGTATCTTTCATTAACAGACACCGTTCCGTTACAATTTTCTATAACATTTATAAGTATAATTAGTGATTTTTTTATTTTAAAGTTTAATCTTAAATTTAATACAGTAAAAGAAAATTAGTTTCTCTTTAACTAAACGTACTAACTCTTTATAAACTCATCCATTTTCCTTTTCTATGGACGAAGAGAAATCGATTCTTATTTATAAATAAAAATAATAAGCTTACGTAACTGAGTATCCTTCAAAGACCTCTACCACGGTTATAATACTCGTAAGAACTTTATTATTAAATATACGTATATTTAAACGCTTTTGTGTCGTATTTGCAATAGTATTAAGAAAAAATATATACTAATGCTTTCCTTTTTCTACCTTTTTCTTCAATGCTTAAAATGTAATTCTTGTTAATCATTTCTTGTTTTTTCTCTTAATTTAGCAACAAGCACGTTCCGGCCAGAGCATAAGCGAGCGGACGCTGGAAGAATGCTGGTCGACACTACAGCGAGTGAGTTGGCACCTGTTTCAATGCGTATTGTTATCTTCCAAAAGTAGGGGACGTGCGGCGGCAGCTCTGATATTGACGTGTTCAATGAAATTTATATCTACAATTTCTTTGAAAATATTTAATATAAAATAATTGTGCTTATATATTTTTTATAACAACAGTAAATTAAAATTAGTTTAATCAGGAATTGAAGTAGTTGCTACTTTACTTCAACGTCATACAGAGCAGCTAAAGCACAACCTCTAAACATATGGGGGTATTGGTTTTTACCAATCACTCGTTAGTATTAAGAATTTTAAATATTCCACTTTTTGGTTTCGTAAATAGATATAATAAATACATTTTATAAATCATTGATAACAGATCTTTCATACTAAAAAAAGCATGTTAGCTTTTTAGATTTAAATCGCCGTATCTATCAAGCCAAAGGGTGGAAAAAAGGTATTTTTTCGCACCAACTATAAAATATCTAGCAATATCAATCTTGAATTCATTAAAACACTTTCGCATAGAATCGATCAAGATAAAAAAGGCAATGGGTACGATAAAACGCCTTGGGTGCGTTAACAATTTATTTGTATCGAGATTTCGCTCTTTTTCTTTTCGTTTGCGCCATCTGCTTCAAAGGTGGTTGTGTCCAGGAAGTAAGTGTACTTACACAGCATATGTATTATACTGAATTATTGCCGTGAAAATAAAATTGAACCAAACTGTTGCAAAACGGATATTTTAAGAGGTACACACTTTACTTGGTTTTTTGTTATTTTTTTTTTAATTGTTACGCTATATATAAACTGCATATCTGGTAGGGCTAGGTAGGTGAAGAAAATTCTTATGTTTTATATATAACACTCCGTTACCCATTTTCTATTAAATTTGATACAATTGCGTCTGACTGTATACTGTAGTGTATTTGATTCTCTATTGGAGGAATAAATTATTGTAATTACTTGGCGCTGCATAATGACAAATCGCGGTGCTAAGCGCCGTAGATCCATACGACATACTAATGTATGGAAAAAATATCGTAAAAAAAACGTTAAAAAACAGATCTTAGTTTAAACCAGAACCATATATTACATCTCACATACATTCCACAAAGGAAGCAGATACTAAAATAAATAACTTTTTCGTCAGCCACAAAAACAAACGCCTAAAATCTAAATAACAGCCTATCGTGTTGTAAACAGGTGAAAAAGTAACGTCATGCATGCATTGTAGATACTGATACTTTGCTGGCGGAAAGCGTCCGGTATATACGACAGTTCTTTTAGCCCTTTAAATGTGAGGCATTCGGATTTAAAAACGATTTTAGTGTCGTGGTTAAGTTACGTGATGGTTGTGGGTTCGGTTGGAGATGATAACGTATTCAGTTTCTTTGCTTTGTGTGTCTTAATGCGAAGACTGTGACTGTGATTTTTCTTCCCGTTTGTTTATTTTTCGCTTCTGAAAATTTGGTTCAAAAAAAAAAATACATACTATTAATATGAATAAAAAAGCTTTTTTTTTCAATATTTAAAGTTATAAATTGGCCAAGGAATTGGCTTACATAGATTTTAATATTTTTACTAATATTGTTGAGTTATAACTACTAAATATCCTACTATTACACATGACGTCATTCGTCGTCGTTTTTTCTGCAGATCAGGATAGAAAACTGAAACTTATTAAGACATTGCGTTTTTTTTCTCCTAATTTACGATATTGTGCGTTGATCGCTGAACTAAACGCCGCAGATTGTCTACCAGAGTCGAAAAATTAAAATTTTAAAATATATCTATACATGCAAAAATATTCAAACTAATGACAAACAGCTCTATACGTTTTTGTTCTTAACAAGAGGTCTGTGTGTCGAAAAAATCCACATTTGCATGTCGACCCGATGAATTTATTGTTATTGCTCAAAGATTTATTAGGGCGGCTTACCGAAAAAATCTTATGAAAATCACCGCGTATACAATTTGAAATTCAAATTTTCAATTGTTTTTGCGGTTAAATTGAGATTGAGAATTTTGATGTCCGTCGCAAACGACATGTGTTTAGCCTTTTTATTTGTGCTGCAGAGAAGAAATTGAAGATTTTTGTTATTATTTTCTATATAGGAACGAATATACGTGTTTATAATTGTATTGTAGTTTCACGCCTTTTCCCGTATAGTATAGTAGGCTGAGACAATCTAGTGTTGAAACACTCCATTCACCGTTTTTTCCCCGATCTCGATAGTATTTTGAATGGGGAAACTGAACAGCACCAAATAAATAAAAATAACTCTCTCTCTCAGCTTCACGCTGTATCCCGCACTAGGCAGGGTAGGCAGAGGGAACGGAAGTGAAACCTAGTGTTATGACACTCCGTTCCACTTCCGTTCCCCACTTTCCGCCGAATTTGAGGCATTGCGTGTTGAGGGGCGGAACTCAACGCCGCGCTTTGCCTTATTACCAGAGCGAAGAAATGAAACATTAAATATTTTAAATTGAAAATATTAAATATTTCATTTCCTCGACTGGGGATCGAACCCAGAACCTGTCGGTTACAGTCACACTTTTGTGCCGCTGCGCCACTGGCGCAACTGATACTTAATATTGAAATCTTCAATATTAAGTATCAGTTGCGTCATCTTAATATCGCAGGAAAATAACTGATACTTAATATTGAAATCAAAACTAACTATTAAAGTTAAATAATTTATTTCAAGGATAAAATTCTTTAGGCAATGCAGGTTGATTGGCAGAACTCAACGCTTCGTTGTCTCCCTTATCAGAGCTAGAAAAATATTAAAAAAATCTTTCTCCAAGTGGGTTTTTTCAACATATAACTAACCAAATAGTCTGTTAGCTTCATACATACAGACATACATACCAACGAGAATAAACATTGTTACCACGCAGTATTATCATCGATACATTTTTTGAAATGCGATAGTAAATCAATTGACTTTACTTTTTTGAACGGCGCGGCGTCTCTCTCTTATAAATATTGTTTTAAAAACGTTTTTAATGATGTATGAGATGAACGCGATCGTTTCAAATTGTCTTTTTATGTCACTGGGAATATATTATCGTGCTATTGTCTTAGGTTATTTTACTTTTTTAGAGAGCGAATAAAAACTTAAACGTTGCCAGATTTGAACCCGCGCCTCTTTGGAAATCGTCTTTTCGTTCGAAAATTGTTTCTTTTTCTATAAATTGTAGGCAGAGATAACGTAATATTAAGACTTGAGTAATCAACGATGAACTTATCTTGTTATACATTCCTAAGGGTGGAAATCGAACACCAAACGGCCGTTATTGTAGTAAACATATGCGCCGGCATTTACAAGAAACTTTAAAAAATTGCCATATTCATTTCTCGCACGTTTTGAAGATTTTTCATTTAAAAAAAAGCAAGGGGTTAAATATAATTGTATTCCTAAGCGACTTCGCCTATAACATCTTGTAAGAAGCGGGGTGGTAATTATGAAAAGTGTCCAAGGGTGGAAAAATCGTCCGCGACGAGAAAAAGTGATATAATGACGACCGGCTCTTAAAGTTAATAGCTTTGGAAAGATTTTCACAACCGCTCCTTTCTTTAACAAGATTTGACTATTTTTTTTTAATATAACATTCTCCATTCTTGTTGCGTGTGACTGTAAATGCGATAAGTCGTGGGTTCGATTTTCATACGAGCAAATAAAATATTTAATATTTTCGTTTTTTTGCTCTGGTAGCTAGACAAAATCGCGGCGTTGAGCACCGCCATATAGCCATCAAATACGCAATGTCTTAACAGTAGCTTCTCAAGTTCCCTTTGCCTTCCCTGCCGCGTGCGGGAAATATATAGATTTCAGATTCTCTTTGATTTATTAATAAATAGTGTATTTAAAGTGGAACGTACATAAATTTCTAAAATTTTAATTTTAATGATATATACATTTGTATATACTAAACAAAACGTAGTGACTTTTTATATTTTTGTAAACATTTTTTTATGTTTTGGAAGTAAAAATATCGCTCATACATATTTAAAAAATTTCCACGAGGTAGAATTGTATGAAGACGGTGCATCTTCATATATACATTGTCATATATCCAACCACCCAAAAACCATACGTAACTTAAAAAAAATCATAAAACCTAAAATACTAAAACTAGGATAATTTAATGTTTTTATTTTTTACAAAAAAAAAAGTTTTTACAGCGCAATAACTGGTTTACATAGAGTTGTGTTATCTTATTTTTTCTCAACGTCATAACTCACGCCGTGGAAGACGGTTTTTTGGCCAAAGTTGAAAATTTATTTTGCAATTAGCGGTGAAACACTCTTAACTTGTCGAGACATTATTAGAAAACTTTCTTATGGCTCGTAAAAATTCGCTTTTTTCAGACACCTGCTATTTACTTAATTTTATATGCACTTAAAATATTAATTGTTGTTTATATTATGTGTCAAAGAAAATACTATGGGTGAAACAAAATATTTTTAGTTTGATCTTGTTAAATATAATGATATTCGAGGCGATCGTTATGAGTTCAATTTACATTGTGAAGAAATAATCATATTTATAACGCCCCGCAGACATAGGGAACCTATTTTTAGGATACTCCGTTCTCCTCTTCTGTAAAGTTTTTGAGAGTAAAAAGAGGCCTGGCTGTATAAGGAAAAAACGCAGCGTTTAACTCTGTTACCTAGCAAAGTCTCTAGTATAGTAAATTGTTTTGCCTTTTGGTTTTACAAGCCACGACCACCAGATATCTTATCTGTATAAATATTTATAAATAAAAAAGAAAATCTAAAACCTGTCGTGGCGAATGGGGGGCACTGTAACTGCGACGATATATTAAAATTAAATATTTAATATTTTCATTTCTTCACTATGTTTACAAAGCAAAGCCTCAAAATTCCGCGGAAAGTGTGGAACGGAGCGGAGTGTCTTAAAACTAAGTTCTTAAGTTCCCTCTGTCGGTAATAAGGCAAAGCGCGGCGTTGAGTCCCGCCACTCAACACGCAATGCCTCAAATTCGGCGGAAAGTGGGGAACGGAAGTGGAACGGAGTGTCATAACACTAGGTTTCACTTCCGTTCCCTCTGCCTACTCTGAATAGTGCGGGATACAGCGTGAATCTGAAAAAAAAAAAAAACGTTCCCTCTGCCTACCCTACCATGTACTGTATATATACAACGTGCACCTGAAAAACAGGCAATAAAAATAAAAACAAATTTCTAACTCTTTCCATTTATTTTATTGCAAAAATTTATCAAACTCGCTAACTTCTGAACACACGTTAATGTAACCGTTTAAAATGACACAAACACTGCTAATTGGTAGTAAACTGTCCTCCGAGATGTATTCAGTGAAAAAGTTGAAAAAAAATGATGATTTACTACAGCGTGAGACAATTTTGATACTTGCTTTGAAATTCAAATTGAATAGAGGATAATTTATTTATTTTCTATTTTAATTATCTTATTTGAGGCCTGTCGTGGCGCAGCGGCACAAGAGTGTGACCGCAACCGACAGGTTCTGGGTTCGATCCCCAGTCGAGGAATAAGTGTCTTTACACTAGGTTCCCGGGTTCCCTCTGCCTACCCTGCCTCGTGCGGGATACAGCGTGAAGCTGAGTGAGTGAGTGAGTTATCTTATTTTGTTTAATATGTATGCTTGTGTATGGTTATGGAGTCGTTCAAATCTTTCAGTTGGAAATTGCCGTTGTCTTTCTTTTATAAATCAATATTTTACTTATAATTTTTCTGGCCAATGTTCGCAAAACAGTACTAACCGTTAATTTTTTTTATATTTGAAATAATATTGTTACTTCAGTATTTTATTAAAACTGTACGTAGTCTCGAAACGACTAGAAAATATTTGTATGTGCAAAATAAATATTTCACCATCTCAACGCTAGTTGAACAATCATTGCGTAAAACAAACGGTCGTATTAAGCTAGAAGCAGTTAAAAAGTTTCTTTATACCTTTTTATCTATAATATTAAAAACAAGCCTACAATATCTATATAAAATAAATAATACGGCAGTGTTTTTATTTTAACGCATATCACTTAAAATAGGCAAAAAGGGAAGGGAAGTCGGTTTTTTATTTATTATAGAAATTTTGTACAATAACGAAAAAAAGCTAGTAACATACCTTAACTAAACAAAAGAAAGACATGGTTTTTGTGAAAATATTATTGACAATTATTATTATATTACTATCTATCTATCTATCTTTCTATGTATATGTCGTTATATACGGGGGAAAGCGTGGAACAGCAAAAACAACAAAAATAAATATCCAGTATCAAAACCTCTCAGCATCTTACAACGGTGCTAATGGTCCGTGCGCTTAAAAAAGACGGCGAGAGATAAAAATTAGTTGAAATTAAAACAGGCTAACGAACGCCATTCTGTTTCTTGCCTTACCTAATTTCTTATATTTCCAAAAATGAGAATTTTCCTTCGCAAACATGAATTTGTTTTAATTGCACCGGTCCTTGCTACTTCATGTTACTTTTAATGTTCATGTTACTTTTAATGTTTGGAGATAGTTTTTTTTATAAGACAAATGTTTCCTTTTGTCTTGTCATTTTTGTCCCGCATTTTTTTAGCTTCACGCTGTATCTTGCACGTAGGAGAATAGGCAGAGGAAACTTAGGAACCTAGTGTTAAGACACTCCTCATTATGATATTTCTGTACCCCATTTTTTTTTAAAAATAAGCATTGAATGCATGAAGCATTCCATGTTGATTGGCAAAATTCAAAGTAACGTTTTGCGTCATTCCCATTAGTGGAACTTAACATATTAAATATCTCAATGTTTCTATTGGAAATAGAACCCACAATACATCACGTTTAAAGTGACACGCTTGCAGCAGTAATGTAATGTCAAAACACTCCGTTCTCTGCTTTCTGAATTTGAGTAATTATGTACTGAGTGACTGATCTATATGACTATACCGAATGTAGGTAGCAAAAATCATATTAAAAATATATATTTTTTTCATTTATCATTCAACGTTGCCAATATCGTGACATATTACATTCAAGTTCAACTTTGCTGTTGCTATAATAACTACGTATTATTGCATCCTAATTTCAGGCATTTGCCGCTCCGTTGAGCCCTAAGTAAGACCTAAATGCACGTTTTTATCGACAGCCATTGAAGATGTCGCTACGTTTTGTTGTTAACTCATTTCATGGTTTCACGGTGCAGTTAATTATGCTATATTTAATAATAATATAAGTCTGACTCTGACTTGAAACTATGGCAGTGGGTTCAATTCCCACTGGGCGAAATTAATATTTTACTGAAAATCACTGAGACAGCGCGGAGTTGAGTTCCGCCGTTCCTCGCGTAGTATCGTATAATCAGGCTAGAAGAGAATAGTGTCTTAAGACTAGATTCACCACTACGAGCCCTGCCATTCGGAATATTAGGTTAATTTATAGATGATTTCTTTGCTGCAACTAAAAATTATATAAGATATTATAAATATTACTTCATACTGTAACGCCAATTTTCGTATCCATTTATCTTATCATGTAATATTCTAGATTAACAAATAGTTTTGTATTGAAAGACTTTTGCTTTCTATTTAAAGACAATGTGTGTTGTTTGACTTAACTTTAAGTCTACGTTGAACTTAATTGAACCAAATCAAAGAAATACCTACTTAGTGTTTGAGATTGGAACTGAACTCACAACCTATGTAACTCTACTTTTTATAAGTAACTGTAAATATTATTATAAAATATATTATTTCTATTATAACGAAGACCACCTAGAAGTAAGCATAAGAAATGTCAAGAGTATCGCGAATAAGGAGTTATAAAAACGTTACGGAAAAAAACATCGGTGAGAGGGCGATGAAAAACTGCAATAGTGCCTTCTCGCTCGAGATATCGTGGTAGAGACGACTTGATACATTTCTTTACTTTTAATATAGTATTTTAATGTTATTGAGTTGTATTTAATACTTTGTTCAATAGTTTTTTGAGCAAATTTGTTTTTTATCTGTAGATTAATGCTACCGGTAATCATTAGGTAGATACTGTGGCAAGAAATTTGGCATTTGGCGTTTGGCGTTTGGAGTTTCTTGTTCTTCTATGAGACCTAAATTATCTACCTGTACTAGCATATCTACAATCATTTCTAATCAAACATAACATATGTTATTATTAAAGACCTGTTTATTAAACTACTTACTAACATTATATTATTATATTTGAAATTGAATACCATATCGAAAATAACAAACATTGTAAGCAACTTTTTCAACTAATGCCTTTTGCTTATTTTGTTTTTCTTACAATTTAAACGTTGTCTTAGTAATTTTAAATTTCTTTAAAGCATAACTTTACCAAAAGTTACGTAACACTGATCAAGATCGTCCATCCTTGCAAGCCTCACTAAGGGACCGAGTATAATAAAAAGTTACCATCTACACAAGTGCATTACGTACTAACTATAGTACTACACGCCTACAGGCGAACGGAGCTCGGCGCATTTTTTGCCTGACATTTGAAAAATACTATTTGACGATAACAGACATATTGTTTGTTCGCTAGAATTGCATTTTTTTTTGTGGTTTTATTGTTTTTTTTTTGTAGATTATTGCATTTTTCGTGGATTTTTTCGGAGGTTTTTTTTTGTATTGTGAGTGCTTTGAAGTGTGCAATGTCTCTATGTAGAGCGATATTGATATATCGATGCAGGTAATTAGTTTATTTATTATGAGCTTATTTTTTTTTTAATTTGTTTTCCTTGATAACGTTTATTTATATATTATATAACAGTATTCTATAACAATATGATTGAATGTAACGTAAGAATATTTTAGTCCAAAGCTTTATAGCTATAATACATATTCTTTTCATATAAAAATTGAAGTTACATTAATTTGAAATAACTTTTTTTAAAACAAATGAATAATATCTAAAATGGCTGGTATATTTTATAGTATTATTATTTATTTTATTTTCTTACAATGTTATTAGAAACTATAGCTAACTTTAACACGCGGTTAGGGAAAGTAACCTAACAAACTTGGATAAGTTCACGTTAAATGTCATAACGTGACATTTACATTGTGTTCTAATTAAAAAATGCTTATAAATATAATTGTTAAATATTTCATAATAAATTTCTCGCTGACTTAGAATAGCGGCAGCGTGTGTGCGAACGCAACGGTTGTAGATTAGTTACCCAATCGGGGGATTCTGATATAACAGTCTTAACACTAGGTTCCCAAGTTCCCCCTTGGTAGGTAATAATGTTAAGTCTTCCGGTAGCGTTCTGCGGATGGGTGTCCCACAGGGATCGATTCTAGGGCCTCTTTTGTTTTTAATTTATATAAATGACCTCCCCTTTTGCATTAATAATTTATGCGATGTGGTATTATTTGCCGATGATACTTCATTAATTTTTAAAGTAGATCGATATAAAAAAAACTATGACGAAGTGAATAGTGCGCTGTCGCAAATACTTCACTGGTTTAATACTAATAATTTAGTATTAAACGCACAAAAAACAAAATGTATAGAATTTACTATGCCGAATGTTAGGAAAGAGAAGCTTAATTTAAGCGTGGATAACAAAATTCTCAATTTTTGTGATACCGCGGTATTCCTGGGAGTAACCCTAGATTCGAAACTACAATGGGGCCCCTATCTGTCTTCTCTTGCGGGCAGACTGAGCTCCGCTGCATATGCTGTTAGAAAAGTGAGGCAGCTTACGGACGTTGATACTGCACGCCTAGTCTACTTTAGCTATTTTCATAGCATATTGTCCTACGGAATATTACTATGGGGCAATGCTGCAGATATCGAATCTTTATTCGTAATTCAAAAAAGAGCAGTCCGAGCCATTTACGGCATGGGAGCTCGGGAATCCCTGAGAGATTTTTTTAAAGAAACGGGTATTCTTACGGTGGCATCACAGTACATATATGATAATATAATACTTGTTCGGAAAAATAGCCACAATTTATTAAAAAACAGTGACCGACATGATATTAATACAAGAAGTAAAAACAAGCTGATAACTCCTAGTTTTCGTCTTCAAAAAGTTAGTAAATCTTTTATGGGACATGGTACACGTATGTATAATAAAATTCCACAAATAATTTTAAATTTGCCACTTCAAAAATTTAAAGTGAATGTTAAAAATATATTGTTAGGCAAAGCATATTATTCTATTCAAGAATACTACAACGATAAGAGTGCGTGGGATTAAATGCTGTTGGTACTCACTCAGGAAGCTATGTTATATATTTACTTTAATTGATATTTTGAAAAGAGCAACTGTTGAGTTTCTTGCCGGCTCTTCTCAGCAGACCCGCCTTCCGAGCCGGTGGTAGCTTCCTGTAAGGACTGACACCACAGACACTTATATGTAACTTGACGATTCAAAAGTGCTTAAATGGCCTAATTGAATAAAGAATATTTTGATTTTGATTTTGATTTTTTAGGGTACCAAGTGCGGAATATAACGTAAACCTAAAAAGATAAGATTTGGTTTTGATTTGATCACAACATAAATTTTAATATGCGCCAAATTTTATTGCTTTTAATAGTGACTTATGTTTTTACAAATATTACATAATACTCTAATTATAATAAAAAGAAACTGAGCAGATTTCCTTAACATTAGCTTACCAAAGTCGTTCCGCCTATGACATGTGTGTCAGTACTTGAAATTGCATCTTATATGTATAAATAATAACAATGTTATGTTTTATTATAAATAGATATAGTTATAATTTTATTCTATTTATCTTTCATTATTAAAAAACATATTCATATTTTTCCCACTTACGATAGGAAGAGAGAAACTAACTTTAAGATACTTAACGCCTAATTTTCGAGACAATGTGTCTTAAGAGGAGCACAACGCCGCGTTTTCTTTGCTAAAGCGGGATACTAAAAATAGTTGATCATTCTTTGGAGTGTACATCGAACGCTAATCTGTCACATTTACTACCAGACGTTGTCCCACTGAGCCACGATGGTCATATTCAATCATGGTTATATGAAACTTTGTTTACTTTTATCGTCTTCCTGCTATAACAGTACAATAGTTTGAAATTTATCAATTTTATTATTTTTTTGTTTAATTAAGCCGAGCGTTTTGCGGTCGATTAGACATCGAAAATTAAATTAATTTTCCTGTTTTGACGCTTATAAAGTTAAATAAACATGTACGTATATATAAATATACAACTAATATGTAAGTATGTTTTTTTTCATATTCTTTCAGTGTAAAAATTTAAGCGTAACTAAATTCTAAGCTAGTGTTCATACAATCAGTCCTCAGCAATATGCGTATTATATAATATAATAATATGAGGTCTGTCATGGTGCAGTGGTACAAGGGTGCGACTGTAGATACGAAAGGTTGTGGGTTCAGTTCTTTCCTTAGCTTCACACTGTATAGAGCTTAGGCGAAGGGAACCAGGGAACCTTGTGTTACTATTCTTTTCTCCACTTCCCGGTCACCTCAGCGCATAGTAGACAACGGAAGTGCCTCTCAGCTTATCCGCTATGAAAGGGACACAACGTGAAGTTATAAATAAAATATTATATATACTTTGATCATAGTCACAGCGTTTACTCATTGAGACGTTTTGTACATATTTGATCGCAATGATAAAAATATCAACAAGGACAATATTTAACTTGTGAACTAAGATTTTACTCCAGTTTTAGACAAAACGCGGCGTTAAGTTGCGTCACTTAACTGAAATTTATATAAAATATGGAGAATGAAATAACTCGTTTCTAGATTCATTCTGCTGCAGAAAATAGATAAATCATTCACTCACTCAGCTTCACGCTGTATCCCTCGCACTTGGCAGGGTAGGCAGAGGGAACTTGGGAACCTAATGTTACGACACTAATAGATAAATTAAATACATATTAATAGATTTGTAAATATATTTAACAGATCCTTCCGGCGTAGTGGTGGATAGTTTGATTCCACGCGCGATGTTCGTTTATTCAAACCTCAATTGGGCCAGTTTATTATTTAACTATTTTGCTGAAATGATATCTATTCTAAAACTGGAAAACAAAGTGAAATGACACTACATTCCAGATTCTATATAGTAGGCCATACATAGTGTACCCAACGGTGGCCTAGGTACAACCAAGTATGTGCTAGAAGCTAATAAGAAACAAAGTGTTTTGACACTACATTCTAGACACTAGATTTTAAGGCAAGTAGAGTCTACCCTACTATGACCTAGGTACAACATGAAGCCCAAAAGTATATTAAACACGAAATTCTCATAACTCGTAATATAAAGAACACTTTTATAAAATCCTTCGTTATAAACGTTTATATCAAAGTTACTGCGCACTTGGTCCCGATAAAAATACTTCTTTTGTCCATCCTAACGTCAAGGTTCTCAGTTATTCTGAGACGGATTTTTTTTTAAATTGTTGTTTTTATAAACTTTTTAATATTTTTATGGGCAAAAATTTTCAATAATTACATAATTAGTAAAGTGCTAACTTAATATTTAAATAACAAACACAATGTAATACTTTACGTACCTTTAAATTCTTCTAAATAAAAAAAAAAACAATCGACTCTACATTTTTTATCGTAATATCACATCTTTATTAAAATATATATATATATATATATATATATATATATATATATATATATATATATATATATATATATATATATATATATATATATATATATATATATATATATATATATATATATATATATATATATATATATATATATACAATAAAAATATCGGTTATTTTTTGTAATTAAAAAAAAGCTGAATTTGTTTATACTTAAATATATAAAAAAACGATACAACATAACTTCATACCATAAACATTGCTGCAATATAAAAAAAAAATATTAAAAAGTATATTACGTAACACACAGACGTTGTCGTAGGTCAAGACGCACGCACACATACACGCAGGATCAACGTACGCGAACGGTATCGTTTTGCAAATATAAATTTTTAGCTATAGCATAGTAATTCAATTCTATTGCTGTCTCACTCTAATTAGAGCATTAATTTGCTTATTTAGTGTACTTGGAAGTATTTATTTTTAAAATACCAATATGACCATTTTGATATTTTTGTTTATATCTAGTATCTAATTTCGTTAAAACTAACTAAATATATGATAAACAATGAATTATACATTAATATACGATTTTGACTTGACTTTAACGTAAATTTGATACTGAAATATTATTTCAAATTAAAAAAAAAACGAAAATATTAAAAAATGTACGTTAAAAACGAACATAACGCAAAAGCTTGCGCCTAAAAAGAGAAACAATATTTCTTCCGTTTGTCTAAACTCGTTCGGCGCACGCGCCGTTTTTGTTGGTGTGTGTAGCGACCGTGTACGTATACTAAATACGTGTATGTGTTTTTATGTGTGTGTGCTAGTGTGTGTGATGCGTAGCTCTTGTCTTAGGTTAGGGAGGTGATCGACCTCTCGTTTCGCAGACTCCCATTATTTTTATTATGGCAACACGTGGTATGGACCATGCATTTTATTACGTATTCATCCTATCGTTTTAAGTGAAAAATTGCGGATTTATGTTGAAATTATGATAAAAATTAGTAATTACTTAATTTCAAGAATAAAAAATGAGCACTATTTTCTTTTTATTTGTCTTGTGATGGTTTTAAAAACAATATATCCATAGATATCACTTAGATCGATTGTTAACTTGAATTCATTTACACATTACAATAACCACAAAATAAAGAAAGTTAAATATTCATATAGTATCATAAACAAAAGAGTGTTTAAGTATTAATTAATAAATTTACATACAATTCCTGATCCACAGTATTGTTTTAAAAGGAATAACTTTAAAAACCATTGCGTACATTGTGCGGTAATCCATTGAAAAATGCAAGTTTCGAGACTTGATCGTGACCTGCGCTTATGTATAGTGTATGAGCTATTTGAAATTGTAATCGAATTTTTGTATAACCCATACATTTGGGTGAAAACGTGAGATTTAACAGTTTACGATAGATACGTTGCCCTTTGTTGGAGACGAGATGAATTTAAATAACTGTTATCGTTATCTTTTTATAATTTTTTTTCTGTATGTAGCGATTTGTTTTTTTTTTATTTATTTGCATAAGATATAAGATTTATTTCTTTCTTGTTTACAAAAGGAATTTCTAGAAATCATTTCTTTGTGGCCCGATACAGTCTCTCACCTTAACATGTCAAATTTCATCTTTCTCAGTCCAATAGTATCGTTGGAGCGTTGTCTATTATTGTATTAGTATTATTAGTGATGATTAACTAAGAAACTAAAAAAAGCCAGCTAATATATTTAAAATTTAATATTTTTCAATTTAAATATTTAATGTCTTTATTTCTTCGCTCTGGTACAAGGCGAAACGTGGCTTTGATTTCCACCACTAAACACGCAATGCCTCAAACTCGGTGGAACGGAGTGTCTTAACACTAGGTTCCCACGTGGGAACCTAGTGTTGAGACACCATCTGCCTACTCTGCCATGTGCGAGATACAGTGTGAAGCGAGATATAGAGAGAAAGGAAAAAAAAATAGTTATTATTTTTTTCTGTAAGAAGCATATTTTTCAAGCACTTATATGATCCGGATATTTTATAACCTCCCTTCCCCTCTCATAAATCAAAAAACAGTAATAAACAAGATTTCCTTTTTACCAACTAAATACAATGTTACGTAAATATAATTTATTACACAATAAAGAATATATAGACCAAGTAAGGTCTTATAACGCAGGGCTAACGCTCAGGGCTCTTGATAAGAACAACAAAGATATCAGTAGGTAGGGCAATGCACTTATGGACACTTCATTTTTATATACATTTACTATGTACCTATAAAATACTACTTTGTATGTATGTTTGTATTTATGTCCTAGTTGTGTAGTTGAGAAGTAGATGAAACGAGAAATAGTTGTAAGTTCAATTCCTATAGAAGAAAAAATATTTTATATTAAGATTAAAAGATTCTGATGACCAATTTTAAGACTAGTTCAGGTTTTCTTTTTTACGTTAATTTCCGCATATAGCAAGGAGAGCAGAGAAAAGAAAGTGCTTAAACTCTATGTTGCTCTGTTGCCATTTTGTCTTCGTACCAGAACTAGGGCTAAAAAAACCAACTTCCGAGTGGAATTGAATCGAAGATCGTCGTATTTATAGTTTGATGTGCCGTTGCGCGGCAAAGCAATGTCCAGTACTGAGTTAATAAATCAACTAAGGAAACAATTATGACGGATAATTTTAGTAACTTCTATATTTAAACTACTTAGTATTAAAAAATAACCATCGTTTTTATATATTAATTAATAATGTTATTTTAATATTTTGACTATATTTTGTCTATTTTGTGTAATAGAAAAAATAAAAAAAATGTATAAGAAAACGTCATTAGTTTATTATTATTTAAGTAATAAAAATATTTACTTTTAAAAAAAGGCCGACTGCAATTTAATAAAAAAATACAATAGAATCAAAACACTTAAAAAATTCTAGGCACATCCCATTTCTCCCATAAACATTATAAGGCATTACATCATCGTGTACCTACTTTAATTATTTCAAGCCAATATAGCTCTTATTTTTAACGAATAGGAACTAAAATTGAATCTGTGGATTTTAATACAAATACCATACCTTTGTGGCTCTACGTTCGCGGATATTAACAATTCTCAACTATTCATTAATATTGTAAGCAATTATGAATCTTATTCTAAAAGTACTAAGTGTTACTTTACTTTCTTTTAATTATTAACTTAGTACTGCAATTGATGTACATTTTTATAATGTTAAACTTTTAGCAGCGGTGGCCATTAGGCTTTGTTTTTATGGAACATGACTTGATATGTTCAAATCATTACTTTAAATATATATATATATATATATATATATATATATATATATATATATATATATATATATATATATATATATATATATATATATATATATATATATATATATATATATATATATATATATATATATATATATATATATATATATATATATATATATATGTATATGTATATATATATTTACTATTTTTTAAGGATTTCTTGCTTTATTTAGTGCTTAGAATAAAAAAAACGTATTTAGAAAAAATCGAACCCGCTCTTCTTGACAACCGTTCAAGAACCGTAACAAACTAGAACGGTTGTCAATAACCACAAGTTCAAATTCGACTACGTTTTTTTATTTATATATTTTCACAATAGGTGTTTAAAAATACTCATCGTAATGACTCAGTATGTTTGTTAAATAATAGTTATATTTTTTTTTTTAATTTCACACAAGAAATAAAACGTAGCGGGACGTGAACCCGCACTAATAATCATAATTCCAATATGCTAAGTCAGAATATTTTATAATTCCCTTTAAAAAAAAACATAGATTTAAATTTTACATCAAGATTGAGAACATTTTTTTTTAATGTTTTTGTTTTTCTAATTATATATAACTAACTTTCCTCAAACAATATTTAAAAAGTATTGAATAAAAAAAATCATTTCCTACACAAAAAATACAGTTTCTTATAACATTTATGTATGGACATCCACATTGTCGATGTGTGAGTAACTGCATCTACATCAGTGTGAGTGCTATCGCGGAAAGAAATGAGGTTATCTGAATGCGATGTCATTGTTTATATGTGTATGTGTGATACGTTTTTAACACACACACACACACATACACACACGTATGCAGTTTAAAATATCTCTATAAGGACACTTTGTTTTTATTGTACTGAACCAAAAAAAATGAGGGTTTTGAGCTCAAATTTGGTAATGATAAGTCGTTATAATCTTTTGTTCTGTTTATATAAGGCAGGATTATTTTAAAAAGCCAATTAAAAATATATTTTTTTTACTCTGGCAAGAAATGAATGAGAATCAAATCACAGCCGCTTCTCTTAAAATGAACTAGATACTTTAAATAGAAAAAACATCCATAGCTATCATATTAAATTCAAAGTTATATAATTTACAACCAAATTTTTAATAGAAAAAGTAATTTACGAAAAAAGAAATCATAATCTTTCTCCCTACATACATATCTACACACACACATACATACATGTATTTATATGTATATGAATAAAAATGACAAACACATTTAAAATTATTGTGGTAGGTCAGTATGCATAATATACTTTTGTTATTGCCTTTTTATAAAGTATAATAACTATTACTGTCAATGCGATAAGATCAAGGCAAAAAAGAGATAAAGATATAATAAAAAATATATAAAGATTTTTTTCTAAATAAAAAAAAACAAATGAATTCCTCTGATGTGTATTCAATTTTTATATAGATATGTATAAATATAAGATATACTTATAAATCGAACAGCATAGCGTGGCGTTGAATTAAATGGCGGATCTCAACGCCGCAATTTACCTTGATATCAAAAAGGAAATGAAAATATTAAATATTATATTGCCCGAGTTGACATCGAACCCACAACCGTCGCAATATATGGCATCGTAGTAAACATATTAAATAACAACCATTTTAAAAACAATTTTTTAGACAATATCTTCTCATATGTAAAAAAATGTGAATTTTTCAATCAATTTTATATTTAAATACGTTTATTTAAATACGTTTCTTTATAACACTCACACATTGGCACCTATATATATATATATGTATGTACGTACTTTCACACATAGTTGTCGTAGGTCAGTGATGCGCGCACTTTTTAGTCCTGTCAATGACTTCTACATATTTGTTACGTATTAGGTACACGCTGTATATGTAGTAGTTGATATATTATAGTAGTATATTTTTTTCTATAGTATAAATGATTACACTCTTTTTTTCACGCTGTATCACGCACTTGACAGTGTAGGGAACTTCGGAACCTGGTGTTGAGACATTTCCTTACCCCAATTTTTTTTTTTAATATTTTACGCATAGAGTGGTATTGGCCCTGGCCCTTTATTATTTTTAATTTAAACAGTATGTGTGCACGTGGAAACGTGAAACGAATTTACCAGTTTCTCTTCTTACTCTGCTATACGCGTACTACAGCGAGAAATTAAAAAAACACTGTTCAGATATATTGCTTATTGAGTCGTGACTCAACACGCAGTACAATTCGAGAGGAATGTCTTAATACTAAAGCGAGAGGTATTTAAGTCTCACTCACTCACTCACTCAGCTTCACGCTGTATCCCGCACGAGGCAGGGTAGGCAGAGGGAACCCGGGAACCTAGTGTTAAGACACTCCGTTCCACTTTCGTTCCCCACTTTCCGCCGAATATGAGGCATTGCGTGTTGGGTGGCCGAACTCAACGCCGCGCTTTTGCCTTACCAGAGCGAAGAAATGAAACATGAAATATTTATGAAATTGAAAATATTTAATATTTCATTTCCTCGACTGGGGATCGAACCCAGAACGTGTCGGTTACAGTCACACTCTTGTGCCGCTGCGCCACGACAGGCCTCTTAGGTATTTAAGTAAAAATTGTTATTTTACAAATCTAGATAAATTAAAATATATATATTTTTTGCACATAACAGTTTATGCGGTGGGAATATGGGAAACTAATGTTAAAACACTCCTTTCTATTTCCCACATTCCGTTGTTTTAATTTAAGGCATTGCGTCTTCAGGGGCGGTACTCAACGTCGCGCTTTGCTTATTACCAAAGGAAGATATTGAAAAAAAAATATATTTAATTTCCTAGAGAGGGGGAACGAACCCACAACCAGTCACGTGTACAGTCGCACGGTACCCCTATGCCGCGACAGACCTCAATATCATTGTAACATCAACTCTATCATCACTTAAATCACTTACATACATATATATAATATCTTTGAAAACCGATAAAAAATCGATTTTATCATTCAGATAATAAATCGATTATACACATACATCACTTATGTACACACATATCGATTATACAGCCAATAAAATCTACAACTATTCAATAGTTGACCAATTAAAACCATAATTTGTACGTCTGGCATAATTCTGTGAAACTGCGCTGTCAGTGGAATAAAAGCCTAATGTTTAAAACTTGATAATTAAAAATGAACTTAATTTCCTTAGGTTAAAGTTGTTATTTGATTGTATATGGAATTTATGGTATGTAGCACACTAGGGTTGTTCTCTAAGAGTATACTGTACAGAAATGGCATTGACATTTTGTCTATCAAGTTGGTCTAGCTTCGATTTTTATCTAGGGTTGATATTTTCGTGGTTAAATGTAAAAATAAAAAATTGGTATGTCAGTTTTATGTATTAATTCCGTCACGTATGTTTATAAAATATGTTTTTTTTTTTAAATATACATACAAATGTACAATATAATTCCAAAATAAACATAAAACTAATGTAAAAAAGGAAAACAATGACAATTAAATAAAAAATAAAAATAATCAACATAGACAAACATTAAATAACAGAATGCCACTTCCACCAAAAACATTCTAAGTGTAGGAAGTACAAAATCTCGTGGGCGTACAATCGAGATAGTTATTATCTTAACAGCGATCTGACCAGACTGTGGCTGTCTCGCTCGCACACAGCATAACCTACATACCTGGAATGAGATGGAGCATTTGTTTAATGTTTTACGTTTAAATTAGCTTTGTAGTTTAAATAAAGTCTAGATGCAATAAAAAAAATGTTTTTTTTTTAATAAATGATATAGTGTCAAAACACTACGTTTTCAGACGCTACACGTTGTGTATGTGTAAGTGACGGAACTCAACGCCATGCTTTGCCTCGTTATTAGAGAAATGAACATACGCGTTTAATTTCCTCGATTAGGGATTGTATCCAAGCCCTGTCCCATTTATGGTCGTTTTTGATCCTACGTTACAACAGGCCTTTAATATTATAACTGTTATTACATTCATTTAAGCTAAAGTTAAAATCTGTCCTTTCTTAAAAAAAAACCTAGTGACAAGTCACTCCGTGTGTTAAGGCTAACTAAATAAATATTTAAATTAAAATTAATTATTGTACTTCACATAGGATTAATCAACATGTTATATAATTAATACCATTTCTTATATATAAAAAAGTAACTTTTTTAATATTTCTTTTGAAAATATATACAAAAAAAAATACTTACCGCGATTCGAACCCGCACCTCATATTTGGAATTACACTTTAAATATGTTAAAAAGATATATAAAACTCTGTTTACTTTCTTGCTCGAGGCCACTTTAACAATACAAGTTTAATATATGAGTAATGTATCCTTGAACCGATAAAGAAAAAACATTTTTTTCCCACTTATAACAGTGTGTCATAAAATATAGTAAGAAATGTTTTTATTGATATTACTATGTATACGAGTACGTTGATGTCATCCAGCGCTAAGATACAATGGTAGCGGCAGGCGCGATTGAATTTATTTTGCAGCCCTGGTAAAGTCAGCGCGGCGTTAAATTCCGCCACTAAACAAACAATGTCTGGATAATTACTGGAAAAATGGAGTACACGTTGGAATGTCTTAACTTTAGGTTCCCGGAAAAGTGTGAACCTATTTTTTTATTGACAATGTAGGGTAAAGCTTTATTACATATCGCAATTTCAACTAGATTGCACTAATAATATATTAAATATTAAAGCGAAACAAAATTAATCATTAAAAACATAGGTATGTATGATGTATACGGCTTATACTTATTATTACTATACTTATTTCATTATAATAGTATTTTCACGATAAAAAATATGATTTTGATAAAGTTTTTTTCATTTACCTGAGAAAAACAACAAACTGTCGGCGAGTTTGAAAATTTTACTTTCTCGAGGAGCTCGTAGTCCCCGGAACTTGTGACCCGAGCGTGGACTTGTTAATCTCAAATGAATACTAACAAACACCTCCAGTATCTTTACTTAACCAAATATCAAACAAGTGTGCTCGAGCCACGTTCAAAGTTAATTCCAAAAATGAACAGATGGAGCATGCGACTATAAAGCGCAGGTTGTCAGTTCGATTCCCATTCAAAGTAGAATATTGAAATAATTAATATTTTCATTTCTTAGCAAAAGTTAAGCTCGGCGTGGAGTTACGCCACGAAACACGCAATGTTTCAAATTCAGCAGCGTAAATCTAAAAAAAACGAAATAGATAATAATTTGTCTCTCACTAAGATTCAGTAAAATTAATATAAAATTAAAAAAAAAAAGAAACAATTAAATCTCAAATAACAAAACATATATATCTACTACTAACAACACGACAAATAAAAGACGATTATATCAATTTTAATAACAAAGTACAATTTTTCCCCCTTTTACCAAACAACCGGTTGTAATAACTAAATTATAGTGTGTACGGGAAGTGATAACTTGTTAATTGTAACTTTGACACCTGTGCCTGTAGCCAAAGCTCTATATCATATACGTATTGATAAGTAAACAACATGGGTCTATTTTTTTTCTTGCTATATCCCAAACGTGGCTGGGTAGGTAGTGGAAGCTTCGGTACCTAGTGTTAGGACACTCCGTTCCGTTTTCCACTCTCTGTTGAATTTAAAGTGTTGCGCATTTAGTGGTGGAACTCAACGCCGCGCTTTACCTTATAATCAGAGCGAAGAAATGCAAACATTAAATGTTTCATTTGAAAATATTGAATTTATAAGCTACGAGTATGTCCCAATAACGGTGGCTCCTTTGTGGGTACGGTAAGGCGTACAGATTGACAGATTCCTACCAGCTCAGTTCAAGACATGCTTTATCGTAATGAAATTCATATAGGCTTCTAATAATCATAATATAAAACATAGAAATATATTTAACAAAATTATAATTACTAAAAAAAATAAGGTAGAAATACCAAAAAAAAATTTTGGTCAAAAAGGTTTAAATTATTACTTTACTTTTCCAATTAAATGAAAACTTTTTGATCTTGTCATATATCGTAACAAAGAAAAATATACGTTTACAATAAATACTTATAGGTTTTATCTCTCTTACGTTCGTTATCACCCACAGCCCAGTTATTCTTTTACATCGAGCTTGGCGCTCATTCAGATTATATATACCTGACCTGATGACTGTGAACGCATTTTTCTGAACTTGACTTAGTTTCTTTTAATGTTTATTTATAAATAAGCTTTTAAAACGCTTTTTATTTTGTTTTGTTTGTTTTTTATTCATTGGATGTAATTTAAGAGTAAAAGCTTATACATACATAATATTAGTAACATATTATGTATTTATACTACCTTAGAGATACTGTACATAACGGTGCTTAAAGGTGAAGGCAGTAGTTACAGGTTCAATTTTCATTAGGGGCAATTAATTATTTTCCTTTACTCTAGTAATATAAGAAAATGTTGCATTAAATATCACCACACGCAATAAATTTATCCATAGTTAGTATGCATATAAAATAGTTTTACCATCTAAAATAGTAGTTTTACTTAATAGTTTTTTAATAGCAAGAAAATAATAATTACACTAATAAACTTTATTATATAAAAGGGCTAAACACAAAAGAAGTAATACTAGACAAACCACGGCGTTATGTACTGCGAATCAGTAGTACGCAATTCTCAAAATAGACATTATATTAGATATATACATAGCGGCGTTATACCCACACGTACAAAAAGTTACTTAAACAATTGGCTAACTAAATATTTCTTATTTACACATTAATGAGTATCATGATTAAATATATATAAAAAGTCGTGTAGTTGTATGTATGTAAATTACATTTTCTTTGCCTGTACAAGTAGCTTGTAAGCGCTCATTACCTTGACACACTGTCGACTTGTACCAACTTTTTTGTTTGAATCGCTTATGTACGGACTAGCCCCTTTACCTGGGTTTGCTTGTGTTTTTATAACAAAATAAAGATTGTAAAATTAGTTTTTAGAATACGCGGCGTTGATTTCCGCCAATCAATCCAAAATATGAACAGAATATCTTAACATTAATACAACAGGTTCCCAGGTTCCCACCTCTATGTGCGACAGACATCGTGGACATTGGTTTTATAACCAATACGAAAACAACTAAAAAATATACCCGAATACCAAAAAAAAAAAGAATAATTTATGCTAAAATGAATTCAAGCTATCATGACAAAAATCTTGTTAAAAATCGCATCGGGAAGGGTTGTCTTACTAATAGAGACTTAATGCCTCCGCCGGAACGGTTTACGTAAAAATTATGGAGTGTACATTTTTCATGGGGTTTTTTACGTCAATTTTTTATGTCGCTCATTACGGTGGGTGGTAGGGGATTTCACTGTAACGTTTTAAGTACAAAGTGGTTAATTTATGATATTAGCTTTGGTTTTTTTAAAAGTAATTATTAAAACCTAAAAGTACAAAAATAGTTACAATCTGGTTTTTAGTTTCACTTCTAACTTAGTGTACAGCACATGGTCGGGTAGACAGAGCATTGAGTAGTGGTGTTCAACGCCGCGATCTGCCTCGTTCGTTGAAGGACTAAATACATTAGAAACTTTATTTCCTTGAGTGAACCTGAATGTAACCTGAGACCTGTCATGTTTACGCCAGGCCGTCCCTTGTTGTAATTTTCTATTCCAATTTCAAATAATGTGAAAAAATTACAAATTCTATCGAATATAACTTTTTTTCTGGTTAATATTAGTTGCATTAGAGAACGATTTAAAATACAGTTTTACAGCTTATGATTCTTAAAGTACCTGATAGATACCTAATCTAATGTCAAGGTAGGTATGTGTTCACTGTACCTGAATATCAAACCACAATACTGGTTAAATGGAAAAACTGAACGCCTCGTTTTGTCTAAGTACAGCCAAAAAACAATTAATATTTGTTTCGTAAAGATCTCGAACTCAGTACTATCGTTAATACTCTCCAGATGAGTGCCACTGCACCACGACGACCTGAAACTAGTTCTTAAAGTAATTTAATTTGTATATAAAATATTGTAATAAGCTAATTTGTGGTCTATTGTATAATTAAACAAATTAAATATAGAGTCGTTGTATTAAACAAATTGTATGGAAGAAGGACAATAATCAGGAAACAAATGCAAATACAAATATAATAACACAGCTCTGTAATAAAATTACAGAACACGTCTTCTACTTTTAATATTTTCCAGTAACAAGTACTTTTAACTCACTCTCTCACTCAGCTTCACGCTGTATCCCGCACAGAAGGAACTTGGGACTAGATTCCCAAGTTCCGTTTAGACACTCCGTTCCACTTCCGTTTCCCACTTTTCGCCGAAGTAGTTTAATTTTTTCATAATTATTCTGATTTAGTTAGAGGCCTTTCGTGACGCAAATATATAAGCGTACGACTGTAAACGTGACTGTTTGTGGGTTCGATCTCGACTAGAGTAAATTAAATATTTAATATCTTCATTTCTTCGCTGTGATAACAAAGCAAAAAATCGGTGTTAAATTTCGCCACGCAACACGCAAAACATCAAATTCGTAGGAAAATGTGGAACGGAAGTGCAAAACACAGTGTCTTAACACTAGGTTCATAGGAGACAGAGTGATGTTGAATATTTAAGCGTTCACATTATGTCACATGTTGCAAGTTAAACAAAGAAAGTATTATCTATTTTCCGCTTTCTCCTCAAATTTCAGGTATTGCATGTTTAATGGGGGGAAATCCACAATACGCTAGATACTGCCAAAGCGAAAGAATGAAAAAAATCCCGAGTTAAATTGAACTACCGTCAGATTTACAATCAGATATTCTGATTATGGCACAGTTATACAAGAGATATTCATAATTCAGTATAATCAATAAAGCTTTATTGTAATATAAATAATTGTCGTTTTATCTCACATAGCTATCCGGGAATCAAATCTTAGGCCTTAGCGTATCAAAATCATAAATTCTTTACAATTTCTTCGTTGCGTGATCAAAACCTCTAGTTCCACTTTCTAACACGCGTGAAAGGGCTACACTGCAGGCCACGTTAAAAGGCCTATTTGAATAAAGTATTATATTCAATACGTATTTTTTATTAAAATTCTTATAAATATGAATTTACACATACTTCTTTTTATTTATAACAAGGTTAAAATAATATTAGTGAATTATTATTTTTTGTTTCGTTCACATGTATTTTATTATTCTATAGGTATTACTATTTTTATATATAGAGTTCATTAATATAAAAATAGCCATTTGACTTAATTTTTTAAAGTTTTCCTTAAACGGTACTGTGGTTAAGTAACATGTTTAATCAAAATTACAAAAATAATTTTAATTAGTAAAAGATTCTTGTTTTTTTCCTCATAAATATAATAAGCAGTGACATAGACTAAATTAATTACAAAAAATGTAAGGATTGCTTTGTTTTTTTTTTATTTGTTTTTTTTTAAAGCTCCATCACCATATTGTTATTTTTTAGCTTACAATGTATAAAACAATGTAATAAATAAATCACTACATAGTCTTTTCCTGTTGTCTGCTGAAAAATATTCCAGCTTATTACAGGAAGACGATAATAATTAATATGTTAAAAATATTTCATGTAAAACAGTTTATTTAATGTTTACGACACGTTTTCCTTAATCAAAGTATATTAAAATAGCATTGACATTATGTATTGAGACGTCCTCGTAATATGAACGCGTTTTTCCACAGTAACATAATGCATTGTGATTTGTGGGGTTTGAATAAATTTGAAAATGAACCGTTTTTTCATCAGGTAAATGTTTTGTTATTAGTTTTTTTTATTATTGTTTTTAAATTTATATCCTTTATGATCCGGCCAGATTTTATATATACATATTTACAGTAGATCGATATCTATTTGTATCTCATTTAAATAACAATATTATGTAAATAAAAAAATGTATTGTTAAAGTAAATTAAGCATAGGAGAGAGCTTTTACTGGAATCACAACAGTTTACCAACGATAACTACATAAACAACGATAACTGTATAAAGGAATAAAAAAAAATAGGCTCATTAACATTTTCTCTCTTTCTACTAAATAGTATCTTTCAAATTTGAATTTTAATATATTATAAAATTTTTGTTTAACAATTCTACTAGCTATACAATACCAATAACAAATATTTATCACAGAATCGATATGAAGATATATCGTAACACCATGTAATATATACATGTGTATACATTTTCTCGGCCTACATTGTACGTTTGCGTGTCTAAAGTCGTTTCTTTGCAATCGCATAGAAGTAAGGCTTCGATAAGTATACCTATATTATATGTAACTCAGATATAGAAGATTAGTTATTTGTTAACGACGATTGTTATTTTCTGTTATTAATTTATATGACTGTTTGGTTAAATTGTTGATAATGCTTCATGATTTTGTTTTAATGTCATATAAAAACTTAATATTAAGGTTCCTGTTACTATTGTATATTAGCTCCTACGAGAATACTTTACGTTAATAATATGGTATCGAATATTAAAAAATAAAAATTAATAATTGATATATTATATATATTTTCATTTCGAACTTTAAATAAAATATGAAAAAAATTATACGCTTTATATACTGGAATTGAAAAGAACTACCTACCTCAAAAACAACAGATTAAAAACCAACCTTAATTTTTTCTTGTACAACATCTGATAGATAAAAGAAAGTCTAGCGCTAAGTTAAAAATCAATTTCCTTAAATGTGTTTGTGGCGGAACTCAACGCCGCGCAACGATCAACGACCATTTTCAATATTTACTTATCGAATTAAACGAACATATGACATTAAAACGAGAATAACATATGAAAAGTAAATCAAAACACCAAGTTCTTTACCGACAATAAATAATTTTAAGTCCCTATAATTCCGCCTTATCTGGGCCCTGGAAGGCAATTTCTTTGCCATAGCTAAATTATAGCAGTCCGCGTGAAACTTAACACTAGAGGAAGGTAATGTGGCTTCCACACGAAGTTATGATGGTTTTTATACGATATATTGAGCTGAGTTCGTATTTTGTATGAATTTTGTTTTTTTTATCGTTTTACTTAGTCTGTTTTTTTGGAGTCTTTTTAACTTACACGCAATGTTAGGATAATTTTGAGAAGTACGTGGGGAATGGGTTATTTGTAGGTACCCTTTGCCTACGCTGCCATACGAGTCATTAGAAATTGTATATTCAATATATATATATATGCATTTTATAGTTTCTGCGAAAAATATTATTTTTATATTTATACATTAAGTGTTACTAATGTAAAATTTTGTTGTACTTCTTTCATTTTTGAAAGCATTGACAATTTTTTTAAAAGTTATATAAATAAAATTTGTTAATGATAATTAAATTAATTAACTTATAGCCTCTTTATTTTTATTTATTTTTACCCTTTATTTTATAAATATTATAATAGTTTTTCTTTATAAGTGTCTATTTACGAAATTTGAAAAGTAAAAAGCATTACGTAGTCAACAATGTTTCTTTTATAATTTAAAAGAAACATATAATATATTATTTCAATCAACAACAACAACAAATAATACCATTTTATATTCCCAACTTTAACATAGAGTCCTCGTCCATGTTCATATTAAAAAGAAAACAAAAATATCTAATTTCTATAACATAAATTCAATCCAAAGCACCCAAAAAACCTCTTCAATCCAAAATAAAGCCACCTTCAATTTCAGATCTTCATGCACAAGAACGCAATGCAGATGCACGCAAGGGAACTGCAGCGAGGTTTGGGAGGTGAAGTCAAGCCACACCAATGCCAGCAGTGCTTGAAATCATTCAGCTCGAACCATCAACTGGTACAACATATTAGGGTGCATACTGGGGAAAAGCCATACAAATGCTCTTATTGCGATCGGCGATTTAAACAATTAAGTCATGTTCAGCAACACACGAGGCTACATACTGGTGAGTTTATTTCTTTAAGATCTAATAACAGAGTTAATATATATTTATATATATATATATATATATATATATATATATATATATATATATATATATATATATATATATATATATATATATATATATATATATATATATATATATATATATATATATATATATATTACTCTTATTGCATTAACAGTATCTATACTTTTTGTTTTATTAGTTAAATAATATCAAATAATGCAAATAATGTGATCGATCGATTTTGGAGTAAGTTTCATACGGGTTAAAGAAACTAAATTATGTAGAAATGGCTAGAAGTGAAAGAACACTACGCTGTCATTTTGATATATACAGATAAACATAAAAATACCTCAGTGGCTAATATTTCCGCGTTTTCACCTATTTTAATTGATTTTGTAAATTTGTTTTATACAATTCATTTGCACGACATGAGATTTAATAAACCCAATTACATTTATAAAAGCAATCACTGTATCAGTTTCTATAAATAATAATATACCTACTATATATATTATTCATAATTTAATTTCCTTAAGTATATTAATTTTAAAAGCTAATATTAAATAATTTAAATTATATTTTTAGTTTTAATTATAAATATAAATTAATTTAAGCTTTAAATTTTCATAATCTGACTATGTAAAGCACTTTATAAATATAAATTTAAAAAATACATGACAAGAGAGCTGAGTCACTAACTTTTTTATTCGCCAAAAGTGTAAAAAAAAATGAATTTATGTGAGTAATATTTTTTAAGTAATATCCATTTTAAATAGATTTTTTAATTGAATTATTCAAATAGGTACATATGTTTACTTTTACATATTTTTCGGAATCTAACAATTGGCGTGACCTACTAAATCATTCATACTTTATCCCACATATGACATTCCGTTTCGTTCTCTACTTTCTGCTCAATTTGAGGCATTGTGTGTTGAGTAGCGTAACTCAACGCCGCGTTTTTCCTTGTTACCAGCGAAATAAAAATATTATATAAGTTTACAGTCGCACGCTTTCTTCGCTTCACGCAAAATAATAAATCGCTTATACTATTACGAGTCTAATATAAATAAAATATAAATCTAAAAATCCATTTAAAGATATCGCAATATTCAAAGTATAAGCTAAGCCTAGAATAAATAAACAAAACGTATTAAAACGCATGTTCACAGACACGTATACATGTGTTTGTATGTGAATGTGAATACATCACGGCATACGGGATGTGTCTTCCAAATTTAACCCGAGCCATTATAAAGCAGATTGCATCGAGATGCAATTTTGTGCAAAAATATGCGCTGAAGAAAAGTTTATCTTGAGATCTGATAAACGCGCAGGGGCGAATTATAAAGAAAATGAGCGTTGATCGGCGTAACTCAACGCCGCGTTTTGGCTTCTTTACCAAAACGAGGAAATAAAATTATTAAATATTTCATTTTCCATAGTCGAGACGCTTGTGCCACGACAAGCCCTGTTCATTACACAGAACCCACTAACTTATATACATATACTCGTATATAATTATTTAAGGATAGGATTTAAAAGATTAGAATACAATATTTTATCATAAAATAACATAAAAAGTATTAGAAAAAAAACTACTACCAAAGTATTGTATATGAATTTAACCAAAAAAAGCACTAAAAACATCACAAATTTCCATCACAAAATCTAAAATTAAAACGGAGCTTCCGTTTTAATAGTGGACTTATAAAATACCTAGCCTCCAACTCGTTATGCCGCCCATACTCGCATTTGAACACACGCAAAAACAAACCAGAACAACTTTTATAATTAAAACTAAGTTCCACCAGTATTACTACCATTGGCCGGCATTTCCGTGAAAAAAATTCACACCGTATAAGTGAAAAGCGGGAAAAAAATGTGTCCAATCGTCGACATTTGCCTGAACGTGGACGGCCAATCACGGCGCTTCACGTTTCCGTATATTCTACGTGTTAGGAAAAAATTCACGTTCTTTTTTCCATTTCACGGTTTCGCGTTTTCTGGTTGGCCAATGGCGGGGTTTTGTGTTTAATTAGATTTCTATTGTTTGTTATATCTTCTATTTGAATGTATATAACGTAAAATGCTTGTAAAATGTGTTTTTATTGGTTTTGATGATATTTTTAACATATAGGTCTTTATGGCGCAGTGGTAAAGAGTTTGACTGTTAGGGCGATGATTGTGGGATCGATTTCTAAACGAGAATTATTTTGATTGAGTCAATATCACAAAAATTAAGCAATGTCTAGGGTTCATATAAAGTCTTAATTATCATGTTTAATCCGATTTTATTTTTGTATATTGGTCAATTATTTTCTGTAGTTTTAAAGATGATTTTCTTTCAGTAGCTTCAAATCAAAGTCAACAAAATAACTATAATAAAATATTTTTAGTTTTACTTCTTGAATAGAAAATTGGGGAAATTGAAGTTCACAAATGGGTTAAATTCCCATATATAATAGACTCCATAGACTAAAATTACCAAACTTCTATATAAAAAAAATCCGTATTAATTCATCAACACCATTAATTTAACGAAACAACATTAAATGATTAATGCAAATGAACTATTTATACAAAACACGCCTAATGTTCCCACGTTCTTTTTTTTTTTTGCAAAACCTGCTAATTATTAGCCGACGGTCGATGGATGGTTGGACTTAATGACTTTTTTAATTGTGGTAATTACATGCTGTCCGTGACAAGTCGAGTGTGAATTTCATATTTAACATGTTGACTTATGTTACATAACTGACATTTGATTGTTGATTTGAATCGATTTTTTAATCGTTTTGCTTCGTTTGTTGATGTAAATCAATTTTTATTTTGTTACTTTTTGTCTGTGGTTTGCAGTTATGTTATTATTTTAATGCAATACGTGTAAAAATAAAAATCGAATAATAATTAACTTTTCGATTATTCTCTAATATTTCACTTAATTTGGAGCTTGTTAACCTTTTTTTTTATATTGAACATATTCACTGTTTTTTTAACCATAATTTTGAAATCTAGTCTTTAAATATAACAACAAAGACGACAAAAACCAAATAAATGATAAAGAAGTAGATTAATTAATTCAATTAGTATAATTAAAATAACATTTTCAAAGCTTTTTTTCTATTGAATAGGGGACGAGGAAAAAGACTTTCCTTGGCGTTTCTTCGATTTCGCATAACAATGGGGCAAAAACGTGAAAGCTTCACTTTACTTTATATCTTATGTTTTATGTAATGTTTTAAAAGTAACTTACGAATGGCCTGGGCCTGTTGAAATAATGTATTCAAGATGCAAATGAATGAAATTTGAAACGTAAAATATATTAATGTTGAATTGTTTAGTAGTTTTGTGTGTAAATATATGTAGCATATGTGTATAGGGTATATATATATATATATATATATATATATATATATATATATATATATATATATATATATATATATATATATATATATATATATATATATATATATATATATATATATATATATATATATATATATATATATATATATATATATATATATATATATATATAAGTTAAATAAAATATTAGAAATAAATAAATGGTAGGTCAAATAATATACAATACCGCGGCATAGAATACCGCAACTCAGCATATCATGTATTGAAAATTGGGAACATGGGGAACCAAACATCTTAGGACTAGGCACTTCTACTGCTAATATGTGAAACAAAAAGTTAGAGAAAAAAGAATATAATATCCTATACTTATTTTATAAATAAATTTGTGAATTATTTTAAGCGCATAAAAGTTATATTAACTAAAAATATTCAGAATAAAAAGCATGTTCAAGCATATTCATTTAATTGATCCATTAATACAGTTATTTAGCTTCACGCTGTATCCCGCACTTAGCAAAAAGGGAAAGAAAATTAAGACCCATTTGTCACTTTCCACCGAATTTTGAATGAATTGCGATTGGAATGGCGGAGCACAACGCCGCTTTGTGTATCACCGATTCAATAAAAATATTTAATTTCCTTCAGTGGTGATCAAATCCACAGCCTGTCTCATTTACAGTATTCGTCAATTTAAATATAAATAGTTATATTTCTAAATAAAAAAGCGCAGGTGGCCAGCAGCTCGGATCTTACGCTCGGAAGCGCGAAAACTCAATATCAAACTGTAAAGTCGAGCCGAGGTGTTACTGACAAGCGCGAGTTTCTTATCAATTATTCTTCTATATTTAGTTAATTACAATATTCTTAAAAAATATTATATATTACGTTTTATCTTCTTCTTTCTTATTCTTCTTTATCTTTATATAGCCTGTAACAAAGTCACCATTATATGCAAGAATAAAGTTTATTTTAAAGGTAATATTGTGTCTCAAGTCTTAACACACACGCGCACATACACACACAGATTCCTTCTGCCTACCCTGCTTTGTTCTCACAAAGCGTGTAGAACAGTAAATAAAAAGTCTTATATATTTCTGTAATTTTTTTTGATAGTACAGTTTATGACAACTACAAAAACCTACTTTTTTCTATTCCCTCGCCATATTTAAAGAAACTGAACTAAACTAAATCCTGCTTCGTTCAAAATTTTTATACGCTTTTTAAATTTAAGTTTAGTATTTTCTGTCCTAAGTGTGGAATAACACTTTAAAACATAGTAAAAATATTAAAAGTAAAAATAGTATTCTCTCTTGCCAAACGATAATTCTTATGAGTTGTCTTTGGGTAGCGGAAATTTGTAAAAATCTCCCTACAGAGATGCTAACAACAAAAATAAGTTGTAACAAACGTATAAGAATTTCGACGGAGCTCGGTGAGAACGAATGGCTTAGTGGTCAGAGCGCTGGAACGGTATTCCAGAGGCGCGGGTTCAAATCCTGCTTCGTTCAAAATTTTTATACGCTTTTTAAATTTAAGTTTAGTATAAACTTTCCACTTCCTATTGATATTTTTTAAATAATTTTTGTGTTTGTTTATATTCTCTTAGAAAAAATACCTATCTACATCAACTTTTTAGTAGGGAACCCTAAAAATCGTCGCCAGCCAACAAAGACTCGCTGTCCGAGTGGAAAGTATTTTACTAATTTACAGAGTTTCATCCCTTTTGTAACTGTTCAGAAGTTTTTTTATTAACATTTTCTGATATCACTTTTCATTCTTTGCCGGTGATTTAAAGGTTAAAAAAGTTCAACAAGTTTAAATTAAAATTTAATTTTAACATCAGGCCGTCGTGGCGCTGTCTAGAGTATAACGGAGATAGTTTAGAATTCGATACCCACATAGAAAATATATATTTTTTTAATTTTCCCATCTTGTTATTAAAATAATTTTTCATAAATATATATAAAAAAAAAGACTGTGATCATTTTATAGATTTTTTAAATAATCACAGTCTATCTGTATGTAAAAGATATTATTACACAATATTATTGGTTCACGCTGTATTCTTCATATACATAGTATAAAAGGGGAAAGGGAAATGGAACCTAGTGTTAAAACACTGAGTTCCTCACGTACCGACCAGTTTGCAAGACATTGTAAGTCGTTAGCGGAGTTCAATACTGCACTTTACCTTGTTCCGTTATTGAAATAAAAAAAAGCTTATTACTTCAAATACGGGTCGAACCCACAGCCGTCGCCATACAAACACAACCAAAATATATAATATAATAATATATAAAACAAAATCAATTAAAAAAGCTTTCTTTCCAATAAAATTATAATAATAACTAAATAAACGTACATAAATTAACATTATAGAGCTTTAAGCTCCATATTTATAGTGGTGTGCTTTTGGGGTGTAGTGTCAACTACACATAGCTAACAAGTAGTGTGAGGAAATCAATAGTCATTGCGTCGCGATGACGCTGACCCGTGGAGCGTCACGCTTTGCTGTGCCTTTAAATATATTAATTCTATAGATATTCCTCCCTTTTTGTATGTAAATGTATGAAATGTATGATTATTCAACAATTTTTATGTTTTTAATATTGAATATGGTTATTTTCCAATTATAGTACTTATTCAAATGAGAAGTAAATTTATTATAAATACAGTGATATTATTATTTATTGAAGACGTCTTGGCGTAGTAGCACTATGTTTGACTATAAAAGAGACGGTTGTAGGTTAGATTCTCGGGTAAGAAGACGGAGTGCGGCGTTAAGTTGCGCCGGTAACGAAGTGTCTTAACACTACATTCCATCTACCTATCTTATGATACAGCGTTAACTTAAAAAAAAAGTAAAACACATTATTTCATTAACATTTTAAGTTCATAAATTTCTTAATATACAATTCCCTTTTCACGGTTAGGCTATTATTATTGAACTTAATTATGAACCTTCGTTGGCGCTTGTTTATAAAGTATTAATGCATTTTTACTATTAACTATGTACACTTTGATTGTTTAAATAATAACGATCGATTTACATACACATTTCAAAATAATTTTCCGATTCTTCTGTTTATTTATGATATACGTACTTATATTATATGTGCTCTACTTGGATGAATTAAAGAATTTAACTATTAATTTTTCCATTTCAATATCAATATAAAAATCATAATTTATTATATATATACACAGGCAAACCAAAGTAAAATCGCTTGTTTAACACATTTTAGTAACTAACAAAATTACTAAATATTAAAATGATATGTACACAACAATATGTATGTGCGTCCGTATATAACCCACGCAGCGCACACCACATTGCGGCTTATCCATTTCCTCTAAATTAAACTAAACTATACAATAAATGTTAATACATTAGAATAGATTTTGTTTAGCCTAATTAGATAGCATTTGCGTTATTAAAATACATATGTATTATAGATATTATTTAGTTGCTGTTCCTGAATTCACAAAGCGGAATGCCTAATATGATAGTTTTGTACGTATCGTTAGAACTGCATGGTGTTTGTTTAGAATGTTTTCGGAGATTAGATGAAATATGGAGTTAGGCCCTTATGGTGATTTTGGTTCCTATTGGGAAGGGAGAGAGGAGGAGATTTTGCTTTATAATTTGATATTTTTTGTATCGTTATATTATACAAAACTAAATCATTACCCAAGGTATGCTACGGATTGAAATGCGGTTGGAACTAAAAAATATATTTTTTACAAAAAAATTATATTTCTTGACTGTCTTCTGGGTAATTTGACTAAATTTTATTTTTCTAATATACGCACTTATTCGTATTATTTTGTCTTAGTTAACATTATAAAAATGAATGTTTAAGAGAATAGATGCTTGTTAGTAGTTTTTCATGCAAAAACTATTGACTTATATAAACAAAAATGTACATACTATAACAATAAGCGGGCGAAGCCGCCGGTGGGTCGCTAATATATACTGATAATAAACTTGTAACTGATCACTGTCTGTACATGGCAGATATTATATTAAAAAATATCATAGGGTATGTTTATTAATCTAAGAAGGGTCCAAAATACCAATATTCGTTAACCATTTAGTTTTTTTTTTTTTAATTTTTAATTGGTTAATAAATAAAAAACTACTCAGCTTTTTATTTATTAACCAATTAATGTTTATTTAGAACAAGAAAGAAATTGAGATTAGTAAATACATTAGTGTAGTTCAATGCATGTGGGTTAGAGAATGGTCCACTTATATTTAATAAATATATCTTATATAACGTTTTCCCAAACGGGGTAGGTTGTGCCGAGTTACTTTTTTCATTTACTAATGTTCAAAAGTGAGGGGATGATGAGTCCCAAAGGATTGCGGTAACTTGAGCACATAATCCATCTTATCGTTTTCAAAAAAATTAATGGAAAAATTCGTGGCAGGACGAAATCCGGCCACAAGGGATGATAATTCTCTTTCTTAGTTAATAAATGCGATACACTTATTGTATATAATAACTGCAGTAAGAATAATATATTTTTAAATACATACGATTTCTTCTTAATATTTTTTTTATTTATTATTATATAATAATAAAATTATATATCTATAGTGTAACTAAACTCTAAACTGTATTCTAAGCCCGTGCTATGTTCATTTAACAATTAAAAAGTGATTATCTTTTTTATTATTTTGAATATTTTAAAAATAGATATGAACTTTATATATCTATATGTTTATATATCTATATGTTTTTTTTTTTATGAATATTAACAACAGTTTACACGTTTTACCATAAAAATGTAATATTTTTCAATAAACATTTTAATTATGAATTTAAATATCCTGTTAATGAACATATTTCAATCGGTTGGAATTTATTAAACAGATTTAATATTTGGACAGATTCCAATAGGTGCAGGTTCAAATTCTGTTTAGAGTTTTTTACATTTTGAAAAATATAAAAAAACAACTGATAAAATTTAATACCTTACTAGTGAATGCAGCAACAAAGATTAAAATGTGTTGGATTAGGATAGCTTGAATTTGAAATGAATCATGTCGCTTCGAGAAGCCATACAGCAGCGTTGAGTTACGCCACTTGACTCAAAAAACGTCTTACTCTAGATTATCTCTGTTTATCCTGCTATATGAGTAAAGCGTAAAACTACTTGTTACATCTATTCAAAATATTAAAATTGTTTTGTGATTTATATAAACCTATTTTATTATTGTTAATCAAATTATAAAATTCCGAAATTTATACAAAAAAGTTAAATAGAAACGGTTTTATTATAACTTAGTTCTGTCGGTAGTATACACGTGGGAGAGCCGACGTCGGTTGTAACAGTTTGAAAATTTCATGGAAACTTTTTACCGTCGAAAAACCATTGTGAACTTATTTTAGAGTTTTATTGAGTTTTGAGGCTGGCTTTTTGCATTTTGTATTTATTGGAATAATATTATATTTAACTTTTATCTCCTTTTTTTAGCTTCTCGCTTTAACCCAGAGGTACGTATTGAGAATGAAGCGCTACAAGGTACGATACCTCTTTCGCCTCGTCCAATATGAAACCATCATTTTTACAGAACTTTCCTCCAGTTACAAAAAAAATTGTATTTTCAAATTCTGTACCTGTCGTTCCAATCAATCTTATCTCAGACATCTTTTCTACTATTATTTATGTATCTCTTTATATAATAAAAATTATATTTTATCAAGAAAAAGTACTTTCAACCTATGTAATTACGTTATCAAAAACATAAAGTTTCACAGAAAAATACATTCGAAATATGTTTCTCGAAGTGGAAAGTAAAAACAAATAAGGCCCATTGGAAGCGTAATTTCCATGATTGGTCCAACTCCGAAGGCCCCCGGTTATCTTTTTGTCATTTTTTTTGTTCACTGCGTCTTTATTCCACCCTTCAGAAAAGACAGGTCGGCTGTATAATGATCGATCTTGATATTTGCGTTTTTTTTTTATTTATAAATGTTTATTTATATTCATTTGTGAAATAATAAATAAATATTTAATTTATTTGTGTTTAAAATTATTTAATTTAAATGAATGTAAATATAAATAGACACTTTTTAAGGCTAAATCCACTTCTCAAGGCATTCTATGTTAGTTGGTGGAACTTAACACTGCTCCTTTACTTTAACGCCAGAGCAAAGAAATGAAAATATTTAATATTTCATTACTTTGAGCGGGAATTAAACATCCGTTCAAAATCTCCATATTTTTTTTATTTAAACTAATATAATATGTATATATATATATATATATATATATATATATATATATATATATATATATATATATATATATATATATATATATATTTATATATATGTTCATGAAATCTATGAAGATGTACCCAAAACTATATAAATAATATAAAATGTAGAACGCAATTGGCACAGACTTCTAAGTATCATGCCGTATCAGCTTATTCATAGTTTTAAATGATATCCCCATAGTAAAACCGTGGCGTTCATTTATTATATAAAATAACGGTACGCTTATTACCGAGTATAGGTATTTAATCAATCTAGTATAATGTTTCTAGTTCACTTTTGATAGGAAACTGAGATCAAAGTAGGTTAATCATTTTTTATTCTTATTTACATCAAGCTTTATTAAAAATAACTTAAAATGTGAAGACTTAATGCAGGGTTTAAAGCTTGCGATTGCAAACTTGACATTTATGGATTTCTACTTGGAGAACTTAACAATTTCCACTTGGAGAACTTAACTACGTTTAAATATGTAATTTTATTTATTTACTTACATTTAAATATGTATTTTTTTCATTTCTTTGCTCTGATAATGAGGCAAAACGTCAAGCTCCGCTACTCAACACACAACGCCTTAATAATAATTCAGTGGAAAGTACAGAACGGGGTGTCCTTACTCCAGGTTTCCACGTTTTTCTATGCCTACTCTGCTGAACACGGGGTGTAGCGAAAATCCAAAGAAAAGTAGAACTCGAGCAATACAGAAATTAATTTTAGATAGGAAAATGATTTAGAATGAATCAGTTACTACCATACTATTTAGTCACTCAATGACGCATATAACATTATAAATTTAACGCTTATTAAAAATGTAGCGAATTGAATCTAACTACGGATATTTTTCTTACTGTATTATTTAATTACATGTATTTTAAATGACTCATGAGCTTTTGTACACAATTTGAATTTCTTCGGTCTAACGTTTAATGTATTAAATATTGAAAAAGATGGAAATTATACACTAAATCGCTAACATTGCAAAAAAGTGATTAATAATACTTCTGTCAATCTAAAAAACAATACAATAAATACTAAAAAAATATCAAAACATCATGTCTTCACTACAAAAGAGCCTATTTGCAAAAGGCGAAATGGAAAAAAGGTTCCGCGTGATCGGCCTTTATTTGATTTCACCGTGTTTGCGTACAAATTAGCGACGGCGCTGTTACGTTACGTTTTTATCTTGTCTTGTCGTTTTGCTTTGGAAAACCTTGTATAAGAGAAATGGAAAGGAAAATTTTGTTTTAAATTAATTTACGATGAAATTAAAATACGATGCAGTACCCGTAATGGTGCAGAGAAACAAGCGTGTGACTGTAAACTTGACAAGTAATATTTGATATATGGTTTATTTTTGATGTGTTCTTCGATGGTGATGTTCTGCTACTCGATACCTAACTTAAGAAAAGGCGGACAGTGGTGAACGGAAGTCTCGTTATGGTAACGGAAAACGGAATTTATCACAAGTTTCGTAGGTTCCCTCCGCCTTCCCTGCTATTTGCCAAAGCAGCGTCGATAAAAAAATGGGAATTCGCTCCCAAAGATGACGGAACTGTCAGACTCTGTTTCACTGTGCCACGATCGCCTCTTAATTATTATTTCTTATGTAGGTACAGTACAGTATTTGCGATATAAAGACCGTCTTTTTAGTTTAGTTAAGAAAACATTATATTACTTTTGCACTTAGAAATAACGACATCAGCTGTTATATCTATATTATGTGTATATGAACTGTTTAAGCAATATTTCCGTTAAATACAATATTTAATTTGTTTTGAAAATAACATAATTTTAATGCAATTTATAGAAATTGAATCTTTTTATAAAATATATTTTAATATAAGCATTTTTAACTGAATTTTACTGTATTTTTTTAGCAAAAAATATAAGAGTCTAAAGTCGTAACCCTTGCTTTTTAAGAAGGTAACGATATTCGCCCGAGTTATCTTTTAATTAACTCTAAGTGTTTTTCTTGGGAGTAAAAATTTTACTTTCAATAACAGTTTCAGTTATTACTTTTTGATTAACATTTTTAGTATTTCTTTACCGCACATATAAGTATTTGCTAGTTTTTATATTGTTATTTAATATTTATATAATATTTTTCTATTATCATACCATGTAACCGTTATGGTTTCGATTTGCATATGAAATAATTATTTACAATTCCTTTGATAACAAGACAAAGTGCGACGTTGAGTTCCGCCACTAGACAAAAACGCATCCAATAGTGAATCGGTGCATGGGGAGCACAGTATCTTAACACTAGGTTCCCAAGTTCCCTGTGCCTAAGCCTGAAGCTGCAAAAATAAACAGACACAAGTTCAAACCCTACATTCATTCATTTCTTATATATAATTTCAATAGCTATATTTCTTCTAAATAGGGGTCCCATCACCTATACATCAATACTGCATATAACAGTACAATCAGTATGAAGAACACTCGAGCAGTAATAGACGTAGGCCCCCTCGGGCCGCAGATGTCGCCGAGATTTAGGCAAAATGAGTTTTTGCCTAATTTATTTTTTGTCGCCTTCTTTTCCTCGAGTAAATATTGACGTTGAACGTTTGGTTCTTGTGGATGTTCTTTTAAAAAAAAAAAAATAATGTATTTATTTATTTTCATATGATAAATTGCGGCGTTGAGTTCCGCTATTTAACACGTTTCTTCCAAATTTGTAGAAGTTTCTCCAACATATGAATCACTAATTTGTCTCTTCTTATCTTCTATGATGAATGTGATATAATTTGCCTGCCTATTTTATAATGGGTAACCCTAACTTTGCGCTATGTCAGGTCAGACCGGCACCGGACATATATTTAAAATATTTATAACTACCTACAAACATTTAAACATTTTCACAAGTCAATTGCTAATATAAATATATCAAGATTACGCCATTTTCTTAATGAAATAGGTATTTTATTTTTTACTTTTGCCTTAAAATGAAAAAAATGAAAGCCATATCCAGTTATTGCGAAATTTGACAGACTTACTTGTACCTATCTAAGAGTTTTTTCGCCGGAACCGGACGTTCGGCTCGGCGATTAGGAAATTATATTGGGGGTGGAATTTCTTCTTTTTCTCAAGGTGTCGGGAGCGATTGGTTATTAAATCGGACTTACGATTTTACCCTCGTCTTAATTGTCTACGTAATTTTTTTAATTTAGGTTCCATTTTAAATATTGTCCTTTATTTTATTGTAAGTATTACAAAAATATTGTTAAATAAATTAAATGAATATTTTAATATTTTATATGTAATAATAGAAAAAGGAAAAACGTTAATTATTTAATCTCTGATACTTAATAGGCTTTGCCTTAGAGAATGTCTCTTCAATTCCAAATATCTATAAAAAATAATAATAAAAATTACTGTTACACTGGATTTAATAAAATTTTGCAAATACTTAAAAAACTAAAAACAATAATAACATATTTTAGATATTCTACAATAAAAGAATATAATTGAGGCCTGTCGTGGCGCAGGGACACAAGCGTGACTGTAAACGTGACAGGTTAAGAATTCGATCCCCACTCAAGAAAACAAAATATTTAATATTTTTAAATTATATATTTAATATTTTCATTTCTTCGCTCTAGCAACAAAGCAAAGCTTCAAATTCGGCTTCAATATCGACAAACAGGGTAACGAAATGGAATGTTTTAACACTAGGTTCCCAAATTTCCTCTGCTTACCACTTTCCGTTGGATGAGATACAATCTGAAGCTGAGAATAAAAGAATAACAGTTACATAATAAATAAAATGTTTGAGCAACAAAATCGTTTGAACATCATAATAATTAATATACTCGTAATATAATAAATTGGCGATATAATAATTCCTTATAAAAACAATTGTTTAAAACACAACAGATGGTCAAACACAAACTATTCTATAGAAGGAAATTAACGTAAGCACCTTAATAATATTAAATACAAGACAACTATACTTCCACAAAAGAAAACAAACGTAACAAAAAACCCTGCTAATTAGAACAAAACAAGTAGAACAATTTAATCTGAAAAACAATGGAGTCGAAGAGAACAACAAAAAAATGAGAACAGTCGGCGTCTCTTTTATAACGTTATAAGAATAATTAATTGTAGATATTAATTATATAGTATTTTGTTCTTATCCTTGATAACCCTTTACGCCATATGGAAGGGTTAAACTTTTTATTGTAGTTAACTAGTTATGACTTTGAAGTTGACGTTTGGTTGTTTTTGGATTGATTTTTAAAGAATCTTTCTAAGTACAATATAGATAAATTGTGTATTATTATTAGATAAAGAGTATATTTTTGTTTCATTATATATGATTTTGTATATCATTTGGGGTCTTTCATGTCGCAGAAGCACAAAGCGCGGATTTGACTTCCACTACTCAGAATGGAGTGTTCTAATACTAGGCTCCCAGTTCTCTCTCTCTCTCAACCTATGCCAGACCTGCGTTTGCAGTGTTAGCTTGACCTGATCTTTAATTTAACCTGACTTTTAAAAAATCGAATTGATAAAAAACTTTATTTATAAAACATGAAGATAAAAAAGTGACGCAACCATTACACTATACATACACATTGCACAGCTTATATTATTATAAATAGAAAACAATAGATAAAAAATACATTCTAGAAGGCCTCGTGTTCAAATGCATATTGCAGTAAACCTGTTTTTCCGATGCAATATTGTTTCTCGCGTCACACCACCGATTGTAATGTAAAACTGCGATTGGCTACACTCAGGGAAGTAAGAAAGAAGATTTTTGTTCCATACAAATTCTTATGGTTTACAAATTAGTGTTGTGGCACTATTGTGTTGACTTCCGTGTGTTTTTAAATATTCGTATGTGTTTTAATATCGATTTTATTTATTATAGTTTGAAATAATAAAATTTTTGATTTTTCAAAAAACCTGTCGTGGCGCAGCGGCACCAGCACGACAAATTATAGTTTCGATCCCCTCCACCCTTGTTTCATTTCTTCGTTATGATAAAGAAGGCAAAGTGCGACGTTGAACTCTGCCACTCAAGATGCAACAGTATCTTAACACTTTCCAGTTCCCGAGTCCCTTCTGCCTTCCCTGCTCTGTACATGATATGCAAGAAGCTATTGGATATATATCTTAAGTTGATGCCTTAATAATAAATTGTAAATATATATTCGTACGATTACTTTTTGATACATTTTTAATGTTATCCAAAGTATAAATGCGTAAATCCTATGTAACAAAAACTGACAACAGATGGGAGAATGGTAGAATTTGTTTCGCTCAATAAAATCGTGTTTTAATGGAATCTACCAAAAAAACCGGAAGTGTACCATCAATATTGGTGTAGTGATTTTTTACCGGATCTCGACAACATCTGAGCGCAACAGGTGCGTTGCGTGAGATAAACGTTGCTTCGAAAAAATACTTGTTCAAGTTGATACTTGGATTTGAACTTTAAAATAAACACATTTTAAACTTATATGATTAAATAATATTCGGTCAATTCTTTAATGTTCGCTGATCATTTGATTAATTATCAAATGATCAGCGAACAGAAATAAAAATATTTTTTTTTTCATTTTCTCGATTGGGGATCGAAGTCACAACCTTACACGTTTACAGTCACATTATAGGCCTCTTGTATATTACATATATATACTTGAGATATGTCTTATTTAGACCGACACACGTTACAAAAAAAAACTCATTTTTTTAGTTAAAATCCATTGCGGGTTGGAAAAAACTCAATGCCCCATTCTATTCAACAAATGTAAGAACATCTATAGATAGAATTATTTTACTTATCAGTCTTTCCCTAAAATTGATATCGAACCTTTAGCTATCATACACACTCCTGCGCTTTCAAGGTGTTAGATTACAAAACAATATTACAAAAAAACCTTAACTGATACAACATGCAAACTTTCAAACTGATTCTACCTTTTTTATTCCCAACTTGCTACTTAACTCGACTAAAGCTCTTTAATTAACTAAGAATAGCGTTGCGTGATTTTTTTTTGTCTCAGCTTTTTTTTTTTTAAATTTAATTACGACCGTAGAAAAGACAATGGGAATAATGTGTTCAGCCATTACGAAATTTTGTTATGACATGCAAATTTTTTACCTTTTGTTAAAGTTTTTAAAAGGTAAGTTTGTTTGAGTTTATTCGGGCGAAAGTTTTGAATTAAATTTGTTTTGTTTCTTTTAATTTTGTGTTGATTATTATTTTTTTTATATTATAAGTAGGCTTTTTCTTTTTTTATATATATATTATGTGTAAGATGTAGTAGTACCTAGTAGTACCTAGAGGGTACCTAACTCTCTGCCTACACTGATAAACACCGTAAACATGCGTGAACGGCGTGATACTGCGTGAAGCTTAAACCAAATAACTACATATCCTACCTAGTACATTTAGAAGACTGTCACAGATTAATTTTCTAATCAAATTAAAAAAAATGTGTATTTTTTATAACTTAACGGTTATTGGCGTATGAGAACAAGTTAAAACTGCACTATTATATTATTATAGGCATCAAAAGTTGCATCAGTGGAGCTAACGGTGCTGTGCAATACCGCATAGGTACAACTGGTTTTCTTACATGCACCCACACTTTATATACGATAGCTGCTACAATAGAAAATATCGTAGTTTGAATATGTAAATTATTTGTTAATTTCATTTCATAGATAGATATTTTTTATATCTTAGCTTCACGTTGTATTCCTGTTATAAAGTAGGATAGGCAAAGGGTACTTGAGGACCTAGTCTTAACATTTTGAGACATTGCATGGTAATCAGAGGAGCATCGAAATGAAAATATTTAATTTCCTCGAGTTGGGATCGAACCCATAACAAAGCACGTTTACAGTCATTCCCGCCACAACTGGCCTTAGATTTCACATGACTTAAATATATATTTAATATAACCGTTCCATAAATACAGTACTTACAGTGAAGTTATTTAGTTTTCATTGCGTGCGGGCCTTTTTGACCTGCAACACGGAAGGGTTACGTTGTTTATCGTCTACACTGGGACTTAGCCGATTGCTAGACACACCTTAATTAAAACTGTGATTTGTATCAAATAACTGGTATTGGTAAATTATAGGTGTAATGAAACAAAATTATATTCTTGTTTAGGAGATATTGATGATTATTTTACATAAGGCGAAGTGTTGTTTATGTATGGTAGATACATTTGTTGTATTTCTTATAAAGTTGTATTTTATAAGATATATACATAATATGATTCAAGTTTTTTTATATTATAGTATTTTATGTACATACGTATTTAAGGCACGGCGTTTAGTTCCACCAACATATACACAATGTCTCGAAAATTGAACAGAAAGTGGAAAACGATATCACTTAGTTACTTCTTCCCTGTATGGACATAGATGGAATGTATTAAACAGCGTTACACTAAAAAAAAAAAAAAACATTTTTGCTACAGTTATTAAAGTCCATACAATTCCAAATCATAATTCCTCTAGCAAAGTTAAAAAACACAATTACGCCAGAAATATCATATAAATAACAAAATTCCATCCAACCTTAAAGTGTATCTTGAACCCTCCCGAACAAAAACAAGTCAAGTTTTTTCACTTAATTTAAACTCAAAAGATACTCGAGATAATTGCTCTCTGCTTTCTCGATGGCGGATAAATCGAACCCATTTGTGAAAGCAATTTTCCCCATTTTCCCTATTTTTTGGCATTCTTCGCGGCCATTGTGAGCAAAGAATCGGTGATTAAAATTCAATTTTGGGACAATCAATGGTATAAGATGCAGTGCATTCTAATTGGATGAATAATTATAGTGGTTTTACAATTCGCATTTCATTTGGATGATTTTTAGAAACCTTGATTGAGATTTTTGATAAATGATTTTATGTATCTATTAAATAGATATAAAGGCATAGTTATTATACTAAGCTATTCGTTTTTGTTGAATTTATAAAAATGCTGAATTTATTTAAATATTTTCTCCCGCACAGCAGCGTATAAAGAGAGAGAGAGAGAGAGAGAGAGAGAATTTAGAAACAAGACACGCCAGTCCCCAATTTCCGCCTTCTTAATTTTCGAAATATAACGTATTAAATGGCGGAACTTAACACCGCAATTTCGATTCAAATTTAATGTTTAGAATTCGAAGGGTTGGCTACCCTCAACATCACTCACTTCCCATCTATACCACAGATATGCAAAATCGAGCAACATAAAACAAAAAATAACTAGCAAAATTATAAAGGCCCCACACTATAGCAGTCATCAATCAAATAACAACCGTTCACACGTCGATGGAAAAAAAGTTACCAAAACGAAGTTTCGGACAATGCGATGCCCTTTCTTGTTTATACCTGTAATATAAAATAATAGCACTAATATTAGCATAATAATAGTGTAGTTCTATAGTTTCGGGGTTATTGGCTAACGGGCAGCTGCAGGCCATTTTTTTCTACGGCCATTGTCCACCGGAATTTGTGCATCGACGCATTCAGAGGTCACCCTTTTTAGGATTGCATCTTCGGACGAAACAATAGATAGAATTAAACCCTTCGACTATGACTTTGAATTGAAATATTAATAATAATTTTCATTATTATTTTTATAGATATTAAATATTTTTAGAAGGGAACGGAAGTAGAACTAGGTACCCAAGTTCCCTCTGCCTAACCTGCCATGTGCAGGATGCAGCGTGAAGCTGAAATATTTTTATTATTATAGTAGATATTCAGTAAGTTTTAATAGAATCATTATTAAATCTGAAAAATCTGTGACACATATGTATGTATAATTACTTTAAGCAGCATATTTTTGGCAATGAAAGACATACATAAAATGATATTCAAATACTTTATTGCTTGTATGAAATTCATACTAAAACAGTTTAACATAAAACATTTTTTTTTACCTGTAAATCTAAAATTAATAAAATATATATTTTTTAAAACAATTCCGTTTGAAGATTACAAATTATTCCATTCATTTAAACACGAATGTCATATAAATTCGACAATTGGCGTACCGGACCCTTCTGCTACAAAAAACAACAGGTAATCAAAGGGTTATGAGTAACAGTTGTAATGGATGAAGAACATAGGGTCGATTCAGTATGGAAGATTTGTATTAATATTGTGTTACACTTTTTTGGCCTCTAACGGACGTATTTGTTATTTGTTTTCTAACATTATGGTGGGGACATGGAATTATTATATTAAAACTTGACCTGTAAGGCGCAGTGTGTAATTAAGTGCTTGTTCAGTCTCCGTGTATCGCTAGTTTGAATCTTCTATAAAGCAAGAGATAATTAATAGTAGGTAAGCTAATTAATACTAATTTGAAGCCTATCGTGGTGCCGGGGACACAAGTGTGTGTTTGTATAATATTTTCAAATTAAATTTTTAATGTTTGCATTTCTTCGCTCTTGTAATAAGGCAAAGTGCGCGGTTGAGTTCCGTCAGTCAACGTAATGCCTCAAATTTGGCAGAAAGTGGAGAATGGAACAGTAGTATCTTAACTCTACGTTCCTGTCATCTGCCGTACTCTATCATGTGCGGTATACAGTGTGAAGATAAAAATATAAATGATAATATTTAATATTTAGCAAATGAATGAAATTAAATGAAAATGTTAAAACTTATAAAAGTTAAATAAAGAAATCTCAATAATTAAAATAATATATAACATATACATACGTTAAGTACTAAATTGTTGTAAAATTCTCAACCAATTTGTTTAATCAGGCAACAACCATATTGACTATAATAGTCTACTAATTGACTCAGCTTCACGCTGTATCTCGCACATACAACCCGGCAGGATAGGCAGAGGGAACTTGGAAACCTTATGTTAAGACACTTCATGCCCCTTTCGTTCCCCACTTAATAATAATAATAATTCATAATAATAACCACTGTAATAATTTAAGCACTTGTGTAATTATTAAATAATCTTATATCTAAATATACAAATATATATATATATATATATATATATATATATATTATATATATATATATATATATATATATATATATATATATATATATATATATATATATATATATATATATATCCGTTCACACTATATATATATATTAACGTATTTTATAAAAAAACACAAAAAACTTACAACTTGATTAACAGTTTTAAAATATTTCAAAAAGCTTTTAAATATAAATCATGAAAAGTGTCTGCAACTTGAATTCTCTCAACGAATCGAGTCGAGTTAAATTTTTAAATCTCTGTAAGATGCAGCTTCCAGTATCTTTTTCTTCTTTTAGAAAATGTCTCGGGCGATGAATAAAAATAATTGTAGAAGTGACGCCGGCAACCTCTATTCTTACTCTGTTCATGTTATTATGTCTCAGGGCTGGTTATCAAAAAAATAACAAAACTATATATTTTTTTTTGTTTAAAATTGAATATAATTTCTTAATTTGCTTTAATAATCTCAGCTTATTTATATAATAGAAAATTCTTGAGACAACACTATAAAAACAATTAGGATTATATATTTACGTGGGGAATATAAAGTGGGGATACGGAAGTGGAACGGAGTGTAACATTAGGTTCCCATGTTCATTCTCCCTACCCTGCCGTGTGCGGGATACAGCGTGAAGTTGAGAGAGAGTTATATTTATGTTTTTTGTGTTTGTACAAATATCAAACCTGCTATTTCCGATATCGAATATATTTCCTCCTTTTTCTTTTTTTTTTTTTTGTTTCTTTTTCTACTTTTACAGTCTCCATTTTGTACAGTATTGAACATTCTTGGCTTTTAATTCATTGGTATATAGAACATATTTATAGATAAATGAGTAAACATATAAAATATCATACAAGAAATTACATATAATTTTTTTAAACATTCCTATAGTTACCAGTAAATAAATAATAGAAACATGAAATTCATGAAAAAACAAATATAAAAAAGCTCCAAAACTAAAAGCGTTAAAAGTTCGGTGGGAAAGTCGTTAGCGGCAGCCCTACTAGCTACTACCTACCTACTCGTAAACCGAGACGCTTTTCTCGAACTTAAGGAAAACTTGCCAACATTGGTTCTCTTTTTTTTCTACAAAACGGTTATATTATACTTTTTTTATTATTTTCTTTATTCCGTTCCTCGCCTGGAATCTTTTTACTTGAAAACGTGTACCCTTTTCAGGAGTTGGCCGGCTATCTCTTAAGTTGACTGTTTAAAACAACAGTGCATTGGAGTAGTTATTCTAGAATGTAGAATTTTTATATGAACATTGTTGTTGTTATTTTATATTTGTTGTATAAAACAACAAATACTACTATTTTTTTTTATCTTTCTGCTTATACTTAAAAGAATATATGCTATTCTGCTTAAACTTTTTGTGAATTTAAAGAGGTGGTGAGATATCTATTTATATCATTATATATTATGTATCAGTTTAAAGATAACAGTAAGCTACTATAGGTTTACATTATTTACCTATATTTCTCAGTACATATGAGAAATCTTAAAAACAAATTAGTCCTTAGTAGAATAATTTGTGTAGTTAGTGATATTATATCACTAACTATATAAATTATTCTACTTAAGGAACTTAAAAAAAGCTTAAATTAAAAAAAAAACGCGCAAAATAAGTGAATTCACGTGTACTGTATGTATCGTCCACCTCTTCTAAATGTCTCACACACAACTGTCCAACACTATAATAATCCAATAATTTCACCAAAACAAAACAAACTAATTTCAAAAGAAATCTCCACAAACCTCCATGTTCTTTGAAAACTCCTTAAGTTTTTATTTGACCACTGAAGCATTCGCGAGATAGCGCCGCGCGGTGAAAATTAAAAAAAAGAACCAAACCGGAGGAAAAATACGCAATCCACAGGATAGAACTTTCACAACGTTAAGAAAGTAAGGAAAGGGGCGATGTTTTATTGCTTTAGACAACTTTGCAATTCATTTTTACTTATTTTTTATTATGAAACAATTATACTTAAAGTGGATTCATTATATTGTTCTGGTAGGTAAATTACAGCGTTGAGTTACGCCACGCAACGCGCTATGTCTCGAAAATTGGGAGTGTGTAGTGAAGTGGGAAACGGAATGTCTTAAATCTAAGGTTACGAGAAAAAAAGGTGAAGATGCTGCTGAGGGTTACGGGACAAAGCGGAAAAAATATTTTACTTATTCACGAGAATATTTTAATTAAAATACACAGTATACTTTAGCTTTCACACGCTATCTTCAAGCTTCTTAGTACTTATAGATATATTAAATATACAGATTTATATATAAAATATTTTAATAAAACACAACATCCACATCAATAAATTAATACGAACATACATATAACAATATCTATAAACAACTATCAATACAACATAACTAAACTAAATATTAAACAGTTTAATAAATACAAAATGGCGACTCGCGCTGCAATAAATTGGCTATCGCGCATATTCGCTCGACGCAGGTGGAATACTATTATATTTTTTCTTTGACCCACCCCAAATAGTTGGGGGTGGGTAACCTCCCAGCTAGGGGAGTGCGTGCCCCCGCCACCCCATCCAAGGGTGGGACCAGGGGGAATGCACTTAACGTGTGTGCACGCAAATTCATGCCCAATAATTTAAATTTCCGATACGTACGCATGATTAATAGAAAATTAATGTTATGTTATGTATTTTAAAGGTAGCTATGTGTTGATAATTTAAGGATATGTTATGTAACGAATTGAGTTATTACTTTTATTATGTATAACAAATTATTAAAATATAATAGCTTGTTTTTAATAGTTATATCGTTTTTAATTTGGTTATAAAATATCTTTTAGAACCCTACATTTGAACCTGTGACCAGTGACTTAGTTCAAATATATCTTAATTTTAAAGAAATTCTTGCCATTCTTGCTTTTAACATTTAACTAGCAGCTTGACCTGGCGTTACTCGAGTTCAGATAAACAAGTTAAAAATAACGACATTACAAGGATAACGCTCTAATCAAATCTCAGTACGTTATGTTCTTTGGTTTGTACGTAGTGCATGTGATTTTATTACTGCGTATTTAATTTTATTATTTTTGTTAACTTTGTTTTAAATTAATACAAACTTTAACATTTTTTTAAAATGAATTATAAAAAGAATTGTGATTTATTTTAGAAATTATTCGCATATTATATTTTTTCTTAAAAATTTTATAATTTTTGTAATATCACGTAAGATTGAACCTTTGTATATTTAAAACTGTCCAAGTGCTGACTGCTAAGCTTATATATGTTTGTTTTGAATACAATCCATTGTAATAGTTCTTAATCACTGTGGTCTGTTTAAAATTAAGTTTATAAGATATTGTTATTACAGTCCGTAACAGCTTTAACAATTATTAGTTATATTAATAGTAATATTGAAATAATTTTCTAAGACGTGTCGTGTCGTCGTATGGTTCATCATACGACTGTGAGGGCGATTGATTGTACGTTCGATTCCACTTGAGGCACTAAATTATTTATTATTTTAAATTCTTCACTTGGCAAGGCAAAAGCCCAAACAGACCCCCTCCCCCACACCATGCCTCAAATTAAAGAAAATGTCGTAACATAAATTAAATTACCTCTACTTACCCTGCCATGTGCGGGATACAGCGTGAAGATGACAAAAAGATCTGTTTTCTCATAATTTTAAACATATAGTGTCTATATATTTAGTACAACATACTAGTTCACTGAGTTTTTACATTTTTAACTAAAAATCTAAAGAATAACAATACGAAAAATATATAAAAGATTAATCTTTTACACACAAGTACATTACAGCAAGTTATAACGTCGGCGATTGCGTCCCAAATTCAAAAATAAATTTCGCATCGCGCCCGTCGGCTTTCGCTTTAAAATCGACGCGAGTATGCAACGTTTGATGTTGATTTAAAAAACAAAAAAATAACGTACTAATTAATAACTGTTATAGTTTCAACTTGTTATTTAGTTAATTTTAGTGTTATTTATTTTTGTATAGTCCTATTTTTTAATATTTAATATAAAAAATAAAAATAAATTATCTATATTTTCTGGTTTCCGTTAATTTGTGGCAATGGAACAATTACTTTTTTTATTTATATGATTATGTTATTCTAATATGTTTATCTATTTTTATTTCTACAGTGTTTTAATTCTCATTTTGTTAGGTATCATACAATAAGCCCAGTGTTAAGTTTTTACCTATTTTTTTATTTGAATTTACGTAACTCAACGCCGCATAATGTTACATTCTAATAATGCTAAGAATTCACAATCCTACGCTTTGAAAGCTTGTGAGCTGGCACTTTTGTATGTAAATCGAGTGCGTAGGCTCGGGCCGCCTAGGTCTTTGATTTCGATATCTAGACGATTGTTACTTGAAAGTAATTACCATTTTATCTTTATAATAAATTTAATTCCATTGCAAATTTAGTGTTGAAATTGTTTTAATGTTACTTTTTCTATTTACAAAGTAACTAACTTCTTATGCTATTAAAATAGTATTTATATTAAAAAAAATCTTCATTATGTACGTATTTTGAATGTAATGTCTATGTTTTTGCTGGTTTCTATACTTTCATTAAAATGTTAATCTTTAATAGGTATTTTAACTTTATAAAATTATTGTAATACATTATTAAATATTTAAATTTAAATGCGGCAGAAAGTAGGAAATGGAACGGAGTGCTTTAAGAATAGGTTCCCATGTTCCCTCTGCCTACCGAGCAATAAGTATTATATATGTACTTACTTACTCCATTACTGTGTACGTGACAAACAGCGCACAAACGAATCTACGGGACTTAGAAAGCTGACATATTGCACAATATTATACTAGGGAGAACTAAGAAAGGATTTATCGAAATTATTATTGGAACGGGGAAATAACGATATTCTATAATAAATATGTTGTAAAATCAATAAATCTAACCGAAAAACAACCATAATAGATACATTTGCAAATTAATACCAATAAATATTGTAATCCTAAGATACCATCCCAGACGAACATCGTTCAAACTGTGCTAAGGCGAACGCCTTTCCCTTTGCATTTATTCATAGAAAATAACAAAAATATACATATACATAGCCATTATAAAATGAACCCCCACTTGTATACTAAAGCGTATATTTCAACCAATGAGCGGTTAGTGTGTTAGAAATGAGAGGTCGAGGTATTTTGGTTTGTTGTACGCGTAGGTTGTATTGAAAAATGGCGGCCTTAGCTACAATAGTGCGAGGCACAGTGAACCCGGAAGGTCTTATACAAGATTTAATCAGTTAGTTTTTAGATCTTGTGCCGAGTTATGTCATTTTTTACTGATTTTCATAACGATTTTCTTTTTATTTTTTTAATTTTGTAAGTAATTTATCAAAATATAAAAGAAGCTACTTTTTACACAATTTTTATTTCCTTTATTTGTCAATTTGATTCAATTCATACTTTCACTATAACATGATGTAAACGAAACAATTTCACGAAATATCCATTAACCCCTTACGTAATAAAATTGAGTAACAAAATATTTCAAAATCTATTGATCCAATAAAATGGCCTTGTAAAATTTACTATCAATAAAAGTATAGACCGTTAGAAATCAATACATTCACTTTAGTAAATGTAAAATTATTTTTTTTGAACAAATATCTTTACGGCGTTGAGTTCCGTACTAAATACACTGCTAAATGCACTGAGTTTGGAAAATTGGATGGAAAAGTGTTTAATGTCTTAAGGTCCCTTGGCCTACTCTGCAATATGTGGTATACAAAATGAAGCTACAAAAAAACATATGTACATGTGAGCTACTGACAAAAATGACTTCAAGTTCATGAGATCACATGTAATTCACCACGCCTCCAGAATTTAATGGAAAGAGGGGAACGGAAATGTCCTAAAGGAATCAGAGTGTCTTAACATTAGGTTCCCATGTTCCCCTTGCTCTACTATATTTGGAATACAGAGTAAAACTAAATAAAGTCTTCCGGACATGTAGAGAAAGACTATTGGTAAATCACTCTATTGCGTGTCAGTATCCGTGTTTAATAATTTAAATATTGTATTTAGCGTTGAGTTGATACATGCATAACTCTATACATATTGAATTAAACTCTATAGTGGCATATGAAATAGTATCTATTTAGAGATATATATACATTATTATACATTTAGATATCTTGAATATCAAGCCTTGAAATATTTAAAGAAAAGTGTAACTTTCTGCTACCAAATCACTCTTTTAATTAAACAAAAAAAAAACAACAAAATCTACAAAAAAAAACTATATGACACAGTTAAAATCAAATTCACGACCATCCAACCCAAGCAAAAACTTTCCAAATTGAATATTAGTCATACATACTCGTATAGAAACCAAAATGATCCGTTATGCAGTCCAAAAGATTTATTATAACACGTATGTCATACTCATTCTATATACGTATATGTATATAATAATACAATATATCGTATATCTAGGCTTGGCATCTAGGAAATAATTCTACAATATCTTTCTAAATGCCTCGGTGTGCGTACGCGCATTCTTCTCAAACATGCAAAAACACGCACACATGGACGTGTCAAAAACATTCTGTATATGTGTTGTACAAGGATGTGCGGCTGTGTGCGTTAGCCGAGGACATTGACTTTTGCATTTGCTTGCAGCTAAAAGTATGCGTCGGTTTTATTATGGACTTTAAAAAAAATGCACTCGGTCATATTGGGTTAGGTCGCGGTCGTGTGCAGATTTGGGTCTTGAGATGAATGGCCGGGTTGCCCAATTTAAGCTGTTGTGTAATATAGGAAAGAGCAAAACATGTTAAGTATTTTTGAGATTGATAATATTTAATGAAATAAAGTAATAAGATGCTTAATTATGCTTTGTAGATTTTTTTTGGTGTATCCCGTTCATGGCAGGGTAGACAGAGACAGCTGGAGAACCTAGTGTTTCGTATCCCACTTTCTGCAGAATTTAAGGTATTACGTGTTGAGTGGCGGAACTCATCAGCGCGCTTTGCCTTTTTCAATTACTAAAGCAAAGAAATGAAAATTTTAAATATTGCATTTCCCCAAGTGAGGTTTGAACCTAAAACCTGTCACGCTTACAGCCACACGCTTGCTTACTTAAAATATATTCAGTAAAATAAAGTTAGACTCGACACTGGAAACCATTACTCATTTATTTCTCTGTTCTGTTCTTTGATGATGGTGTTCCCAATGTGCCAGCTCTGCACTAATCACGTCCCCGCTGTCACGTAACAAACACATAACAACAGATATTGTTACATATTAAAAGAATGCACGTTGAAAAAAGATACAATTAAAATACTGCCTTCACATTGATTTGTTATAATAAAACAAAAAATGGAGCAACGGAGGCCAATATATAAAACACATACTAACTAAAATATGCGAAAATGTGGATTAAATTTGAATTCGTAACCATAATTAAAAAAATAAAAAAATATCGTAATTTTATATCCAATTTATTATATCTTCGAAAATATTTATATCTATAACTATACACGTAAATATATGTAATGTAAATATACACATATTTTTCAATGCCATTGCCATACAGAATGCCGTACACAGAGTGGCTTGCCATTAATTCTGCCTCATAATGACTTTTAAGCTTAACAACACGTTGAAAAGGTGAAACGAGTGAAAAAAATTATAATTCCCTCGACTGAGAATCGAATCCGCAACCGTATCAGTCATACGCTTGTACCACTGCGCATAGATAGACACACGTATATCTATATTATATTTAATATTTTAACGTTTTAAAGTTATTACTTCCTTTAAAGACCTGAACCTTTCGCCTCAATGCACTGAGTGTATGCGCTTTTGCTGTGCTATTTTTAAAATGAGCTCGGTCATAGTGGGTTGCGGTTGAACTTGCGTTTCGGGTTAGTTGGTGAACGACCGGATGAATGAAAATATACGCCATTCTTTTAAAGAACGGCTTTTTGACAGATATCCCATAGATAATATATGTATATATTTCATTATTCATTATCAAGATATATCTTTAAAACGAAGACACTGTATATTGTCTGTTCGGTGGTGAAACTCAACGCCGCCATTAAACAGCATTAAGATATTTTTTTAGTGTAAGCAATCTTCAAAGTTAAAGTAAGTGACCGTAGAATATACAATCAGCTCCTCTACCGCCTACAATGATGTCATTTTTATTGGCACATATATTTCACCTTTATCATATTAAATATCATATAATAGATATATTAAACCATTTTTTTTGCATATTAAATTGTACATCATTTGACGAAGGCTATATAGGATATATTGATCGCAAAAAAAGCGTATAACAGTATAAACGTGACATACGCTTTGTTACCATTTAATATACCGACAACAATACATATTAATATCCATGGATCAATTATACATTTATAATTCATTGAATTACTCATAAAATAATTTTAAAAAAGAAAATATATGTATCTTATATACTAAATATTATGAAAGTACATATAAATGTAGAAACATTCTGAGTGCCCAATTAAACTAATGTATAGAATAGCCATTATTGGTAAATGGAGGAACCAATATTATATTATTTTTTAATTCAAATCAGTACTTCCTGAGATTAACGTATTCAACCAAACAAACTGTTCAAATTTAATTGATATATATATATTTTGCAACGTTTACTGATTGAAATTGTTGTCAATCAGTAAACGTTGCAAAATATATATATATCAATTAACTTACTGTTCATAATAGTAGTTAAAATTCGAGAATAATATATAATTTTTCATTTTTACGTTATTTACTAACATAACAACTGTACTTTAACCTCTATAGTGTTAAAAATAAACATAAAGATTGTAAAAGATACATAAATATTTCTGAATATTTTTGTGAATATAATATTATTGAGGCGAAACTATTTTTACCTACTTTATAATATAATTGGAAATCCTATTATATACTTTAAAAAATTAGCTAATTCCTACATTCCCAAACCTCTACTATCTACAAGCCAATTTATAATAAAAGAATCAAGTCTTTTATTAATCACTTCCGTTATTTACTGATAACCGGAAGTGCTTATAAATATCTCAGCTTCACGTTGTATCCCGCAAATGTCAAAATAGGCAGAAGGAACTTGGGTATCTTGAGTGGGGACCACCACGACAGGCCTCATAAATATATAAATATATATTTTCCAACAAATAAATATATACCTTTTAATTCTACATATTAATATTTATATCGTACACATATTGCGAAAGTCATCTTAAGCTGGCCAAACTAGATGCTTATAACACCATCACTCAAGTATCATTTGCCATAAAATAACCGTTCGCAATGCATGAGATGAACAGATAATTATAGGGACAGATGAGGTTCCACATGCTTATTTGTTATTACTTAATGAATATATTTTTATAGAATTTACATAAATTATATATATGTTTTAACCTTTTTTTAGCTTATCTTGATATAAAAATCACGCTGATTCATATATTTAATTAGTTATACTTATATTAAGCAGAAAAATAAATTGTAAAGCTGTCGTGGCGCAAAAGTAAGCTATCTAATTGTTTTTGCGTCGGTTTGGGGTTCGATTCTCATGTTCGGGAATGAATTAATTTTATTTCCTGGAATTACACGGCGTTAAGTTCTGCCTCTCAACACGTGTTGTGTCTTTGACAAGAAAAGCTCTTGAACTAATAAAATTACCATTTTTCTTCTTCACAGGTGAACGTCCATACAAGTGCCATTTACCTGATTGCGGTAGAGCTTTTATACAACTATCGAATCTTCAGCAACACCTAAGAAACCATGACGCGCAAGTCGAGAGGGCCAAGAACAGGCCCTTTCATTGTAACATATGTGGGAAAGGATTCGCTACTGAGAGCAGTTTGAGAACACACACAGCAAAGGTCAGTATGATTATGGGGTTTTAGTGAAAATTTACAAAAAAAAAAACAATCGCTTATTTTCTATACAGAAAAGCAATTAGAACTGAGCAGTTTGACGTAATATTACATATTTGTGATGATACTTTTACGCTACTTCTTTATATATTGATGTAGATATAGAGAACATAGTTATAGAATAAACATAAAATCAGTAAGTCCATTTACAGACATTGCACAGACACGAATTTCTATTAAACATAGCAATTTGTTAAAGACAAATCAATCCAAAATCAAGAACTTTAAAAAATACAAATAATATTTCTTACAATTGCAAAATAACATATAATAATAAGCTCATAGTGTTTTTCTGGCTGATTCACGCTGTTTCCTGCACATGGCGGGGCAGGCAGAAGGAACTTGGGAACCTATGTTAAGACGCTTTGTTTCGTTCCCTTTTGCCGCCGAAATTAAGGCATTACATGTTGAGTGGCGGAACTCAACGCGCCGCGCAGCTTTGTGCATATAGCTCTAATAATACTGTTTAAATTTTATTTATGCACATCAGTTTATTAAAGTACAATTTTAAAATGTTTATGATTTATTTAAAGGCATAATAATAATTAAGCTAAAATATAATGAGTATTTATTTATACATTATCAATATTTATAATTATGATTTCTTTAATTTTCCATTATATATTATAAATAACGCATCAAATCCTTTCGAACCAAAACAAAAACGGTGCATTTTAAGTTGAAAAATCAAAATTCCTTTTGGCTGTTATATTTTCTGTTTCACCATTATATTTATTTCAAAATTCCATTTGATAACGTTTGTTTGTTTACATTTACTAATCTTTACTATGCCCGCATCGTCGCTGGATAGGAGCTTCAGCTGCACCTTGGTGTTTTGCAGCAACACGCGGCTCTCATGATAGGTGGTGCTACGGCCACTCCATGCCCGATATGCCACAAAGTTGTATTCGGTGGCGAGGCCCTCGTTGAACATATGAAGAACACACACAAGGACCCAAATGCGTCCGGCGTTGCGAGTAAGTTTCCCGGCAGCTCGGCTTTCGTTGGTTAAAGGAACGTCATCTATTGTTTCTGTCTATAGATATGGTTTCTTATGGATTTCTTGAATCCATGTTCTAGGTTTAAGTATTTTAAGCGATCCCTTTTGTTTTCATTGTCTTTTGGTCTTATCTTGTATGTATTTTACAAATATATTTTTAGTAAATTAATTGAATAAAGTAGTAGATGATATTACAGAAGGGATTTTTAGTTTATAAGATAAGTCACTGGAAGTTTATAACGACTTGATTGTTCCTTACTTAAAGATCAAATAAAAACATTTGCTATTTTATAGAATTAAAATCTTCCAGACGGCTTAAAGCCACAAGGGGTGTTGGTTATACCAACCAAAAAACGTATCGTCTCCATAATTTTAAGTCATAGTATTAGTTATTTAATACCATCTGAAGAATCGTCTGTTTATGTTACTGCTTTATTGGAAGGGTATACTGTTTTACAAACATTACTTCGTTCAAATGGTTCTTCGGATGATGTGGAAGCTTTATTATCATAACATGTTTTGTTTATATGCCTTATATCTTTGTTACCCTCGTTTTGAATTCATCGATCTAATGCCATCCATTTAATTTAGTTTGTTTTAGTTTTCCCACAATTTGAAATGTTTCTTTCGTTATTATTATTAAGTGACGACGACTTTTGTTAAAAGCTTCCCTCAAAATAAACATTGTGGCCCATTTAATATCGAAGTCTAAACTACAATCATATCATAAGTAAATACAACCAAACAGCAATTACCAAAAGTTGTCGTTTGACATGATGAGACTAACTTGGAACTAACCGTTTATTTTTTTTCTCTCTCCCTCCCTAACCCACTAACCTTTCCCGGTGATGTCAGGTCCGCCCTCAACATCACCGTATCCTCCACAAGCTAAACCTATTGATCCTTATGTAGCGAAGCGGCGGACTGCCAACCATCCGTGTCCGGTGTGCGGCAAGCATTATGTCAATGAAGGTTCTTTGAGGAAACACCTGGCGTGTCACCCTGAGTCCCAACTGTCCGGTGGTCTGCGAATGTGGCCGTGCTCTGTTTGTCAGGCGGTGTTTACTCATGAAAGCGGTAAGTTTTTAGTTTTTTAAAAGGATTTGGGAATTTATCTTGTCGTTGTACGTTGCTGAACGTAGAGCAAAAAGAGTGCCAATTTAGTCAATTTAATCAAATGTCAATTCTAATGTTTTCTTAAGTATTTAATAGTTTTTTAGCTACAAATAGTTTAAAAAAAAAACATTCAATTAATTTATATTATAACTAATTACAGGTCTCTTATCCCACATGGAGCATATGAGAATGGAACCTAAACATCAATTTGCTGCCCAATACGTCCTTTCGAGAGCTGCTGCAGAACGACGTGAGAGGGATATTATAGCTGCCGTCTCAGCATCCGCCGGTGGATCTGGTCTTCTGAACCTTGCACCACCTTCGCCAGCACATTCAGACTCCTCGTCAAACGGACGCCTTTCATCTTCCGCTGGTTCAGAAGTAGGGACAGCAGTTAACAAAATTACAGACCTTCTCAGATCAAATGGTCAATATGATGAGAGAATGGCAGCCATAGCCGCGGCCGCTAACATGATGACTCAATCAGGTGAGAACAATGCAGTACAGGTAGCCGCAGCGAATTTAGTATCAGCAATGCGCCAACAACTAGCAAGAGAACCGACACAGGAACCCCAACCACCTTCTGAAGCGGCAATCAGAATTCAACAAGCTGAGGCTCTACTACGAAGTCAAGCTGAAGCGCTCAGGCTAGCCGTATCTCAAGCGCACAACAACGAGAACCCGCCTTTACGACATAACGGATTTCAAACGAATGAACAACTATCACCTGAATTAGTCGAAGCCTTCAGAATTGCGCAAGAGCAAAGACTAGAGCAAGCGCTTCGATTGCACGATCCAAGAATGCTAGGATTTAATTTACCATCGCCAGTTCAGCAGGCTCAAGCACAGGCTCAAGTTGCTCAGGTTGCGCAGGCTGCTCAAGCTGCCCAGGCGGCTCAGGCAGCCCAGGCCGCTCAGGCTGCACAGCAAGTAGTCCAGCAACAACAAATGCAACAAGCAGCGCAAGTCGCCCAACAAGCAGCGCAGCAAGCGGCACAACAAGCTGTCCACCTACAACAAAACACTCAACCATGAAAATTCAGTTATTACTAATCCGACGCGATGTGTATCGCAAAACTATATAAATTAACTAAAAATATTTTATTATTATATATAACCAGCTCTGACATTTGATGAATTATAAATACACTTTGGAACATTTAAAAGAGATAGGAAAAATCGATTTAGGTTTAAAATTAATTTTTCAATTGTCATACGTCAGAGCTCCACACTGACAATATTTTCGAGAAAAAAATACGTTTTCGGAGCGAGAGGTCGCCTCTGATTAGTAACTTACTATACGTTAACTTTATACATACAGAAAATATTGAAGCTATACTAAAACTTAGATAGAACTAACAGGTGTAAATAGGCGTAGTAAAATCTAATATTGTGTAAATATAAAAATTAACTAAAAATAGACGAATGAACATAATGGAACAAAAACTCGCCCGAACAAATAATTAGATGTAGGTACTGAGTGCAATCGTCAGTATACACATGTTTTGGTTTTTTTTTTGAGTGTTATCAATATTTATTTTATTTTTAGCGTTTACCATAAATTTATTATGAATACGTAACGCGCTCTTCGCTTAGAATCGGATTACCGGTCGAGAGTATGATTACAAAGTTTATTTTGTATATTTATTTTTATTTTAGCTTTATCACAGAACAACGTATTTTTTAGCTTAGTACAAACTTTTTGGATGTGCCAAACCGTTTTATGCACGTTTTATCGCATTTAGCGAACCTTTGCAATATTTACTTACATTAAGTTTCCAAATATATTTTTTATTACTTCTATAATTATTATTATTATATAAATATATTTTTAACATTATGTTTAACTTTCACGCAATAACACGTCTCATGCTAGTCAAATTTTGAACGCACAAATTCTATTTTTGAAATTATTATCAAAAAAGTTTTTTTTTTTTCATATTATTATTATTATATTATTGTCCTTTATTTCTTGGCTTATAATTTTATTTAAATGCCATATTAGTAATAATTGTAAATAACGTATAGGATTTAGAAAATGTTGATGCTTATGTTTTTAATTGAGAAATGAAAAATTAACAATTTATTTTTTATTATTAAGCGGTTATAATTTTTTACTGAAAAATCTAATAATTTAAAAATATTTTTTGTATAGTTAATATATTGAATTATGTTTTTTTTTTTCAGAAGACTGCCGTTATTTTTCTTTTTTCTTATGTAAATAAATGTGATTATTTCATGATATATAAAAATAGCGATTATTCACTGAATCGATATTCGATACACGATATGCCGAATCGGACTTAGTCGAATATTAAAACCAGTTCGACTGACAGTATTGTATGGACGAAATGAACACGAGACATTCTTTAAACACGGACTCAGACATAGCCCAAGTAATGTATTTATTTTTATTTCACACATAACGTATAAATAAACAATAGCCCAAGTCATTTTATATGATAACAAGTAATGTTTTACACAACACAATGATATACAACGCAGTTGCCCGAATAGTAGTTTTATAGTTCACATAAAATATTTAAAAAAAAAACTAGCAAAATCGTCCCATTTCCATTGGAATTAGAACGATTTTGCAGTTCCAATAAGAATGTCAAGTGTTGCCGAATAATTATTTTAATATTATCATCATGTATTATAATTAAGTGACGATTCGTTCGTACAAATGCGTTCTCTTGCGAGTTTGTGCGAACAAATCGGAATAATATAATAATCGTAACATATAAGGTAAGGTATTCTAAGCTGATTTAACGTATATAATGATTTTCTTGAATTAATAATTGATGTCTCGTGCACCAGTGGACGCTACAGACAGTATCCACTGTTGTGGGGTGTCAATGTAAGTAGAAAAAAAATACAATGCAATAGCCCAAAACTCGTTTTCAGTTGTTCGTGACATTTGGTTCTCGTTGAATATATTTTTGATTATTTTAGTTCATTATAGTATTTCATTTATAAAATACAACACTTTTCGGCAGATTTTTCTTATGATTTGGAATGATATGGACAGTTCTGACGCGAAGGGTTACCCGATGATGATTGTTTTTTTTGGGAAACGTGAAATCACACATTTCGGACGCAAAAATTCAAACTTTTCGACTGATATTATTTCATAATATGATATAATAACGCAAAACAAATACTAGAAACGCAATAAAAATTAAGTGAACGGATCGCTATTTATGTAAAAAAAACTTTTCTCATAAATTTTATTAATATATAAATAAATTTAATATAACAACAGAAAAAAAGTTCCTATCAATATTGTATAAATGCTATTGTTTTTAAATTTAGATGGTAGTAGATGGAAGAAAAATTTATGGACGTTTGGTATTTTTAAAGTTATAAATAAAATAGCCCATCGTTTTTAAGGAACTATCTCGAGCCCGTGAGTTGGGTTTGTACAAAGCGAGAAGAAGCAAGCACGGATGGTGTCTCCTAAATTTAGATGTTTAGAACGAAAGTTACGTTTCCAAGAAAGTGTTCAAGTATTACGCGTCCACATCTTTGCGCACACCACATACATATATGTAAAAATACGTATTTTCGAGATAATAAAATTTTAATAGATAAGAATTTTTTGATTGAAACAAATGAAAATTAATTATTAGGGTGCCACGTGCGCGCAAACATGTAGACGCCCAAGTATTTTCTGTGATCATCGAAAATGGAATAGTTATTATAAAACAACAGATCGTGTCTGCGAGTTGTCAGAGGTTATTCTTAAGTTTTGGATGGTTAAATTTTTTAATATTATAAAAACAAAAATAAGAAAGAAAATTTTTTCTACATTTATTTTACGATGACAAAAATTCCATAGTTAAGCTGTGTACATTTAATGATTAAAGCCTAATTAACAGTAATGGCCGCGAGGCTGTAACGAAGTACCGAATAATAATATTCTCCTTCGTATTAGTATCAATAGTACTGGTTTCTGTTGTTTCACTGCGACAACCGTAGTTGCCCCGTAAAATGCGCTGTAGGTAGATCTTCCTAAGAAATGGATACGACACATTTATATATAGTTTGATTGGCATTTAATATTTACAAATTATTGTTTTAAATGTTTTGTTACTAGAATAAGTTGGTCTTCCATACTGACAGCAAACAGTGAGGGGAGTAAGTCGTTAATAATATTTTTTTCGTACAAATTTGATAAAACAGACTAAATTTATGATAGACATTGTTATAGAATAAAGAGTTTATTGACTGATTGTGATATTGATAAAATTAAAGCGGTTTCTCCTCTCACTGCTACTGCGGATGATGTATGATAAAAATTCAAGGTCATTCGTATGTTTTCTAGGGTTTTATTGAAAGATCTTGGAAAACAAAGATGACAAATATTCGGCGATTTTTTACGATGGTGTCTCTCAAAGCGACCATACAGTATATATCGAATAGATGCATCGACTTTGACAATACAATAATTTGACGAGCACCATCGTAATAGATCCCAAACGTTCGCGGTTTCAACTTGCGATTACATTACATTTTTTATTTCGAGTTAAATTTTAATTACGCATCTTTCACACTATTGCACGTATTCGTGTCTTTCACACATTCAATCCGTGCAAGCGTGAAAGATGCGAAAACTGTTAAGTTTTTAATAATGAATTGCTGTTGATTTTAATTACTCATCCTTATTGACTGTTAAAGTTTTTTCTTTTTACGCTTCATCGTTTACGTTGAATTCGCTTGTTTTACGATATTTAGCCAAATATACACAATTATTAATCTTAAATTTAAGTGTAGACAGGATAGCCAGGTTTTCAATTCATAACTCACATAGTAGTAATTTCATGTATCTTTAATTGTAAGCTAGTAACTAATGTAATGTAATTATGGGCTCTTTTATAAAATGCCGTTGGATACAGTGTATTTTTTATAAATGGGTCCTAAGATAGAATGCATTAAATCCATATTTGAGCTTAGTGCATTCTATCGATGTAGTGAACAACGAATAAAAAAATAAATAAATACAAAAAAAAATATGTGTACTTAAAAGTACTTAATGTAATAGATAATGGATCTCTATATATGTGTTTAAGGGTACCTTTAACCCGACGTGTTGGTGTCGTATCCATTTTGAAGTTAAGATCCTTTTGATATAAAGTTGGTCACACGTTCAAATATTCTAGGGACTGTTTTCTACTGATTTTGAGAAATTACAGAGTTTAACTACGAAACTGCTCTTTTTTGTGGTACTTTGAAGTTTAGGCTTTCTTTGGATATACAACAAATACAAAATTCATGATTATAATCGGCGATTTATTACTATTTCTTAAGAAAAATAATAATATTAGTCACAATACATTGAAATTTAACCAAAATTTTCAACAAGCAAAAAGATTTAAGCCAAATTAAACCAACAGCGCATTTATTTCTACATTTAATACCTAGCCTCATAATGTCACATAGGCATTTACGTTGATGTCCTTTCGCAGTTTATGTCACACAGACATACATAGGTACATTCGTAAAATCTGAGCTCTTCTTGTGTTAATAAAAAGCAAAATGTATTTTTCAATTGGTGTATTTCTAGTCTTATTTTTATACAATTTTCTACCCTTATACAACAAAACTAATACAATGTCGTGAAAATTTGGAAAATGCGAAAATTGTAACACTTTTTGGACATAATAAAATTAATTATGTGAAATGAAAATATTGTAAAAAAATTCAAAATTAATATAAAATTTCGGAGTAAATTGTAAAATTTAGTATGTATAGAAATAATTAAGTAGTTTGGAAAAAACATGTTTGGCGTACCTATTAAATAATTATTAAAAAAAAAAACATTGTAAATAAACTTTAGGCATGTGATGTGACCTTTGGTGTTAGTTCCAGTTATATACGTGGAAAAAGTTGTTGAATTTTGACATAGCGTGAAAGAGAAGGCGATAAGAAATGGTTTTCCATCTCGTTTCAACCTTCTACGTATATACAGACTTGACCTTAAGTCGCGAGTCGAAATTTTGAAAAAAATATGTATGTCACGACAAATTTTCGTTTTCATTTCTTTTTGTATTTTTGTATAGCTGTTTATTATTAAGTGGTTTCATAATATGTTATTTGAGATGCCATGTTTTTTTTTTTAGTTTAGCGTAAGCCGCGATGTGTTTAAAAATTATATTTTTATAGAGGTTATATTAATATTTTTTTTTGTACTCGACCTAACGCTATGTATAAATAAGTTAGAATTCGTTACGTTACGATATAATTATTATAATTTACATTTTTTAATTGAAAATTTAACCCATTAATGTTTATGTTAAAGTTAATTTTAACAACGGAAAATGCTTACTGTGTCATTAAAATGAGAATAGTGACTATTATTGCCGAAACGGTTAGCTATAATTATTTTAAAAAATAAAAAGGATGATTCATATCCGTGTTTTTCTTTTTATCCTGTTTTAGTTTTAATTTATTTGAAATATAATAAAGTAAATCACGTTGTGGGTTCAATTCCCACTTAGAAGAATGAATGAAATCTTGAAATCACTTTCGCTTTGGCAACAAGCGGCGTTGAGTTCCGCAATTCATGCAGAAACCTAGCTAAATGGAGCGAGCATAAAGAAAAAATATTTTAATAAATAGTTTATTTAAAATTGATCTGAATAAAACTTACTAATTATAATAAGTTGTGATACATTTGATATTAATATATTAAATTGTAAGAAGCGCCACCTATCGTCGAATAGTCGCTAACTTTTCTTGCATACATTTCTTATTAGAACAGATCATTGAAAGATTAATTTTTTTCAGCTTCACGCTGTACGAAAACGGAAGTGAAATATTTAATATTTACAATTTAAATATTGGCAATAAGGCAAAGCGCGGCGTTGAGTTCCGCCACTCAGCACGCAATGTGTCTAATTCGGCGGAGAGTGGGGAACGGAAGTGGAACGGAGTGTCTTAGCACTAGGTTCCCGGGTTCCCTCTGCCTGCCCTGCCTTGTGCGGGAAAGCTAAAAAATAACTAATTTGAATCATTTTTTATTCAATAAACTTTTAAAATTAAGGCCTATCGTGGCGCTTAGGCGCAAGGGTGTTACTGTAAACGCAACACGTAGTGAGTTCGATCTTCGATCGAACAATTTTTTTTAGGTTTTAATCATTTATTTCTCATAAAAATACAAAATTCGTTTATATACAATAATATATATTTATAATAAATAATTCATTTGGTGAATTTCACTGAGCTATTTTACTTCGCTGACGAATAAATTGTACGGTAGTTATTGGAAACATTTGTTCGGAATAATATTAACTGGAAGTGCCACTTAATAATGTTAGTAAAAAAAAAAAAAAGTATTTTTTTAACAATCAAAAATAACCATAATAAAATATCACCAATATTTTATTAACTTCTGAATTAAATTTAATTGTGTTGTAAAGATTGTGGTTTTATTTGTTGCTTAATTTGTTTTAATATTTATTATAGTTATTTTAAATTGTTAAAAAAAAAAATTTTTTTTGTTTTTGCTTTTGACATATTTTTTTTCTTCTTACTTCTTATTATTAATTTTTGGGTTAAAAGAAATGTTATTTATATTGTTTATTATATTATGTATTATGCTAAGCCTTCTGAATACAAAATCTGTTTGAATCGTCTAATAAATATAAAGCTCTAACGACTCAATTCTACGAATGCCGACGACAGTAATGCTAATAAAGGGCAGTATTAAACTGAAAAGTTAAGTTTTTCAATATAGACAATGTTGTAATTTGATTGTATTTAACATGTAAGTTAAATAATACATTAATAGAGATATTCTTTATTTAAAATAGATATCACGCCTACCGATTTTCAAAACTTATTAATTATATATTGTTGATTGTACTCACTAATATATCATATTTACGGTGAAAATACTAAAATCTTTTTTAATTTGTTTTCTTTATTTCTATTATATAATTAATTGTATGGTTTTCTATAAGCTGCCATCTAGTTTAAAACAGTTAAATTACTTAAAACAGGAAGTCTATATAACTTTTAAGGTACAAACTAATTGTAACTTTCACCAAGAGATGGCAGCGTTAAACGGTTTCAGGACATTTCGTAGAGGGCGCTGTACCAATATAATATTTGCAATTTTACATCATAGATAGCGCTTATTTTTTATTTAACTTTAATATATGTTTTTTTTTTGTTATAGGTGAAGGCAATTTTTAATTAGATCTTTTTTTTTTTTATATGCATTCTCCTATTGTGTAATATTATTTCTTCTAACGTACAACATCCTTCGTATCTTCTCCATTCAACGTGACATTGGCGAAGTGATATGTGCTCAATTAGCACGCTCGGAACGCCATAATCAAAGAACCATACCATACCTTTATTTAACTTAAATTTCGCTTTCGTAGATATATAATTCGTTCCTGGCTCGCTTTTGTGTAAGGAAAGGTATTTTTTTAACTGATAATGATGTTGTTTTCTTTTCTAAGTAAAATTAAGGAACGTTTCGAATAAATTATTTTATTGTATGATAAACTAATAAATGTATTTTATCAAAATCATTTTTAAATTTTAAGTTGTAAAATGAAATGTTAATATGAACGTACGATATGCTTCTTTAATAATTGTAAAAAAAAAAACAATATAGATTATATGATTATTTATAATAAAATTGATAAATATCTCTACTTATAATAAATCTGTAACTAATCGCTATCTGTGCCTAAATGGAAGATATATTAAATAAAAAATCCTATCAAAAAAGGGCCCAAAAAAGTAATTTTGTAGTAAAATAGTATATAGTAATGAGGTCTGTCGTGGCGCAGCGGCTCCAGCGTGTAACTGTAACCGATAGGTTGTGGGTTTCATTCCCACTGGAGGAAATGAAATATTCAATAATTTCGATTTCAATATTTAATATTTTCATTTCTTCGGTCTGGTAACCCGCAAAACGCGGCTTTGAGTTTCGGAATGCCTCACGTGCGGGTTACAGTGCAAAGCTGATAGATAGATAAATAGTAATTTTAAAAAAAATTGTCTGTTTGTCTGTGCATTTGTACGCGCTAATCTCAGAAACGGCTATATATTATGGCAACTACCACTTGACATTTAGTGTTTATTAACTTTAATCGGTTATAAAATAAAAATTTTACTACAAAACAGCTACAATTTTTTATTAATTTAGTAGAAATTTTAATTTTTATTGCATAGATATTGTCTTGAAAGTGATAATGTTAATGGAACAAGAGAGTAGTTAAAATTATTAAACAAAATATTTTTTGCTTGATTTATCAAATCTCATTTACTTTCACGCTGTATCCCCGCACACGGAAGGGTAGGCAGATGGATCATGGGAACCTATTGTTAAGGCACTCCGTTCCCCGTTCCACTTCCGTTGTCCACTGTAAACTGGCGGCGTTGAGTTTCGCCATTCAATACGCAATGCCTCAAATTCGGCGGAAAGTGGCAACCGGAAAAGGGTGTCTTAACATTAAGTTCCCAAGGTTCTACTTACCCCGACACGTACAGGAAACAGCGTAAAGCTGAACTACTGAAATACTTAAATAAAATTTATTATTATTCGTCCATTATGCCATAGATAACATTAAATATAGTTTCATACATACATACATACATACATACATACATACATAGATAACATTAAATATAGTTTCATACATACATATATACATACATACATATATCATACAAAGACCGTTGTTCCCGAGTGAACCCCCAACGGACCGTAATAATTAATATTATATTAAAAAAAAATATATAAAAAACTTCTTGTAGGATGTGAGCGATGCGCCTCTTATTAAGGTAAGTTAGTATGGAGTGAGATTTTTTAACTTTACCATCTTTTTTTTTTAGGCAAAGGGTACTTGGGTAGATAGATACTAAACGCTATGTTTCAATTGCAAATGTGCTTTTTGTATTATTATCAAAATTAGAAAATTAAAATACACAGTCCACAGTCAAATGCGGAGGCAAACGGCTGTAGGATTTTTTTTCTATTATTTTTCTATGCACATAGATTCCTTATAGGTATGTATAATCCGTAGCAATAAAAGAGAATTTTATTGTATTATTTTTATTCTGCAGTTATTATTATTTATTATGTGTTTTATAGCTATTTTTTAATACCTTCTCTGGCAAATCAAGGTGTCAAAGACATTGCGTGTCATGACACGCAATGTCTCAAAAATTGAGGAAGGCAGTTTCTTAACACTGGGTTCCGTCTTTCCTATAAGATTAAGCGTTAGCTGTCTAAGTTCCTTCTCCATACAATTCAACCAAGCTGCGATCGCGTGCAAACCTTATCAATAATAACGATAAGATTTTTTCCGCCATCTTTTTCTCATAGTCTATGCGTAATTTTCATTTCGCATTATATTTATAAAAATTTTCTTTTACACATCATTTTTAAAAAAAAAAATTAAGTAAAAACTATATGTTTACATTTTTTGTAAATCTGATTCGATCGTTTGTTCTATATATTTATATCAGCGATATTTAGAGTTAAGTGATGTCCCACTGCCGAATCTCTGTATTTTTTTTTCTAAGATTAATTCCATACTAAAATATACTTCTAGTAGCAGTAACACGAAGCTGTGACCGTATGGTTCAACGGGGTTTCTGAGAAAGCGCGTTGAACCATACGGTCAAGCAGCCAAATTATTTAAAAAATATTTATGTTTTGTATGTAATGTTACTTTTTTTTGTCAATTTAAGTATTAAATTGATTAAAATGTATGTCAAACCGTACATTATTATAAAGTTCAGTACGATTAGATTGAAAATAATGGCTAATATATTGTTTTTAAAAGATTTTTTTAACCAATATTTAATTATTATATTATATTATTTATTAATCACAATATGCTTTGTGTAAGTATTAAAATTATTAAATTTAATAAAAAATATGTCACGAGTATGAAAAACACCAGCCATTGGCGTTCAGAAAAATAAATAGAAATTAATAATTAACTATTTTATGGGAGATTACGTACTACTGTACTTAGTTTTTATAAGGCAAACAATTGTTATTTTAATATTTAAATGTTGATTGGTGGTCTTTGAAATAGAACTTGCTTAAGCTCGATTGAAATTCGGGGTGTAAAAGTTTCTGTTTATTTCTTTCCTTCTAGAAATAAGACGGAGACAATGTTTATTACATTTTTTGCTCAGCTTCACGCTCGCATCGTAGGGTGGACACAAAAGCTTACGTTGTACGGGATACAGCGTTAACTTGGGAACCTTATTTAGAACTTTCCGTTTCCTTACCCACTTTTCGCCGAATTTGAGGCATTTGCATGTTGAATTCTGTAACTCAACGCCACGCTTTGCCTTGTTACCAGAGAAAAGAAATGAAAATAATAAATGTTTTATTTACTCAAAGAAATTAAATATTTATTATTTCTCTTATACTTGTGTCCCTACGTCACATAGGTCAGGTTTCTCATATCACGCAACTTAGGACTCACTCTCTACTCAGCTTCACGCTGTATCCCGCACGAGGCAGGGTAGGCAGAGGGAACCCGGAAACCTAGTGTAAAGACACTCCGTTCCACTTCCGTTCCCCACTTTCCGCCGAATTTGAGGCATTGCGTGTTGAGTGGCAGAACTCAACGCCGCATTTTGCCTTATTACCAGAGCGAAGAATTGAAACATTAAATATTTAAATTGAAAATATTAAATATTTCATTTCCTCGACTGGGGATCGAACCCAGAACCTGTCGGTTACAGTCACACTCTTGTGCCGCTGCACCACGACAGGTTTCAACTTAGGATATAAAAATATATCTAAAATATATCTAAATTGCGAATGCTTTTTACACAAAAAAATACCGAGATTTTCTCCTCGTTTAATTGATTTACATATATTGCAAAAAAATAAGAAAATATAAACCAATATTTAAGATAAGTCAGTCAGAAAACATCTTTAAGACCAGTCATGGTGCGTGGGCACAAGAGGTGACTGACTGTAAACGACAGGTTGTGAGTTCGAATTTCATTACAGAATTTTTTTCTCACGCTGCTTCACGCTGTATCCCGCACGAGGCAGGGTAGGCAGAGGGAACCCGGGAACCTAGTGTTAAGACACTCCGTTCCACTTCCGTTCCCCATTTTCCGCCGAATTTGAGGCATTGCGTGTTGAGTGGCGGAACTCAACGCCGCGCTTTGCCTTATTATCATAGTGAAGAAATGAAACGTTAAATATTTAAATTAAAAATATTAAATGTTACAGGAAGTGAAACATTAAATATTTTTATTTCCTCGTTCTGGTAACGAGATGTGTCTTAATGGGGACGGAATGAAAGACATTGCACTGACACTAAGTTCCCAGGTTCACCCTGCCTATGTCACAGTCTAATAAGACGGGAACCTGAGAACTTGGTGTCAGTGCAAAGTTCAGTATTCTATGAATTTTTAATAAGAAATTATGACATAAATTCATAGAATACCGAACTTACATTGATACATTTATATGTAACTTGACGTTCAAAAGCGCCTAACTCCATAAACAATATGTTTAAAATGTTATTGCTAAAAAAAAAAAAGAAATTAATATTCAAGAACATAAAACATTTGAAACGGATTCGAACACGCGTCAGTTATTTTTTTTTCTTTTAAAAACCGTCTTAGACGCTCTAACCACTACGCTATACGTTGTTATCAAGCTTGTTTGTCTCACTCACTTAGCTTCACGCTGTATCCCGCATATGGCCAGAGGAAACTTAGAAACCTAGTGTTAAGACACTCCGTTCCACTTCCGTTCCCCACTTTCCGCCGAATTTGAGGCATTGTTTGTAGAGTGGCGAAACTCAACGGCGCGTTTTGCCTTGTACCAGAGCGCAGAAATTCAAACATTAAATATTCAAATTGTAAACATTAAATATTGCATTTCCTCAAGTGGGGATCGAACCCACAACCTATCGATTACACTCACACGCTTGTGCCGCTGCGTCACGATAGACCTCAACAAATAAACTATAACAATTATGATACAATTTCTACGTAATTTGACGTAGCTACTTTCTTCTTGCTCTATTAAAATGTCACTCTGTATCCGACATACAATAAAGTAAGAAGAGAACCTAGGGAACTAGTGTTAAGACACTCTGTTTAAGATAATTGTTCCATTTCGATTTCATTGTTAAAATATTTACTAACAACTGAGTCGCCATTCAACCTACGTTTTTCTTCAATAATTTTCTCTTTTATAGTCAGTTCTATTTTGCATATAAAATAATCAGAAATTTATAGAGAAATAATTCTAAACATCAATATAAAAAAAATATACAAAAAATATAAATATCAAAGGTTTTTAACCGCAGTCTTCCCCACAACGAAGATACGGTTGCTTGCGTTTCTAACAAATAGTTCTATTGGCGTATTATGCCTTCACATTAATTATCAAGAAAAACACCAGCAGTACTTTTATAAAAGCAATTTTAAAATTTATTTATTTGACTGTCCCTTATTCGAAGCTTATTAAATGAGCTTATTAAATGAGATAGGCACTACGTTTCCCGCCTGACTATTTCCTCCTTAAGCCCCGCCTTTTTCCATGACGTCACTTCCACCTGGCAGTGCCGGTGCATTTGGTGAGCCGCATTTTATAATACTCATTGGCGTTTTAGTTTCCCGCCGAGTCGGTCGACGTACAAGTTACGTTCCCGACTCTTTAAAGATATTATTAGGTAAGTTTTTTACTACATATACCTATAATAAAAATATATATATTTAATTTTGTTTTGAATTAATATTTTATTTCGTCTTAACTCTAAATTTATTTGTGAAAATAGAATATGTCTAAGCAGACTGTTGTAATTTGCTAATTTACCTTCATGTTTTTGTTTATTGTATAACGTTTTATATTCGTAAACGTTTAACGCATTTATTAAAAAGGAAAATAGTATTAAGCGGAAGGTCTGAAGAAATCGTTAATCGGGGGTATGATTTCGCCTTCTCTTTCGAAACAAAGGTAAAGAATCTTTAATTCCAAAGGATACTGCCTTTATTTGAAATTCTTATCGATTATGAACATTTGGATAAAGATGATTAATCTGATGTCAGATACGTAGATGTTCAAAATAGTATATTTTTACGGGAAGTAAACTTCACTTTCACTTGAAGTTAATCACCAAACAAATTATTATGAAACTCCTCGGTATCACGATAAGATCTTTGCGGCTCTGATGATGTGTTTTTAAGCAAATGTAAACCTTACAAAATGGTTTACGGGATTTATTGTCCCGGGTGAAAGATTGTAACCGTGCGACATCTTGCATCAAAAGATAAGCACTCTTTGTTTTTCTAGTGACTTTCATGAGAGCTCAACAGATTTAATGCAATTAATCTATGGCCATCGTGGTTAAATAATACAAATGAGGTGTGATGCAATTTTAAAACATGCTAAAAACTGGTCTACTAAATCCAGTCTTCAAAAAAAAAAAAAAAAAAAACAAAGGAATTTTATTGCAGTTTTAGAAAGTGCTGGTGGATTTAAGAAGTGTTTTTGGCCTGCCCAAAAAACAAATGTGACCGCTGCCTCGCAGGCAGCTCTATTAAAGTCACACGGTCCCTCGCAGGGACCCAATCGAAATTATAAACCCTCGCAGGGTTCTTCAGCTTGGTGTAACCGCAGTTACCCGCATCCGCATTGCTCTCATCATGCCCCGCCTCCGCGAGGTGGTTATGAAATTTCTAGCTACATGCCTCAATTCAATTCGGCCGCGCCGAATTATCGCGATTTTCAAAATAGTGCTAAGGTAAGTTCCTTTCGACAAAACCCGAGACAATGAGATCAAGATAAGGTTGGACGAAAGCGGGCAGTGCCAACAGCTCCTCAAAGCAGAGACAATAAAAGGCGGAGATTTAAGAAGTGTTTTTGGCCTGCCCAAAAAACAAATGTGACCGCTGCCTCGCAGGCAGCTCTATTAAAGTCACACGGTCCCTCGCAGGGACCCAATCAAAATTATAAACCCTTGCAGGGTTCTTCAGCTTGGTGTAACCGCAGTTACCCGCATCCGCATTGCTCTCATCATGCCCCGCCTCCGCGAGGTGGTTATCAAATTTCTAGCTACATGCCTCAATTCAATTCGGCCGCGCCGAATTATCGCGATTTTCAAAATAGTGCTAAGGTAAGTTCCTTTCGACAAAACCTGAGACAACGAGATCAAGATAAGGTTGGACGAAAGCGGGCAGTGCCAACAGCTCCTCAAAGCAGAGACAATAAAAGGCGGAGATTCTGACTCGGATCGGTTTCAAGCTGGTCGCCTAGCACAATATCGGGATCAAAGGGCACGTCTAGGGGCTCCGGACTTTCTTCTCAATATAATATCAGGGTATCGCATACCCTTCAATCGAAAGCCACTCTTGATATATCCCGGTACCGTCATTTCAAAATTACATGTACCCGAATCACCCAACATGACTCGGATTATAAACTAGATGAGAGAGTAGAGGGTATTAGAAATAGCAGTGATCTCTCCAAGCTTTCTCTCGTCAATGTTTTTTAATTTAAGGGCATTAAATCAATATGTTATGATACGCCATTTCAAGCTCATAAATGTTCAGCGCATACGAGATTTGCTACAACCGGAAGATTGGTTGTACAAAATAGACCTCTCTCAAGCGTATTTCCATCTTCCCATAATGCAGAGCCACAGAAGGATTTTACGCCTTTGTTATCGCGAGGAACTCTTAGAGATGACCTGCTTACCATCAGCCTGAGTACAGCTCCACAAACGTTTGCAGCAATAACAAATTGGGTAACTCAGGTGCTCAGAGAGCGAGGAATAAGAATTATCGTTTACTTGGACGATTTTTTTTTTAATAGCCAACCAGGACAAGCTCATCCTACAAGATCATGTGATGGATGTGGTAGGTTTTCTGAAGAGACTGGAATGGGTGATAAATTTCGAAAAATCATCCAAGGTTCCAGAGAAGGGCTTGGTATTTTTGGGGATACATTGGAATCCCTGGACAAACAGAAAATTCCTACCTGCAGAAAAACTCCCTGCACTAATGTCAGCCATAAATCGAATGTTGACGGAACAACGAACATGCCTCGGGGATCTTCAGAGTCTTATCGGGATGCTCAATTTCGCCAGTTTTGTAGTACCCAGGGGCAGGCTCAACTATCGCGCTCTTCTAAAATTTTTAAACAAAATTTTCACAAGAGGCTTCACGACTTTCCCTCAGCGGCAATAGAGGATTTGCTGTGGTGGCTACAAAATTGCAGGCTGTCAGCCCCTATTCATTTCGATCCACCCCGTTATTTTCCCACTACCGATGCGACGGATGTGGCTTAGGGAGCCTGCCTAAACAATTTGACAGACTCATGGTTAGAAACAGAGCGTCATCTCCATTGCAATCAAAAGGAAATGGTGGCAATTCTCAAAGTACTGGAAAGTCATTGACGAGAGTTGGAACACAGTACTGTTCTTATTCAGTCCGACAACAGGACAGTGATAGCACATCTACGTCACGAAGGGGGGACAAAATCAGAGTATCTCATGGATCTGACATATCGAGTGTTCGAGATTCTCGATATTTACCAAATACATGTAAAGGCATTTTATATCCCTGGAATTTACAACAGTCACGCAGATCATCTATTAAAGTTGCCAGCGAGCCCCGAATGGCATTTGACACACAATTGCCTAAACAAGATTTTTCGCAAATGGGGAACTCCATTGATAGACCTGTTCGACCATCCAGTCTAGCTCATGTAGTGACCAATTACGTATCACTGGATCAGAACGACGATGCGTTTTCCCGGACTTAGGCGTTCAATCTAGCTCGGCTATTATTTATGATTGTCTCCTGAACCAGGCACACGGAATCTCTCTTCTCGTAGTCCCTCGATGGAATCAGGTATTTTGGCACCCGGATGTCTGAGCACGTGCACTAGCGAGCCCGTTCACGGTCCCTCAGCCGGAAGAAGATCTCGTAGACACGACCACAGGCTTGCCTCCTCCAAGAGTGTTCGAAATGACGATGGAGGTCTGGAAATGTGGGGGTGGTCTGGGGCACTAGGTGGATGGAACAGTAACCAGTTAAAGCTTCTGAGAGATTCTTGGCGTCCATCAACACGTAAGGTTTATAATATCGCGTGGCGACGGCGGATTTCGTGGTGTACATCTCGCAGAATAAATCACCTTAAGCCAAAAGCTTGTGAATTCGCTATATTTTTATCAGATCTTCATTTAATATTCAAATTGTCATATAGTTCTATTTTACTCCATAAATCGGTAGTCTCTACCTTGTACGATCCAGATTTATCAGGTCAACTTAGTGGCCATGTACTGCTAAAACATATTTTAAAATCAATAGCATTACGTAAACCTATAGGTCACTCGAAGGACCCGTTTGGAACATTGACGACTTGGTAGCTTAGTTAGAGAGCTACGATTGACAAAATTAATGTTTTCCAAGTGCATAGACATACAGCGGCCCTACTATTACTTTGTTCAGGGAGAATAATAAATGACTTGATTTTGCTATCGGTAGACTCGAACAATTACACATTTAAAGAAAATTTTGTAGTTTTTTGGCCATATTTGGATCAAAAACTGATTCTATCACGTACAGACAGTCTGGATGGAAATTACTAGCTAATAAAGAAAATGAGAAATTGAGTCCCGTTTTCTGGATAAAACTGACAAAGTCATTACTTGAAGATCGGAGAGCGTAAGCTAAGTCGTTTAACCTTTTCATCAATATTAGAGGTGAACCCAGATCTGCATCACGTACCTTGATAGGTGGTTGGATCAAATCCCTGTTTAAGGAGGCTGGTGTATCAGCTACCCCAGGAAGCATTAGATCCGCGGTTGCCTCTAAAAATTGGTTTGACAATCGATCCCTTGAAGATATTCTAAGTAAAGGAAATTGGCGATCCAGGTTGATTTTTGCAAAGTTCTATTTGCGATTGATTAAATTCCCGCATCCGCGCACAGAATCAGTGACGCAATTATATAATCCTATCGTGTGATTTGTTTATATAAGATGATTATATGACTTAGAATGGATATTATTGTTGTATTTTGCTGATAAATCTAAACATATATTTTGTAATAAAAATTCTTCTTTAATTTATTAAAATTCCTAGTTACATCTTATGGTATAACAATGTTAGCTGTAGAAATTTGTAAATATTTCATAAAACTTATTTTTACTCAAGTAAGATATCACCGACTAAGTTGATATATAAATAATATTGTTTAGAGCACGCTTTGTGGTATTATTTAATAGTTTAATATTGCATTTGTTGTATACTATTCTTACTCTAGTATTGCAGTCCTCAAATAATCTTTGGTGCAATCACATTGGCGTCTGTCACTTCCACCAGGCGATAACAAACACTTCTCATTTAATAAGCTTCGAATAAGGGACAGTCAAATTAATAGCAGCGTTTTACCTGAAATAAAACGTTTATTAATTTACTTACCTTATTCGAAGCTTACGATTAATCGCTGCCTGGTGTTTGCTAAAACGCAATGAGTATTATAAAATGCGGCTCACCAAATGCACCGGCACTGCCAGGTGGAAGTGACGTCATGGAAAAAGGCGGGGCTTAAGGAGGAAATAGTCAGGCGGGAAACGTAGTGCCTATCTCATTTAATAAGCTCATTTAATAAGCTTCGAATAAGGTAAGTAAATTAATAAACGTTTTATTTCAGGTAAAACGCTGCTATTTATGAGAAATATCTCAATTATTATCTGTATTTCTTAGCCAAGGAACCTGGGAACCTAATGTTAAGACCCTAAGTTATCATTAATTTTTATTATTGAATGGCGGAACTCGTTTCCTCGAGTAGAGATTAAACCCACAATCTGTACTTGATGATGAGCATGCTACCTTCGCCATGCCAGCTAACTAAAGTTTAATAAGTATCTATACACGATATTTCTGGTAACCTGCCTTTAAAGTGATAACCTAGGTTCCCAAAACTAGTGTTAAAACACTTCTTTCAGGAATTACCGCCTTATTTGCATCAGGCGTTACATGTTGAGGTGACACGTCATATCGACGTCAATGACCCCACTCTCTAGTTACCAGAATCACCGAAAGGAAGAAAATAATTAATCCCCTCCATTGGAAAACGAACGTTGAGCTTGCGGTCAAATACCGAGCCACAACGCCATAACTCAAATTAAATCCTTTTCTCAGCTTCACGCTGTATCCCGCACATGGCAGGGTAGGCAGAGGGAACTTGGGAACCTAGTGTTAAGACACTTCCACTACCGTTTCCCACTTTCCGCCCAATTTGAGGCATAGCGTGTCGAGTAGCGGAACTCAACGCTGCGTTTTGCCTTGTACCAGAGCAAACAAATGAAAACATTAAATATTCAAATTAAAAATATTAAATATTTCATTTCCTCGACTGGGGATCGAGCCCACAACCTATCAGTTACAGTTACACGCTTGTGCCGCTGCGCCACGACAGGCCTCAAATTAAATCCTCAACGGGAAATAAAACCTATTATAGAGAATCATACATAAAAGTAATAAGCAGTTATTTTTATAGAAAAAAAAAACACACATCTTGACCTCAAATGACCTCTTTTTTATCACTACCAAGCGACCGTGTCCAGGTGATACGGTTAGTGCATTATCAATTTATCCTCCTTGTATGCACTTTATCGGAAGTATCACGCAAGCTTGCAACGATTTTACATATTAATGTGACATTTAATTATATAAAGAAAAGAAAATAGAAGAATCATTGTGGCACACCTGTAAACGGACGTGATCGGAGTAAATTGATATTTTCATTTACTTGTTCTTTTAACAAGACACAGCGCGGCGTTGAGTTCCACTTAACGTGCAATGTCTAGAAATTTAAGATTAAATTCTCTCTGTGTATCGCTGAACAAAATTTTGCGGCCAAATACGTAAAGCTTTTTTTTTCTTCAGTTTAACACTTGTTTTGCAAAATGGAATTTAGATGGAGCTTTCCGCCGGAAATTGAAATATTTTTATTCAAAATGAGAAGCTTATTTTTTTATACGTCAAATAATTTACCACCGATTCACTAAAGCTACTGACTACCTCGGACCTGAGAGGAACCGGCGCAAGAAACTCAGCGGGACATGTCTTTAGTTTTTTTACATCAAAAGCTTACATCTTATTATTATTAGTGACAATGATCATTTTGAAAAAGCCATTTATTTGTCTGAATTCGAAATATTGAATAATGATAAGTGGCAAGAGTTCTTCTTTACCAAGCGATAGTACTTTTCGGGGAGATTTTTTTTTATCATCAAACCTACTACTAATGAGTTTAAAATAGAAATTAGAAAAAATATGACAATAATGTATTACGAATTAAGTGTTACTTTATAATATACTACCGATCTGCCTGCGGCTTCGCCCGCTTGAATGACACTATTTTATTTACTAATCTCAAATTCTAAATCTATCTTCCTTCAAAATTCTAAATTTTGAAGGAAGATAGGTTAGGATAGATTCAAGGTGGTCTTTTCTGACATTAGCGCGTACAAAGGCACCGACAAACTGATAAACAGAAATAAAGAGTTTATTATTTTCAAATTATATATTTAATATTTGCATTTCTTCTCTTTGCTAACATAGCAAAGCGCTATGTTAAGTCCTTCTACTCAACAATAACTCATACCTCAAGTTCAACGGAAAATGGGCAACAGAACAGAGTGTCATAACACTAGGTTCCCAAGTTCCCTCAGTCTACCCAGCGGTATACGGAATACAGCGTGAAGCTGAAAAACGTAAGTGAGAGTAAAGTCAAATACTATATACCTTATAATACAACAATGCAAACACGCATTGCACACGTAATTATTAAACAACAAGGGAATCGGAATAATATAATAAATTTTATCAGTTTCGTCGCGACGTGCTGTTGAGTAATTGTATGGAGTGTGTGTATTCCGCTATTATATTATACATACGCTAAAGATATGGGCAATTTTATGTATAATAAATATTATATATAGATATTTTAATATTTACAGTAAGTACAAACATATCTGTGTAATTACCGTTTTGGAAAACGTATAAAAATTTGAACGTCCAACCCCCCTTAACAAAATGTTGGTAAAACTAGGCTAACGTATGGCTTAGTGGTCATATCGCTTGGACAGATTCCAAGAAGCGTAGGTTGAGATCCCGCTACGTTCAAATTTTTACCTATACGTTTTCTAAATAAATATGTTTCTTTCCTAAGTGTAGATTAAAATATCTATATAATTGTTATAATTGCTAGTCTTGTGTGGATAAATAATCCTATTGGATCTTTACCAAAAATGATTACATATGAAATAAAATAAGAAGTCAATGTCTTAAATTATTATTTTTTAAGATTGTCTAATATGTTTTGTGAAAGGAAAAAAAAACCTTTAAATTAAATCATAATAAATAATACTATGGTTCTATTACATTGGCGATTTTGGCGGGACGTGAATACATATTTATATTATTTTTTTTCATCTACAAACATTTGAGCTATGTCGTCTTATCTGTCTGTCCTGTCTACCGTGACAGCTTATGTTTAATCCCTACTCGAAGAAATGAAATGTAAAAAACTGATTTCTTCGCTTTTGTACAATGACCAACCGCGGCGTTGGGTTCCGCAATTCAACTTTCCTTAAATTCAGTGGAAAGTAAAATGAAAAGGAATATCCCAACATTAGGTTCCCTTTGCCTTTAACTTTCCATACACAGAGTATTTTCTTCACTATCTATGGATATAAGAAATGGCTCCATTTCAATAATAGGTTATTGATAGAGAATGGTTATCGAGTAATACAGATTATAAAGTATACGCTACCGCCCAGGATCATTCAGGAGGTAATGCTTCAAAAGAGGTAGGTGAAAAGTAGGGAAAGAAGTTACTTAGACTTAGCACTTCCTCTACCCTGCCCCTTCCCTGGAATATGTGGGATGCAACGTGAATGAATAAAAAAACTTCGTATATACATATTCAATGTATTAAGAGTGAAACGAAGCATAGGTTACATTTTCCAGAGACGCTGTTATAAGTTACGCTTGGTAGGAGTTAATAGGAAATATTCTATACTATCATTATAACTATTATATTAAGACTAGCTAGCTACCCTCGTTTTGCTTACGTCAAGGTATTTTATTATATCTTTTTTCAATAGAAAATTGGTTTATTGAAGAGCCATTTATCTTTTAGCCGATATTGATACAAAACATACATATTTGTAATTAGAGGATTTTTCTACATTTTTTCGTTTTTCGTTTTCAATTTCTTTCTTTCTTTCTTTCTTTCTTTCTTTCTTTCTTTCTCTTGCTTTCTTTATTTTTTGGCATTTGAACCCTACAGTTCGCGGCGTTGAGTTCCGCCACTCAACATGCAATGCCTCAAATTCGGCGGAAAGTGGGGTACGGAAGTGGAACGGAGTGTCATAACACTAGGTTTCACTTCCTTTCCCTCTGCCTACCCTGCCTAGTGCGGGATACAGCGTGAAGCTGAGTAGAGACAGTTACTTTGTTCTTATTTTGAAGTCTTTCGTGTCAACTGACATAGAAATCAGCATATTTTACTAAAGAGTCGCTCAGGTCATTTTACCTTACCTATTCTTTAATTCATTTGCCACTTAGTGGATTTAAAAAAAACTATATTTAATTAAAATCATTTGTGATGTTTAGAACTTGAGCGAAGTTAACAGGAGCATATAAGTCAACCAGTAAAGCGAGCGAAGGACTTTATTTGAGATTTCAAAACAATTTTTTATGTAATAGTACTAACGCAATAATTAATAAAAATATAAATAATAACGTTATTTTTTTATTATTTTGTAGAAAAAAGTCTTTATTGTATAGTCTTTGACTGTACTACTGTACCTACTTTCATGTTTTATGAACCGTGTACGACGCTATCATCACGGCACACGTTTGTTGTCTCGCCTACTGTTATTAACCACAAATTTGAAATATTTATTTATTTATGTATATTTATGCATTATTGTAAGCAATCCAATTTCCAATCGTCGAATAAAGTTGCAATAAAAGCTACGACCAACCAAAAGGCAGTTCTGCAATAAACCCGATAACTAAACATTTTTTTTCTTCTTCTCAGTCTCAGTCTTCTCTATTCAGTCGTATCAAAAAAAAATCTCACCTTACCTTAAATACCTGTTATTCCTCAGTGAAACGCTTTATAAGTTCGATTAACCCCCTGTTTCAGTTTAGTGAGTGTCGGAAGAAGTGACTAAAGGAAGTCAATCAGTAGCTTCAAAAAGATAGCCAGCAACTGCCGTTATATTAACGATTTGTTAATCTCTTCAAAAGAACTATATATAGAATGTCATCATAAAGCAATACATATATCATCGGAAGGAATATTTCATCATTGTATCTTTTAATATTTTACCATTATTTTGTATACAGTTTGAGGCCGGTCGTAACGCAGCGGCACAAACGTGTGACTGTAGCCGATGGGTTGTGGGTTCAATCCCTACTGGAGAAAATGAAATATTTAATATTTTCAATTTAAATATTTAATGTTTTCATTTCTTCGCTCTGGTACAAGGCAAAACGCGGCGTTGAGTTCCGCCACTCAACACGCTATGCCTAAAAATCGGCGGATAATGGGGAACGGAAGTGGAACGGAGAGTATTAACACAGGTTCCCAAGTTCCCTCTGTCTATCCTGCCATGTGCGTAAAGCTGAGTGAGTGAGTGAGTAAGTAAGTGGCCTTTGTGCCTAAGTTCATACAACGTTGATAAAAAATCATTAAGCTTAGTTTAA